>CM033711.1:77491442-78691442 GCA_019671005.1 Hibiscus mutabilis
GAAAAGTAGGAATAGATTTTGATTGAGGAAGGGGACGGCTAGGGGATTTGGGGAAAGGAAAGGGTTTGGCCGGCTATGTAGGGTTTATTTAGGGTAAATTGGAGGCTTAATATAAGCCTTAGATTTAGCCCATTAGTTTCCTTGTTGAAGAGGCTTCCTTCTTCAATCAAATTCCTCTTTATCTTGAACTCTTTTCCTACAATTCAAAAATAAATAAAATAAGGATTAAAATTAAAGATAAACTAATAAAAAAATAAATAAACATGTGCAAAGAAATTCTTAAACTTAAAATTTAAAAACAACTAGATATATATGAAAGAAAGATGTAGTCTTAATCTTAAAGAAAATAAATAAATCTATCCTAAAAAGAGAAATAACCAAAATTAAAAAATAAAAAAATAAAAAATTAAATAGTTTGAAAAAATAAAAATAAAAAAAAATATCGAAATGAGAGCATGCTCATGCATCTCCTAAGGTGACCACTTCTTTGTTACGTTCCACATGGGCACCGTTGTAGTGCTTCAATCTTTGTCCGTTGACTTTGAATTCATGTTCGTCAGTGATGGACTTGATTATCACGACACCATGGGAAAATGGTTTGACAACTTCAAATGGTCCCGACCATCTTGATTTCAGTTTTCCCCCGAGAAAAGTTTCGGGCCGAGAATTGAATAAGAGAACTAGTTGCCCTGGCTTGAATTGTCGCGGTAATAGTTTCTTGTCATGCCATTGCTTTGTTTTGTCCTTATAGATTCGTGCATTGTTATAGGCGAGTGCACGGAATTCTTCTATCTCGTTGAGGTCCAACAAATGCTTTTGCCCGGCATTTTCCCAATCCATATTCACGGTCTTGATTGCCCAATATGCCTTGTGTTTAATTTCCACCGGTAGATGGCATGTTTTGCCATAGACAAGTCGGAAGGGAGACATACCTAAAGGTGTTTTGAATGTAGTGCGATATGCCCAAAGTGCATCATCTAGTCTTACTGACCAATCATTCCTAGAGGGATTTACAACTTTCTCGAGTATACCTTTAATTCCCGGTTGGAAATTTCTACTTGCCCATTGGTTTGTGGGTGATATGCCGTGGCAATCTTGTGAGATACACCAAAGCGTTGTATCATCTTGGCGATGAGTTTGTTATCCAAGTGCTTACCTTCATCACTGATAATTGCTCTCGGCATCCCAAACCATATAAATATATTTTTCTGCAAGAATCCTTGCACGGTCTTGGAATCGTTGGCCACGGTACATGTTCCTCCAAAATGTCCTCCATAGGGTGAAGAATGGCATTGTCGGAGTACATTCTGCTGCTCCTCTTCAGGGACACATCGGCTTATAACCTAATATGCACATTGTTTAAACGAAAGAGGCTCATCCCAAAAGTAATGCTTAGCATCATGGCGGAACCGCTTCTTCCCTTGGTGAGTAAGGCCATAAGGTAAAATACCACAAACAATGAAATTAACTAAATCTGCGTAGCAGGGTATTGTCGAGCCATCCGTGGTTGCCATGGCAACTGCTTCTATGATTGCTGAGGCGTGCGCGTCTAGAATTGTCGCGGCATGCACGTTAAGGGTTACCGAGGCATGCGCATCAGTGGTTGCCGAGGCATACATGTCTGAAGTTGCCGAGGCAACTAACAGCTGCTCATCCGGGAATGCATCGCATATCTCCAAATCCACGTCCTCCTCCCTATCGTGTTCTAAGCGTGATAAGTGATCGGCCACTTGATTTTCTACTCCTTTCCTGTTCTTAATTTCAATGTCAAACTCTTGTAAAAGTAATATCCAACGAATCAAATGAGGTTTGGCATCCTTTTTAGCAAATAGATACTTAATTGCCAAATGGTCCGTATGGATAATTACCTTTCTATCAATCAAATAGGATCGAAACTTGTCAAATGCGAAAACCACGACTAATAACTCTTTCTCTGTTGTTGTGTAATTAACTTGAGCGCTATTAAGAGTTTTACTAGCGTAGTATATCACATGAAAGGTCTTACTTGTGCGTTGGCCTAGGACAACTCCTACCGCGAAATCACTTGCATCACATATGAGCTCAAAAGGTAGCGTCCAGTTGGGTGGAACGACAATAGGTGCCGAGGCAAGATTTTCTTTAGGGTTTCGAATGCTTGTGCGCAAGAATCATCAAAATTGAAGACTTTATCCTGTTCAAGCAAATTGCACAAGGGTTTAGTAATCTTAGAAAAATTATGAATGGGAAAGCTTCGGATTCCTTTAACCGAGCACTATTCCTTGATATACCATAAAATGACACTTCTCCCAATTAAGGACTAAATCGGATTCTTCACATCTTGCCAACACCTTCTCTAAATTACCGTGTGGGCATGTGAATGTTGTCTTTTCTTGATCTTCTAGTGCTATGGCAATTTGATTGTAACCTGAGTAACCATCAAGAAAACAATAAAAGGGTTTACCTGCAAGACGATCAAGCATTTGATCAATAAAGGGTAAGGGGAAGTGATCTTTCCTAGTGGCTTTGTTTAGCTTTCGGTAATCCATACAAACTCTCCAACCGGTCACAGTCCTGGTTGGAATGAGCTCATTGTTTTCATTACTTACCACCGTTATAGCTCCCTTTTTCAGTACACATTGTACCTGACTTACCCATGTACTATCAGAGATAGGGTATATGATGCCGGCGTCAAGCCACTTGATGATTTCTTTCATTACAACCCTTTTCATGGCATGATTCAGTCTCATATGGGCCTCAATCGAAGGTTTTTGGTCATCTTCCAACAAAATCTTATGCTTGCACACTAATGGGCTAATTCCCTTCAAGTCGGCAATTGTCCACCCTATTGCCTTCTTGTGTAGAATCAACATTTTGATCAACTTCTTTTCCTGCTCAGGCTGTAACTTAGAGGAAATAATTACAGGCAACGTATTATCGGTTCCCAAGTAAGCATATTTTAGTTGCCTTGGCAACTGTTTCAACTCAAGAATCGGTGATTTTCAATGGAGGGCTTTTTGAGTTTACCTTTCTTACCTGAGTAATCCAGTGGTTCAAAGTATGTACCTGGTCGATTGACTAACCAATTTGCCTCTTCTTGTTGTTCCTCATCGATCGATTCTTCATACTCCTCAAGTTCCTCTTGATTGACAATGTAGTTGCCGAGGCAACTAAATTCCTCATCGAAGTTAAACTCTGCCGCGGCATGAAGAAGTTTGCATTCTTCTGGATCATCGGCATGCCTTAGTGTTGGAACACATTTAGTTTAACTTGCTGGTCATTCACCCTCATTGTGAGTTCTCCCTTTTCAACATCGATCAAGGTTGTCCCTGTCGCTAGGAAGGGTCTCCCAAGAATGATAGGTGCATGCTCATCTGCTTCACAATCCAAAACAATAAAGTCAACAGGAAAAATAAATTTATCAACTTTTACCAGTATGTTTTTGATTTTTCCCTCTGGATGCATATAGGATCTGTCGGCTAGCTATAACATAACTGTTGTAGGTCTTGCCTTCCTGATTCCTATTTTCTAGAAAACTGGTTTAGGCATCAAGTTTATACTTGCTCCAAGGTCACTTAATACTTTCTCGACATAGTGGTTTCTGATGGAACAAGGTATTGTGAAACTTTTGGGATCTTATGGCCATGCATCCCTCTGTTGCGGTACCTATTTCAAACTCTCCTAGCCTTGTTCTTCTGGACACAATGTCTTTAAGAAACTTTGCATAGTTCGACATTTGTTCAATTGCCTCAACCAATGACAAGTTGATATGGACTTGCTTTAGGATATCAAGAAATTTCTTGAATTAGTATTCATGCTTTTGTCGCTTCAACCTTTATGGGAATGGTGGTGGGAGTCGGATATCTTTGATCCTTTCATTGGTCTAGAACCTGATTGATGGCATTGCCGGGGCAACTGGAGTTGCTAAGGCATCGTCAACCGGGGTTGTCATGGCGTGCTTATCGTTGGTTGCCGAGGCATGCTTATCGCTGGTTGCCGCGGCAATTCCTGGTTCAGCATCTGAGGTTTTGCCGCTGAGTTCATCTTGTTCTTTTTATAGACGAACTTGAGCCTCTTTAAGTTGTTGGCCACTTCTAGTGGTGATCGCCTTACATTGCTCATGGCCAGTTCTTCTTACGACTTCAGTATCGCTAGGTAAACCTCATTGCGGTCTAGTATTCAGGTTTTGAACAAATTGTCTGACTTAATTTTCCAATGATTTGATTTCCGCCTCTTGGTTTTGCAATCTCATCTTGGTCCTGTTAATAAAAGCATCAGTTCTTTTTATGAAGTTACTATTCTCAGCCATATAAGATTCAGTTTTCAACATAAAAGCATTGATAGAATTTTCCAAAGAACTAGATGTTGAAGGTTGTTGATGCGGCAACTGTTGCCGTGGCATATTCTGCTGGAATCCCGATGCTTGTGCATTCTGATTGTTTTGGTTTAGAGCATTGTTGGGATTACTCCATGAAAAATTCGGGTGCTTCTTCCAAGATGGATTGTATTTATTGGACATCACATTGTTGTTCCGGTTGTAATTCCCCACATAAAAGCTGGATTTCAGATTCTGCATACATTCAGAAGAATCATGGTTACCTTCACATAACTCACAAAAGGAATCTACTACCTTGACCTCATATGTGTTGTTTCTGCATGTTCTGGACCATCTTGGTTAGAGTGGCCAATTGTGCCGAAATTGAATCTGATGATCCTAGCTCATGTATTGTGGCTTGGCGTCTAACTCCTCCTCTTCTAGCAGATGGGAACTGATAATTATTCTTGGCAAGCCTGTTCAGAATTTGCATTGCTTCTTCCGGCGACTTATCTAGGAGTATGCCGTTTGCCGAGGCATCTAGCATCATCCTTGTTGGTGTATTCACAGCGTTGTAAAACATTGTTACTTGTGTCCACACTGGGAATCCGTGTAGGGGGCATTTGTGTAGAAGTTCTCTATATCACTCCCAAGCCTCGTACATGGATTCATCATATGCCTGCCGAAAAGAAGTAATTTCGTTACGAAGCTTATCAGTCAAATTTGTATGATTAAATCGAGCAAGGAAATCGCTACAAATATCGGTCCAAGATCATATTGATCTGGTAGGAATACTATTCAACCATGTTTTCGCCCTATCCCTCAGTGAATAGGGGAATAATCTTAGTCGTAAAACATCTGGGGTGAATCCTTGTATTTTGAATGAATTGCAAATCTCGAGGTGTGATCAATTGTGTTGATCATATTGAACATCATTGGTTTCAACTCAAAGTGGTCGGCTTCAATTTCAGGTGTGACAACTCCTGGATTAAGAACCGTCCAAAAGCTTGTTGCGCATAATAAGAGCTCCGCAATTGTGTAAGTGTACATGTCGCAAGTTATAGTATAAAAGGCATCGTCTCCACATGGATTGGTTCCACTTCAAGAATTCAATCTCTTGCACTGTAAAAAGTAAAAACACAAATAGGTGATTGTAGGAGTTTTAAATAACAACTAAACTAGAAAGCAATAAAGTAAAAGAATATGTAATCAAATGAGAGAGAATAGGCCAGGTTATTGTGAGTTGAGGTGTGATAGCCAATTGGATCGTCTTGGTAAAAAGGTGCAAGGGTAACTCAGTTGCCATGGCAACTTGCGCAGCAGGGTTGCCTTGGCAACTAATCAATGGTTGCCTGGGCAACTGGCTGGGCAACCGTTTGGGCGGCTGGGCAGCAACTTTAAGGTTCGGCAGAGCGTTCTTCAATGGTTTCTTCTTATCCCTAAGTCGAAACTCTAGCTAATTGTGCATGCCTTGACAATACATCCATGCGTGAATCAAGGGTGGACAACAACCAATCTTGCGCTCCTCTTAGCCGTTGAAATCCTTAACTTATTCCTAAGCCGGATTAATCTTCACCATCAATAGATTGAATAAAGACCATACTCATTCGTTTCTTGAATCTAACTCTCCCGATATTAGATAAATAGATAGAGTTACAAGATCCTCTCCCAATTCACTCGCAAACAAGAATAAAAACCAAGAATGAATAAACCTTGAATTGAAAGTGCAAAGTCTTATTACCTAAACAAATTCCAATTGTTTCTCACAACCACAAAACACAATAACCTTAGCCAAATAGTTTTAGTTCATGGCTAGGTTCCAAAGAAACACAAAACAAAGAATCCCTATCATAAACCTAATCGAACAAGAAAGAAAAATATTAAGAATGGTTGAAAGCCCTTGTCGAAATCTCTCCCATTTGCTCTCTCTTTTGAGTTTGACGGCATGATCTCCTTTAAATAGGAGATGGCTAGGTCAAATTCTTTCTTGAGGAGGAAGTTAAGATGGAATTAAATACTTTAAAAGAATATAATTCTTTATTATATTTAAATTCCTTCTAGATCTTCTCATATCTTTTTGGGATTTAATTTCTCTTTGAACTCTTCATGGAGATCAAACTCTTTTGGGATTTAACTTTGCTCCACGTCATCTTGGGCTTACCTAGTCATCAATTTTGACTGCCATATCATCTTATCCCTTATCGACAATTGCCCTGGTAACTAGCTCGGTATCTCCTTCATGCATTGCCATGGCAACTGCGTCGGCATCTCCTTCATGCACTACCCTGGCAACTAGTTCCAGCCTTGTTTAGGCAAGTGATTCTGCACACACACAAAAATAACTATCGGCAGCACCCTTTTTCCACAAAATTAAGCAAAATATGAAATCAAGCTTAACCACCAAGGAAACAATGCAAACATGCATGAATGGCTATAATGCAACTAATATGAGCCTAAGTCTATCAATAATATGAACAAAAAGGGTGAATAAAATAGTACTTTTTGACACTTAACAACACCCAATTTCTTTAATTGTCGGCATTGGGACAGGTACATCCCGAGACTCACCTTCCTCATAGTCCTCAGTGAGTGCCGCAAACCTCGACCTTACAGTAGCCTTCTCTTTGCCTTCTCCATTGTCCATTGATTTGCCATATTACGCCTCCTTCTATTAACCACCTGCATCCATGGGCCATATAATTCACTAGGATCCCTGTGTTCTGCCACACTCTCTCCAACCACCTCAGAACTTTCCTTGAGACCACACACCTCCTTCCAATGACCATACTTACCACACTTAAAACAAGTTGATCGCAACCCCTCATATTCAATAACTTGGCTTTCTCCATCAATCACTATACCAGGCACTAGTGGTTTTTTGAGATCAACTCTGATAGCAAGTTGGGAAAATCTCCCCCTCTTCCCTTCAATTGTGTTATAATCCACAGATACCACCTTGCCAATAGCTGTAGCTATATATCTAAATAAACTTGTAATACACGAAATTCACCCAGGTATATCTATATATAAATATATGCTACATTTTATTTTAAGTAAATAAAACCATAAAATAAATAAAAACCAATAGTCCAAAGTCCTTCAATGTCTATTTTACATGTCTAATTACATCATAAAACACTTAAAGCCCAAAATACAAATTCAAGGCCCAATTTACAACTCAGTTCCAACCCATTTTTGGGTAAAAAGAGGTTTTCCGTCGAAATTTGATGATAAAGGGCCCAAAAGAAACACATCGTGATTATTTGGCCCGCCAAAAAGGACACATGGCAGACCATGATTAGCTAACAACCCTTTCACTTGGATTAAAGCCCTGCTAATGTCACCATTATTAGCATTATAAATATCCCTAAAGAGAGAGAAAATTAGGGTCATTATTATGCAATTATTATCCTAATAATTGTAAAAGAGAGAGAGGAAGTTGAGAAACCATACTAGGAAGTAGAGGAGCCGCCTAGAATACAAGAAGCCGCTAGAGAAGATGATTGGTTCATTGTCGGAGTTCTATTTACACACCGAAAAGGTAAACTTCTTTTCCTCTATTTGTTCCCTGCAACAAAAATGGTAATAAACTTTAGATTCAGCTTCTAAGACTTAAAACAGAAGCTAAACTGTATTAAAACTTAAAAGCAAGTTAGATCTAAAATGAAAAAGTCGAGGAGACTTATCTCATAGTCAGAGAATTTGCGGTGACTGAAGAGGTTTCGCAATGTTGTCAGAATCGAAAATGAGATGGTTTTGGTTCGGGTAGTTAGTTTAAGTGGGGAAGACGGATGATTCTGTTGAATTAGGTGGTAGATTAGGGTTTAGGACAAAAAGGGAAATTTTGGAAGTTTTTAGGGTTTTAGTATGGAAGTCAAAAATAGCTTCACGGTGGCCGGCCGGAACCAAATAGTGGTCGAAAGTCACAGAGGTGAGCAGCAAAAAGAAGAAGATGACCGGAGACAGAGGTCGTTAGTGGCCGGCACTGCCTCCGGCGACCGGCAAACAGGCCGAAGTATGTGGGGGTAGTGGTTTCAGATTGAAGAATGAGATGTTGAAGGACATTGTTTGTGTTCTTGGATAAAAAGAAGGTTTAATCCGAAAAAAAACAGGAGAATGGAAGGTTTTATGGGTTTGTGAAGATCAAACATAGAAAAAATGGTGAACTAGGTTTGAATATGGGATGAACATGGGTGTTTTGATCGAAGTATTGAGGATTTTCTGGGTTTTTGTGTTTGGAGTTGAGAGAAAATGGTAGGAGTGAGGATGTGAGAGTGTGAGGTTGGGCCAAATGGCTGAGTTGGCTCGTTTAAGCCCTTATAAAGGTGGATCAACACGACACCATTTTGGTGTTGGGTTGGATAATGTCGCAACCCTTTTTTAAGGTGTTTCGACGTTTTAAAAAAACAAAAAGTACAGAGTCGCCACCAATCTTTTAAAAGGTGTGATTGGATCACCTAAAAATGAGTTATTTTAACAAAATTATTTTATTTTATTAAAATAACATTTTAGTCTGCGAAAGACACAAAAATGGGTTCGGGGAGTCGGTTACACGTGGGGAAGGGTTAGCACCCCTACAGCGTCCAAAAATTGGTACCTAGTCGATTACAAAAAGTTTTAATGTCGAAATTTGCAAGTTCATGTAAAATTTAAATTATTGTCCATTTACAAATTTGATTCCATTTTAACGGCCCTACTTCCAGGAGAGTAAACTTTAATCACCGCCAGCACTTCTGGCGCTAACCCGTTACCTTCCTTTGGTAGAACACCACATTAATTAAGTTCCACTTTTTAAACAAGCAAGTAAAGAAATGTTTAGTGTGTTAAAGCTTTTATTTATTCTATGTTAGTGATTATTAACCTAAAGAATTGTCTAAGTAAGTTTTACTTATTATGGTTAAAATATGATTAAATGTATTTTATGAATTTTAAATGTGAAGAGAATTTTATTAAACCTTAAGGCTTTAAATAGGCTTTTAAGAACCTAAATCTAGGGGGTTTTACCTAACCTAATAATTTAATGAAACGAAAAACAGTTAAAGGTTTTAGCAGAGAAGTAAATTAAATATAACATTATCCCAATTTACAAAATTAAATAAAATAACAAAAATGTAAAGAATTTAATAAAATTTTAAATGGACCACTTTTGTTTGAAATGGGTACAAAGTCCAAAAACACCGTTCACCCACTTGTATTTTAAAACAAAAATCAAACATCCTACTTTAAAGAGTTCATCAAGTGTTCACGTTGAAAACGAAGATCAAGTTTCTTTAAACCTTTAAAAAAAAGTTAGAATTGCTCCAATTATAGTTAAATTAGAAATAAAAAGAATAAATAAAGGACAAAGAAAAAGAGTAGGATACCTAGAAAATAAGCTTTTCTTCTTGTATTCAACTTGAAAATGCCGATACAGACTTGAGAATTTCTATGTAAATTTCGGATGCTTGTGGTGTGTAATAAGTTACAAGAGTGAATGATAAATGAATAGTGTAGTAGTAAGTGAGTTTTACAAGTGACGGGGAGGGGTTTATATAGCATTCTGATCCTGAAAATACATGGAAACTCAATCTAAAAATCTCAAAATTTGGGTGAAAATATTACCCCAAAAATATTGATTTGATTCCAATCTTTAATCTGACCAAATTGTTTCCTCCCTTTCTTGATTTGATTCGAATTTGAGGAATTAATGGGATGCTTTTCCCATTTTTCTTTGAATTTCCACCCATCATTTCCTTTTTTCACTAACCTAATTGCTTGATTTTCCTTCTTTTGCAGGTTGAAGCTGCCGCCTGAAGAAAGCACGCAAGGGAGAGGTTAGCGCTTGGCACGCACGCGTAGAGCTGGCTCCCTTCTTTTTTGAATCTAATTTGAACTGTTGGATCCCATTCAGATCCAACAGTTAACAATTAACTGGACGTGGAGAGATAAAAAATTAGTTAGGTTTTTTTATTTGGGCCAAATGGACTTCCTCATTACAATGCACTCTATTTATTTAAAATGGACTCTTAAAATTAAAACGGGTCTCATTCAATTTAAAATGGTCCTCTTTTATTATTGTTTTTTATTTTCATTCGTTTTGGTTTTTGTATCTAATACTATATATATATATATATATAAATAATATAAAAATATGACAATAATATAAAAACGAGTGAAAATCTAGTGACAACAACTTCCCTTTCTTTGCTTATTCCGGTGAAATAGGGATAAAGCAAAGAACAAAAGACATTGATTTTCACTGATTGTAAACTCGTTGGATGGTTCCGTTCTCCTTGTGCCTGAATGGGTAGGTGGGTTCCATTCTCCTTGTGCCCGAACAGATAGACGTGTTTTATTCTCCTTACGCCCGAACGGATAGACGAGTTCTATTCTCCTTATGCCTGACTAGATAGGCGGGTTCCAATCTCTTTACGCTTGAAAGGATAGACATGTTCTATTCTCCTAACGCATGAACGGATCGGCGAGTTCTAATCTCCCTACGCCTGAAAGATATGATGGTTCCATTCTCTTTATGCCCGAACGGATAGGTGGGTTCCAATCTCCTTACACCTAAAAGGATAGGCGGGTTTTGTTCTCCTTATGCCTGAACGGATAGGCAGGTTCCATTCTCCTTATGCCGGAACAGATAGGCATGTTCTATTCTCCTCATCCTTGAATGGATAATCAAGTGCTAAAAAATAAAGGTTCTATCCTCCTCATGCTCGAATGGATAAGCGGGTTCTATTCTCTTCATGCTCGAATAGATAAACAGCTGCTGAAAAATAAAGGTTCCATCCTCCTTATGCTCAAATGGATAAGCGGGTTCTGTTCTCCTCATGCTCGAATAGATAAGCAGGTATTGAAAAATAAAGGTTCCATCCTCCTCATGCTCAAATGGATAAGTGGGTCCTATTCTCCATATGCTCGAATCGATAAGCAGGTGCTAAAAAATAAAGGTTCCATCCTCCTCATGCTCGAATGGATAAGCGGATTCTATTCTCCTCATGCTCGAATAGATAAGAATGTGAAAAATAAAGGTTATGTTCTTCTAATCTCGAATGGATAAGTAGGTACTGACAGAAAAGTTCCATCCTCTTCATGCTCGAATGGATAAGCATGTTCTATTCTCCTCATGCTCGAATAGTTATGCAGATACTAACAAAAAAAGGTTCCATCCTCCTCATTCTCGATGGATAATCAGGTTCTATTTTCCTCATGCTCGAATAGATAAACAGATGCTACACCTGTCAAAAATTAACAAATGCTATGATTATGATGGACATGCTCCCAGGGATGCCTAACACATGAATGCATGCTTTTTCTCTTTTGCTTTCTAAATTTTTTTTATCGGAATTGGTTTTTTCATTTTTTCTTTGCACGCTTGCTCGCTCAATCTAGATAGACAGTTGTGCCTTGCTATTATAGAAAACATCTGTTCTTTGCATATTTGCTCACTCAATCCAGTTATCATGTACTTTTACCTTGAAGGATGTCATTCTGTCCTCATATTCTTCAACACTCTTTTAGCCTTTGTTGAAGGAGTGGAATCTGTATTTTCCCTGTAGCTTGGATGAATATTGTAATGTCTGTAAAATTGTTCTCATTACCATAGGAGAGGGCTCAACAATCATGCAACTTTAGTTAATGACTTCTTGTGGGCTTCTAACTTCTTGCCCCTACGGGGCAATTTGAATTGCTTGTATGCAAAGCCTTCCAACAAAGCTTATTTTTACCTTGAATGTCTTCAAATGATATTGACATATTCTTTTCTTCCTCTTGCGCCCATCAAAGTCAGGGATCTTAAGGCCCTAATCAACATAAGTTGCCCCAATTGGAGATACAATTTGCCCACTGGGCATAGCTCTATCCCTCTTTTATGCTTAAAGGATCTTACATATTATGTGTGGATCTTGCTTGAAAACATGGTCGAACTTACACTCTTCAATCAATGTGTTTTTACCTTCTTAACACAAGGTGATGCCCCCATTCAATCTGAGGTTCAATTACTGGCCACTTCATTATTTCCTGATGCGATGGTGAACATTTGCCCCTGATTCCCTACGATTAGGATTAATACCAAGAAATCTTTTGTTTTCCATCAATCTATGTTAATCTACCTGTAAGATGCATGAAAAGGCTAGAAATGAGAATTTAGGGAAAAAAGTCATGGAAAACATGAAAAAGAGGAAAGTTAGATACCCAAAATTTATAGTATGAATAATTCATGAATCCATCAACTAGACAATGTCCCACTTTTAGGTGGCTCTCTTTTACTCACCCACTCTCCAAATTCAAATTTCCCACTTTTCTAATCTCAATCAGACATTAAAAGTTTTGAGGTCTCTGAAGAAAGGTTAACTCAATTAGGCGGAATGTGTTCTGAAGACAAACTTCTTTTCGCAGATATTCATGTGTGATCCAAATGGTCTTTAAAGCTTGTAACGTAGGTTAGGATCGGGTTGCCAAAAAAGATATATAGGCTCAAATACATGTTTTAAGGGTAATTAAACCAATGATCAATCTTTCTTGATGAAATCTTTGTTCTTTTTCTTTGGATCACTCTAAACTGCCCATTTTGGGTTTTCACCCTAGAGTTCATTTCCTTTTCTAGAGCATGCCTCATTTGAAGGATTTCGTACATGTTTTCCTCTTGTTTCAAATTCCTTCGTATTTCCACTTTCATTTCTTCTTCTTTTTTTTCTTTCTCTTTTTTTATTTTCTCTTTTTCTTTTTTTTCTTTTTCTGTGTCCTTTTCATCTTTAGTTTAGGACATTCAACTCGATTTGGCATTTTTTCTTTGCCTGCAAATAGCTTTTCATCCTCTTTGCCCCTAGTGTGGGGAGTGATCCTTGGTTAGGGTTTAATCACAAGAAAAATATCAGGCTCAAAGGGGGACAACAATGGATTTTTTCATTTTTCTTATTCGTGAAGGGAAAAAAAGGAATGCCAAATGTCATTTCACACACAAACATCACCAAAGAGAAGCATTTTTTAGTTGGTAAATGTTTTAGAGTTATCATTTTATTCAAAGTCCTTAACAAAAATGTCTGAAAGGAAAGTCACTCAAAAAATGGGATTTCCCATTAATCCTGAACACACTTTTTGTCCCTTTATCTGAGATTAGATTAAAAAATCATTCATACAATTAATAACAAGGGCTCTTTCAGAAATATGTATGTTTGGAGAGAAATGGATAAAAAATAAAAAGAAATAAAAATGAGAAATGTTGGTCACTTGAGAAAAAAAGATGCATATTTGAAACAAGTAGATTAACATAGAAGCCCTTACAAAAGATCCCTAATGCTTGCGGGCAAAAGCAAAAAGGTTGGTTCTAAGTGTGACCCCAACAATGTTCAGGAAAGTCCTTTATTGTCCAGCTGTGAAGCATTATTTCACGAAGGCATAAAGTCTAGCCAAACTCGAGTTGTCTTCTTCATGACAAGGTTCCATTGTTGGAGTAGTTTAGGTTATAGGCACTCGATATATTCTTCTTCCCCGAGTCTTCCACTTTTGATGGCCGCCAATATCAACTATCTGTTTATAACCATGTCTGCAAAACCTTCGGTGGCATGGTTTAACATATGATCATATAAGGGACCATTTAAAGTCTCCAAGAACATTGGAGTATCCTCATTTTCCAACAGCGGAGGTTGAACTTGGGCTGCCACATCTCGCCATCTCTGGGCATACTAGCAAAAGCTCTCATCGGGCTTTTTTTCTATGTCCTGTAGTACGATCCTACTTGAGCCGTATCTGTCACATGCTTATACTGTTCGAGGAAAGCTTTCAATAGATCTCTCCAAGTTCGTATGTTGACCTAGCTCAATTGGGTATACCATCAGGTAACATACCCTAATAGACTGTCCTAAAAACTATAGATCAACAGTTTCTCATTTCCTAAGTGTGGTGACATTTTTCGGCAGTACGTGGTCAAGTGCACCAAAGAGCAAGTGATCCCTTCATACTTCTCAAAGTTGGGAGTTTTGAATTTTGGAGGAATCACCAAGTCAGACACTAGACTTAGATCTCTAGAGTCTTCGCCACCATAGACATTTCCTTCTTGTAGGGCTCTAATGATCTCTTCGAGCCTGCCACATTGATCTAATAGCTTCTTATTCATTCTGTCCTGGTCAGCTGCCTTATGGAGATCCCGCACCTTAATTCCTTGGTTTTCCCCATGATTTATCCTAGACCTTACTGAATATGATCTGAGGTTTCTTCCGTGCAAATATGGATCTTCCCGTTCGGTGGAATTGTCTTATAAGTCATCCTGGGTTGGGGTGACAAAAGATCAACAACTTCAACCGTCTTTCCTCTTTCTGGGTCTTTGAAACCCAACATAGCCGCTATTTGGCTGGCATTGTTTCTTTGGGCTCGTACAATTTCTTCATTCAATTATCTCTCTATTTTATCGAGTCTATCTTAGGTACCCTTGTAGTTTATTTTAAGAGTTTTTGTTGTGACCGAAAGGTACTTGGGAAAAGGTATAAAAATAAGTATTGGAAATGTATAAAACAATGCCAAGTTGAGTCCTTTTTCATGCAAGTATACACGGTCGACAAGTAATAAAACAGTTAAGCTGAGTATCGATCGCACAAGGATTGTCTTGGAATTTAATAGTTCAATTGTTACTTGCCTTTGGGGTAAAGAAATGATTTTTTTGGAAAGTGAATTTAAAAGAACAGAGAATAAAATAGCGTTGGCAAGGAGAGCTTGAAAAAGTGGATGATGAGCGTTGGCAAGAAATGCTTGGTTTTCATGTTGTTTATGCCATGCTGGCCTTTAATAAAGTCATGCTTTGGCAATGTTTTATTGAACAGATTCAAAAGTTGGTCATTGCCTCTATCAATAACGCCTTTAAATTAATCATGTAAAAAACCCTATATGTCTATAATGCATGTTTCCCATTAATAAATTTAGTTTAGTACCAATCTTTACTCTTTAAGGGGTAGACTCACTCCTGAAGTAAGTTCATCTACTTGAACATCTTCTATCGAAGCTTCTCACCTTAGAAATCAGCAAGTAATCATCGCCTTCCAAGTCAATTATGATATTGAGTTGCAATAAGCAAGCTATGCCAGCAGTCGCTTGGCATAGAAGTTTTGGAAAAAGTAAGGATATTTCCAAATGAATAAAACTTTATGCCGACACATTCCTAATTAATAAAAGCAAGCAAAACAAACAATGTTTCATCCATCCACCCTTCACCAACTATTAAATTAGTTCACGATGAGGGGGTTAACCACAAAATAAACTTCATCGTTTGCAAACATCGTCTTTAAAATTAAAATAAACCGAAGGAAAAAAGGGAAGGAAAGGGTCGGTCGATTCAGCCTCTCTTACTCCAGCCCTCTTTGGTGTGGCTACTCCAGCCGGTGGTAGGAGTGATCGGAGATGATCCTAAGCTAGCTCGCTTCAAGTGCACGACACCCTTCATGCTTGGAAATGATCTCTTTATATAGATGAGTGAGGAGAAAACCCTAGGAGAAATTCAAATTTTAAATTTCGACTAAGGCTCCTTGATAAGTGCTTGATCTCCTTATCAGCTTATCACCAAATAGGGCTAACATTAATGTTTTAGGGCTGACGTCATCAGCCACCGCTATGACGCCAAAGGTCGTGGCAGAAAACCCCTGTCGACTAGCCGCTCCTAATTTTTTGGATTAGGTTCATTCGCATATTTTTTGGAACCTTATCCTTTCCTATTTTTCGGGCTGCCCATCATTGTCAAGGGGCTTGGCATACAACTGCTGGTCCATCTACATTGCACTGCTAGCCGCGCCTCAACAATCTTCCCTAGCATTGTGACTTTTGCTTTCCCTCATTCCTTTGGCACACCATCTAGCATAGAACTTGCGCCAAAAACAATAAAAACCCTTCAAACCGTAAAAGGGCATATGCTAAACTCCTTTTTATGCAAAATGCGTGAAACTAAAACTAAATGCAAATATGCGTACTCAAAAACTAGCAAAAAAACTTTGTAAAATAGATGCAAATGTAGTACTTTTGAGGAGTTATCACTCCCCCAAACCTACCTCATTGCTTGTCCTCAAGTAATGCAAAAGAAAATAGTAATACAAAAAGGTACCTCAGCAGAAATGAATGACTTCCCAACACATGCCAGCAAGCTGTAATTGACCCTAGGTCTGTCCTTAGAATCCAGTGTATCAATGCCAACATTTCAACAATTCAAGTGCAACAAATAAAGGCCTAGTCTAAGGTTCTAAAGTGTGCATAGGTTCGGGTAACATGCATCAATTTTACATTAATTCCCTTATGGTTCCTTACTGCCCAAACTCAGATTTTTATTATATATATTTACTGCCGAGGGTATTTAGATGCTGGCATAAAAGTGGGGTTGCGTCATGCACTGTTTGGCATGAGTCATAAGAGGGAGAATACCATAAATGCCCGTGTTAGTCCAGACTACATCACTAAGCTAACTCATTTACACCCGTACCCTAGGGTTTTTGACTTGAGTACTAAGAGGGAGCATACCACGAAGCCCAAAGTAACTTATTATCCCTAAGGCAGAGAAGTGCCTAATTTTTTTCCAGCCATTGGCAGAACATTGCTGCCTTATTTTTCTTTCTTTTTTTTTCTTTTTATACCCTGACACTAATTATTCTTTCATTTATTTACACTGAGTTCAACTTCAAAAAGTCCTAAGTTCATTTCAGTAAACTAGATACATGCCACGTGTAATGTGAGACTAAAGTTCCAAAGACTAGAATTTACTACCAAAGCAACCTGAGCATTGAAGTCATGCTGGCATACAATTTTATAGGACAAGTTCATCATCGGACAGGGTAACTAGTTACAAGTTCAGGCATACTAACAACATGTTGGCAAAGTATTCACAAATCAACTGAGATACAAAAACAATTTTTTAAGGGTTTGGTATGCATAGCAAATAAATTTCAAATTAAACATGAATAATGCATGGTTACGAATGCATGACAGAAATGGAGAATACTACACCCCAAACCTAGAAAAGTGTATAGTCTTCGATGCATGAAAAACAACATATATATACAAAAACAAATAATGCATGATTATGAAAAACAAAATGAAATGCAGTGAAGGAGTTTAAAGGGAAGAAGACTCCCCTTCGGTTAAAGGTTCTGGCCTAGAAACGTGTGTCTTTCTCTTGACAAAACTACACCTATTGGGGGCCATATGCTTCTTGCGCTTGAGGCTCTTCTTTGGTTCTGCTGTAGCGACTTGTAAAGTCCGTAGGACTTCTTCGATCGACTTGTCGATGCTTGACATTTTAGGAGCAAATTTTGGCGTAGCAGGTGTGGCGGCGGCTTGGTTTCCTTCATCTTCAGATTCCATGGGGGAATCAGTGCTAGCGGTTTTCACATGTACCGGCGATGTTGGGCCTGGAGAGACTAGAGTAGGGGAAATCTGGATTGTATCCTCTGACTGTGGAGTTTTTTCTCGAGAAGAATGGGGGCTTGCCGGTGCTGTTTCATTGCCAAGGAGACTGGCAAAGAACTCAAGAAAAGTGGGCACCGGGAGCGTAGCTAATTCATCAAGGGCCTATTTCAACACCTTGTCCCTAGTTTGAATATATTTCCAAAACAAAGCATTTTTCTTCTCTGCATCCTCAATTTTGGCAATGATCAACTCAAGTTGTTTGCTTATCGGGGACAGTGTGGCCACGACTGCTGCAGGCACAGAAGTTGCAGCGGCAGCCTTGGATAGTTTGGCCTTTGGTGTTGCGGTCGATTGCTTCCCCTTTCTCTTTGGTTTCAACGGTTGTTAATTTTCTCCACAAAATAGGAATGATGGTGGATCCCTTGTTGTGTTGGATGCTATCGGTATCTAGGGTAGGAACATCGTGCTGTGCACAAACATTCAAGATCAGTAATGGAAAAATCAAACTACCTGTTGTTTACCTTAGCACTTATATGTCTCGTCCACTATAGTTCTGCCAACATCAAATTTTCTTCCGATCATAATGGAGTGAAGAAGTGTCATCCTTTCCTCAGAAATAGTTTCATTTTGTGTCATGGGCATCAAGTTGGCTTTGAGGAAGTGGTTCCATCCTCGCGGCTGTACCTTCAAAGCCAAGCGCTTCACCATCTGGCTCCCCTTGGTGGAGATGTTCCATCTTGTACCGATTTGACATAGATCCTTCAAAATTAGTATTCTCTTTGAATCATCGAGTGAGTCAGCGAACACTAAGTGTTGTTCCTGCTCGCCATCCAAAGAAAACAAGTCATTAATATATTTGGAATCAAATCGAACATACTTACCACAAATCATAAGAAAAGGAGAATCTTTGGTGGTCAAGTGGGCATAAAATTCTTAGACAATAGTGCTATTGATGTCATTGGTTTGTTGGCAAAATTTTTCCCAACCATGTTTCTTTAAAATCTCAGCGAACTCCATGGTATAGCCAAAATTTGGATCATCCTTCAACTCGAATCTCTTCTCGTAGCAGAAGTTTCTCAAAGCAAAATTTTCATCATGCCTCTTCTCGATTTCAACGGTAAAGAATTGTTTGAATGTAAGGGATAAAGACGCCATTGATTCTTAAAAGAAAGAAGGTGAAAGGATGATGAGTGAGGACAGTTTTTAGGGTTCTTGGTTCTTTTGAGCAAAAGAGAGAAAGTGTTGAGTAAAGAAAGAAAGAAAATCAGCTAGAGTGTTCAAGTAGGAAAGAAAGAGAAAAATGTAGAGTGTTTTAATGAGCTAGTCGATTTAATGGGGGATAATGATGAAAGATTTTGAATTTGATTGGATGTGTGAAAAGATAATGATGATGGGTGGTGAATCGGCGGGTAAGGCAAAAGGATAAGGAGGGAAAGTTTGAATCTTGATTTACCCTAGGGCGGCTAGGGTTTTATCTTATCCAAACCAATAATAGTTTTTTCTATCAACTCTACTAGCATCTCTTTAGTTTGTCGATGACGTTAAAATGCTACTGTCGATCTAAAAATACTCCGACAAGAAAAATTTTGCATTCACTCAAAGAGCCCTTTCAAGATGGAAAAAATAAATAAAATAAAGAAAATCAACAAAACATAAAATATTGTAAGAAAAAAACTAATCCTAATATTTACAAATAAGTCAAACCATTGTGGAAATTGCTAAATTTCTGCCAAAAGGATAACCTCCTTGGCATATTTTGGAGTACCTTCCACATAATGCTTAAGTCTCTGACCATTTACTTTGAAAATTGTCCCGCTCTTCAAATCTTGAATATCAACTGCTCCATAAGCATAAGGTTGAACAACTTCAAATGGTCCTGACCATTTTGACTTGAGCTTCCCTGAAAAAATTTTAAGCCATGAGTTAAACAGAAGAACATGTTGACCTACCATAAACTACCTTAGTGGAATTCTTCTATCATGCTAGCACTTTGTCTTTTCCTTGTAGAGTCTGGCATTCTCATAATCTTGCAATTTGAATTCCTCCAACTCATTGAGGTCTAATAACCTCTTCTCTCCAGCATTTCTCTATGCCATGTCAAGTTTTTGAATTGTCCAATAGGCTTTATGTTCCATTTCTACTGGCAAATATCATGACTTCCCAAAAACGAGTAGAAAAGAAGAACATCCTAGAGGAGTTTTAAAGGTAGTCTTGTATTCCCACAAAGATTCATCTAGCCATTGGGACCAATCCTTCCTTGTGGGGATCACGGTTTTTTTCTATAATGTTTTTGATCTCCCTATTTGTTATCTCAGCTTGACCATTCGTTTGAGGGTGGTATGCTGTAGCAATCCGTTACTGAATTTCGTACCTACAAAAAGCTCTAGATATTAAACGATATTTAAAATGAGTACCCTCATCATGTATAATAGCTCTCGAGGCACCAAATCTAGTAAAAATATTTTTGTGCAAAAATTTAGCAACAACCTTGGCATCGTTGGTTGGCAAGGCCACGACCTCAACCCATTTAGAAACATAGTCAACCGCCACCAATATATACAATTTTCCAAATAAAAGGTGAATGGGCCCATGAATTCTATCCCCCAAACATCAAATAAATCTACAAGCATTATGTTTTGAAGTGGCATTTGGTGCCTGCCAGAAATGTTCCCTGTTCGTTGGCATCAATCATACACCTTGGCAAAATTGTGAGCATCTTGGTATAGTGTAGGCCAAAAGAAACCTGACTGCAACACCTTGGCAGCAGTCTTCATCCCAGCAAAATGACCTCCGTATGGTGCTGCGTGGCATAGTTGCAAAATACTATGATATTCCTCCTCTGGCACACACCGGCGAATTACCTGGTCGGCGTATTGCTTAAATAGTATGGGTTCATCCCAATAGTAATGACGAGCTTCTCTCAGGAAATGCTTCTGCGAGCTATATGCCAAGTCTGATGGCATCACATTACTTACCAGGTAGTTGACAATGTCAGGGAACCATGGCATAGCATTGACTGCAAGTAGGGACTCGTCAGGAAATTCATCCATTGTGGCATCATACTTACCATCTTCCAAATGATGTTCTAGGCGTGATAGGTGGCCGGCTACTGCATTTTCACTTCCCTTATTATCTCTAATTTGAATATCAAATTCTTACAGTAAGAGTGTTCATTGTATCAGTCTTGGTTTGGCATCATTTTTTGCCAAGAGGTATTCCAGAGCTGAATGATTTGTAAAAACCACAACTTTGTTACCAATAAGATAAGATCTAAAATTTTCAAAGGCAAAGATAACAGCAACAAACTCTTTCTCGGCTGTGGAGTAGTTAAGTTGCGCTCTATTCAATGTTCGGTTGGCATAATAGATGGCATGAAAAACCTTGCCATGTCGTTTCCCTAGGACTGCTCCTACGTCATAGTCGCTGGCATCACACATGAGCTCAAATGGCTCATTCCAATCAGGGGCCACGACTATAGGGGCATTAATTAATCTCTCCTTCAGTTCCTGAAAAGCTCTTAAACAAGAATCGTCAAAAGCAAGAGTTGTATTATTCTCTAAAAGTGAACACAAAAGGCTTAGAAAATTTTGAAAAGTCTTTAATGAATAGGCGATAAAAACCAGCATGACCTAAAAAACTTATACCTTTCACGTTGGTAGGTGGAGGCAACTGCTTAATTACCTCAACTTTTTCTTGATCGACTTCCAAACCTCTCTTGGTAACCTTGTGATCGAGAACAATGCCCTCGTTTACCATGAAGTGGCATTTTTCCCAGTTCAACACTAGGTTCGTCTCTATGCATCTTTTCAGGACCTGCTCTAAACTCAGAAGACATTCCTCAAATGTTTTTCCAAACACTGAGAAATCATCTATAAACACTTCCAGGTTATTCTCAATCATGTCAGAAAAAATAGACATCATGCGTCGTTGAAATGTTGCTAGTGCATTACACAGCCTAAATGGCATCCTTTTGAAGGCAAAGGTCCCGTAAGGGCAGGTAAAGGTGGTCTTCTCTTGATCATTAGGAGCAATGGCAGTCTGTTTATATCCAGAATAGCCATCTAAAAAATAATAAAAGGCTTTACCTGCTAGCCTATCTAACATCTGGTCGATGAAAGGCAGTGGGAAGTGGTCCTTCCTAGTGACACTATTTAGTCTTTGGTAATCCATGTACACCCTCCATCCTGTGATAGTCTTGGAGGGAATCAATTCATCTTTACTATTCTGGACTACAATCATGCCACCCTTCTTTGTCACACACTATATTGGGCTAACCCATGAGCTGTCAGAAATGGGATAAATAATCCCGGCATCTAACCATTTAATGATTTCTTTCTTTACTACCTCTTTCATACTAGGATTTAACCATCTTTGTTCTTCAATAGTCTTACCATGCTATTCCTCAAGTATGATCTTGTGCATGCAAAAAGTTGGGCTGATACCTCGAATGTCTGCCAAGGTCTACCCTAAAGCTTGCTTATTTGTTGATAGTATTCCCAATAATCTTTCCTCCTGATCATTAGTGAGATCAGCAGCAATGATTACAGGTAGAGTGGAGTATTTACCTAAATAAGCGTACTTTAAGTGCTCTGGCAATGTTTTCAGCTCCAATGTTGGTAGCTCCTCAATAGATGGTTTAGGTGCCACAATCTCTCTTCCAGCCAACTCAAGTGGCTCTGATTATTCAAAATAGTTTAGGTTTTCAGCCTCCAAGGCTGTTTCAGCAGGTTCTTCAAACAGTTCGGCATTACCTTCAATCATGCTGGTATCAGATTGATGCTGGCATATTTGTGCCAAGTCCAACTTATAGATAGACTCCACTATTTCCTCTGTTTGGTATTCCTCAGGTTCATCTGCACATTTCAAAGCTTGAAACACGTTAAATGTAACATGCTAGTCATTCATACGCATTGTTAATTCCCTTTTATGAACATCAATAAGAGTTCTACCCATGGCAAGAAAAGGTCTTCCTAAGATGATTGGTACATTTACATCAGCTTCATAATCCAATATGATAAAATCGACAGGAAAAATAATATTGTCTATCTTTACCAGCACATCCTCAATCTTACCTTTGGGATGTGTGTATGATCGATCTACCACCTGAAGTGTTACTGTTGTCAGCCTAGCTTCAATGCCAAGTTCCTTGAAAACAGACAGCGGCATCAAGTTAATACTGGAACCTAAATCACATAATGCCTTTCCAACAAATTTATTGCCAATGGTACAAAGAATAGTAAAACTCCTTGGATCTTTCAGCTTTGGTGGTAAGCGGTTGCGAATCATGGCACTGCATTCTTCTGTAAGGGATACTGTCTCAAAATCTCCCAACTTCCATTTTTTGGTTAGGATGTCTTTCATGAACTTCACATAGTTGGGCATCTGTTCAAGAGCTTCCACTAGGGGTAGGTTGATTTGCAGCTGCTTAAGCACTTCTAAAAAATGCTTAAATTGCTGATATTGCTTGTGTTTTTAAAGGCGAGCCAGAAAAGGTGGTGGTAGATAAACTACTGCTGGTTGTGCTGGCTTTGCCAAAGAAGTTCTAGCATTAGATTTCTGCCTGACATTGTTCTACTGCTCGGCATCAGCTTGTGCTCTGGTGTCTGTAGACAGATCAGAATCTGAATGTGGTCTGGCATCGTTTACTCCTTGTTCTGCTTAATTGACGTCCTCTACTGGCGTTGTTCTATTAGTTTGGAATTAAACTGACGGCTTGACAACCATCTCTGCTTCACATTGCTTTCAACTTCGAAGAGTTAGTGCCTTCATTGCTCATTTCCTTTACACCTAGCATCTTCAGTGTCACTTGGCAAAGTTCCCTGAGGTAGATTGCTAAGAGCATTGGCAATCTGTCCAAGTTGAACCTCCAAGTTACGCATTGATGCTGCCAAACTCTGAACATTGGCATCATATCTCTCCATATAATCAGTAAGAAAGTTCCTTTAGTTTTGGCCTTGCTGGAAATTATTCTGGGCTCTTGTTGGCATTGCATTCTGAAAGAATGCTGGCATTGCATTATTATTTTTCCTCTGGTTGTTTTGCCACTGAGCATTGCTGTTCTATTTCTGAGCATTATTGTTCTAGTGCTGAGCATTGTACTGATTGCCTCCTTGATTTCCCCAAGCCAAATTAGGGTGTTGTTTCCAACCTGCATTATAAGTGGTGTAATTAGAATTGTAGTTTCGATTATAATTGCCAACATAATTTACCGATTGAGGGTTGGCAGGGCAATCTTCTAAAAAATGATTTTCTCCACAGATTGTGCAAAATGGATCTAACTTTGAACTTCTTGGGACTCTTTGTTCTTTTGCAAAGACTTCACCATGTTGGTGAGATTTGCAATTTCAGCATGAAGGGATGTCAGCTCACCCACTTTCAATATTCTACTAGTTTTGGTTCCAATCCCAAGTCTAGCAACAGGGTACTCGAAATCATTGATTGAGATTCTCTCAAAGATTTCTACAGCCTCTAAGTACTTCTTATCGAGCAATGAGCTGACTGTTGAGGCATCAACAACAATAGATGTTTGTGCATTCAACCTATTATAGATGGTTTGTATTTGGGTCCAGTTTAGAAATCCATGCACAGTACACATTCTCAGCAAGTCTTAAAATCTTTCCCAGGCGTCATATAATGTCTCATCATCAGCCTTCCTGAATGTAATGATCTCACCCCTCAACTTGGCAGTGAGTGTAGGTGGCTGAAATCTTGTCAAGAACTTTTGGCATAAGTTTGCCCATGAGTTTACCAAACCTAGTGGCAAGGAATTAATCCATGTCTTGGCTCTATCTCTCAAGGAAAACGTGAATAGCCTCAATTTCACAATATCATCAGGCACACCAGCTTGTTGGAATAATTGGCAAATCTCCATGAACTGCTTCAAATGTTCTCTTGGGTCTCCAGTGAGTGCTCCATCAAATTGACCTACATTTAAAAGAGTAGAAATCATCACCGGCTTAAGTTCAAAATTGACAGCATTTACCTCTGTGCCAATGAATCCTGGCATCAAATTGTCAATATTGGGTGCCGAATGTTCTCTAATAGGCCTCTCTTCTTCATTTGGGACAATAGGTTGTGCTGGTGGATTATTGTTTGGTAAATTTCCTTTATTATTTGCCACACCATTCCCTTGATTACCTTGATTATTCATTTCTCGAAATTTTTCTTTAACTTCTTCAAAGTTTTCTCAATTTCTGGATCGTATGGCCACTCATCCACCACAGAGAGGCTTTTGGTCATACACTGGTATAAACAACAGAAAAGTAAAAGAACGGACAAGTGAAAATTTTAAAACAAACAACTCTGTTGTAATCCCCAGCAACGGCGCCAAAAACTTGTTGTGACCGAAAGGTACTTGGCAAAAGGTATAAAAAATGAGTATTGGAAATGTATAAAACAATGCCAAGTCGAGTCCTTTTTCATGCAAGTATACACGGTCGACAAGTAATACATCATATAAGCTCAGTATCGATCCCACAAAGATTGTCTTGGAATTTACTTGTTCAATTGTTACATGCCTTTGGGGTAGAAAATGATTGTTTTGGAAAGTGAATTTAAAAGAACGGAATATAAAATAGCGTTGGCAAGGAGAGCTTGAAAAAGTGGATGATGAGCGTTGGCAAGGAATGCATGGTTTTCACGTTGTTTATGCCATGCTGGCCTTTAACAATGTCATGCTTTTGCAATGTTTTATTGAGCAGATTCAAAAGATGGTCATTGTCTCCGTCAATAGCAACGCCTTTAAATTAATCATGTAAAAAACCCTATATGTCTATAGTGCATGTTTCCCATTAATTAATTTAGTTTAGTTCCAATATTTACTTTCTAAGGGGTAGACTCACTCCAGAAGTAAGTTCATCTATTTGAAAATCTTTTGTCGAAGCTTCTCACCTTAGAATTTGTCAAGTAATCATCGCCTCCCAAGTCAGTTATGATATTGAGTTGCAATAAACAAGCTATGCCAGCCATCGCTTGGCATAGAATTTTTGGAAAAAGTAAAAACATTGCCAAATAAATAAAACTTTATGCTGAAACATTCCTAATTAATAAAAGCAAGCAAAACAAACAACGTTTCATCTATCCACCCCTCACCAACTATTAAATTAGTTCATGATTAGGGGGTTAACCACAAAATAAACTTCATCGTTTGCAAACATCATCTTCAAAATTAAAATAAACCGAAGAGAAAAAGGGAAGAAAAGGGTCGGTTGATTCAGCCTCTCTTGCTCTAGCCCTCCTCGGTGTGGCTACTCCAGCTGGTGGTAGGAGTGATCGGAGATGATCCTAAGCTAGCTCGCTTCAAGTGCACATCACCCTTCATGCTTGGAAATGATCTCTTTATATAGATGAGTGAGGAAAAAAACCCTAGGAGAAATTCAAAATTTAAATTTTGACTAAGGCTCCTTGATAAGTGCTTGATCTCCTTATCAGCTTATCACCGAGTAGGGCTGACATGTGATGGTCTAGGGCTGACGCCATCAGTCATCGCTGTGATGCCAATGGTCATGGCAGAAAAACCCTGCCGACTAGTCGCTCCTGATTTTTCGGATTAGGTCTATTCGCATGCTTTTCAGAATCTTATCTTTTCCTATTTTTTCGGGTTGTCCATCATTGTCAAGGGGCTTGGCATACAACTGCTGGTCCATCTGCATTGACTTCTAGCCGCGCCTCAACAACCTTCCCTGGAATTGTGACTTTTGCTTTCCCTTATTCCTTTGCCACACCATCTGGCATAAAACCCGTGCCAAAAATAATAAAAACCCTTCAAACCGTAAAAGGGCACCTGCTAAAGTCTTTTTTATGCAAAATGCATGAAAATAAAACTAAATGCAAACATGCGTACTCGAAAACTAGCAAAAAGCATTGTAAATAAGATGCAAATGTAGTACCTTTGATGAGTTATCAGTTGTCAATGTATCTTCCTTGGCCATTGCTCTATACTAAGAACTAGTACCGTATTTGTTGGAAGTTTTTGCTATTTTGGAAATTTTGTCATGCGATTTATTTAAATTAGTTTCTTATTATGTGTGAATGTATTCAGTGGTCACAAAATAAATGCAAGAAACAATAAAAAAATGCAAATGCATGAATACAAATGAAGGGTCATCGATTCCATTAAGGTATTTCTCTAGAAGTAGCCTTCATTGAATGACAAAGGTTTTATTCTACGAATACGTCTCAGTCTGAGCACCTAGTTCCTCTATTTCTTCGATTAGTCTTTGGAGCCTTTGTCCTACCTCCCCTATCAGTCTGACATAGGGGCGAAGAAATGTAGCTTCTTTGACTATCATTGTCACATGCTTAGCTATGTCTTCAATTTAGGTTATGATACTTTTGTCGGACTTGTCTCACTCCTGGATCCTTCAGACATTGCCTCAAAGTTGAGTAAAACAAAAAATCATCCCTTCATTGGCATCTTCAAAATCTTCGAAATAGTCGCATAGCGCTTGCATAATAAAGAGCATCACTTTATAGCAAAAAGTTCAAAGGGCATCACTTTATAGCAAAAAGTTCTCCATAGTGTTACAAAAGTCATATTTTCCATGTCTTTTGGGCACATCTTGATCTGGTTATACCCAGAGAAACCGTCCATGAAAGAGAAGAGTGAATGACCAGATGTATTATCGACTAAAGTGTCAATACGTGGGGGCGGGAAATTATCCTTAGGGCTTGCCTTATTGAGGTCCATATAGTCAACACAAATTCGTACTTTTCCGCCCTTCTTCGGTACTGAGACAATATTCGCCACCCATTCCAGATACTTGGCTACCTCGAGAAATCCTGCATCGTATTGCTTCTTTACCTCATCCCTGATCTTGAGAAGTGTTTCAGCCTTCATTCTTCTCAGGTTTTGCTTTATAGGTTCACATCATTCCTTTATAGGGAGCCTATGCATGACGATGTCGGTGTCAAGGCTGGGCATATCTTGATACGACCAAGCAAAAATATCTTTAAACTCTTTCAAAAGCTTAATCAAACTTTGTCTAGTTTTGGCTGTGATGGTAGTACAAATCTTCACCTCTCGCTTTTCTTCTTCAATTCTAAGGTTTACTGTTTCTAGTTCCTCTTTATATGGTAGAATTTGTTTTTCCTCTCATTCTACCATTCTGAGCATATCACTGGGTACATCATATTCTTCCTCATCGTTAATATTTCCAACTTCTTCCAAGCATAGAGGCAATTCAAAGTCAACCTTGAAGTCAGACTCGGATTCAGTTATGTCATTGATATATGAAGACCTGCGAAGGAATAGGCAAAAGATATATACAAAGGGAAGAAACAAAATGAATGGAATGTTTTTTATGCTTTATGGTTTTCATTTAGTTTTGGTTTATTTATGAAAAGAAAGTTTGCCACACAAGATTTAAAGAAAAGCATATTTTATTGAATTCAAATTAAAAGCTTGACATAGGATCCCTTATTGTCTTCGGGCCTAGAGCAAAGGGGCTGGTTTTGAGAATTACTCTGAACATGTCTTAAAGACTACAAGAATTTCTTCAGCAGTCCAATTGTCAAACTCAGAGTAAGGGCGAATCATTGACAGGTACCAACTCTCTTCTTCTTCAGTCACAGCGTTAATACTCAACTTTTCAAACGCCTCACATAGAGCACTCTCTCTTTTTCCTTCATCACTAATTGGGGAACTTGGATCCAGCATGCCTCTAGAAATAAAGTTATGGCTCAGAGGAGGGAAAGTCATCGGCTCCCACTCAATTTCCTCTTCTTTCAATCTGGCCCTTCTTCTCTCTTGATGTTTTCTGATTTCAGCCTTTCTTTGCCATTTGTTGGGCTTAAAGCCTAAGCCAAACTGATCCTTTTTTCGTTGAGATTACTACGGGATATAGCTTTCCTTGATGTCTCTTTTTGAATCCTTTCCCAATTTCAGCTCCTTTCCCAAGCATGTGCTTTACCTGCATCTTCGCACAGCTTGATAATTCCGGTTTTGGCACCTTACTCCCTTCAGTGACAAAGGTTGCATTGACTAGCTCCAATGTCCTGAAATGACACTCGAGTGCACCCTCATCTATCTCGATGAAGGGTGCATCAGTGGTTACTGATGTAATGATTTCCTCCTCTGCACCGACAGTTATTAGTTGTCCATCAATAACAAATTTCAGCTTCTGGTGTAAAATAGATGGGAACGCTCCTGCTGTGTGAATCCACGGGTGCCCTAGCAAGCAACTGTAACTAGGTCTTATATCCATGACCACAAATTCAACATCAAAGGTCATTGGTCCAATTTGCAAAGGTACCTCAATTTTCCATAACACATCATTCTGAGTTTCATCAAAAGCTCTAATCGTATTTTGACAAGTTCTCATATGAGAACTATATATTGGCAACTTCTTCAATGTGGATAACGGTAGAACATTTAGTGTCGACCCATTATCAATTAAAACTCCAGGTAACATATGTCCCTTACATCTGGTGGTGATATGTAAAGCTTTGCACGATCCCGTTCCTTGACCTGGTATTTCCTCATCATTGAATGAAATGAAGTTGTTGACAGCAATGTTATCGACTAACATATTCATCTTATCGGTTGTGATCTCCTTTGGTACGAATGTGCGGTTTAGAATTTTTAACAAGGCCTCACGGTGGCCTTCAGAACTTAATAGCAGAGAAAGCATAGAAATTCGAGCTGGGAGCTTATAGAGTTGCTCCACAACGTTGTATTCACTGTGTTTTAAAATCTTCAAAAATTATTGGGCCTCTGATTCCTTTACATGCTCGTGATATGTTGCCGGTGTCTCTTTGAAGAAATCTTTGTTATCTTTTCTCTCAAGTTCTTCAGCAGAAGCTTTCTTTTGTGTTGCATCTCTATCCTCTGCTATTGGCTGGGAATAGAGCCTTTCACTCCTCATGAAACGGCTTACCTCATTAACCGGTTCTTCTTTCTCTTGAATAGATGTTTCTCCTAGGGTTGCCACCGTACAAGCATAATTCTAAGAAACCTACTTGCTATCCTTGTATAGAAATAGGGTCGACGCCTTAATTATAAGCTGCGGGGTTACAACCCTTGTTGGCTCACTAACTCTCATTTTAGCCTTAATAACTAAAGGCTTCATTCCAGAATAGTCTCTTTTAGAGGGTGACTCCTCTGATGTACATATGTCCAACATGCATTTCTTGTTTTCCTTTTCAAAGAACTCAAGTTCTTTTTCATTCATCTTGTCTTGAACCAGTTGCCTAAACTCTAAGCAACAATCAATCTCATGTCCTTCATTCATGTGGTACTCACAGTACAGTTCGTCTTTAATTTTTAGCTTCTCGGCTCCTCCTTCCAACATCCCTACTGCCACCATTTGAGCCCATACCCACTTCATCGGAGCTTTAACTTCTGCAACACATTTTTTAACCACCTTATCTTTCTCCTCTGAGATTGCATTCACACCTGCCTTCTGATGATTTGGCAGAGGGTTTCCCTTATCTTCTGACGTATTGAATGATAACATCTTTGATTTTCTTAAGTCATCCACCACCCTTATCATACCACGGTGGGCATGGTGGTGAGAATGGGGGAACATGTCTTGACAGCACCATCTGAGATTTGACGAGTTCGGCAAACAATTATGCATATGTCATTGGGATAGGAGGAAAATATGGTTTCGAGCTCCCTTGATATCTTCGTTCTTCCTTCGAATGATTTATGATTGTTGGAGCTGTGGTTGAGACAGTGGGTTTGTTGAAGATTACCCCTTCCGAGTAACTGTGGTTATAAACATTAGTGGCATTGACTTCATTGTCTCTCTTTTTGTATGGTTTCTTTGTTTCCCCACTATCCAACTTTCCATTTTTCATGGCCGCAAGTATCAACTCTCCATTTATAAGCATGTCCACGAAACACTTTGTGGCATGATTAAGCATACGATCATAGAAGGAACTCTTTAATGTCTCCACGAACATTGGGGTGACCTCACTTTCTAGTAATGATGGCTGGACTTGAGCAGCTACATCCCTCCAACTTTGCGCGTACTGGCGAAAACTCTCATGATGCTTTTGCTCCAATCCTTGCAGAACTAAACGAGTTGGAATCATGTCTGAAACATGCTTGTACTTCTTACTGAAGGCTTTGGACAAATCTTTCCACGATCTGATGTTAACTCGACTTAGCTGCGTGTACCAGCGTGCAGCTGACCCTACTAGACTGTCTTAGAAACAGTGGATAAGCAGCTTCTCATTCTCAAGATACATCGACATTTTCCTGCAATACATAGTTAGATGTGCTGCAGGGCACGTAGTTCCATTATATTTTTCGAAGTCAGGAACCTTGAACTTTGGTAGTACTACAAGATCAGTCACTAAGCTTAAATCTTTGGCATCCATTCCTCCATATATACCTCTTTCTTGGAAAGACTTAATCATTCCCTCCAACTTCTCATAGCGATCTTCCCATTTATTCTCAGCTTTCACCTTATCGGCAATTTCATCGAGATCAGGCACCTCAATGACCTTCTCAGAGTTTATCTTCCTATTATTCTGCACCGGAGCCTCGACAAAATATGGAGAAATCTTGGCCTTAGAAGATTGAGCTTCTTTTGCATGCTTGGATGAACTAAGGTCATCCCCTGAAATTTTGGCACGGCATTTGCTTCCCCACCATCTTTTATTGTGTCTGGGCCCTTAAAGCCTAACATGGCTGCAATTGAACCAATTGTCTTTTGATGAACTAACTTCATATGTTGCTTCAGATCTGTCTCTAGCTTGTCTAACCTATCCTGGGTACTCTTATGGTTGCTTTCTAAGGCCGTCACTCTATCTTCCATTGCTCTGGCATAAGACCGAGTACTGTACTTGTGATTTTTTTTTGCTATTTTGATTTTCTATCATTTTTATTTAAGTTAGATTCTTATTATGTCATGTATGCATGCACAAATGTAAACACAAATGTAAAGAAAAAGCTATGAAACAAAGAAAAATAAAATGCAAATGCATGAATGCAAGCGAAGGGCCGTCAATTCCATGAAACATCTGCTCAAGAAACAACTCTTTTTATTAAATATGAAATGGTCCTTATTACATCAAATTTCATTTACAAATATTTTTCAGCCTGAACTCCTAGTTCCTTGATTTCTTCAATGAGTCATATAAGCCTCGGTCCCACTTCTCCTGCTGGCTTGACGTACTGACGAAGAGTTGTAGCTTCAGTGGCTAACATCACCATGTGTCGAGCCACATATTGTACCTGGGTTATGACAGTCCTATCGAATTCATATCGTTCTTGAAATCATCTAGCAATGTCTCTAAGACGAGTGAACCAATAATTATTACCACCCTCATCTATGTCTTCAAGGACCAAGATCTTCGTCCTATATTCCTGGATGATGTTATCCATTCCTTCAACCTGTTTCTTTAAGGTATCGTTCTCACTTAGACATGCCTGATGTAACACCCCTTACCCGGGTTAGGAGCGAGAAGCATTACAACGAGAAAACAGGACGAGACAATCATGAAATTCAGGGCCAAATAAAAATTTTCCATTTAACTTAGCTTAATATATTACCTATAGGCAATTTAGTTCATTCAACCACTAGAATCAAACTCACTCCTTTTCTTAAGGAATAAGCCACTATTCGAGCACTACCCATTAATTAATTCATCCATTTAGCTAGTTTCATTCTTTACCTATTAACATTCTATTTCATTTGTTATCTATAATCAAGTTCTCAATATAATCTTACCTATATGCGCAGCATTCGTACCAATTCGATTCATTCGAATTACTCTTATACAACCAACTATCATTCAACACCATTCGGTTAGGCCCAATACAATAAATCTTGTTATCTATTAAACTTAGCTATTAGCATGAACATCTTATGCGTTTGAATTCTTAACATCAATTAAGTTCATATTCACTACTATTCTCTACCCATTATGCGCAGCTTTTAGACCTTTAGGTTCATTGAATTCATATGTCATATTCACTTAACAATATCTAGACTTATAAAGTATGTAAGTGATTTTGGTAAGCAGCTATGTAACTCATAATTCATTTGATTAGGGTCTTACCTAAAGTAGCTTGATACATCATCAATCTAGCAAATTCAATTTCTTAATTTCAAAACCATACTCAATCATAACAAGCTCATATGCAAAGTCTAATTCATTCATTCATTAGCCATAACCAAAGAGTTCATAAAAGGCTACTGTTTACATATATTTAATTACAAATCCAAAGTACCATTTCATTGCAAGACTTTAACAAGTTCAACATACACACTTTATACATATAAGCCAAATGCATGGTCTATCAATGCTAGACACAATCTAAGGCCACCATCTAGGAGTACATCGAAGTAAAATACAAAGTCAAACTTCAAGCTTTGCATGCCTTACTTCGAACCCAAGAAAGCTGACTTCAATATCAAGGTACTGGCTGGGATGGCTTTTACCTGAGGTTTCGGAAGAATGCAAACAAGAGTGATAAGTACAAGATTGTACTTAGTGAGGTAGCACCTAAAGTCTAGCAAGATTTTCAATTTATCAATTTGTCAAGTTATGTGTCTTTTATTTCAAGAAACACCTATCTAGGCTTTAGACAATCTTAAAAGATTTAGATAGTTTTATCCAAGCATAATTAAGCATTCATGTTATTCAATCAAGCAAATCAATTCATAGATTACCACCATGAATCAATCAATAAACAACTCATACAAGAACAAGGCTAATCAAGCATTCGTATAATCATTTCCATTCAAACAAGAGGAAGAATCATTTTCATGTATCTTATTTCTCAAGGGATAAACAATCCAAGCATTCATTTTCATCATTTAATTCCATTGATTAGCCATTTCATTAACAACATCAAGAGTACACTTTCATTCATGTATAACAGGGCAGTAACCACTATCCCAAAATTGTTTTCAAAACAGTTCACAAACTGTCTAGGACACCAATACTGTTGTTGCCAGCCAGCATAAGCACTGGTCACTTAAATACTTATAACTTTCATTATGTATGTCGGAATTTCAAACCATTTGTACCGTTAGAAAGCTTATTTAACCCTATTTACAAACGTTTATACCTTTCATTTTAATGCTTTTCCAATTAATACAGTTTTTAGTTCAAAGATAGGGCAATTACATTTCTGGACAGTTTACAATGTCTAGAGGTTTTCAATTCCAGATTCCAGCTCACAAATCAGAATTCAATTCTGTTTTCTCCTAATGAAAATAGACATACTAAGGTTCATTCCATATAAATTTTAGCCCTTAATTCGACCTACATAATTTATGGTGATTTTTCGAAATTGCTGCCCATAACAGAATTTCCTGGGCAAATTACACTAGGTTGCATTTTAAGCTTCTTAATTCATTAGGACATGACTCTAACATAGTATTTAGTTTATAACCCTTTCCTTACAAGTTTAAGTTAGTCTAACTTTGTAACTAACATTTCATTCGAGTAGGAAGCCTTTTATTACATTTTATCAATTAAGTATAAACTAGCTCAAGTTATTAAGTTCACTATCCTATTCTTGTAAGCTCATCATTTTTCAGCATATTTCAAAAGGTTTATTCTCATTTTAAATACCACTTAACCATGTTATCCATAGGCTACTATAGGCAACCCCAATTTCACCTATTCATTCGAATACCATCATCATATAAAGATTCTATCCATTTCCAGTTCAAACATGTTCTTATTTCTACCTTAATTAGTTTGATTCCAATTAGACTAGATACTTAAATCTTTTTCGGTTGAATTAGACCAACATTTGAGACCATAGAGTCCTTTGAACAACTTACTTACCAGTAAGAAACCTTATAAACAATCACGTTGCATACATACAAGGCAAGACTTAGTCTTGTTTAAATTCTAATCTTGATTACCTATGATGTCCATTCAAACATATACCAATCGATTAGTGAGCTAGGTTTAAGATACCTAATAATTCATTGTTAAGCAAGACTAGTGAGCAATACTCAAACACAACTAGGTCAAGATTACATTCAATTTCATTTAACTTACAAGTCTAGCATCAAACATCCATTATCAAAACCATGACAAGCTTGTTCACATCATTCTAACTGGATCTCAATTCAAGCATTTTCACCACAACAATCAAGCAAGGAATGAATCCTTAAGCAATAAGCAACTCATCAAGCAAATAGCCAATCTCAAACTCAAGCAATCAAACAAGCAAGATTATATCAAGAATCATACAATGAGCACAATGGCCATAAATCCTCTTATTCGAATAGGGTCACTTCCAATGTAATTTATCTTTCAAACAATGAGCCAATCAAGATAGTATCTATCTCATCTTATTCATATATTTGCATTTTACTAGAAGCTCAATAGCATGTATCAATTTGCTAGTTTATTAGCCATGTATCATGTCTTATTACAAGTTTAGAAATTTGTTTTGCCTTGGTAGTTAGCAGGACTAGGTAATCGAGTCACGTGTTAAGGTACACAAGTACCGGATCATGTTAAGGTGTCTTCTACACCACGTATTAGAGTGCACAAAGTACTTGAACAAGAAGGTGTCTGCTACACCACATATTAGAGTACACAAAGTACCAATCGTGTTAAGAATTAAACATTACATGTCAAGCAATTTGGTTATTTCAAGGATTCAAGTCAAGCGATTCAAGTATTCAAGATTTCTTGTCGGATCATTTATGTATTTTCAAGATATAATTCATGTGTTCGAGATTCTCTCTTGAATTGCTTATTCAATTTCTCAATAAGGTTCATAACTTTTTAACAAGTTCGCCTTAGATCACAATTGGTCATGAATGACATTGGTCCGTGTTTGACCATAAAGGTCTAAGAGATTTCCTAAACTTCTCACTATCCAACCAACTGTCGCCACCTGTACAACTCTCTCGTTACCTCCAACTGTCGCCAATAACTTATTACATGTAATGGGGCGTCCCCCCGAGTCGTGGCTCATGGACCGTAGTCCCAAGTATACCATGCATCATGCCATTGATCCAAGGACTTCCATTGTAAGCAACTTAAACCTTTTAAATCTTTAATCTTCATTAGGGAAGTATCTTATGGCATAAGAAGTCTTATCTTACTTTAAAACTTGTAGTTGTTTCTTACATTTTATGCTTACATATTGTAAATTCAAGAACGCATGCTAGTTTCAAACAAGTCATTCGAACCATCATCAATCAAGCATTCAAAGATTCACGCATTAAGCAATACCAATTAAACCATCAATCAAGTGTTTATCACTTAGCAAGCAAGTTCATTATAGTGTAGTATTATTCGAATAGTTATCACACACAAACAAGTGTCAATTTACACCCAAGGCAGAAACAACTCAATCACACATGAGTATACATATCAAGTCCCAAACAAGACAATCCAAGCAAGTTTATTCCACTATAATTCGATTGATTATCAAGAGAGCAAGCATACATGTAACCACCATCAAGTTTCCAATTAAGCATCCTTCCCTTATACATTTACCAAATAGAAATTAGGTTCATTTCATGTCAATTCCATATCAACTATGTAACAATTGCAATTGGTTAGGACCTAAGTCCTAACCCTAAGTAAGGCTACACTCACCTTGTATCCCGAAGTTACGGGATACCTGATTCCTCGTTTACATCCCGATACCTATCTATTCTTTCCACCATTATCTTAATCTAGAATTCACATAACACAATCATGCATTAGAACTATACCAAACTCAATTCACACAAGCATTCAAACACTTGATTTGTTACAAGTAACAAATCTGCCACTGCCTGGCAGTTTGCACACTAGTTACGAATCTGTTTATATCTTTTAATCTATACGTCGGAATTTCAATTAGTTTATACTGTTAGAAATCTAATTCAATTACCTATTCATCCATGTACGGCTTATATTTTTATCCTTTCTAGATCAATACAGTTTATTAGTTAAAGTCGGGTCAATTTTATAGTTTTGAAACTGCCAGATTGTATCTAGGTCCACTTTAGTGAGCTATTTAACCTATGATTCATACAGGTTCAATTCAGTCTCTTTTTAACTTAGTTTCCTCTGTTATCCCCTGACTTTTCGTGTCCAGCTTAGTCTTTAATTTTTTTATCTAAGTCCTTAAATTTACAGATTTTCCAGAACAGCCCCCTATTCAATAATCTGCCCATTTATATATTTAGACAGTCAATTTTAGCTACAATTCATGCAATTCGATTATCCAGTCATTCAATCTAACCCTTAAATGTTCTTTCAAGTTAGTATAGGTCCCTAATCAGTCCAATTCAGTCCATAATTTAACCAATTTTATAGATTAGTCCAAATTTCACTATCATGTCAATTCATCACTTGAAAGCTATCAATTCTTTACTAATTGAGCTATACAACTTATTGAACATTTATTCCAGGTCTTCCCCTGTTTTTAGATAACATTACCAGCCTTAATTATATTCAATTCAATCCCAAATTTACCAATTTACTCAAAACAGTCCCTATATGCCAATTACACCATCTAGGTGACTACTTTCACAATCAATTCGATTTCTTCCATTCTACCATCAATTTAACCTATTCAATGCATTGTTAATTCATTTTACATGATTCAATTTGATACTCATTTGATAATCACTTCCCTTATTCGATTTAATACACAAATTATCTCAATTTAACCATCAATCATATTCGATCACCTCCTAGATCATGTTTACTTAATGTTTGCATATTTCTAACATAGTACCTGATAAGTGTTCAAAAGTACTATTTCCATTACCCCTTTTCTCATATTATTGTTAGACTTAGGCTCATATTAGTTGCATAATTAGTCATTCATGCATTAATTCATGTTTCTTTCCATCGTTGAGCTTGATTACATAACTTGGTGATTTTTGTGGAAAAAAAATGATGCTTTGTTGTGTTTTGTGTGTATGTGCAGAATCACTTGCCAAAGCAAGGCTAGAACCAGCGGCCAGGGCAATGCATGAAGGAGATGCCGAGCTAGTTGCCAGGGTAATTTTCGACAAGGAAAAAGATGATATGGAAGTCGAAATTGATGACTAGATAAGCCCAAGATGACGTGGAGCAAAGCTAAATCCCAAAGGAGCTTGATTTACATGAAAAGGTTAAAGAGAAATTAAATCCCAAGAAGATAGGAGAAGTTCTAGAAGGAATTTAAATATAATAAAGAATTATATTATTTAAAGATAATTTAATTCCAACTTAACTTCCTCCTCAAAGAAAGACTTTGACCTAGCCCTATAAATTAGAGGCCATGCCATCAACTCCAAGGGAGAGAAAGGAGAGAATTTTCGACAAGATCAAGGGGGAGATATCGACTACAAGGCTTCATCCATTCTTCATCTTTTTCTTCCTTGTTCTATTAGGTTTATGCTACGACTTCTTTATCTTGTGTTTCTTTGGAACCTAGCCATGAACTAAATCTATTTGGCTTAGGTTATTGTGTTTTGTGGTTGTGAGAAACAATTGGATTTTGTTTAGGTAATAAGAGTTTGCACTTTTCTATTAAAGGTTTATTCATTCTTGGTTCTTATTCTTGTTTGCGAGTGAATTGGGAATATCAGGAGAGTTAGATTCAAGAAACGAATGAGTATGATCTTTATTCAATCTATTGATGGTGAAGATTAATCCGGCTTAGGAATAAGTTAAGGATTTCAACGGCTAAGAGGAACGCAAGATTGGTTGTTGTTCATCCTTGATTCACGCAGGGATGTATTATCAAGGCATGCACAAGTAGCTAGAGTTTCGACTTAGGGATAAGAAGAAACCATTGAAGAACGCTCTGCCGAACCTTGAAGTTGCTGCCCAGACGCCCAAGTAGTTGCCCAGCTAGTCGCCCAGGCAACCATCGATTAGTTGCCAAGGCAACCCTGCTGTGCAAGTTGCCACGGCAACTAAGTTGCCCTTACACTCTTTTACCAAGATGATCCAATCGGCTATCACACCTCAACTCACGATAACCTGGCCTATTCTCTCATTTAATTACATCTTCTTTTACTTTTTACAGTGCAAGAGATTAAATTCTTGAAGTGGCACCAATCCCTGTGGAGACGATATCTTTTATACTATAACTTGCGACGTGTACACTTGCACAATTACGGAGCACTTATTACGCACAACAAGTTTTTGGCGCCGTTGCCGGGGATTGGCAATAGCCACTTTGTTTTTATTTTCTTGCACTTTTTTATTTTTCTTGTTTAAGATTAAAAGGGTTAACAAACTTTGGTTTTGCATTGGTATACTACCAGGGCGAGACCGATTACACCAGAATATCCCTTTGATCCAGAAATCGAACGAACCTTACAAAGACTCAGACGAAGGTTAAGAGTAGCAATGGCTAATCAAGACGGCAATATGAATCAAGATGTTCCAGCAGGAGGAGGAGTGATTCTTGCACGAAACAGAACTATTCGAGACTATCTTGAAGAAGATCTTGAAGGACTTAATCCAGGAGTTGTCACACCTGAAATTGAAGCCGACCACTTTGAGTTGAAACCAGTGATGTTCAATATGATCAACACAATTGGTCAATTTGGCGGCTCAGCAACTGAAGATTCACGAAAACATCTTGACAACATCTTAAATCTTTCCTCGAGATTTGCAATTCATTCAAAATACAAGGAGTCACCCCCGATGTTTTACGACGAAGATTATTCCCCTATTCACTAAGGGATAGGGCGAAAGCGTGGTTGAATAGTATTCATGTCGGATCAATAGGATCTTGGATCAATCTTTGTCGTGATTTCCTTGCTCGATTTAATCCTACAAATTTGACTGATAAGCTTCGTAACGAAATTACTTCTTTTCGGCAGGCAGATGATGAATCCATGTACAAGGCTTGGGAGCGATATAGAGAACTTCTACACAAATGCCCCTACACGGATTCCCAGTATGGACACAAGTAACAATGTTTTACAACGCCGTGAATACACCAACAAGGATGATGCTAGATGCCTCAGCAAATGGCATACTCCTAGATAAGTCGCCGGAGGAAGCAATTCAAATTTTAAACAGGCTTGTCAAGAATAATTATCAGTTCCCCTCTGCTAGAAGAGGAGGAGTTAGACGCCAAGCCACAATACATGAACTGGGATCATTAGACTCAATTTTGGCACAATTGGCCACTTTAACCAATATGGTCCAGAACATGTAGAAACCAAACAACACAAATGAGGTCATGGTAATGGATTCCTTTTGTGAGTTATGTGGTGGTAACCATGATTCTTCTGAATGTATACAGAATCCAGAATCCAACTTCTATATGGGGAATTACAACCGGAACAACAATATGATGTCCAATACATACAATCCAACTTGGAAGAAGCACTCGAATTTTTTATGGTGTAATCCCAACAATGCTCTAAACTAGAACAATCATAATGCACAAGCATCGGGATTCCAGCAGAATATGCCACGGCAATAGTTGCCGCAGCAACAACCGACAACATCTAGTTCTTTAGAAAATTCTCTCAATGTTTTTATGTTGAAAACTGAATCTTATATGGCCGAGAATAGTAACTTCATAAAAAGAACTGATGCCTTTATTAACAGGACCGGGATGAGATTGCAAAACCAATAGGCGGCAATCAAATCATTGGAAAATCAAGTCGGACAATTTGCTCAAAACCTGAATACTAGACTGCAATGAGGTTTACCTAGCGATACTGAAGTCGCAAGAGGAACTAGCCATGAGCAATGTAAGGCAATCACCACTAGAAGTGGCTAACAACTTAAAAGGCTCAAGCTCGCTCATCAAACAAAACTCCACAAAAAGATCAAGACGAACCTAGCGGCAAAGCCTCAGATGCTGAACCAGGAATTGCCACGGCAACCAGCAATCAGCATACCTCGGCAACCGGCGATAAGGATGCCTCAACAACCAATGATAGGCATGCCACGACAAACCCAGTTGATAATGCCTCGGCAATGACGTCAATCAGGTTCCAGACCAATGAAAGGATCGAAGATATCCGACTTCCACCACCATTCCCACAAAGGTTGAAGCGACAAAAGCAAGAATATCAATTCAAGAAGTTCCTTGATATCCTAAAGCAAGTCCACATCAACTTGCCATTGGTTGAAGCAATTGAACAAATGTCGAACTATGCCAAGTTTCCTAAAGACATTGTGTCCAAGAGAACAAGGCTAGGAGAGTTTGAATCAGTTGCCGCAACAGAGGGATGCATGGCCATGTTGCACAATTGCATGCCACCCAAGTTGAAGGATCTCGGAAGTTTCACAATACCTTGTTCCATCGTAAACCACTATGTCAGGAAAGAACTATGTGACCTTGGAGCCAGCATAAACTTGATGCCTAAATCGGTTTTCCAAAAACTAGGAATCGAAAGGCAAGACCTACAACAATTATGCTACAGCTAGCCGACATATCCTATGTGCATCCAGAGGGAAAAATCGAAGACATACTGGTAAAAGTTGATAAATTTATTTCTCCCGCTGACTTTATTGGTTTGGGTTGTGAAGCAGATGAGCATGCACCTATCATTTTCGGGAAACCATTCCTAGCAACAGGGAGAACCTTGATCGATGTTGAAAAGGGAGAACTCACCATGAGGGTGAATGACCAGCAAGTTAAACTAAATGTGTTCCAAACACTAAGGCATGCCGATGATCCAGAAGAATGCCAACTTCTTCATACCACGACAGAGTTTAACTTCTATGAGGAATTTAGTTGCCTCGACAACTACATTTCTGATCAAGAGGAACCTGAGGAGTATGAAGAACTGATCGATGAGGAACAACAAGAAGAGGCAAATTGGTTATTCAATTGACCAGGTACATATTTGAACCACTGGATTACTCAGGTAAGGAAGGTAAGCTCGAAAAGCCCTCTATTGAACAACCACCGATTCTTGAGTTGAAATAGTTGCCAGAGCAACTAAAATATGCTTACTTAGGAACCGATAATACATTGCCTGTAATTATTTCCTCTAAGTTACAGCCCGAGCAGGAAAAGAAGTTGATCAAAATGTTGATGCTACATAAGAAGGCAATAGGGTAGACAATTGCCGACTTGAAAGGAATTAGCCCGGCAGTGTGCATGCACAAGATTTTATTGGAAGATGATTACAAACCTTCGATTGCGGCCCAGAGGAGACTGAATCATGCCATGAAAGGGGTTGTAATGAAAGAAATCATCAAGTGGCTTGACGCCAGCATCATATACCCTATCTCTGATAGTACATGGGTAAGTCTGGTACAATGTGTATCGAAAAGAGAGGTATAACGGTGGTAAGTAATGAAAACAATGAACTCATTCCAACCAGGACTGTGACTGGTTGGAGGTTTTGTATGGATTACTGAAAGCTAAAAAAAGACCCTAGGAATGATCACTTCCCATTACCCTTTATTGATCAAATGCTTGACCGTCTTGCAGGTAAACCCTTTTATTGTTTTCTTGATGGTTATTCAGGTTACAATCAAATTGCCATAGCACCAGAAGATAAATAAAAGACAACCTTCACATGCCTATACGGTACTTATGCTTTCCGAAGGATGCCATTCGGATTGTGTAATGCCTCGGCAACCTTCCAAAGATGCATGATGGCACTTTTTTCAGACATGGTCGAAGACTTCCTTGAGATCTTCATCGATGATTTTTTCATTTTTGGTAATGACTTCGATAGTTGCCTCGGCAATTTAGAGAAGGTGTTGGCAAGATGTGAAGAAACCGATTTAGTCCTTAATTGGGAGAAGTGCCATTTTATGGTAGATAAAGGAATAGTTCTCGGCCACAAGATTTCATCCAAGGGAATTGAAGTAGACAAAGCCAAGGTGGACGTGATTGAGAGATTACCCCCACCAAGTTCGGTTAAAGGAATCCGAAGCTTTCTTGGACATGCAAGTTTTTACAGGAGGTTCATTCATAATTTTTCTAAAATTACTAAACCCTTGTGCTATTTGCTTGAATAGGATAAAGTCTTCAATTTTAATGATTCTTGCGCCCAAGCATTCAAAACCCTAAAGGAAAAGCTTGCCTCGGCACCCATTGTCGTTCCACCAGATTGGACGCTACCTTTTAAGCTCATGTGTGATGCAAGTGATCTCACGGTAGGAGCAGTCCTAGGCCAACACAAAAGTAAAACCTTTCATGTGATATACTACGCTAGTAAAACTCTTTAAGCTCATGTGTGATCTCACGGTAGGAGCAGTCCTCGGCACCCATTGTCGTTCCTCCAGATTGGACGCTACCCTTTAAGCTCATGTGTGATGCAAGTGATCTCACGATAGGAGCAGTCCTAGGCCAACACAAAAGTAAAACCTTTCATGTGATATACTACGCTAGTAAAACTCTTAATAGTGCTCAAGTGAATTACACAACAACAGAGAAAGAGTTAGTAGCTGTAGTTTTCACATTTGACAAGTTCCGATCCTATTTGATTGGTACAAAGGTGATTGTTCATACGGACCCTTCAACAATTAAGTATCTATTTTCTAAAAAGGATGCCAAACCTCGTTTGATTCGTTGGTTATTACTTTTACAAGAATTTGATATTGAAATTAAGGATAGGAAAGGAACAGAAAATCAAGTGGCAACCATGGATGAGCAACTTTTAGTTACCTCGGTAACCCTTGATACTGCAGCAACCATGGATACGCGTGCCTCGGCAACCCTCGATGCCGCAGCAACTCTTGACGCGCACGCCTCGGCAACCATGGATGCGCATGCCTCGACAACCATTGACGTCGCAGCAGCTCTTGATGCACATGCCTCGGAAACTCCAGATGCACACGCCTCGACAACCACTGATACGCACCCCTCAGCAACCATGGACGCGTATGCCTCGACAACTCTAGATGCACACGCCTCGACAATCTTGGGAGCAGTCGCCACGGTAGCACATGCCTCAGCAATACCCTGGTACGCGGATTTAGTTAATTTCCTTGTTTGTAGTATTTTACCTTATGGCCTTACTCACCAAGGGAAGAAGCGTTCTGCCATGATGCTAAGCATTAATTTTGGGACGAGCCTCTTTTGTTTAAACAATGTGCAGATCAGATTATACACCGATGTGTCCCTAAAAAAGAGCAGCAGAATGTACTCCGGCAATGCCATTCTTCACCCTATGAAGGATATTCTGGAGGAACTCGTACCGCAACCAAAGTTTTGCAATCTAGTTTGTATTGGCCAACACTGTACAAAGATGCCCAAAAGTTTTACAAGCAATGCGATCGTTGCCAGAGGACGGGCAATATCTCTAAACGACATGAGATGTCGCTCCAAAACATCATCGATGTGGAATTGTTTGATGTGTGGGGGATCGATTTTGTGGGACCTTTCCCATCTTCATTCGGCAACCTCTACATTCTACTTGCTATTGACTACGTGTCTAAATGGGTTGAGGCAGTTGTAGTTCCCAACAACGATTCCAAGACCGTGCAACGATTCTTGCAGAAAAATATATTTACACGGTTTGGGATTCCGAGAGAAATTATTAGTGATGAAGGTAAGCATTTTGACAACAGACTTATTGCCAAGATGTTGCAACGCTTCGGTGTATCGTACAAGATTGTCACGGCATATCACCCACAAACCAATGGGCAAGCAGAAATTTCCAACTGAGAATTGAAGGGTATACTCGAGAAAGTTGTAAATCCCTCTAGGAAGGATTGGTCAGTAAGACTAGATGACGCACTTTGGGCATATTGCACTGCATTCAAAACACCCTTAGGTATGTCCCCCTTCCGACTTGTCTATGGAAAAACATGCCATCTACCGGTGGAAATCGAACACAAGGCATATTGGGCAATCAAGACCGTGAATATGGATTGGGAAAGTGCCAGACAAAAGCGTTTGTTGGACCTCAACGAGATAGAAGAATTTCGTGCACTCGCCTATAACAATGCATGAATCTACAAGGAGAAAACAAAGCAATGGCATGACAAGAAACTATTGTCGCGGCAATTCATGCCAGGGCAACTAGTTCTCTTATTCAATTCTCGGCTAAAACTTTTTTCGGGAAAATTGAAATCAAGATGGTCGGGACCATTTGAAGTTGTCAAACCATTCTCCCATGGTGTCGTGATAATCAAGTCCATCACTAACGAACATGAATTCAAAGTTAACAGACAAAGATTAAAGCACTACAACGGTGCCCATGTGGAACGTAACAAAGAAGTGGCCACCTTAGGAGATGCATGAGCATGCTCTCCTTTCGATATTTTATTTTTATTTTTGCTTTTATTTTTACTTTTTTTTTAAATTTTTTTTCGAACAATTTAATTTTTATTATTTTCGATTATTTGCTCTTTTTAGGATAGATTTATTTATTTTTTTAAGATTAAAACTACATCTTTCTTTCATATTTATCTTTTTAATTTTAAGAATTTCTTTACACATCTTTATTTATTTTCTTTTATTAGTTTATCTTTAATTTTAATCCTTATTTTATTTGTCTTTGAATTGTAGGAAAAGAGTTCAAGATAAAGAGGAATTTTGATTCAAGAAGGAAACTTCTTCAACAAGGAAATTAATGGGCTGAATCTAAGGCTTATATAAAGCCTCCAAGTTACCCTAAATAAACCCCCTAGCCGTCACCCTTCCCCTAAACCAAAACCCCTTTCTTCTTTATTCCAAAATTAATCCCACCCACCATATTTACTACCTATCTTTTCTATATAACCCATCACCCTTAACTTCCAAGAAACCTATTCCTACTTTTCATCTTGCAACTCTTTAGTTATTTGCTTTCTTTTCTTTGTTTTTACAAAACTCACAACCAAGATCATCCATAGCATCCAAAATTGAATTTTTGCTTCATCCAAGTTCCTCCAAAGAACCAAGATACAAGAAGTTTGCTACACCGGTGGTTCAAGAAAGATTTCACTCCAAGTTTGAAAGCCGGAAGATTTGCGAAGAACAAGGCTTTGAATACTCCACTTCTCATCAAGATTTTCGCCTTGAACCATTCATCTTCGAAAGGATTGCACATCAAAAGTGGAAAATCTTTTGCCATCAATCGGAAGCGGGTAACATCTCATGGGTAAAAGAATTCTATGCTCACTCACCTAACCCGAATAATCCTTATGTTTTTGTTCGTGACAAGGTCATACTCATAAGCCCCGAAAACATCAACACCTTTTACGGGCTCTACATTGAGAAGGACGAGCATCAAGCCTTTGTTGATCAACTCACGCCCAAGCAACTTGACAAGGTGCTTCAAGAACTCACTCTACCGGGAACTCATTAGAACGACGGTAAATACAAGGGCACGCTCAAAAGACAAGGGTTCTCTTTTCTTCCCTTGCTTAATTTCCAATCTTTGCAAGGAGATGCATATCCCAAGTGAGTCCACTGATGAAAAGGCCCTAACAAAGTCCGGTTGGAATCAATCACAAATCCGAAAGCTAATGGGAGAGGCACCGGTCAAATCCTCAATGCCTCCAATTACCGCGGCAACCCCTGCCACCTCGGCAACAGCTAATACCCAAGCACCTAACGCCCGGGCAACTCGGCCATTAACCCCGAGACACTTTGAAGCATTCTTGCAACCATTGGCGAGCCACCTTAGGCAAATTGAAGACCAGAAACTAAAGTTCATGTGGTACATGAAGGAGCACAACAATGCCATCACCCAAGTCATCCTAGAAAAGTACTCGGACAGCCGCGTGTCGTTCCCAATCTTTCCTGCCGAGATCCTTGCCTCGACAACCAATGAAGCAGTCGCCACGGCAACCGCAACAAATGATGCCGCGGTGACCTACACTACGTCTGCCCAAGCAGATGCCACGGCAACCAAACCTGAAGATGCCACGACAACCAAAGCTAAAGACGTCCCGACAACCACTGAAAAAGCCAAAGGTAAAGAACATATGCCCGAATCAACTCGTATGGAATTATTGTCTGATTTTTCAGATTCAGACGAGTCCTCTATTGCACCAACAAAGACAGCACCAATCGAATCCTCCAAGCCCAAGCGAAAAGCCAATGACATTGATGAAGAGGACGATGAGGACAACCCCGTACAAGGATCGATTCCACCATCGGTAACAAGGAAGCAACCAACACGTTCAAGCAAAAGAATCAAGACACCGACCAAAAGGAAACTAATCATCCACGAGGACGAACTCTTAGAGTAAGTCCTCGTTTTCATTTTTCTTTTCTTTATTTTTTATTTTTCTTTGTTGCATGCATTGAGGACAATGCCTCACTCGAGTTTGGGGGGATTGTTATTAGTTAGTTACCATGTTTAGTTGCATTCATCTTAAGTATTTCATTTAGGATACATAAATTGCTTTCCATGCCTTTAGTTGGAACAAGAATTGCCTAGATTTGATGAATATCCGATGAAGACTTTGCCAATGCACTTAATTGATAGAATTTTTATTTAGGATAACCATGGAAACGCTTAAAATTTTACTATGATGTTGAATTTGATGAAACACTGTTGTGGTTTGATTGATTTAAGGAATTCTAGTGAACTTAGGTTGATAATTAAAAAATTGGTGGATTAGAATAAAAAATGGATGAATACTAGAGGTGCCCGAAATTGGCTCTAGTATGTGCTAAAAATTTGATCGCTAGAGGTGCCCAAAATTGGCTCTAGTATATGCTAAAAATTTGATCGCTAGAGGTGCCCGAAACCGGCTCTAGTTAAAACATGTTAAAAGAACCCAATGGAGTAATTTGAAACCTCTTGTTTGCATAGAATCCAAAAAATCAACTTGCACACAACTCCTCACACACTCACAAGCATTATAGTTTAATTCCGAGTAACTCCTAAGTTTTCCAAAAAATTAAAAGCCAAACATACTTTGTGCCCCGGTTCTGAGAATTGAAATCAAGTTCAAAGCTAAGTTTGTGAAAATTGAAGTCTTGGCGGGTAATTATTAGTTTGCGTTGCTTGAGGACAAGCAATAGTTCGAGTTTGGGGTGTGATAAGTGTTCAAAAGTACTATTTTTATTACCTTTTTCTCATATTATTGTTAGACTTAGGCTCATATTAGTTGCATAATTAGTCATTCATGCATTAATTCATGTTTCTTTCCATCGTTGAGCTTGATTACATAACTTGGTGATTTTTGTGGAAAAAGATGCTGCTTTGGTATGTTTTGTGTGTATGTGCATAATCGCTTGCAAAAGCAAGGCTATAACCAGTTGCCAGGGCAATGCATGAAGGAGATGTCGAGCTAGTTGCCAGGGCAATGTATGAAGGAGATGTTGAGCTAGTTGCCAGGGCAATTTTTGACAAGGAAGAAGATGATATGGCAGTCGAAATTGATGACTAGATAAGCCCAATATGATATGGAGCAAAGCTAAATCCCAAAGGAGTTTGATTTTGATGAAGAGGTTAAAGAGAAATTAAATCCCAAGAAGATAAGAGAAGTTCTAGAAGGAATTTAAATATAATAAAGAATTATATTCTTTAAAGATAATTTAATTCCAACTTAACTTCCTCCTCAAAGAAAGACTTTGACCTAGCCCTATAAATTAGAGGCCATGCCGTCAACTCCAAGGGAGAGAAAGGAGAGAATTTTTGACAAGATCAAGGGGGAGATATCGACTACAAGGTTTCATCCATTCTTCACCTTTTTCTTCCTTGTTCCATTAGGTTTATGCTAGGACTTCTTTATCTTGTGTTTCTTTGGAACCTAGCCATGATCTAAATCTATTTGGCTTAGGTTATTGTGTTTTGTGGTTGTGAGAAACAATTGGATTTTGTTTAGGTAATAAGAGTTTGCACTTTTCTATTCAAGGTTTATTCATTCTTGGTTCTTATTCTTGTTTACGAGTGAATTGGGAGAGGATCTCGTAACTTCATCTACTATCAGGAGAGTTAGATTCAAGAAACGAGTGAGTATGATATTTATTCAATCTATTGATGGTGAAGATTAATCCGGCTTAGAAATAAGTTAAGGATATCAACGGCTAAGAGGAGCGCAAGATTGGTTGTTGTTCACCCTTGATTCACGCAGGGATGTATTATCAAGGCATGCACAAGTAGCTATAGTTTCGATTTAGGGATAAGAAGAAACCATTGAAGAACGCTCTGCCGAACCTTGAAGTTGCTTCCCAGGCTCCCAAGTAGTTGCCCAGCTAGTCGCCTAGGCAACCATCGATTAGTTGCCAAGGCAACCCCGCTGTGCAAGTTGCCACGGCAACTGAGTTGCCCTTGCACTCTTTTACCAAGACTATCCAATCGGCTATCACACCTCAACTCACGATAACCTGGCCTATTCTCTCATTTAATTGCATCTTCTTTTACTTTATTGCTTTCTAGTTTAGTTATTAGTTAAAACTCCTACAATCTTCTACTTGTGTTTCTTTTACTTTTTACAGTGCAAGAGATTAGATTCTTGAAGTGGCACCAATCCATGTGGAGATGATATCTTTTATACTATAACTTGCGACGTGTACACTAGCACAATTGCGGAGTACTTATTAAGTGCAACAGTACCTATTGTTCAATCTTCCATTTTCGTAGCTAAAACATCAATTCCAGCATCATTCAAGTTTTAAACAAAGGTTATCTACTACTAACATCAAGCAATTGAAATTTCAATTCAATCTAGTCCCTAAGTTCATGCCATTCGAATGGAAAAGAAGGGTGGAAGCTTACTTTTCTTTGAAATACAACCATCTCTAGTTTGAATTCAAGCTTAAATCTAGATTTCCTTGGCTTATTTTTTTTCTTCCCCTCTCTCTAAAATTTCTCTCTTCCATTTGGGTAAAACATATCCAATTAAAGAAGATGACAATATGGTGTCATCTTTGTGATCATGTTGCTGTCGAGTGTAAAGTGTAGAAGACACTTGTCTTCTTCATTTTAATCCTATGTTTTTTTACAAGTTTTAGGAATTTTACATGCATGTTCCTTAATTTGACATTTATTAATTTTAGTCATCTTAATTTGGTCATTATTCTTTTATTTCTTTCATTTAGACCATTAATCTTCCTAATTCATTTAGAATCAAACTCAATTAAATTACTTTAACTTAGGTGACAAGCTTAAATACTTCCAGGGTACATTTTAAGGTGTTACACCTGAAGTTTGATATAAGTGTAATGATTCTGGAGTCTATGCAACGAGTGGTTCAGATCATCTATCTTGGCTTGTAATTTAGCAACACAAGCCTGACTCTACTTTAGCTTCACACTGGTTTGGTCATATGCCTTCTGCAACTCAAATAAGCGAATCTTGTTGTCGCGGGCTTTCCTTTTCCATGCAACAACACTTTCTTTCTCACTTTCTTGAACCCGTTTTCCATTTTCATTTTCAGTTGCTATCTTACCCTTCTTCTTCTCTTCAACAAGAGCTCGTCTATATTTCTCGACCTCGCACCTTCCTCGTTCATTTTCTTTCCCTACAGCATGCTTGATTTCTTGCTTCCATTATTTTAGAGTCTTTCTCAGATCAACATTTCGAATAGTAGTTTGGAGCTTAAGGAAGTCAACTTGTTGAACCTCAAACTTCTTTTCTAGGTCTTCATACAACTTCACTACTTGCTTCGTCTCCCCTTTATACTTCTCAACATCAAGACTTGACTAAAACTTGTCTCTCTGGTTGGCTTCTATCTCCAACTTAGCCCTCTTTAACGCTTCTCTAAACACGTCAGCTTTTGTAGGGACTACCTTTAAGTGTTCTTCTACAGACTTGGCCTATCCAGGCGTAGGTGCTATGATTTTGTCATTTACTCTTGTATGCCTCCAAATATCATAGTCTGGGGTGTACATGTAATGACTATCAGATTCTAACTTCATATGATAACAGTGGTTCCATGCATCACTGATTGTTTGAACCTTCTATCTAAATTCTCCTTGGAACTCGAACTCTGATGAGCCAAAATTGGTAGTGAATGGGATGAACTGTCGAGGCCCAAACTAACGAGATATTATCAAAGGAGCACATCCAATTCCTCCCCACAAACCTAGCAGCATTAGGAAGTTGAAATCTCTATATTTGTACAAAATCTTGGTGTGACCCATCCAAGGAACCCTCTATCTGTCATCTTCGTCACGACGATCCCTAAATATATCAATCTATTTATTCTTCTTAACAACGGGCCACTCTTTTGCCAAGAATTCTTGAAGAGGTGAGAAGTTCAGGGAAAACACATTTGATAAAGCCAATGTTGGGCATTTCCAGAAGTAACTAAGATCCCAAACTTGCAGAAGCGGAACACATCCTCCAAAATGGACACCTTCAACCTTTTGACATGCATTAAGGGAAATGAAGGTTTCGGCAAGAACAGCTAGTACCGAATTAATTCCTCTCTTTAATTATTCAACGAAATCAAGTAATGCCACATCAATATTCCCTAGAACCTTTAGAAAGATGTCTAAACCATAAATTACCATGGCTAGGAGATCAATTCTCTTTTCCCTATCGGGGTGAATTGCAATTATACTTTTGATGCTTGACCAAGGGAAATTAAAGGTACCTCCTCTCTTTCGTATCAACCTCTTGACCCATCCATCATTCATGCCAGTGAACGTTTGAAGCTTTGCATGTGGGTTTTTGTTTTGGGGAGGCTTGGCATAGACCCAGTTCTTCTTCACTTTGCACAGGTTGAAAAGGGCTAAGTACTCCTCAAATGTAGGCATCATATCTTTTTTATTAAAAGTGAAGCAACAATACCCTAGATTCCAGAATTGAACCAATGCTTTCAGAAATTGTTCATCAATCTTCACATACAAGAGATAGGCTATGTCACCATAGACTTCATGGAACAACTTCTTAGCCTCATAATCAAAGTGCTCTCAAATTTCCCGCAATTCTTGTACATTGTTTTGTTTGATGCTGATGTGGGCATATTCTGAAGTCTTTGTCTCATGATCAACTATTATACTATCTCCAAATGATCACTGGTTCACCTCGGACCAATTCCGCACCTTTGCATTCTCTTCTTCACTTTTCAAAATTCTTATGTCCATAACAAGAGCTTTTCAAAGTTGAGCAATGATTTTGAGAATCAACCCCTTCTAAATATTTAATGATGCGGCATGAATGGATATACAAAACAACAAGGCAAAGGAAAGGAAAAATTAAAATCAAGAAAACACAAAAAATTCAAAAGAATTTCACAAACAATTCTGGGCAGCACATTCCAACACTCCAGGACATGTCTCCCCTTGTTACTAAAACCCTAGGTTTTCCGCATGGCTCTATTGAGGTGGGCTCTAAGTTCTCAAATTGTTGGGTTCTAAAAGGCACCCGAGTTGTCCTTGTTGTCCCCTACTAAGGGTAGCAAAGCCCCTGGTTCTCACCCATTATAGGTTTCAAACGAACCAAGTTCAACTCAGGAGGACCCACTTCCTATGTCTTCACGAAGGATCAGTATCCTTACGAAGACATAAGGCATATGAGTCCCGATGGTACTTGCTAGGCTCATATGGAGAATCAATATTCTGACATGAGAAATGAGTTTTCCCCTCACTTAACAATTGGGTGCAGCTCGGGAATAGAGCTTTTTTGCAACAATTTTTAAATGCGTAAAATAGCATTACATTCATTAAGCGGACAAATAAATTGAAACCTTTGTGAACTTGCAAATCCCATTTCTAAAAACATTTTGAAAACAATTTGTGGCCTGACTCTTTTTTGTTTTTTAAAAACACAATATGTCCCCAGCAGTGTCGCCAAACTGTCGCGACCCTTTTTAGGAAGGTTTGACGTTTTGGAAAACTTTATAAAATTATGGATTCGCCACCAATCTTTTTTAAAAAAAGTGTGATTGGATCACTTTTAAAACATGGGTTTTTGATAATAAAAAAACGTTTTATTTATCAAAATAACATTTTGGTCCACAGAAAAAGAAGAAAACAGGTTCGGGGGTCGGTTACGTGTGAGGAAGGGTTAGCACCCCCACAACGCCCAAAAACTGGTACCTAATTGATTTCAAAAAATTCTTTAAAGACTGGAATTTGCAAGTTCACGAAATTTTGATTTATTTGTCCGCAAAGTGAATGTAAATCTATTTTAATGGCCTTATCGCCCGAGAAATGAACTTTAATCACTGCCAACACTCGTGGCGCTAATCCATCATTCTCGTTTGATAAGACACTGCATTAATTAAGTTTTCACTTTTTTAAAATAAACCAGAGAGAAGATTAGGTGTGTTATCATTTTTTAAAATTTAATGTTTAAACCCTAAAGAAACATCTACATTTATTTTAACTATTAATTTTCAATACAATTGAGTCTGTTTTATTGAAAATGGGAAGAATATTTTACAACATACACGTCTCCATTCTAGGTTTTAAGTCCCTAATCCTAGAGTTTAACACACATACATAAATACATATAAGAAAAAAAAGAAACAAAAAACTTAAATTAAATTAACTATCAAAATAATTACTAAAATAAAGAAAAGGGCAATTAATTTTATTTATTTAAAAAAACTATATTATTGACTAAATTAAAAGAAAACCAAATGTAAGGGTTAAATTGAAAACAATTTAAAATTTTGTGCCAAATTGTGATGAAAAAGATGAAATTGAATAAATTTAAAACATAGGTGATGCGGTATAAGAACCGAGAAAGAAGGGCGCGGATTATAGCAGAGTTTGGGTCGGGTCAAATGGGTTAGTATATATAATAAATGTTATAAACAGAAATCATTTTATACCACTATCCCCAAATGGATCAAACTCAATTTCCTTTAAATCCTCTGTCGAGTTCATCTGTGTTCTTCATGACTTGAGGAACAAGGCGATGGTCCGTCGTGCCGACCGTTGCCGGTGGTGAAATTTTCCAGAAAACCCTAGTTTTTTCCATATTCCGGCGACCTCAAAATCGCATTTTTCCACCGATGCTACGTCGAAGCCAAATCTCAACAGCGTTTCAAACATAATAAAGGTAAAATAATCTCTTTTTCTTTATTTAAATCAAAACAGAAAGGAAAAAATATAGGAAATGTTACCAGAAACTTGCTTCTTTTATTGCTTTGAAACTTTGATTACAATCATTGCTTGTTGGCTTTACAATTTCTGAATGCTATGTATCTATTGTGTGTTTTCTGCAATTTTTGTGTGTGTGTCATTGTTACATGAATTACAGGGGTATTTATATGTACATGAATGCTTGCATTTTATGCTTAAATCCCTAAAAATCATCTAAAAGGCTTATGTCTCGGTTATGATTTTAAGCCAATTTAGCTATTAACTCGCGATTTGTCTCTATCTTGAATCCAATTTGCTTGATTCTTGCCTTGGCTTCAATTTAGGGATTAACCCTTTCCATTTTGCTTTTGATTTTCCAGCTAGGGCTTCGAATTGGGGGTTTAATTCCATTTTGATTTTATCTTGAATTGTTGTGCTCCAATTTGGGGATTTAACCCTCCTGTTTATCTATTTGCATACTTTTGATGACTCGAACAATGTCGGCGAGGAGCAATCGATACGAGGGTGACGTCGGAGAATATGAGCCGTTAGATGGAAGCTGGAAAGTTAAAAGCATGGCCGCCACGCGCGAGAGGTGACCTGTGTGCTTTGTTGTTGATCAATTTGGGCCGTTAGATTGCTCATTGATCTACGGTCTAGATGACGGGCCGTTTGCCTCCCTCCAGCTGGATCCCACGTACAAGGTGTGCTTCATCCTTGCCGTTGGATCTATCTTGATCCAACGGTCCCTTATCTGCGCAGAAACACAAAGAGTTAGAGGCCCCTTTTAATTCGAATGTAATCGGGCCTAGCAGACCTTTGTACAATGGAAAAAGAATGGACACAATGTATCTTTAATGGACTCTATTTTTTATAAACTTCAATTGGGCTATGTTTTATGTTTTCGGTTTTAATGACTTCCTACTATATTAACTACTAACTAACAGCAAATGTACTATGGCAATAACATGTATAGCAATTAACTAAATAAACTAAATATGTGACACCTTTATAACACTAACATATGGCACTTATTATAATACCCTAAGTATATTAACAATATTACATGACATTCAGATAATTCTAATACTAATTGCTACTAATTGTGATGTAACACTAACAATGTAATATAAGACTACCAAACCGACAATGACATAATTCATACAATGAAAATAAAAGAAGTTAGGTGAGAATTCAGTGACAACACCCATTAAAGGTTTCGAACGAATCAAGTTCAACTTAGGAAGACCCATTTCCTATTTCTTCACGAAGGATCAGTATCCTTACGAAGACATAAGGCATATGGTTCTCGAAGGTACTTGCTAGGCTCATATGGAGAATCAATATTTTGACATGAGCAAAGCGTTTTCCCCTCACTTACATAATCGGGACGAAGCTCGGGTGCAGAGCTTAACTAGGTTTTAAATGCGTAAAATAGAATCATATTCATAAATGGACAATTAAATTGAATTTTACATGAACTTGGCAAATTCCAACATTAAAACAAAAATGTAATCGACTTGTGGCATGACTCTCTTTTTGTAAAAACAAAAATTCTCCCCAGCGGAGTCGCCAAGCTATCGCAACCCTTTTTCAAGGTGTTTCGACGTTTTAAAAAAATAAAAAGTACGGAGTAGCCACCAATCTTTTAAAAGGTGTAATTGGATCACCTAAAACGGATTATTTTAATAAAATCATTTTATTTTATTAAAACAACATTTTGGCCTGCGAAAGACACAAAAACGGGTTCGGGAGTCGGTTATGCGTGGGGAAGGGTTAGCACCCCTACAACACGCAAAAATTGGTACCTAGCCGATTACAAAAAGTTTTAATGTCTAAATTTGCAAGTTCATGTAAAATTTAAATTATTTTCCATTTACGAATTTGATTTTATTTTAACGACCCTACTGTCAAGAGAGTAAACTTTAATCACCGCTAACCCGTTACCTCCCTTTTGTAAAACACCGCAATAATTAAGTTCCACTTTTTAAACAAGCAAGTAAAGAAATGTTTAGTGTATTAAAGCTTTTATTTATTCTATGTTAGTGATTATTAACCTAAAGAATTGTCTAAGTAAATTTTACTTATTAGGGTTAAAATATGAATAAGTGTATTTTATGAATTTTAAATGTGAAGAGAATTTTATTAAACTTTTAGGCTCTAACTAGGCTGTTAAGAACCTAAATCTAGGGGTTTTACCTAAACTAATAATTTAATAAAAAGACAAACAAATAAAGGTTTTAGCAAAGAAGTAAATTAAATATAAAATGAAACATTAATCCAATTTATAAAATTAAATAAAATAACAAAAATGTAAAGAATTTAATTAAATTTTAAATGGTCGACTTTTGTTTGAAATGAGTACAAAGCCCAAAAACACTGTTCACCCACCTGTATTTTAAGACAAAAATCAAACATCATACTTTAAAGAGTTCATCAAGTGTTCACGTAGAAAAGTTGAAAATGAAGATCAAGGTTCTTTAAAACTTGAAAAAAAAGTTAGAATTGCTCCACTTATAGTTAAATTCGAAATAAAAAGAATAAATAAATGACAAAGAACAAGGGTAAGATACCTAAAAAAACAAGCTTTTTTTCTTGTATTCAACTTGAAAATGCCAATACAAACTTGAGAATTTCTATGTAAATTTCGGATGCTTGTGGTGTGTGATGAGTTACAAGAGTGAATGATAAATGAATCGTGTAGTAGTAAGTGAGTTTTACAAGTGATGGAGAGAGGTTTATATAGCATTTTGATCCTAAAAATACATGTAACTCAACCTAAACATCCCAAAATTCGGGTGAAAATATTGCCCCAAAAATATTGATTTGATTCCAATCTTCAATCTGACCAAATTGTTTCATCCCTTTCTTGGTCTGATTCGAATTTGAAGAATTAATGGGCTGCTTTATCCATTTTCGTTTGAATTTCCACTCATCCTTCCCTTTTTTCACTAGCCTAATTGCTTGATTTTTCCTTGTGTTGCAGGTTGAAGCTGCCGCCTGGAGAAAGCACGCAGGGGAGGGTTAGCGTGTGGCACGCGCGCGTAGAGCTGGCTCCCTTCCATTTTTGGATCCAATTTGAACTATTGGATCCCATTCAGATCCAACAGTTAACAATTAACTGCACATAGAGAAATAAAAAATTATTTAGGTTTTTTATTTGGGCCAAATGGACTTCCTCATTATAATGGACTCTATTCATTTAAAATAGACTCTTAAAATTAAAACGGGTCTCATTCAATTTAAAATGGTCCCCTTTTATTATTGTTTTTTTTTATTTTCATTCTTTTTGGTTTTTGTATCTAATGCTATACATATATAAATAATATAAAAAATATGAAAATAATATAAAAACTAGTGAGTGAAAATGTAGTGACAACAGATAGGATCCGCGCCACTCCTTCGGGTCGGGTTGAGCAATTTGCGCCCTTCTTTTCCCATTCTTATATTTTGGGCAATAATTTTATATTTCTTTCAATTTAGTCACTTCCTTTTTGTAATTTGGCACTCAGATTTTAATAGAAGTTCAATTTGGTCCTTTTTTAGCTTTAATTTATTTGTTTAATCTTGTTTAAATTATATATATGCTTGTATAAATTTAAAATTAGCATATAGCATTATTTGTTAGACAATTTAATCAATTAGATAACTAATCACTTAGTTTAATTAATTGCTTAGAGCCTTTAGTATTTTAGGTTATTTAATTAGATTTAAATACTCAATTAGGGAGATAATTGTAGCAAATTACTATATATTAAATAGAAAATTTTGGACTACAAATTTGGGTAGTGTCTCAATGTATTGAGATGTTATTCTAACATGGCTCTAAAATAAAACATTTAATATCTACTATAATTTAGAACTTGATAAATGACTTAGTTAGTTGAGTGGAGCTTTGATTAAGTCTATTACTCTAAATAAGTAGAATGACAAATTGAATAGAAAATATTATTTAATTTATAGATTCCAATACAAATAGTGTCCAATTCATTGGATGTTATCTCATAGAAATCTTTAAATTCAATAATATTTAGTCTTAAATGATTAAACTGATTAGAGTCTTATATGTTAAAACTTAAAATTGACAAGACAATAAATAATCATGCATCAGAAAACTTTTTATGTTGGAAATATATTTTGAATACGAATAAAGGTGTCCTAAAGTATTTGGGTGCTTTTAACCTCGTATTCGAATAAAATATATTTCCTTATAAAAGGATATCTCTATTTAGAATTTAAATCCCATTAATAATTATGACTAAATTAATTTCAAATTGCTATTCGAAATGCCAAAATGCTATGTCAAATTAAAAAGGTACCGATAACGGGCATTTGTAGGGGTGTTAATCCTTCCTCACACGAAACCGACTCCCGAACCCAAATTGCTTTAAAAAAGAATCTCTGGTTGTTTTATGGTGTCAAGTGTACCAAAGTGACCGGTGGCGACTCCGAAACATTTTCAAGATTAAATAAAATGGGTAAATTTTATGATTAATTAATAAAATTGATTTAACATAAAAAACCATATTTTCAAGAATAAATAAAAAGAAAATCTATTTTATGGTTAATTAAGTAAAAAACCGATTTAACATGAACATCTAAGTTTTCAAATTTAAAATAGATAAAAACACTAATTTTTAAAGTTAAATGAATCAAAATCGACAAAAACCCTAATTTCAAAAAAAGAATCAATCGCCAGGCTATATTTTCACACCTCGATTTAAAAATGGTCACAACAGCTTGGCGACTCCGCATGGGATAAAATTGAGAATCAGGCTTAATTAATTTATTTCACTTTGCATTTCGATATTTCAAACAATAATTTGAATTTAAATTTTTTCCAATAATTATTAGATGGATTTTTAGAAAGAATGGAAGTAGTTTTTTTGTGTGATATATCTGACATTCATGCATAGCCATCTACCTGGGCTTTAACCCTAAAGTGGGAACGAGAAATTATCCTACATTGAGTTATCCAACTTCGTGATCGGATTTTTGTCTCTCTTCCGATATACTAACCTTATGCACCGTGGGGTTTACGCCTCTGCTAGAAGGGACCTATACCACCGAATCGATGTCTTACTATCGCAGTAGACAGTAACGATAGTTCAGGAACTCAGAGTCTAGAACAAACACCACGTATTGTATATTAGAAACCTACCCTGCTAGAGCCAGACATTGACCTAGGACAGGGTGTTGCCGATTTAAATACATTTATCTGGTTATTCTCTTTGCTTGATATATCATGTCTTACTGTTAGCTTCAATGTCAAGTCTTTGCCTTCAATATTATTATAATATACTAACACTTTTTTTGTTTTTCTTTGTTTTGTTTGTTGTTTACTATTTTCCTATTTGGCATTATTGCATCTATAAGGGGTATTGATCGAAGAACTAGTAAGTTAGGAAGTGTTCGAATTGCTGAAGGGTCCAGTAAACAAGAAGAATATAATGGTACTGTATGGATGTGGTAAGAGGAAATACAACATATAAAAGAGGACAACATCCAAGGAGATTATGTGACATACAAAGGAGATTGCTAAGATTAATTCAGGACAGAACAAGTGTTTGCCAAAGTTAAAAGTCATATGGGAACAGTGGGACGAAAACATGAAAAAAGGATTTCCAAACTGAATTTAGGGATATAGCTAAGTTCTTAGATGTCCAAGTTGATCGGGAGATGATAAGGGCCATGACATAGCACTGGAACCCAGTGTACAACTATTTTACGTTCGGAGATGAAGACCTGACACCTATATTGGAAGAATATGAGGCCTTGCTAAATTGCCTGACGGTTCAGAAATATAAGATTTATACGAGGCCTAGCCACCCACCGGGCTTCAGGAAAATGTTGAAAGCAGTCACTGGTAAAGATGAAACTTGGTTTGAGGGGAAATTAAACGGGAAAGGAAATGGGGAGGTGTTGGAAGACAATGTGCTCACCGACTGGAAGGTTATAACCCCCTTGACTCAGTCTAATCGCAAGACCGAATCGAGCAAGTCACATGGGGAATATTGGAGTAAAACCCAAAAGTTGCACTTCAATAAACAACCCTTTTTTTACTTTTTATCTTTTCTAGATGCAACATAGTTAACCTAAGCGTGAAAGAAAGTAGCAGACAAAATCTCAACTCGATCGGGCATCAAATCAACATCTGATTGCCCCAAATAGCGTTTAGGGACCATTTTGTAAAAGTATCACTAAACGGGGACTTGACTTAAAATTGAAGTTACCATTTTCTTATCTAGTCAGGTTTCGATCCACACAAATTTTCAACTCATTTCAGCCATCCAAACTCATTGAATTGCACATACAAATAATTAAGGACTAAATCGTAAGAAATCAGAACTTCAAAAAACATCAAATAACTAATTTAACTGCAAAGGGTATCGATACCCTCTTGACAGTATTGATACGCTTTCATCTTGTCAAAATCTCAAATTTTTAGTAACCAAATAGTGTATCGGTACGGTCTCGTGTATCGATATAATACAACTAAAATGCCTTTAAACCGTATCGATGTGGTACAAGGCGTATCTGTACGGTATGCTTGAAATGGCTTTACTGTATCGATATGGTAGCCCGAGTATCGATACATATGGGCTAGAATTGACTCGATTTGTTATTTAAACACTTCTAAATGCAAACCAAACCCCTTAGGCATGTTTCCAAGACACACATAACATATTTAGGAATCGAACCATAGCCAAAAACAACAGAAACATCATCATACCATGACCACATGCTCAAAAGGGAAATCTATAGGTATGCACCCTATGGCAAAGCCAAAACAAAGACCAAAAACCATAACAAAGCTCAAACCAAACACAATAGGCCATTTACAATCTCAATAAGGCAAAACAAACTTGCCAAACCAGGGAGTTCATCAAACATACACTCCTAAAACATCAAGGTATCCGCCCATTGCCAATCCCATTACTATTGAAATGTTAGAACCATACTTGAGCTTAGAGCGTCGAATGAACCACTTCTCTTGCTTCCTTGCAGGCCGAACAAACTACTTTTCTGCATTGTTAAGAAAAGAGAACGTAAGCTATATGCTTAGTGAGGGATGCTCAAAATAAAACCATAACAATGCACTATTGAAAACCATTTTCTTATCAAATCATTTCCCCCACATGCTCTTAACAAATCTCGTGCTTTAGAACCTATTAAAGCAAAACTATTAAACTCTTTACACATGTATCATGAAATTTCATGCTTTAAACCAAAGCAAATCTCAATGCAAGCTTCACATGCTTAGGCATTCAAAACATATCTCAAGATATAGTCTCATGTATAAATCTCATATACAATTTCATTTCAAAACCATGATACATGTAATCTCATATATTGGCATTCAAGTGACCCGGATGGTTGCTTCGCCATCCCTATACACATGGAGCTTGCTGCACTCTCCATAATAAACACATCGGATATACGGATACTCATTGATGGAGCTTGTTGCTTTCTCCATCAATACTTATGGAGCTTGATGCTCTCTCCATAAGGCGGATCTCATGGTGCTTGCTGCACTAACCATGACTTAGATCTCGTGGTGCTTGCTGCTCTCACCATAATACACTTCGGTTACCCTCAACACAATAGTTGCTACGCTAATGCGGAGCCGAAGGACACACCCACACGTGAATTTTTCTACATTTTTATAGTGCACTCTCATCCTATTGGTCGACTAATTATATCCGATTATAATAAGCATCTTCACTTGCCAATATATACTTTAAAACCATGTTAACCTACTATTTTCCAATGGATCATCATAAACTATAGAATATCCCATTTTAAATCATAAATAAATGCATAGCATTTCCTCATCAAGATGCAACCTCTTGAAAACCATAAATCAATCTTATGGGATAACATGAATCAATTCTCAATTCAAAAAACCATGCATAACAGTAGGTAACAAATCCAACTTCGAAACATGAGCATGAACAATTAAAACCATGAGGAAACACGAGAACCAAGAGTGAAACATTTTGTACTTACTTTCGAGCTTAGATCAACGTTTCAAGCTAAATCTAAACTCTCATAATCACTTTCAAACCTTTAGAAAGATGAAAACCATGTTTCTGCTCATCTTCCGAAGCTATCGGATCAACATCCTCTGCTTCTAATCAAAGCAAAATAGAGGATTAATGTATTCCCTTGCATCAAAATCCCCAGCAACACACAACAACACTTTCCTCCCTTAACAACCAAGCTTTCGCCTAACAAAAACAACCGAAAACATTGGCGAAACCTCTCTAATAAATCTCCAGCTATTACCCAGTGAGATTTACACTTAAACAACATCAATTTACATCAAAAAATATCTCCTTAATATTAAAGAATCATCAGCAATCAATTATCCCCATAAACAAGCCACCAACCCGAAGATGTCAACAACCAAACCTAACAATTTACCTAGTGTTGGGATTCTATTATCAAAATCACTTAAATCAACATCTAAAATCATCATAATCATCATATTATCTCATTATAAACCCAAAAAAAAACAATCAAAAACAAAGGTCCATTGATTTAGGCAAGTAAACCTCAATTAAACCAATTTTCCATAAACATATTACCAAAACCCATTAGAAAACCATCAAAAGAGACCAAGAACTTGGGAATTTCAATGAAAAACATATCATTAGAGGAGAAGAATGAAACCTTACCTCTAATGCTGACTTTTCCTTCAATTGCAAAGATTTACATGAGAAAACAAGGTTTAAACTACAAGGTTTTGTTAAGAAGACATTAAAGAATCATTTAGGATCAAAAATACAAATCAAATCAAATATTTACCTTAAATCTTTGAAGAGAAAATGGTTGTTTGGCTGCAGAGAATTTGAGAAAAAGTAAATGAGAAAATAAAGTAGTTACGTGAAATGTATTTTGAGAAAACAAAATGCTTAATTACTTCCCTCCAATTATTTATTTATTAAAACCATCCAATAAAAGGAAAAGTCTTAATTAGACTCTTGGTCAAAGCTCCCTAAAGATTCTAAGCCTTGATCTCTTACAATTTTGTCACTAAAAACAGTTTTATGTATTTTACATTTTGGTTACTAGTCCCAAAATGTCAACCTTCCAAAATATATTTTCCAAAATTGATTCCACTAAAATCACTTATAATAAATAAGGGTTTTAAAAAAAATTCCCATATTTAATTTTACTCAAAAACTATTTATACCAAATTAATCCTGAAATTAGCCTAAATTGTCAAAACCAACTCAACGAGCCATCTAGCCTAACCCGGCTAACTTTTAGGCCCAAAATCGAGGCGTTACAAAGGTCGTCCAAGATATAATCTTAACTGGTGATAAATCAAGGAAAAAGAAAATGAGATTGTATGCTTTGTGCATTTACGGTTTAGTACTATTCCTAAGAACTATTAATTGTATAGATCCATCAACGTTAGTTCTGTTCGAGCGATTAGAAAAGCAGGATAAGGAAGATTCTGGAGTTGTGCTCAGTTGTTAGAAGTATGGTTTTGGGGACATCGATGGACCACACCCTATAGAGTCCGAAGGTTTTTTAGTGACTACTCACCATTAGAAGAATACCTTACTTCGTACATTCCTGAAAAGAAAACAGAAGCTCAATGGAAAGAATTTTTCTTAAACATGAAGGAATCGGACGTGGTATGAAAGGCTCCTTGTTTAAATATGAATAGTTATTGATATCGGTGTGGAAAGTTTGATTGGATTCTATTGCTGGGGATTTGGGGTGGAGCATCTTATTGCCCGTTGCTAGTATCTAGACAGTTTGGATCGAGACAGTTCATCCCCGCAACCAAAGGAATGGAAACTTTCTGGTATGAACACAAACAAGTGATTACAAGACAAAGGTAACTGATACTTCAAGGGCTTGGCAAACACCGAGAAGAGTGGAGCTTCAAGATGGGACAGAAGTCATGAAGGGTTATGAGGATTGGAAAGTTAGAAGGATTAATGACAATATTCCAAATAAGAATTCAAGAGGTGTTCATTCAACTGTCGAATGCGCAAAGAATGCCCCATTGGCAATAGAAAAATTGAAACATGATCATGAGAAGGAACTGAGAGGATATACGAAAAAAATCAGCGACTTGAAACATGAACTCTCAATGACAGAACTAGATGTGGAGATTCAGCAAGGTAAAAGAAATAAACTCTTTGAGCAAAATCAGAAAGTTGAGCAAGAATTAGCAAGGTTGAAGGAAACTCATTCCGAGTGCAAGAAATCACAAAAAGAAAGTATGAGCAAGGTAGTGCAAAACTTGTCGGAGAAATTGGATGACATGACAAGGGAAAAGAACAACTACAAGAAGATATATGAGAAGAAGTCTCGGGAATCCAAAGAATCAAGCAGCAAGGCTAGGAAGAAACTAGAAGAAGAACAAAAACTAAATTTTGAATTGACAGCCCAAGTGTCACAGTTGGAGCAGATGGTCATGAAATACCATAATGAAGACAAGGTCCAGATCGAACAAGAGAAGGAATGACTGCAGAAAATGGTAGAAAAAGATTATTGCCAATTATTCGGTCAATATTGGAGCAAATTTTAAGAATTGTGATGAAGTCTCAGACTTGAATATTGTTAATGAAATAGAAAAGGATTCGATTCGAGCTGAAATAGAGAGGGAATATGAAGAGCGCTGCAAAGCTCAAGAGGACTTCTTGAAGGAGATGCAAATGGCGAATGAGCAAGGGTCTAGTGCTGTTGATTTGAGTCTTGTCGTTGACCTGGTCCTGCCACCTAAATTCAAGGCACCAGATTTTGAGAAGTATGATGGGTTGACTTGCCCGAGAGTACATCTTACCATGTATTGTCGCAAGATGGATATTTACTTGAAGGATGATAAATTGATGATTCATTGTTTCCAAGACAGCCTGATTGGCTTGGTAGCACGATGGTACACCCAACTAAGCCGAGTAAACATAAAGACATGAAAGGACCTTTCTGGAGCTTTTGAAGAATAATATAAACACGTGTCTGAAATGATTCCTAGTTGGGTCATGCTGCAAGCTATAGAGCAAAAACCTACTGAAAGTCTACGACAGTATGCACAGAGATTGAAGGAGATGGCATCACAATTACAACTAGCGATAATGGAGAGCGAGATCACTCATATGTTCGTGAGCACTCTGAGGGGCCACTTTTTGAACGTTTAATTGGCAGCGCCACCATAACATTGTTGATATGGTAATGACTGGTGAATTGATTGAAGCGACAATCAAGAGTGGAAGAATAGAAAGTGGAGAAGGATCCCGTAAGAATTTTAAGAGGATAGACAATGAAGTGGATAATACGAGTGTATATGAGGCACCGAAGAACGTTACAATCACATCACTTAGGGCTGCATTAGGAAATTTGCAAAATTCAAACAGAAATGATTCTCGGGGGCCAAGAAAAGATTTGGTGAATTTCACACTTTACCAGTGTCGTACTCTGAGCTATACCCACAGTTGTTCGATGCAGACTTGGTGAGACATTACTATCTCACACCTCTTCAGCCCACATACCCTCCATGGTATGACCTGAAGCATCATTATGAATATCATGCTGGGATCCCTGGGCATACAATTGATAATTACACTACATTTAAGAAAGTAGTTCATAACTTGGTTAATAATAAGGTGTTGAAATTTGATAAACCCAATATTGTAGCCAATCTGTTACCTAATCATGGGGGACGAGGTGTGAATGTGATAGAGCATGATGATGAGGCCAAGCGGTTAAAGACTAATATGGCTGAGATCATGTCTTCTTTGAAATGGGTATTTGAATAGTTGTATAATGCTGGAATAATATAGATAGGGATGAAAATTGAGAAAGAAGTGGAGTCATGTGTATATTGTGAATATCACCAGGAATAAGGCCACGAAATTCAATATTGTGTTAAGTTCAGGTGTTTGATTCAGGGAATGATGAACAATAAAGAAAATGAGTTCTTTCAAAAAGACTAGTGGAAGAAAGGAAGTTGAAGTATGTGCCTCAAAATCTTTGGGGGCTAAGTATGGGGTCAACAGGCCGTTGGTCATCTCTTCTAGGTTAAAGATGGAAGGCTCTGCAGCCAATGTGAAGCCGGTAGTGACTCCCAAGATTGTGATTACTCTACCAACACCGTTTGCTTTTAAAAATTCCCACAAGGTTCCTTGGAACTATGCTACTACTGTGTCTTTGCCAAAGAAGCCAAAGCCCCAAGAAGAGATAAAGCCATTGGAAGAAACAAAGACAGTTTCAAAAGAAAAGCAAGATGAAAAGCTTGATTCGAAACTGATAAATGAAGTGGTGCATTTCACCAGGAGTGGCAGATGTTATTCACCTAAAACATCCAAAGAGGGTGAAAAGGCAAAAGGAAAGGCTATAGTACCGAAAAGGATTTTTAGGGAAAGACCTGCTCCTAAAATAAATGAGCCTGTTACAGAGGAACAGGCCCAAGAGTTCCTAAAGTTCTTGAAGCATAGTGAATACAGTATAGTTGAGCAGCTGAAGAGGCAACAAGCAAGTATTTCTGTCCTCGAACTATTGTTGAGTTCGGAGGGGCACCACAATGCGTTGATAAAGGTGCTCAATCAAACATTTGTGCCAAATGATATATCAGTACACAAGTTGGACAGAATCGTGAACCATATTACTACAGACAACTACATTACCTTCACTGCTGACGAGATCCCAAAGGGTGGAATGGGATCTGTCAAGGCTTTGAACATCACAACTCACTGCAAGGGTCATATCCTTCTTGGAGTTTCGATAGATAATAGCTCAGCGCTGAATGTTCTGCCGATGGTTACCTTGCATAGGCTGCCTAATGATAATTCACACATGAAAGTATACAAGAATACGATGAGAGCATTTGATGGCACCACTTAAGACAAACTTGGGAAAATCAAGGTACCACTATTAATTGGGCCTACAATTTACGATGTGGATTTTGTAGTAATGGAAATTAAGCTAACATACAAATGCCTTCTTGGAAGACCATGGATTCATTCTATTGGCGCAATACCTTCATCACTGCATCAGAAGTTGAAACTTGTATTAGATGGAAAGCTAGTTAGTATCGGAGCGGAGAAATATATTATTGCTTCTGTAACAACTGATGCCCCTCATATCGAAGCAAACGAAAACACTTTTGAATGTTTGTTTAGAGCTCTAGATTTTATCAATGAGACTTTCATTACTGAAGGAAAGTCGATACCTCGACCAAGGCTATCAAATTGTACCAAGATGACCGTCCGCGAGACACTTGGTAGAGGTGCAAAAATAAGGAAAGGACATGGAAATCATCTTCAGGGATGTTTACGCCCGAAGCCTGTTATCATGAAGAAAGATCGCTTTGGACATGGATTTAAGCCCAACATTAAATAGAGGCAGAAGAACTTGAAAAGGAGAGAAGACCAAAGGAGGGCCCGATTTTTGGGAACTGAGGCTCCCTCCGAACCCATGGATTTATTTGACTTGACCTTCATCTTCAAGTCACGTGGGTTTGAAAACGTGGAAAAGCAACTTGGGAAAGACAATCTAGAAACTGTAAAGCTGCAAGAAGAGGAGATCTTTGGCAACATCATGGAAGGGTTGTACGTCAATAGTATATCTGAGGGATTCTAGCCTAGTAGGTTCTTAGAGAGAATTCGTCCATGCTTCCCTGGAGAAACGCTTAGCAACTGGACCATCGAGGACTTCCCCTAGTCTTTAAAAATAAAACAGAGTAATTTACATGAACCACCATATACTTTTGCCTGGGGGTACAAGGGTTTATTTGTAAAGGGCAATTTTGAAAAATTTACTTCAATAAAGATGATTTCATAATGTTTCTTAAATGGCAAACATGTTTCTTGTTTTTTTTTGCATCATTTCCAAGTATATTACTATTTTCCTTGCAGGTCTTCAACTATTAATTGCATGAATGATCTTGAACCTAATCCCGAAAGAGATTCTGAGCGGCCAATGTGTCTAATGGAAGTCAATAAGTGTGAAGATAAAACAGAATGTGAAATCCCTAATGAATTATTGAGGTTGGTAGAAAAAGAAGACAAGCAGATCTTACCTTACAAAGAGGAGATAGAAATTTTAAATCTCAGAATAGATGAAGTTAGAAGAGAGGTGAAGATCGACACTGCTTTCTCCCCAAAAGTTAGATAAGAGTTGGTTGATTTGTTGTGAGAGTTCAAAGATGTATTCGCTTGGTCCTATCAAGACATGCCAGGACTGAATACAGACATAGTGGTACATAAGCTGCCCATAAGGCCAAAATGCAAACCGGTTCAATAGAAGCTCAAGAGTTTGAGGCCGGAGATCCTATTAAAGATCAAGAAGAGGTACAAAAGCATATGACACAGGCTTCCTCGAAGTAGCATGATACCCAGAGTGGATAGCTAACATAGTCCTAGTGCCGAAGAAAGATGGAAAATTATGCATGTGTGTGGACTACAGAGATTTGAACCAGTCCAAAAGATAACTTTCCTTTACCCCACATTGACATTCTGGTTGACAATACATCAGGACATTCATGGTTCTCCTTCATGTATGGTTTCTCAGGGTATAATAAAATAAAGATGAACCCGAAAGACAAGGAAAAGACGACATTCACAACCTTGTAGGGGTACATATTGTTACAAAGTGATGCCTTTCGGATTAAAAAATGCAGGAGCAACGTACCAACGATCCATGGCGACTCTTTTCCATGACATGATGCAAAAAGAGATTGAGGTATACGTGGATAATATGATTGCCAAGTCTCAGACTGAATAAGGGCACATTCAAAATTTGCGAAAACTATTCTAAAGGTTGAGAAAGTATCAGTTGAAGCTGAACCCAAACAAGTGTACCTTCGGGGTTATGTCTGGGAAACTCTTAGGCTTCGTGGTTAGTATAAGAGGAAATGAGATTGATCTAGACAAAGTGAAAGCAATCTAGAACATGTCATCACCTTGTTCACAAAAAGAAGTTCGAGGACTCCTTGGGAGATTGAATTACATTTGTAATACCCAAAAATTTACTAAGTTGATTAGGGGTCATTTAGTACTAAGATAATAGCTTAAAAGCTAACTTAGTGACTAAAATGACAAAAATGCGAAAGTCGGGATTTCTTTAATTAAAGGTTTTGGAAAGGAAATTTTGAAGGTTTAAAGGTCTCATGTGATAGATAGTGAATTGAATAAGGTATTCTTAAAGTTTGGTTGAATTCCAAGGAAAATTGGAATGGGAACTGAAGTTTAAAGAGGTAGTGACCAAAATGTAAATTTTGGAAATATTATGGCTAAAGTATAAACTTTGGAAAAGTTTGGGGACTAAAGTTGTAATTTCCCAAAAGTTAAGGGTTTTTATTTCATAAATAAAAAGATCACCTAAGGGTGTGAATCAAATGCAGAATTATTGGTTCGATCTGATATTTCGATTATTGGGAAAATCGCAGTTAAAGTTTAACTGGAATTCGGATACCCGGATCGAACTGGAAAATTATGAAATTTTGCCATATGATAGAGAAAGGTTATAAAAGTCATTTCCATGTGTTGGAAATATTTTTAGTTTGATTCAAGATGAATCCTACAGTTTATTTCAAAGTAAAGGATTATTTATCGGTATATTGGATCGAATAGAAATTTTGGAGACTGATTCAAAAGACATGGAAAAATTCATAAAGTATTATTTTATGAATATTTTATTGTATTTGGTTGGATTCCAACTAGATTTAGTTAATTTTTTACAAGAATGGTAAACTAGTAAATAAAAACTAGTTGGAGGGCAAATTGGTCATTTGGCCCCAATAACATTTTTGAAATATTTAAAACGTTATAAGGGCAATTTTGGAAAGAGAAAATGGAAGATTAAATCTTGGCCCTTGATTGATGAAAAAATCAATCTCAACCATTGGATAAAAAGGGCAAAATTGTAATTTCACTATTAAATGAAATTAATATTCGTTTACTAGATATATGTGTAAAATAATGGTAAAAAGATTAACATTCTTTTCCAGCCAAAAAGTGAGGGCTAGGGAAAAAAAGAGGAAAAAATTCCAAGCTCGATTCAAGCCCCAAAACTCAATTTTCAGTCAAGGCCGAATCAAAGAAAGTTCGAGGTTCTATAAAGGAAATGATCGAGTAGAATTTAGTGAGGCGTGCTAATAAATGGCCCAGGTGAGTGCAATGCATACATAACATGATACATGGTTGTTTTATACATCATTGGTAAGACTTCGATAAGTCTACATGATTTATATGTTGGCATAATATTTATGTCATTGATCATATATTTGACATATTTTAAATATGTCAAGGGTTGAAAACAAATGCATTGATCACTAGTTATTGATGATGGTATGCTATGAATGTTATTTCGGGTATGAACTGCCCAATATTAAATTATATTGATATACATTGCCATGGATGGAATAAATTCGGGAATTTTGCCCAAATGAGTCATTGAGGGACAGGGTATAGTTGGCATACCATAGAGTCCAGCAGCATGCTGCATAATCGGGAATTCGGGATAACACTATAGTGTTAAAAGTACACTTAGTGTATGGTAAGCACGGCCTTATAAACGTGCAGGATAATGGTTAGCATAGCCTTATAAACGTTTGGGATAATGGTTAGCACGGCCTTATAAACGTGCTGGATAATGGTTAGTACAACCTTATAAACGTGCAGGATAATGGTTAGCACAGCCTTATAAACGTGTGCGTTAGAACTTCGGTGCATATTTAACTCGCGTACCCAGGGTCCTCAAGGTTATATTTGGGCTATGAAATTGGGAAACCGGGAAATCATTGATAACCAGGCTATAAATAAAAGGATAATAAATGGTAAACATGTTAGAGAGTATATGAACTCTCAGGATATATTTATATGAACACTCAGGGCAAATGGCAAGTATATCGGTAAGAAATTTATATCTGGTTTATATTATGTTGATACATGTTTGGTGATGGTAATATTTATATAGTGATCATGATGCATATAAGGCATATTATGGTAACCGGGCATACATGAAAATCTTATGATATTGAAATATATCATGCTATATAAACGTAGCCATGAACTTGAATAAAGTTTAAATTATTGTTATTAATTTCCTTTATTGCCTCACTAAGTTCGTACTTAGCTTGTGTTTGATTGTACACACTTAGGTAAATCAAGATGAGAGGAAGAAAAGCATTGCATCAATATTGGAAAGCTCAACAGGTAATCACAGTAATGGCATCCTAATTGAGGTTGATTTTTATAGTGGCATGTATGTTTGCTAAACTTATTCGAGTTGAGATTGGCCTTTAAAGTTGTTATGGGTTTTAAGATAATTGATTCATGATTAGAACTTGACTAAATAATTTATGTCGATTTTAAGTAAAGTTAAGCGTGCTTGGGCTAGAAAAATTTTAGGATGGGTGACCATCAGGAAGTTTTCTGAAATTTTTAAATTACCCTGATATTTGAATAAATAAGTTATAGCATTTCCGACTCATATCTGGTGTACGGATAGGGGAAGGGGTGTTACATTTATTGGTATCAGAGCTACAGGTTTAGCCAGTTCTAGAGATTAAACGAAGTATGGTAAAGGTCAAAAGTGTATACATGCCACTAGGATGTCAGAATTACTGATGATTTTACTTGCTGGAATGGATGCGATTGCTTACTTCATTATGATAGTAATGTTAAATTCCTAGTATGAGAAAAGATTTGTGTCAGGTGTTTAGGCAAGTGAATCAACAAGAGATTCACGATAGTGATAAAGTTAATGCTCTACCCTCAGCTTAGCATGGTGCAGAGGCACCAGGGTAACATGATATGCATGTTCTGGATTAAGAGCTTTTCTTCCAGACATTAGATTCGATTTTGAATCAGCCTGCTTAGGCATTGATTGAAGGAACTCTGTATTGATGATCAGGGGAGACTAAAAATAAAGTAGTATCTCGTATGAAAGGATTAGACCCGTATTTGATAAAGTAATGTTACGGTACATACTCAAAAGTTTGTTAGCTAGAAATGCAATGGAGTTCTTGCATCTTAATTTAAGCAATTGGATTATTTACGGGTATGAGTGCAAGTTAATAAACTGAGCTGATTTGTTTTTAAACTGCTTTCTACTACAAAATGAGAGTATGTTGTGACAGTTCATAGAGGGCTAGAGGTCAGGTATAAAGAGATACTAACTGCCCTACGTATTAAAAAAATTATGAAGTAGTAAATTATGCTGGATGCAATAGAAAGGATTCAGAATAAGAAAATATCTAAATAGAGGTCATAGCTCGTGAAGAGGAATAGTAAATTGAGATAACCACCTTTAAAAAGTGGTGAGGATTTATGGAAAAAATGCCAAGCTGAATTTATTACATAGCTCCGTAAAAAGATTGAGACAATGAAAATTAGGAACTCTCTGACATTTATAATTAATGTTGGAGATTCAAGAAAACTACAAAACCAATCATGTGAGTGTTGTGATAATTGGCATGCATGAGCATGCGGAGTTTTAATGGAATTTTTTATCAATATGAAAATGATTTAACTTATGCTATAGATACCAAGCATCACGGATAGGTTGGGAGAGTATTCCTATTGTTTGGAAATTTTAAATGGGTTGCTTAAGAGGAGCATTCAGACTTGATGCTTAATCGAGAGACTAAGTTTAAGATTGGATTTAATCCAGTAATGGATCTATATTGATTACCACCCAGGTCGAGCAATGTAGCAGATGCTTTGAGTCAGAAAATATTCGCTACATTACGAGCTTTAAATGCTCAGTTAAAGGGAAGATCAAATGGTTCGTTATTGGTAGAGTTGTAATTGAGATCATCATTGTTAGATCGGATTAAAGAAAGTCAACAACGAGATGAAGATTGCATAACCAAGATAAAGCAAGTGGAATCGGGTGGAATTAATGATTGTGAGATTAAACCCGATGGATGCCTTTACTATAAAGAAAAAGTGTATATTCCTAAAGATGCTGAGTTGAAACAGGATTTGCTTATTAAGGCACACTATAGTCCCTTGACTATGCATCCAAAAAAAAGTATCAAGATTTGAATGGTCGATATTGGTGACCTGGTATGAAAAACAATGATATCAGAGTTTGTTGCTAAGTGCTTGACTTGTCAACAGGTGAAAGCTGAACATCAAGTACCGTCAGGGAAATTACAATCTCTTTCTATTTCGTAGTGGAAATAGGATAGAGTTAAAATGGATTTTGTGATAAGATTGCCATTGACTTCCAGTAAGAAAGATTCTATCTGGGTAATTGTGGATAGGTTAACTAAATCTGCTCACTTTATTTTACCAGTTAGAATGGATTATTAGATAAGCAAGTATGCTAAGTTGTATGTCAAAGAATTAAGGAACAAGTAGATACCATTGGTGAAAGTCATTTGGCGCAATCACCAAGTGGAAAAAGCAACATGGGAAGCAAATGATGTAATGGAAAAGCAGTATCTGCACTTGTTTAAAACAAGTACGTTTTGAAAATTTAAGGACAAATTTTCTTAAGGGGGAGAGAATTGTAATACCCCAAAAATTTAATAAGTTGATTAAGGGTCATTTAGTACTAAGATAATAGCTTAAATGCTAACCTAGTGACTAAAATGACAAAAATATGAAAGTCGGGATTTCTTTAATTATAGGTTTTGGAAAGGAAAATTCTAAGGTTTAAAGGTCCCATGTGATAGATGGTGAATTGAATAAGGTATTCTTAACGTTTGTTTGAATTCCAAGGAAAATTGGAATGGGAATTGAAGTTTAAAGAGGTAGTGATCAAAATGTAAATTTTGGAAATTTTATGGCTAAAGTATAAACTTTGGAAAAGTTTGGGGACTAAAGTTGTAATTTCCTAAAACTTAAGGTTTTTATTTCATAAATAAACAGATCACCTAAGGGTGTGAATAAAATGCGGAATTATTGGTTCGATCTGATATTTCGATTATTGGGAAAATTTTAGTTAAAGTTTAGCTGGAATTTGGATACCTGGATCGAACTGAAAAATTATGAAATTTTGCCATATGATAGAGAAAGGTTATAAAAGTCATTTCCAAGTGTTGGAAATATTTTTAGTTTGATTCAAGATGAATCCTACAGTTTATTTCTGAGTAAAGATTATTTATCGGTATATTGGATCGAATGGAAATTTTGGAGACTGATTCAAAAGACATGGAAAAATCATAAAATATTATTTTATGAATATTTTATTGTATTTGGTTGGATTCCAACTAGATTTAGTTGAATTTTTACAAGAATGACAAACTAGTAAATAAAAACTAGTTGGAGGGCAAATTGGTCATTTGGCCCCAATGGCATTTTTGAAATATTTAAAAAGTTATAAGGGAAATTTTGGAAAAAGAAAATGGAAGATTAAATCTTGGCCCTTGATTGATGATAAAATCAATCTCAACCATTGGGTAAAAAGGGCAAAATTGTAATTTCACTCTTAAATGAATTTAAAATTCATTTAATAGATATATGTGTAAAACAATGGTAAAAAGATGAACATTCTTTTCCAGCCAAAAAAGTGAGGGCTAGGGAAAGAAAGAGAAAATTTTTCCAAGCTCGATTCAAGCCCCAAAACTTGATTTTCAGTCAAGGTCGAATCAAAGAAAGTTTGAGGTTCTATAAAGGAAAGGATCGAGTAGAATTTAGAGAGGCGTGCTAATAAATGGCCCAGGTGAGTGCAATGCATACATAACATGATACATGGTTGTTTTATACATCATTGGTAAGACTTGCGATAAGTCTACGTGATTTAAATATGTTGGCATGACATTTATGTCATTGATCATATATTTGACATATTTTAAATATGTCAAGGGTTGAAAACAAATACATTGATCACTAGTTATTGATGATGGTATGCTATGAATGTTATTTCGGGTATGAACTACCCAATATTTAATTATATTGATATACATTGCCATGGATGGAATAAATTCGGGAATTTTGCCCAAATGAGTCATTGAGGGACAGGGTATAGTTGGCATGCCATAGAGTCCAGCAGCACGCTGCATAATCGGGAATTTGGGATAACACTATAGTGTTAAAAGTACACTTAGTGTATGGTGAGCACGGCCTTATAAACGTTCAGGATAATGGTTAGCACGGCCTTATAAACGTGTGGGATAATGGTTAGCACGGCCTTATAAACGTGCGGGATAATGGTTAGCACGGCCTTATAAACGTGTGGGTTAGCACTTCGATGCATATTTGAATCGCGTACCCAGGGTCCTCAAGGTTATATTTGGGCTATGAAATTGGGAAACCGGGAAATCATTGATAATCAGGCTATAAATAAAGGGATAATAAATGGTAAACAGGTTAGAGAGTATATGAACTCTCAGGATATATTTATATGAACACTGAGGGCAAATGGCAAGTATATCGGTAAGAAATTTATATCTAGTTTATATTATGTTGATACATGTTTGGTAGGATGGTAATATTTATATAGTAATCATGATGCATATAAGGCATATTATGATAACCGGGCATACATGAAAATCTTATGACATTGAAATATATCATGCTATATAAACATAGCCACGAAATTGAATAAAGTTTAAATTATTGTTATTAATTTCCTTTATTGCCTCACTAAGTTCGTACTTAGCATGTGTTTGATTGTACACACGTAGGTAAATCAAGATGAGAGGGAGAAAAGCATTGCATCAATATTGGAAAGCTCAACAAGTAATCAAAGTAATGACATGCTAATTGAGGTTGATTTTTATAGTGGCATGTATGCTTACTAAACTTATTCGAGTTGAGATTGTCCTTTAAAGTTGTTATGGGTTTTAAGATAATTGATTCATGATTAGAACTTGAATAAATAATTTATGGCAATCTTAAGTAAAGTTAAGCGTGCTTGGGCTAGAGAAATTTTAGGAAGGGTGACCATCGGGAAGTTTTCTGAAAATTTTAAATTACCTTGATCTTTGAATAAAGAAGTCAAAGCATTTCCGACTCATATCCGGTGTACGGATAGGGGAAAAGGGTGTTACAACATTTCTTGATTCATTTCCCAGTTGACTGGTAAATGTGATCCAGTCTTCAGATTGCTTCGAACGAATAATCCAGGTGAATGGGATGAAGAATGCCAAGAGGTGCTCAACAAGATCAAGGAATATTTGCCAAATGCTCCAATTCTGATGGCACCAATTCCGAATAGACCACTTATCCTTTACTTGACGGTCTATGAAAATTCAATGAGATGTGTGTTGGGGCAACATGATGATAATGGAAAGAAAGAAAGAGCCATTTATTATTTGAGCAAAAAGTTTACAGAGTGTGAAGTACGATACCTACCAATTCAAAAGTTATGATGTGCTTTGGTTTGGGTAACTCGTAGACTCAGACAATACATGTTATACCACACTACTTGGTTAATCTCTCACCTTGATCCATTGAAATTTATGATCGAAGCTCCTACATTAACTGTAAGATTACCTCATTGACAAATGCTACTATTAGAGTTCGATATTGTATATGTAAGCCAGATAGTAATAAAAGGAAGCGTCATGGCAGATTTCCTGGCAAGTCGTGCTTTAGAAGATTATGAGCCCCTAAATTTTGATTTCCCAGATGAGGATGTGATGAATATCTCCACAGAGGGAAATGGAATCCTAGATAATGAAACCTGGAAGTTATATTTTGATGGGGCAGCCAACGCCCTAGGTCGTGGGATTAGAGCAGTGTTGATCTCTCCAAACAATGTACACTATCATTTCACAAGAAAGTTAGAGTTTCTTTGTACTAACAACCTGGCAAAGAATGAAGCTTGTGCCATGGGTTTGCGAGCTGCTATTAAAAGAAGGATAGAGGTCCTGAAGGTATACGGGAATTTAGCCTTGGTTATTTACCAGCTCCGTGGATAATGGGAAACAAAGGATGTAAAGTTGATCGAGTATCGAAAATTGATCCTTAAGATAATGGAAGAGTTTGAAGAAGTTACTTTTACATACATTCCCAGGGAAGATAATCAAATGGTAGATGCCTTAGCTACACTGGCTTCAGTATTTATAGCAAATAAACCAGAGGATATGATGCCGATTCGAATGTAGAGTTATGAAACCTATGCTCATTGCTATAGCATAGAAGAGGAGGTAGATGGAAATCCTTGGTATTTTGATATTCTGCAGTACATTAAATTCCAGACTTATCCTCTGGAGGCAAATGATAATGAAAAGGGAACCATTAGAATGATAGCTTTTGGATTTGTGGTTGACGGAGAGATCTTGTACAAAAGAGGCAAAGATCAAATATTGATGAGATGTGTTAATGCCAGTGAAGCTAGAAATATTCTGGCAGAAGTACATGATGGAATATACGGAACACATGTAAATGGTTTTCCAATGGCTAGGAAGATTATGAGATATGATTATTATTGGTCAACCATGGAAGGATTGCATTGTGTATGCTAAAAAGTGTCACAAATGCCAAATATATGCTAATAAGATCAATTCTCCGCCAGTACCTCTTCATACGATGAATTCACCTTGGCCTTTTGTTATCTAGGGCATGGATGTTATTGGGCAGATTTACCCCAAGGCTTTTAACGGACATCATTTCATCCTTGTGGTCATTGATTACTTCACTAAATGGGTGGAAGCAGCTTTTTATACCAACATAACGAGATCAACAGTCTACAAGTTTCTAAAGAAGTAGATTATCTGTCGATATGGATTGCAAGAAAGAATTATTACTGATAATGCCACTATTTCAACAACAAGGTGATAGCAGAAGCATGTGAGCAATTCAAAATTATGCACCACAATTCTGTGACTTACCTCCCTAAGATGAATGGGCCAGTGGAGGCAGCAAACAAAAACATCAAGAAAATTATATCGAAGATGACAGAGACTTGCAAAGATTGGCATGAGAAGCTACCCTTTGCATTGTTTGCGTATCAAACTTCGATACGAACCTCGATTGGGGCAACGCCTTACTCTTTGGTCTATGGAACAGAAGCGGTACTTCTGATTGAGGTTGAAATACCATCTCTTCGTGTTTTGTCTGAAGTGAATTTAGATAATGCAGAGCGGGTACATGCTCGATTTGATCAGCTAAATCTCATTGAAGAAAAAAGGTTGAAGGCCATTTGTCATAGTCAAATGTACCAGAAAAGAATGATGCAGGCACATGATAAGAAAGTACGGCCCAGAGAATTCTGAGAGGGATATCTTGTGCTAAAAAAATATTGCAAATACATCGAGATGGTCGTGGAAAATGGATTCCTAACTGGGAGGGAGCTTATGTTGTCAAAAAGGCCTTCTCTGAAGGAGCACTGATCCTAACTAAAATGGACGGTAAAGAGTTACATAAACCAGTAGGCTTTGATTCAGTCAAGAAATATTATGTCTGAAGAATATACAAAGAGAAAAAGAAAGAAAAAGTAGAGTGAAAACCCGAAAGGGCGCTTCGTAAAATGAAAATATCTATGGTGAAAACCCAAAAGGGTGACGTAGATATAAAAAACAACAAAAAAATAAAGAAAGGAAAGAAAATGGGGGTTCAAGATGGAAATCTGCAAAGGGCGTCCTAAAACCAAAGGTAGATATGGGTTGAAAACTCGCAAAGGGCGGCTCAGATGACTTGAGATTAGGCATTCGTCGATTAAAACCTCTCAGACACCTAGTATTTTATGAGTGATTTCACATTCGTGGACATCTTGACAACGTTGAAGTCTGCCGGACAAAGGCTCAAGCTCAAAACTACATTTGGTTGATGGGGTGGTTGTATCCTTCATGCTACATATGCCCGAAGATCTGACTTTGTTTCTTAACTTTGTTGTTTCAGTTTGCCATAATTTTTTGAAATCATCTTGTATTTTTACTTATAAGCCTTAATAAAGTTCATGAAGTCTCTTCTGAGCTTTCTTTATTTTTCTAAAGCATCAGGCAAGTAAATAAGCATAAATCATTGAAAAACAGATGATTTCTTGGTATCACTGTGTTTTGAAGGATTGTAGGTGACTTTAATACTCCAAGATATTGAAGAGGAGTGTAAGAAGAGAAGATAGAGAAAAGTATTGTGCCAGTAGAAGGGAAAAAGAAATGCTTGAACCAAGTTATACTTGAACAAGTTGGAAGAACAAACAGAAAGATGAATGAAAAGCACAAGAAGAGGAAATAGAAAGGTGAAAACTTGAGAGGGCGCCCAAAAAAGAGAAAGAAAAAGAAAAGAAAAAGAAAAGGAAAAGAGAAAAAAGAAAAAAGAAAAATTAAAATGAAAACCTGAAAGAGCGCTTTGAGAAAAGCAATTTAAAGTGAAAACCTGAAAGGGCGCTTTAGAGTAAAGGGCCAGAAATGCAGAGATAAGGTTTCAAGGGTCAATCTCGAGTGTGAGATGAAGTAATAATGGTGTCCTAGAAAGCAGGGGTTGTTTGATTAATCCCAATGAGCCATAATTCATGCATCATATAGAAAAATTAGGGTCATACTAAACCTTATCTAAGTATTCCTAATTTTTTTTACAGGAATTTAGCAAGGAATTTAGAGATCTTACCAGTAAAGAATTCAGAGTTCCTAATGAGAAAAACTCGTCAAATGAAGAAAAAAAAGCTCCTAATGAGAAGAGTTTGCCCTAGAGTTCCTAGTGAGAAGAACTCGCCCAATGAAGAAAGAAGAGCTCTTAATGAGAAGAGTTCGCCCAGAGTTCCTAATGAGAAGAACTCACCCAATGAAGAAGAAAGAGCACCTAATGAGAAGAGTTCGCCTTTTGAAGAATTAGGAAGTTCCTAATGAGAAGAGCTTGCTTATTCGATGCCTTTATAGAAAGATGGAATAGCAAAAGAGTGAGGGATGAAGAATTTCATAATAAGAAGAACAACTTCAAACCTCAGAAAATGAAGAATTTTAAAAAGTAATTCCAAATCTTGGAAGATGAAGAATTTCATAATGAGGAGAAAAGCTCCAGACTCTATGGTTTGGTAGAAGATTGAAGAATTTCATAATTAGAAGAACAACTTCAACCTTCGGTGGTCAGTTGGTTCGGGTAAAATTCGTGTCTTTTCAGTCTTTGCCATATTCCTGTTCCACAACAATGAGCAAAGAGGGACAGTTGTAATACATGAAATTCACCCGAGTATATCTATATATAAATATATGCTACATTTTATTTTAAATAAATAAAAACCAATAGTCCAAAATTCCCTCAATGTCCATTTTACATGTCCAATTACATCATAAAAACACTTTAAGCCCAAAATACAAATTCAAGGCCCATTTTACAACTCAGATCCAACCTATTTTCAGGTAAAAAGAGGTTTCCCGCCCAAATTTAATGACAAAGGGCCCAAAAAAAACACATTGTGATTCTTTGGCCCGCCAAAAAGGACACATGGTAGACCATGATTAGCCAACGACCCTTTCACTTGGATTAAAGCCCCGCTGACATCACCATCATCAGCAATATAAATATCCTTGAAGAGAGAGAAAAATTGGGTCATTATTACGTAATTATTATCCTAATAATTGTAAAAGAAAGAGAGGAAGTGGAGGAACCATACCTGGAAGTTGAGGAGCCGCCTGGAATACAAGAAGCCGCCGAAAAAGAATATCAGTTCATCGCTGGAGTTTTGTTTACACACCAGAAAGGTAAACTTCTTTTCCTCTATTTGTTCCATGCAACAAAAATGATAAAAAAATGTTAGATCTAGATTCTAAGACTTAAAAACAAAAGCTAAAATGTATTAAAACTTAAAAGCAAGTTAGATCTAAAATGAAACAGTCGAGGTGACTTATCTCATAGTTAGAGAATTTGCGGTGATCGAAGAGGTTTGGCAATGTTGTTGGAGTAAAAAATTAGATGGTTTTGGTCTGGGTAGTTAGTTTAAGTGGGGAAGATGGGTGATTCTGTTGAATCGGGCAGTAGATTAGGGTTTAAGACAAAAAGGGAAATTTTAGTAGTTTTTAGGGTTCTAGCACGATGGCCGGAAATTACTTCACGGCGGCCAGCTGGAACTAGATGGTGGCTAGAAGTCACGAAGGTGATCAAAAAAATGAAGAAGATGACCGAAGATGGCAGCCATTGGTGGCCGGCGCTGCCTCCAGCGGCCGGCAAACAGGCCAGAGTATGTGGGGGTGGTGGTTTCAGATTGAAGAATGAGATGTTGAAGAACATTGTTTGTGTTCTTGAATAAAAAGAAGGTTTGATCCAAAAAAGCAGGAGAATTGGAGGTTTTATGTGTTTGTGAAGATTAAACGTAGAAAAAATGATGAACTAGGTTTAAATATGGGATGAACAAGGGTATTTTGATAGAAGTATTGAGGATTTTCTGGGTTTTGGTGTTAGAGTTGAGAGAAAATGGTAGGAGTGAGAAGGAGGCGAGAGTATGGGGTTGGGCCAAATGGCTGAGTTGGCTCGGTTTTTGCCCTTATATAGGCGGATCAACACGGCACCGTTTTGGTGTCGGGTTAGATAGGATCCGCGCCACTCCTTCGGGTCGGGTTCCCATTCTTATATTTTGGGCAACAATTTTGTATTTCTTTCAATTTAGTAACTTCTTTTTTGTAATTTGGCACTCAAATTTTAATAGAAGTTCAATTTGGTCCTTTTTAGCTTTAATTTATTTGTTTAATCTTGTTTAAATTATGTATATGCTTGCATGAATTTAAAATTAGCATATAGTATTATTTGTTAGACAATTTAACCAATTAGATAACTAATCACTTAGTTTAATTAATTGCTTAGAGCCTTTGGTATTTTAGGTTCTTTAATTAAGTTTAAATAGTCAATTAGGGAGATAATTGTAGTAAATTAGTATATATTAAATGGAAAATTTTGGAGTACAAATTTAGGTAGTGTCTCAATGTATTGAGATGTTATTCTAACATGGCTCTAAAATGGAACATTTAATATCTACTATAATTTAGAACTTGATAAATAACTTGGTTAGTTGACTGGAGCTTTGATTAAGTCTATTACTCTAAATAAGTAGAATGAGAAATTGAATAGAAAATATTATTTAATTTATAGATTTCAATATGAATAGTGTCCAATTCATTGGATGTTATCTCATAGAAATCTTTAAATTCCATAATATTTAGTCTTAAATGATTAAACTGATTAGAGCCATATAAGTTAAAACTTAAAATTGACAAGACAATAAATAATCATGCATCGAAAAACCTTTTATGTTGGAAATATATTTTGAATACGAATAAAGGTATCCTAAAGTATTTGGGTGCTTTTAACCTTGTATTCGAATAAAATATATTTCCTCATAAAAGGATATCTTCATTCGGAATTTAAATCCAATTAATAATTATGACTAAATTAAATTCAAATTGCTATTCGAAATGTCAAAATGCCATGTAAAATTAAAAAGGTACCGATAACGGGCGTTTGTGGGGGTGTTAATCCTTCCCCACACGTAATCGACTCCCAAACCCAAATTGTTTTAAAAAAGAATATCTGGTTGTTTTATGGTGTCCGGTCTACCAAAGTGACCAGTGGCGACTCCAAAAAATTTTCACGATTAAATAAAATGGGTAAATTTAATGATTAATTAATAAAATTGATTTAACATAAAAAAAACCCTATTTTCAAGAATAAATAAAAAGAAAAGCAATTTTATGGTTGATTAAGTAAAAAACTGATTTAACATGAACATCTAAGTTTTCAAAATTAAAATGGATAAAAACCCTAATTTTTAAAGTTAAATAAATTAAAATTGGCAAAAACCCTAATTTCAAAAAAAGAATCAATCGTCAGGCTATATTTTCACACCTCGATTTAAAAATGGTCACGACAAAACTTTAAGAGTAATACCGGTATTGAAGCTTAGGCAATCTCACACATACCATGGTATGAGAAAGATGATCTTCGGTCGTTGAAAAGTAACGACTCCATGGTTGCACCGTGAGGTAACTCCCATAAATGACCCAAGGACCACCAGAAAGTACCTTATAAAAATCATCCTCGTTCTCAAACCGCACCAAGTAGTACTCATTGTCTAGATCGATCAAGCTAATCTCCCCAGAGGGATTCCATAATGCCATAACCTTGTTCTGAAGAGCTCTATAACCTATAGATTTCCCCAACAACCGAATGATCATAGATTTTGCCAACTTTGCATCGATGGTATCATGAACTTTATCTGAGAACCAGATCTCTAGAAAGTCACTCCCTCCACCAAAGCAAACATCCTCATCTTTGACTTCGACATCCAAATCACATATGGTTTGCGGCCCCTTTGATTTTCTGGTATTACCAAGTAGCATATCTTTGAACGACGGGCTAGCTACTTTAGGCCCTGATTATCACCAGCCTCCCCCCATCATGTTCGGCATCCTTGGATCCAATCAAATCTCCAACCACTGCCTCCATTGGACTAGATGCATCATCCATTGAAACATTAGTACTCTTGCCTTTCTTGCTTGTTGGCTAGACTCGCTCCAACAAGGGTGATTATGGCCTCTAAAGGGACTCTGGAGCAACATCAAGAACCACATCTGGTGGTCGCCCTCCTTGATTCTCCACCAGCGCACCATCAGTGGCTTCCATGGCGCCACACAAGACTTCTCCACGCTAGGGTTTTCCATTTTTACACATGAAAATTTGAGTTGTATTCTTTATTAACATTAGCAATTTTCTAATGTAACCTTAGTGACAAAATTTCTAAACTCCAAATATGGATTGCTAATGAGAAATGGAATCCAAGAAAATAATATACACTCTTTTTGTTTTACTAAAATTATCACATATTGACTTTTAGTGGTCAAGATTTTTAAACATTGATTTTATTTATTTTAAATATTTGGGTAAACTACTATGGATGTCACTTAATTATGAATAAAGTTACATTTGGGTCATCCAATCATTAAAGATTACATTTGGACCACTCAATTATATATAAGACTACATTTGGGTCACTCAATTATAGATAAGGTTACATTTGGATACTCAATTATTAAAAGTTACACTTGGGTCACCCTTCAAGTTTAAAAAATGTATATCAATTTGTGTATTATATTAATTAATAATTTCAAATGAAGTATTCTAATGTTAACAAGAGTACAAGTGATTTAGAAGAATAAATGACTAAATTAATACATTTTTTAAATATGAAATGTGACCCAAATATAACCTTACCCATAATTGAGTGACCCACGTGTGACCTTCAATAATTGGGTGACCTAAATGTAACCTTACCCATATTTGAGTGACCTAAGTGTAACCTTACCCATAATTGAGTGACTCAAGTGTAAATTTTAATAATTGGTGACCCTAAATGTAACCTTTCTATAATTAAGTGACCAGCTTACCCTAAATACTTAAAATTTATAAAATACATATTTGAAAAAAATAATAAAAAATAAAATAAGAAATCAAAGTTAAAAAAACTTTAACCATAAAAACCCAATAAAAGATAATTTTAGTGAGACATGAGATACTATTATTTTGAATAAAATGTTAACATAAATTAAGTATGAAATTATAGATTTCTTTTTTGGTAGGATTGCATTATACAACGCAAAAAAAACATAATACAAAACAAAACAAAATAAATCGGCAAAATAATGTTGCAAAAGCACATTATGTTTCCTTATTTGTTATGGCCATAAATTATTTTAACAATATTTACCATCCTAATAATACATGGATCTAATGTTTGAGCTTAATAAATCTTATGGCCATAACAAATAAAGAAACAGAATGTGCAGATCCAAGGATGCAATATAATCCGCGATTTAATCTGAAGAAAAAATCCGATCCAAATCCGATTGATAAAAGTCTGAATTCAAATCTGAAAAAAATGGTCTGAGTCCTAATAGGAGGTGGATCGGATATGGACATTGTCATGATCCGATCCAAATCCATAACCGATTCGAGTCTGATCCATATATGAATTCAGATAAAAACATTTAAAACTCTTAGATTGAAATCCTAATTAAGTTGAATTGGGATTATATATATATTAAAATCCTAATTAAGTTGAATTTGGATTATATATATATATATATATATATCCTAATATGAGTTGAATTAGGATTACAAAGGCTATATAAAGGCATGAGAGATCTAACAATCATTTAATGCTTTTTGAAAAAACCATCTAAATAGTTTAGAGAGTTTTATATATCTAGCAGTCAACTTTTATTGTTTAGCATCAATGACTCCTCCTAAAAGTAGTGGTACATTACATATTTTTTCACATTAAATTTTTGGTTTAATGTACTTTTGATATTTATATTTTTATGTATTTTTAAATGAAATTTTCTATTAAAAAGAATAATTTCATTCGTTTTTATTGTTATAATCTTAATAGGGATGCGAGATGAAAAATCTTCTACTCCTTTTGTATCTTCTTCTTCTCTTTTAGGAGATGAATCAACAAAAGAAAAAGAAACATGTGTTCAAACTGCAAATGATGAGGATTGCGTGTTGGTGGTGGTAAGAGAAGTTTGATGGAAAATATTTTTTATTTAAAGATATTTGTTTGAGATGTTACTCTAAAAAAAGAGAAAAAATAATTGGATTCGGACTTCCGAATTTGGATTTAGGTTTTAGATATTTTATTAGATCGAACTTGGATTTATGTAATCAGACTTGAATTCGAACTTAATTTTTTTAAGCCCGATTATTAATTAGATTGGACTTAGACTTTATAAAGTCTGATCCATTGTCATCCCTATCCATTGACTTTAACAAATCTTACAAAGTCCAAACCACCCATATACTAAAGTTTCAGTAGGCCTAATTTACATAAGTTCAATCCGTCAGCAAACTCAAAAACACTAAAGAGGAGAAAATCTAATCATAATTTTGTTCGAAAATAATATAAAATGTTAGATTTCGATTTTGAAACAGGTTCCACATCTATGTATAATATATAATTTAGAGCCAAACACTCGTACAAAGAAAAGAAACTAAAATGAAGCCTCAATCAAGTAGATTAAGTAGTTAACAATTGAACCACCCTAATAATACATTGGTCTAATGTTTGAACTATCAGAAGTTGCCACTTTTATACATTGGCCTTCCAATCCCCAATCTGCAACTCGATCTTCCGCACTGTTCTCACAACTGGAAATTCCCTTAAATTCACAGCCTTGATCTTATCGGTTGAATCCACAACTTTAAGACCAAGCTTCTCGGAAGCCTTCTTGGACATGAACAGATCGCTTGCCCCGGTGTCCACCAAAGCACTCCTCGATCGTCCCGCCACTTGATGTCGAAAAACATCAACCCATTCTGTTTATGGCCATTCCTCTCCTTGGCAGAATTCAAGATCATCGAGCCAAGCTTCGCAACCTCATCACTCTCAGACTCGTCCTCCTTGGACTTCTTAACTCGATCCAGGCACTCTCGCGCTAAATGCGACCCCTTACATCGGTAACACTTTCGATGTACTTTTTCTACCCTCGGTTTCCCTCCATTGATGCTGGTGATTGCACCAACTCTACCGGTCTTTCACTACGTGTGGACCATCACAACGGTAGCACCTTATGGATCCTTGATCCTTCCAATCATCTGGTTTCACATATCGGTTGGGTTTGGTCGATGGCCTCTCATTGCCATCATCGCTGCTATCTCCGAACACGTCCTCGTCTTTCCCACCAATGCCCTTGCCACGGGGCTTGGAAGACTTAGACTCCATAGACTTGTAAGCACTATAATCGGTCAAGGACTCCGCAATGGCTAGGGCTTTGGAAAGTTCCTGCACATCCCTCCACTCTAACTCGGTCCTGGCATATGGCTTTAGTCCATCCATAAACGTGAAAAGCGCATCATTCTCACACAAGCCGGGGATAAGGAGTTGTAGCTCACTAAACTCCTGAATGTAATCCGCAATGGATCCCTCGTGTCGAAGCCTCCTAAACTTGGTCTCTTTTGGGAAGAGGGTAATTGCCTCGTGACAAGTGGTATCAGAGCGACCCTTTGACATCTCAATTTCACGCCGAACGCTCATGAGTAGGGTAGGCAGGGTGGACAACCGTGACAATTGGCCAATCACTAGAGCGGAAGCTCGTGACAAGGGCGTCACGAGGTTGAGTGGGGGAGAATGTCACGCCTAAGAAGATGCGGGGTCATTAATCCCACATCGGAAAGGAAAATGGAGGTCTTGGGATATATAAACGGTGGCACTGCACATCCTAGCAGACATGTCTTTTGGGAAGAGGGTAATGGCCCCGTGACAATGACATTTAGCCTGAGGTACCAAAGCTTGGGAAGAAACCAGAATCGTTGTATCGGATTGAACCAGAGTTGAACAGCTTTGGGGAAGCATGAGATTGGTAATGTTTTGAAGGGGTTTCCTAGGTCTTGTTTTTTTGTTGTCGGGGGATGAAAATGCAGAGACTTTGGAGGAGAAATGAGGGATGTTCTCTAATAAGTGTGTAAAAGTACTTTTTTACCTTTTTTACTCATATTATTGTTAGACTTAGGCCCTTTTTAGTTGCATTTGTAGTTCATCATGCATAATTTTGTAGTTTCTCTGCTCATTGAGCTTGGCCTCGCGTTTTATTGGTTTTTGTGGAAAAATCGTTGTCGTTTTGCTTTATCTTGTGTAGGAACGAATTGTCGAGATAATTGTTGAGCCCTACCGTGGCAAGTCGGGATAATTTTCTCTATTTTTCTGGATAAATACAAAAATCAAGGGATAATTCCCCATATTTGAATTTGAACGCATAGCTAGATAAAGATCAGATCCCCACGAATTTCACACGCATTCAAACTCTTTCCCTCATCTATTTAAGGGGATCACATCAAGGAGTCAATTTTGGGAGATCGGATCTCAAGATCCTTCACGCACAACCTCTTCCTTTTCATCTTAGGATCATGCGATCCATGTTTGGGTTTTATTTCTTTGTATTTTCTTTTTACCCAGCTATGAACTAGATTCGTTTGGCTTGGGTTATCGGGTTTTACTGGTGTGTAGAGACGAATGAATGTTTTTGGTTTTTGATTCAATAAATTTCATTGTTTGTTCATTCTTGGATCTTGATTTTTACCTTGAGGGAATTGGAAAGGAAAATCGAGTGTATCCATTTATCTAGGCTCGGTAGAGCTAGATTCATGAAACGAGTGAACACGGTTTCCATTTGAACGAATGTTGGTGGAAACTATTACGCCTAGGGAATAAGGATCAGATTCCAGCGGCTAAAAGGAGTGCAAGACCGGTGTTGCTCACCCAAGGTTAACGCAGGGATGTATCACCAAGGCATGCACAAACATTAGTTCTTCGGTTAGGGATAACACGAAGGCATTGAAGAACACTTCGTCGAACATTGTAGGAGGAAACCTAGTTGCTACGGTATGGATGGCAATGGATCAGACTTTATAAAGTCCAATCTAATTAATAATCAGACCTAAAAAAATCTAAGTTCGAATCCAAGTCTGATTATATAAATCCAAGTCCGATCCAATAAAATATCTAAAATCTAAATCCAAATCTGAAAGTTCGAATCCAATTAATCTTTCTTCTTTTTTAAAGTAACATCTCAAACAAATATCTTTAAATAAAAAATAATTTCCATCAAACTTCTCTTACTACCACCAACCACACAATCCTCGTCATTTGCAGTTTGAACACATGTCTCTTTTTCTTTTGTTGATTTATCTCCTAAAAGAGAAGGAGAAGATACAAAAGGAGTAGAAGATTTTTCATCTCGCATTCCTATTAAGATTATAACAATAAAAACGAATGAATTCATTTTTAATAGAAAATTTCAATTAAAAATACATTAAAAATATAAATATCAAGAGTACATTAAACCAAAAATTTAATGTGAAAAAAATATGTAACGTACCACTACTTTTATGAGAAGTCATTGATGCTAAATAATAAAAGTTGACTGCTAGATATATAAAACTCTCTAAACTATTTAGATGGTTTTTTCAAAATGCATTAATGATTGTTAGATCTCTCATGCCTTTATATAGCCTTTGTAATCATAATTTAACTCATATTAAGATTTCAATATATATTAATATATATAATCCTAATTTAACTTTAATTAGGATTTCAATATATATATATAATCCCAATTTAACTTAATTAGGATTTCAATCTAAGAGTTTTAAATGTTTTTATTTGATTTCATATATGGATCGGACTCGAATCGGATATGGATTTGGATCGAATTCAGATTGGATCATGGCAATTTCTATATCCGATCCACCTCCTATCAGGACTCGGACTATTTTTTCGAATTTGGACTTTTTTCGATCGGATTTGGATTATATTGCCATCCTTAGCTACGGTATTCATCCAACCCAGATGTCACGACATATATCATGACCTAGTTGCCACGAAATTTATCCAGACCTAGTTGCCATGACAATTGAATTGCCTTAGTAATCAGAAGCCACAACAATTCATTCGGCAACCGCACCACTGCTCACTATATCCCAGCCTAATCTCTCTTATCGGTTACTCTTTTCTACTTACTTTATTTTGCTTATTTTATTTTACTTGATATTCATCACCAATTATCACTATCAATTTATTTCTTTTACAATGTAGTAACTTAAGTAAAGTGACCCAAACCAATTTTTGTGGAGACGATACCTGATACATGTCACTTTATTACTTACGACGTATACCGTTTGCGTTGTACTTAAATCACGCAACATTCTCCTTGTTGTCATTTGCACCGAGGGAGAGAAGAGCCATTTGAGTTTTAATTGTGAGTGGTGAACTGGTGGAGAAGAGAAGAGACGTATGTAATAGTGGATTTTGGAGGGGAGATTTCAATTCAAACTTGAAAGCTGTTTTGGGATTTTTCACATTAAGTTATGGATTCATGGAGGGAATTTTGGTTGGTTGAATTAGGAAAAAGAAATCGTATTGGTTTGGAATGTTCTATTACTGGAGGGAAGGTTGGAGGCGGAATAATTTTTCATGCTTTTTTTTCTTTTTGGCAAGGCTTCAAACTTTGAATGAAGAAATGGCTAACGTGAAATTACTCGATAGAAAAGGCGCGCATTTTTTATTTTTAAAGCCGTACAAATTGGGGGCACCGAGGGGGGAGAGTAAAGTACTTTAGAATAAACTACACAAATACTCCTCCCGACTCTATGGAGTTTTTTATTGAGTCTCTGACTAAAAAATTACAAAATAATTCCCATGACGAAAAAATAATATGTTGGTCCGGTGTTGTTAAAAAGTATTTTTAAAAAGAACTAATAAATGCAATATAATAGAACTGTAGAGTATTGTGTGATAATAATATCCAAAGAAGAATTAAAAAAATTTATTGATTAATGTTGGTCAAATGATTTCATTGATTCAATGACTTAATTAAGTGCTAAAAAGTTCATAGATTAATTGATTTTTTCTCTCCAAATATTTAAAATTTTCTTACACCCTTAAGTCGTTTTTATCACATACATGTACCATATAAAAATGAGATTACAAAATTTGAGAATTCACATCAACAGTTTTTGTTAGGACTTGTAATATAACAAGATATTGAGCTTAAATTAAGGGTCGAACCAGAAATTTAAGAGATTGATAAATTTACTACCTAAAACAATACACAAACATTGAGATGAGACCAAACCACCCCAAACCCAAAATCAAAGAAACAAAACAACATAAAAGAGAAAAATCATAGAGTAGATCAAATATGAACAATTCACTTCAATCGAACGATTGTAGGGGTGGTTTTGAGCATGTGCAATAGGTGTCGACCGCACAAGGCCCTAAAATGAACTAAGTCGGATGCTTAGAAGTTAAAAACGAAAGGTTAGTTATAAACCAGTGATAAAATACACGGGTAAAAAAAATTTGTTGTATTTTATATATTTTAAATCCTATTATACTCTCTTTTTTATTCAAAAGTCAGCCTACCGTATACAAAAAAGTCAACAAACATTTGTTTTTTTTTACATTGAGGGTTTCATTTTAATAAATTGTATAGTGCCTCCTAAATCTTTAAATCGCCTTTGAACGAGTACTTACATGGCCTTCTAGGAGGAAAATAACACTTCATCCTCTTAAAGGGTTGGATGTCAACTACTAGAACAATAAGAACAAATGACGAGTTCCTTATCAGCAGTGGATTAACACAATGAGGACGGGTGGGGGCCACGACCCCTCCTAAAATTTGTAAAATTATAGTTTTGACCCTTACAATTTTCAAGAATTTAATTTGGCTCTTTCAAAATTTTTGGAAATTCAAATTAAGCTTCAAAAATTGTGATCTTTTTAATTAAACCCCTCTCATAATTCTTAAAAGTTCTCATTAAGCCTCTCAAATTTTCAAAAATTTTAGTTGAACCCCAACTTTTAAAAAAAATAAATTTAAGCCTTCAAAAATTTTGAAATTTTTTAATTAAACCTTTAAAATTTTTAAAGTTTAAAGTTGACCCTGAGACCCTACCGCCAAATTCCGCCACCGCTTATCAGTGATATAGTGCTAAACATGATTGATGCGCTAGAATCAAATTCCTTCCACTAAACAAATACTCAAAATAAATAAATATTAAAGTCATATGTACCAAAACAGAAAACGTTCGGATTCGGGAGTCATACAAAACTTGGCCTAATAAAGTTTGCATGCCATTGTGGGTGAGTATAGTGTGACCCCATAAAATACGTATCTTATTGAATGGGACATTGAAAGAGAGCTTCGTATGTCTTACCAGAAAAAAACAGACCAAAGGATAAGTTGAAAATGGCTCTTTCACCGACCAACTAAACGCAAACCAAAAACCAGGCTCCTCCTTTATAACCCCATTTCTGTCCGTCTACTCTCAATCATATTTTTCTCTCTTTTGAAGCAATAGCAGTCGTCCAATACTTTTTCGTTCATCATAGTATCAATCGGACATAACGAATGTTATCATGTTCAACCGCGATGACTACTGATCAGTGAGTGAAAGAATCAAAATCACCAGACAAGAACATTGCGAACGCTATTTAAGTTGTTACTCAAAGGGGAAGAATTACTAGGGTAAGAAGAAAATGGATCAAGAGGACAAAGAGTACTTATTGTCTTTCTCAACCAGCCGTTTCCCCATATCAAGAACTAAGGAGACCAAGGTGCCCTTCATTCATTCCCATGGAAACTCAAAGTTCGTTATTAGGAAATACAGGTATTAGCTTGAAGAGTACTGCAAATGTATACTCTCTTCCTTCTTTATTTCTTTGTCTATCTCAGCACAATAACAATATGTGTTGATAGAAAAATAATGGCAGACAAGATGGAGCCAGGCATGCAATTGTAAGAGTTGTGGGGGGTTTTATTGCTTATTTTTAGGATTATTGTTTCCATCATACTATCACTCCTTTTGTAATTTAAATATTTATTAACTTTCCAAGAAAAGAAGAAAAATGATGGTGTTGCAGTTTATTACCTTACATAGGGCTCCCACGGTGACGAGAAGTTTTATAACCGAAGCTTAAATGGGAATGGGATATGGATTGTTATATCTAAACTATGAGGATAACCGAATCGTACCTGTATAAATTACCGTGGGAATTCCCAAAAAATATCCGTAGGGATCCTCATATTTTACAAAGTTTGATGGCCATAAGGGTAATTTACATAGTTTTCATCAAAAATCTATTATCACTTGAGTATGGCCGGCTGGATTAAATTTAAAAAATCTTCGTAAATTCTATAAAAATAATTAGAATGTTGTCTATACATTGTTGTAAACATGATTTAGTCTAGTTTTGTTTAAAATACACGATGATCGATTTCGATATGTATTCTAAATAATATGAATATTTGAATGTCGAAAAGTTATAAAAATTTGGGTAGATTTCTTAAAAAAATTAGCAATGACTTTGAAAAATTACCAAAAATTCTACAAGATAAATTAAAAAGTGTGCCTTATATTTCTATAATCATACAAAAGTCTAGATTTGTTTAAAACAAACGGTTATCAATTTCGAGTTATATATTAGGAATTATTAATTTTTGAGCGAGCAAATGTCAGAAGAAAAGACAATAGACTGTTTTTCAAAAACAACAATAACAATGACTTCGGAAATTCACCATAAATCGTAAGAGTAAAATTAGAAGACGTAATTTATATGTTTAAAAAGATTATCGAATGTAGTTCCTTTTAGAACAAATATATCATGATTTAGAACTATAGATTATTAGTTACATATTTTCTTTTAAAAGTAACGCAGACTGCCATGTTTCAACGGCTTAAATTTAAATCATGTTTTATAGTTTTGAAATGATTTGTTTGTTTCTGGTAAAACTAAATTTATCTTTTAAGTTTGTAATTTTAGAGATTTAATGTTGGATATTTGTTTTAATGTATTAAGTTATGTTTAGTTTTTAGGTATGAAGATTAAACGAAAACCGCGGGGATTCCGTAAGGGATGGGTATGAGGATGAAAAAATCCCCGAAAAGTCTAATGGAGATTTTCAAAACCGTGCCCGCAAGTGTTGGGGACAGAGTAGAGAATGCAAAACCGTCCCCGATCTGCCCCTTTGCCACCCCTAACCTTACATATATAGGATCCAATTACACAGTTGAGAGTTTTTAATTTTTACACGTTTTTTAAATCGTTTGATGGGTGAAACGTATGATTGAGATTAATAGTGGATTGTGTGAAGATTATAACTTGGAAAAAAAGTAAGGAGTTAATCTCAACTATTTACTTTATTCATTTAACGATCTAAAAAACGTGTAAAAATTAAGCAAGATGTTAAGTTTATGTCTTCCGTCTGCAGTTAGAAGTAGAAGCCTGTTATATTAATCTTCAGGTTGCACTTGCAGAGTTTTTCAATTTTAATTTCCTTTAGATCAAAATATGAGGTTTAAGTTTAACTGCTGCTTACACTAGTATTTTTAAGAAAGAAGATTTTTCTGCAGTTTTCGTTGACTACTTTTGAAGGTTTTTTCTGGATGTCGTTTCCACCGTTATTTAATTAAATGTTTCAAGCCTATTTTTCTTGATTCTCCACCAGCCTCGGTCGTTTCTCTTCTTCATGATGACAGGTCTGGTTGTTGAGCTTTGGTTGCATATCCGTGTTAGCTCCAGATGGTAGGGAGGATTGGTAGCATTATGAGTTCTGTAACTTAGTTATGGTATATCCCTATGGTTTATGTATTTGGCGTTAGCATATGTGTTAGTTTCCTTCGACTAAATTTATGAGATTTTTAATGACACATGTGCTAATATTTCACGTGTATAATTCTATATAATGAAATCATACCTTTTCATCAAAAAAATAGCTTAGTTAGGTAAAATTAGAGTTTAGAATTAAACAAATACTAGTTAAGTTGAAGAGCCTTCTTAATATTTTTTTGACAAAGCCCAATTTTAATCCTAATTCTACCTAGAGATGAAGAAAAAAGAGAGACTCTATGGAAATAAAATGAGTGCTCCTGATGGGTTTAAAACCTATGACCTAAAGAAATTAAGGGAACAAAGATGAATAAATTGGTCAACCGGCCAAATGTGCTTGTTTACCTATTTAGTATTTTTAACATTTATATGCAAGTATTTGTATGTATACACATACATTACTAAAAATAAGAGTATTCATATCTTTCAATAATTGTAGATTAATTAAATAAATTAAACTACCATCTTTAAAAAAACTCAAAATATAAGTAGTTAAATTAGAAAAATTATTTTTTTTATGTTGGTGTTGATTTTATATACTTTTCTCTTTCAATAACTTAAATGTCATGTAATCTAGTAATACTTTAATTATTTGTTCCATACGGAGTACAAGAGCAAATAAGTTTTGCACCCATGGGTTACCACCGCGGTGAAGGGGAGAGCTTCGTTATTAGTTACGTTAGAAGAGTTAAGGGCATCCAATAATAGAACATGTGTGATGAAAATATTTTCTCCCAATGGATTCACTCTCATTTCAAACAGTTGAGTTTCTTCATCAATCAGACAAATTTTTCATAGTAACTTTTTTTCTTGTTGTTTTCTTCATCTAATTCTAATTCAACCTTCTTTTTTCGAGAGTTTTCTCTTTCCTTTTAAATTTTCATTGTTGGACCAGGTGGGATAGGCCTTCGAAACAAGGATTCTTGAGGATGAACCCAAGGGTTTACATTCTTTAATAAATATTGTTAGATGCCCCGCCCATTCAATGTCTTTGATATTGCATTTTCTTTAAGGGTTGGAGATGTCCACACTCTTGTATCCAGAGCGACATATGATCTGTATTTTTGCAAGGGCGTAGAGGATTGATCGCTTCTACTCATTTAATGCCTCTGTTATTGTATTTTTCTTTAAGGGCGTCGAGATGCTCATGCTTTTGTGTCTTAGACGACAGATGATATGCAAAAGTGTGGATGTCTGCCTTAGTAGAGGATTGCCTCTGGACCAATCAATGTCTCCGACATTACATTTCTCCATAAGGCACAAAGATGCACGCGTTCATTTGTGTTTACTGATGGCACCGGCTCTACAAGAACATAGAAGATACCTCCACTTGTGCAATAGTCTTCGATATTACTACTTTAAAAGGTGAGAGATGCCTATACCCATTTGTGCTATGACAACACCGACTCTACAAGAGTATAGATGTATGCCCTTGTAGAGAATTGTCTCTGACTTGCTAAATGATATTTGTTTTGTTGTTTGACAAGAGCGGAGATTCTTGTACTCATTTGTGTTATGACAACACCAGCTATGCATGGTACAAATGATTGTGTGCGCTCCTCGGCCTCCAATGGCTCTTACATCTCGAACCACACGGGAAACATATTCACTTTTATAATGATTTTACGGGATCGAGTCATTTGCTATTATTCACTCCTCTAATGATTTTTCGGGTTGAGTCCTATGCTCATATTCACTCCCTTGATGATTTTTCGGGGTCGATCATTTGCTCATATTCACTCCCCTAATGGTATGTCAGGATCGAGTCATTTGTTCATATTTACTCCCTTGATGATTTCTTGGGGTTAAGTCATTTACGCATATTCACTCCCTTGATGATTTTTAAGGGTCGAATCATTTTCTCATTTTCACTTTATTGATGGATTTCTAGGGTCAAGTCATTTACTTACATATTCACTCCTACGATGATATTGCAAGGTTGAGTCGTTTGCTTACGTGTTCACTTTCTTTATCATTTTTCGAGGTCGAGTCATTTGCTTACATGTTCACTCCCTCGATGATGTTCCGGGGTCGAGTCATTTGCTTACATTATCACTTCCTCTATGATGTTCTAGGGTCGAGTCATTTGTTTACATATTTACTCTCCTGGTGATTTGGCAACTCCTCCAGAGAAAGAAACACCAGAGACTAGGATACTAGAACCTTACATGGTTAGGAGCTACAATGTCTCGCAGATCCACTACCCACCCATGTAATTGGACCGCAAAGCCTGATATTTAGAAGTTGAGCCTATCTATGTCGAACCATTCATAGGCTGTCATTAGGCTTGATATCATCCAATCAGTAATAGTGCCAAGAGCTATAAATACCCATGCAACCGAAGAGAGCAGACATGCTGAATAAAGAGGACAACACCCCTCTATTCCTTTTCTCCTTTCATACTTCGACTATCATTTTGTCTATGACTTTCTGCCCCTAAATTTATAGGGGTGAACCATCTAAAACTACCTCCAATCACCTTGGTCTTCCCTCCACTTCCCTTATTTGGTGTCTACTACTTTAGGCAAAATAAAATCAAATTATTATTAAATTTATAAAAGAAAATAAAAAAAAAACAGCATACAAAAGTGAACAAACAATTAAATTAATCCTACCTTGGTTTGAAGAAGGGAAGTGATTGGGTTCAAATGTCGTACACCAAAATTTATAATATCAATTCCTCCTAACAACCCCATTTCCAAAATGTAGCAGTAAAGTTAACGCCATATGGCTATAGTTGTCCAATTCCAGAACCTCTTTGTCTTCTTGAAGTATTATAAGTATGGATTTGTGGGGTCTTGGAATCATAAAGTCCAGGCAAAGGAAAAATAATTGAAATCTTTTTTCTGCACATAATAATTGAAATCATAAAGTCCAGGAAAAATAATTGGAATCTTCTTTAAACTTGATTTTGCCAACAATATTAATTAATTATATCAGTACCACAAATGTTGAAAAGTGTGTCATGTTGTGGTTAGACCAGATGGGATTGTGGGGATGTTAAATTTGTTTTTAGGTGATGTAGAAGAAATACGTGTCCTTCACGGGAAACGTAGTCAAATTACTTGGTCATTTCATTGGTAAAATGGTTGAAATTTTCTCATGCCTTTAAGTAGCTATCATAAATAAGTTCGACTTTTGATAATAATTATAAATGAATATCTACTTCATTTTTTAAATGAATTTAAATGTCAACATTTATTTTTAAAATATTATTATAATACTACTTAGTAAAAAAAAATGGTTTCCATTTCATTCTCGCGAAACTAATCATAAGCTTTCACTGTCTTCCTTTAAATGGCTGAAGAACTTTGCTTACGCAATGTCAGGTAAAGAGCGCCATTGAAGAACTTTGCTTGAATTTGGTCTGGCTTCAACAACCTTTGAAGCTTTAAATTCCTTTTGAAAACAGCTTCTTTTTGTTTCTTCGGCGTCCGATTCCTTTTCTCTGGTGATTATCAAGTTCTTAAAATTATTTTGTCAAACTCTCACTTGATGTCTTTTTTTTTTGAACAATTTTTATTTAAAAGAGGATAAGAAGAATTTTATTTTTATTTAGTTTTAAACTTATAACCTAAAATAATAAATAAACATTAACTGAAAATTTTAATCACTTGCTTTAAAGATTGTTTACCACTTGATACTTCTTTTTAGATCGTGTATTTTTTTAAACAATTAAATCCTGTATTTTTAGAGAATAGGATACGTATATTGAAATATTCTATCCGTGTAATTTACATGACAGTTGAATCTCTTTATTATCGTATAAATGAATAAACCATTATTGAATAAAACTGTGGTTACTTTAAAACAAATTAAAAATCACATGTCAAATAATACGAATGAAATTTTTGTGTGTGTGACGGAGTCAACACATTTCAAATAATACTAAAAATACATTTTTATTTTCCAAAGACTTTACATCTATTTATAATATTAAAAATTTTAATTTAATCGGTATAAAATTATAATATTAATTATTGATAATCAGCTTAAAATAATAAGTATAATTTAATATGAACATTGTAATTTCAATATTAATATAACTTTATTTAATTAAATTATTTAAATTAATATTACTTTTATTATAAAGTAGTTAGAAATATATTAAAAATACTATTTTTGATGTCATTTTAATAATATAATTAACCACATAGGATATTTTCATTAAATTTATAAAAAATTAAACTTATATTTTTTTTGAATATTTAGTACCTATAAATTAGAGAATATTAAAAGCTTAAGTATGTATGATACTACATTTTCATATATATTGTAGCAATGATAATATCAATCGACTCTAAACTCATATATTTCTATATATTATATATAAATTAAATATAAATCAATATATTTTATTTAAAAACCTTAAATTTGAATCATAGAATATCATTGAAAAAGAATGTTTTGGACTTAAGCAAACGAAGTTTCTCCAACCTTATTTTAGATTTCCTTGTTCTGTGGAGGTGATAAAAATATCATCCCAATTGGAGGAAAGGGGGGGATGACTTTGGAGAAATGTCACAATACTCCAACCTTGCAAATCCAATTTTATTCAAGTAATAAAAAACAAGGAAGCAGATACAAATCATAAATTGCAGGTTCATAATAATAATCTTATATATCTTTCAAAAAAAAAATTCTTATATATGTATATATCTAAGCAGAAGAAACAAGATTGTCAACGTACAAAGCTTCCATGTGACTTCCCCATTCTCCTCCCTCGGTTTCTCTCCCTTAAGTAACCCATTCCTTCCTTCCCCTACACATCGGAGAGAAAAACAAAAGCTCTCCATTTCTTCAGCTGAATCCCAAATGGCAGCAACAACAACCCAGATTCATCCTCCAAACCCTTTACTCAAAGCTGGACCGTCGAGATCAAACCTCGTTTGTTTCTCTTTCGCCGCGTATTCCAAAGCCCTTATCCACCATCTCCAATCCCTGGATATCCCAACCCTCCCTGGCTTAACGGACCAAGAATTCTCCTCCATCGAATCCACTTTCCACTTCACTTTCCCTCCCGACCTTCGCTCTGTCCTCCAAGAAGGCCTCCCCGTCCACCCTTCTTTCCCCAACTGGCGATCTTCTTCTCCTCAGCAACTCAACATTCTCCTCAACCTTCCTTTGTTGTCTCTTTCCAAGAACATTAAACTCCACAACTTTTGGTCCCCGTCTTGGGGTCCTAAACCTTCGAATCCCATTGAAGCTTTGGGTTTGGTTAAAAAACTGTTTACGACGGCGCCTCTTTTGGTTCCCATATATCGAAACTGTTATATCCCTTCCACGCCAAACGTGGCGGGAAACCCTGTTTTCTACGTTGACGGAGAGGAAGTTAGAATCTTGAGCTTTGATATCACTAAGTTTTTTCAAGAGGTTGAATTCTTGAGGAGAGGTGGGGTTTTCAAGCCTTTCATGAGGAGGAAAAGCAATGGTGTTAACAACAAGGTGCCGGCTTGGGCGGCCACTGCGGCACGGAGGATTGAGTTTTGGACCGACGTGGCGGAGAGAGGGAGGAGGGTGGTGGCGCGTGGGTTGACGACGGGGTGGTGGTGGAGCAGGGGTGATGAGCGGGTGGAGGATGACTTCGGGTTGGGCGGATGTTTGGAGGAAGTGTTTTGGAGATTGCGAGATGGAGGGTGGAGAGAGGAGGATGTGAGGGAGATGATGATGATGGACGGTTGTGATCGAAGTCAGAACAAAGACAAAAATGGGACCCGATTGTTTGTTGACCGAGAGGATGCCGCGTGGCATGTGCGGGTTTTGTCGGCTGTGTTATTACGTGCGGGATGGACTAGGGAAGATGTCGTGTACTCGCTTGATCTCGACGATATCATCGATGACGACGATGGTGAAGAACTGCCATTTTTGGAACTTCAATCTCCAAATAGCTATTGCAATGTTGAGAATAGTCGAAATAGCAGAATCCAACGGTCAGTGGAAGTGCAGACACTATAACTATAATGGATCTCACCTCATAATACAACCTGTAAAGCAATTTTCTTTGTTTTTTTTCTCATGTGATACTTGTACAGAAGGTAGCTTCATAAGGTAGATATTTTTGGGTCAATACTTTACGCATATAGGAATACAAATTAATATTATGGTCAACGGTTCCTTTTTAATTTCATCGACAAAAAGCAGTAAAGTCTGAAATATTGAGCAGGAGATAGTTTTGTTGATCTCTTGGTCTTGGTATGATCAAAGATTTAAATGTGATTCAAGTTTGATGATTCATAAATTTTGTAACAATTTATTTGACTTTCATAAAAGAGAGATTATTAAGTTCAAACTCGAGACTTAGTGTTAATTAAAACTAAAATAATTCGTTTATCAATAGTTTACTCCTCAAATTAGTAGTGTTTAAATATATAAAGTAGTAGTATTATATTATGGAAAATACTTTAATTCACAAGTTTGTGGGCAAGTCTTTTAATGTTAGAGTTTAGAAATTTAGGTTGTGATTTAGGGTTTACGACTTTAGTTTGTATGATATAGAATTTAAAGTTTATAATTAGAATTTAAAATTTAGAGTTAAGGGTTTAAGGTGTTAGGGTTTAAGGCGTTAGCAGTGGCGGAGTCACATGTAGATTAGGGGGTCAATTGACCCCTCTTGATTTTTTGGGTGTGAGATTTTTAAAGAGTTAAATGGAGTTTTCAAATAATAGTATAAAAATTTTCATGAAAATATTAAAATTGATCTCACTTAATTTGTTTAGAGTACGAGGTCAACAATATTTATATTGTAGTAATATAAAAACCCTCAAACCTCATATTTTACTTTGATCTCACTATATAAAAATCTTGAATCCGCCACTCTATAAAGGGTTGTGTAAATTTTTTTACACAAATTATATATCAAAATATAACCCTTATATTAATCAAAAAATTGTATTGTAAAAAAAATTCAAAAGAGTGTTTCATAGAAACTTCTACTTGGCAAATGGCATTGCCAACTAAGAACTTGGTGGGATTGAAGCTAATAAATTCATACAAAAACCAGTGCCATCAAATTGCATTGGACGAAGGCTTCAACTCAAAGCATAATTGGGGGTGGGATTGAATGCAGGGTGGCTTTAGTTGTAAACCCTCAGTAACCGACCACAACGAGGAGAGTGACTCTCGATGGCTTTTGTTGTATACCTGACCCAACCACTACGGCTTGACTACAATAGAACCCCTGTACACGGTGATGTTAACAAAACCCAATTAACGACTTGTTCTCTCCTAAAGAAGTCTCATTTTTTGACGTGACTCATTTCTATAATAGAATGATTAAAACATGACATCAAATTATAAATATAACCACATTACCACAATATAAATATAAATATAAAATTGTATTTTACCCTTTTGAAAAATCTAATTGACTGTCCTGGGAAAAAATTGATTTCATCCCTCGTGATGACTTTGAAGGTTTGCATACAAGACAAAGGTTTGAACTATGAAAACTTTTTAGATGTAGAGAGATGACAGGCAGGGATATAAATTGGACGGAGCGGTTGGGAATAGTGCTTTCTACACTCATGGTGACTTCAAAAAAAATTAAAAAAATTATAAAATGTATGTAAGTTTGAATTATATTAGAATTTAAGAATTTTAAAGGATATATAATTATATTATTAATATAAAATTATAAAAAAATTATAAAATGTATGTAAGTTTGAATTTTTCAAGAGTTGCAACTGCTAGAAATACGACGTTAATAATTCAAGAAAAAATAAAATAAAATACTAATTTATTATTGTATTGAACATATCATAAAATTAAAATACAATAATATTCGAAACATAAATCAAATATTAAGACAATAAAATTGAAACTGTTTACTTGTGTTGAGGCATGTGTAACACACAGTTTCCTTAAGACATATTCGTCCGCTCCTATGGTTTTTAAGTAACGTTGGACGTCTATCTCCCAGAATACAACAACAAAATGACCACAGCAGTAGCATGTCTGCAGTGATCAGCGAACTGTAACCTTGCCTTTCTCTATCATCGAAAATACTTTAAAAAATCACATAGTAAAAATAGTAGAAAAAACTGTGTTTTTTTCTAGTAGTAAAACCTAGTAGGTTTGCATGCTATTTATAGTGGTAGGAGCTTTATTAGAAATAAAACTTGTGAATTATCTAAATTTTATTTAAAATAAAATTTATATCAAATAGAATTATCACAATAATATTTGAATTAAAAGATAATATTTTATCATATATTTATCCTTTTTAATTTCAAAATATTCAAAAAATAATATCCAAATTTAAGGATAATCTCTGATTATTTATCCTTTTTATTTGAGATATTAAAAATGCTATATTTAAGGAAAATTATCTCGTAATGGGTTAAAATATCCGCAAGCCCACATAGGGCCCGACCGGTCCGGACATTCACGTTACCCATATCATATCAGCTTAAGTTATTCAATAACCACCAAGTAGAGTCTTGTATATAAACATATCTCACGCTTGGTAACCCATCAATATGAGATATAAACTTTTCCCTTTTCCTTAACTCAATTCACAAGCCCACTTTGAGAATCAATTTCTCATTCATCACATTTTTTCCAACAATCCTCCACATGAATGAAATTGATTTAAATCAAAACATTTTGACTCGATGCGGTGATAGATTCTACGATCAATAGCTGCATAGGATAGGTAGGTGTCCACCCTTCAACCTTCCCTTGTGAAAGCATATTTACTTTACTAGCTGACCAGTAGATGTGATGTCCTTGAACTGTTCTGTCGTTTGTGTAAACGATGATATACCTCACACAACTATTTCCTTGGCAAGAATTTTTGGTTCTTATGGGTATGTCTCTATAGTCGTGGACATTGCCTGGTTCTGCGAGAGTTTGTGAGAACTATGCCCCAATAGTTTCTTTGAAGGGGCCCCACTTCATTCTTACATAGGTGACTTATGTTGTTCGGCTCACCGAAACACACAATGGTCATTAAAAGCATTGCTTAGCTTGCTCCATTTTGATCATTGTTTACATCATACGAATGGACTTGGGAGAATAACCCCCACAGTGATCACACAAGGTTGCAAGTAGGTTGTCCCTTTGAACCTAGATCTTGGGATCTCCAGTCAACTAGGTAGGGTTTTCCTTCACATAGCCCTTTAAATTTCCACGGGCTTTAGTCACATTCCTTTCGATGTTTTTTCAATCTGATCATGATTCAAACCTTTCGTTAGCAGATCCGCAACGTTATCCTTTGATCTTACAAAATCAATATGGATAACTCTATTTGAGATCAGTTGTCTAATGGTATCATGTCGACGACTCATATATCTCGACTTACCATTATACATAAAGCTTTGTGCTCTACCAATTTTTGCTTGGTTATCGCAATCTATGCATATTGTGGGTACATGCTTTGGCCATTCAGGAATATCCTTTAAGAAATTCCGAAGCCATTCGGATTCTCATGTCATTGCTTTGGTAATGAGGTTGTTACCTTTGCAAGACACCCCCACATTTTTAAGCATTTGTAGGAAGATTTTATTCCCTTCCATAACTCATATGGTGTCATATCTCTTTAATTTTGGGGTACCTTATTAAAAAAAAGGTAATTAACTGATAAGACAGCTTCCCTCCACATGTTAAGCACATTTTTGAAGTTGTAGTTCTTTTCAGAAGTAATCTTCAAAATTATAGTACCAACACTACTCATATAGAGCTTCTCCTCATCTTATGGCAATTGAAGTATTTCCCATGAAATTTGCTTCTTGAGCACACCGTCTAATACACGGTTTGTTTTCTTGAAGTTCTTTATGACTTTCACTACCTTTGTCATGGTAATATTTGTCTTAGCAATTTTTACCTTAGCAACATTTGAAGGTGGTAACAACATTTACCTTATCCTTTCTAAATAATAGGAGGATCATCCTTCAGATCTTTGACCAAGTTTATCATGGTCAAAATATGCAACATCTATTGTTGACACGTTTTGAAATTCTTTTCAATGAATTTCACTTTTTCCATTGTCACATAGTCACAAACAAAAACCAAAATATTATGAATCTGTTGAATGCCATGAATTTAGCCAAAGACTAAAAACCCCAAAACAATAATTCACACGGTCTTAATAGAAAGACAATAATGAATAGTGCACCAAGTAGATAACTTATGAAAGAGAGGTTGTGCACTAAGCACTCTTAAATACAAAGTCTTTCAAAGAACCAATCCTAGACATGCACTTTCATATTGTATTTTAATCACCGTTTATGGGTTCTATTCTCTTATGCTTAAGGAAGTTCTTGAAGTCGTTCCAAACGGGGGTTAGCTTTTCAAATGACTAACGCCTGAACGAATTCACTTCCAGCCATTCCTTTTGCGAGAATATTGTGAGTGATCAGTTAAAGTCACTGCCTTTGATTCACAATAATTTATGATCAATCCTCACAAATTAAGAATTTGATAACTAAGAATTTTCTTAGCACTGGTATCTTCCATTTTATATTTATGGTCCAACGACCCTCGCAATTCTTTAGCCATTTTTAAACATTGTATACTTCATAACGTGCATCCGATAACGCTTTCGACTTAGAAAACCAAAGTTCTTCCATGCTTTGATTCAAGATTTCGATCAGAATCAACACTTTAGATTCTGTTGAACAAAATCGTAACCAATGTTACTTTCGATGACAATCTCTATTAAAACATATTTGTCCACAGCAAATTTGAATAAAATGAATTGTTCAAAATTTTCCTTGTTCGAAAAAGAGATCAAATAAATCCGTTTAAATGACAGAAATTAAATCTCGAAACATATTATTTACGAGATCTCAATTTACAAACTAATCAAGATTCCTAAAAAATAAATTCAACGATTTATTTCCTTTTACAAAGTTAGAATCATACAAGATTCTCAAGAAAATAAATTTAATGATTTATTTTCTTTTCCAAGATAGAATCATACCAGATTTCTAAGAAAATAAATACAAATATTTATTTTCTTTTCCAAAATTGAATCATACTCAAATAAGCCAGTTAAAACAGAAGGGATTAAATCCTGAACGAATTGTTTACGAGATCTTAGTTTCCGAACAGATCAAAATTCGTCTGAGTATTTTTTCGTCTCTATAAAATTTCTCAAAAAAAAATTATTAGTAGAAAAATAATAATTCAGTGTTCCCAAAAACACTTACAATAATAATTCTCATGTAAATAATTCAATAGGGCAAAATCTTACCCTGATAATATCATAATTTAAGGATTTACCTTATACAAAAATTTCTATTCCAATAACGCATACACCTACTTTGAATAGGGTTAGAGTTGGCGGCCACTCAATCTTCTCACACACACAAATATGGCCATGCTTTCCATGTATAACATCATGCTCCCATGACTTGAAATATATGGCTTAACCTTTCCCATATAAGCATGTAAAAATCACATTAGGAAATAATTAAAGGAAAAAAATAGTTAACATATAAATATGTGAACAATTGATGTCGAAACATCAAGCATAAACATGCGGTACAACAGCAGTAAACACTTGTACACCTACAACACTTCTTCCCATAAACACAATGTTCGTCTTGGATTAAACACTTCAAATCTGTCTTAAGATTGTTAGAAATATGACGTTAATAATCTAAGAAAAATAAAATAAAACAGTAAAATAAAATAAAATAAAATACCAATTTATTATTATATTAACAGATCATAAAATTAAAATACAATAATATTCGAAACATAAATCAAATATTAAGACAATGAAATTGAAACCGTTTACTTGTGTTGAGGCTTGTGTAACACACAGTTTTCTTAAGACAGATTCTCTCGCTCCTATGATGCTTGAGTAACGTCAGACGTCTATCTCCCAAGATACAATAGAATTACCATATCAGTAGCACGTCTGCACTGATCAGCGAACCGTAACCCTTCCTCTATCACCGAAAACTTGTGAATTATCTGAATTTTATTTAAAATAAAATTTATTTATCAAATAGCATTATCACAATAATATATGAATTAAAAGATAATATTTTATCATATATTTATCAATTTTTTTAATTTCAGAATATTAAAAAAATAATATCAAAATTTAAGGATAATCTCTGGTCATTTATCCTTTTATTTGAGATATTAAAAATGTTGTATTAAAAAAAAATTATCTTGTAATGGATTAATATCCGCAAGCCCACATAAGCCCTAACTAATCTGGACATTCACGTTACCTGTATCATATCAACTTAAGTTATTTAAATAACCATCAAGTAGAGTATTGTATATAAACATGTCACACACTTGGTTACCCGTCAATATAGAATATAAGCTTTTTTCTTCTTTTTTTTTAACTCAAATCACAAGCCCACTTGAACATCAATTTTTCATTTATCACATTTTTTCCAACAGCAACTGCTCCTCCAAACACTATCGGATTGGTCCATCCATAAGTCTTCATCTTAACACGAGAAAAAGTTTGCCAAAAGAAATGAGTTGATTAGCAAAAATTTTTATTAACCCAATTCACCATCAACTATTGCTAAAGCTTTTTTTTTAAATAACACTCCAACCATCATAAATTTATATCATATCGATAAGATATTCATTAAAAATTTCACCTTTTATTTTGTAATGTTATATATATTTTTGAATATAAAAAAGATATTTTGTAATATCATATTGAGATGATATAAATACAACCGCAGTATCTATTTTAGTTTTTATGGAAGCGTTCAAATATTGAATGTGTTATAAAACTTTTTATACCTTGTAACTTTTCTTGTTATTGATATTAGAACTTTATTAAAAAACACACACAAGAAACTTATACACAATTTCATCTCTAATATATATATATATATATATGCATCTTTTAAAATTTTCATCTCTAATATCACTGCTTGTGTTTCTGAAAGTTCAAATGCTGATATTATGGGGGCTTTCATCACTGGGGACATGCTGGAGTTGCAAGAGTGCATGGGACACTGATCACCCATATGTGGGACCGCTTTTCACCTGGTTAAACAAGCAAGAAGAAGCTTATCTGGCAAGGAAACCGGACAGGGTGCTAATGAACTCTTCCTGAGACACTGCTATGGCTGATTCACATGTTAAATTTCAAGCTCCAGGGGTTTCAAATCATTGTCCAGCAGTTGTGTGGAGCTATAAAATAAATCCTGTCAACAGACTCAAGCCTTTCAAAATTTTCAACTTCTGGACTCTTCATCCAGAGTTTAAAAATATTGTTAGGGATTCTTGGGGGAACCAATTGTTGGAGATCCTATGCAGGTGCTTTTTTGTAAGCTAAAAAGATTAAAGCCTTGCTTGAAGAGACTGAATAAGGAGCACTTTGCAGACATCACTAATCAAGTTCTGGAAATGAGAGCCCAGCTGGAGGCTCAACAGATTCTCAATTTGACAAATGGCCCCTCTAGTGACATTAGTAAGGAGAAGCAGCTGCAAGATGATTTGTTGGTTCTAAAAAGAGCTGAGTTGCTATTTTATCAGCAAAAAGCTAAGGTGAGTTGGCTGCAAGAAGGTGATCAGGGGAGAAAGTTTTTCCATTCTACAGTTGCTACAAGGAAAAAGAAAAATACCATCAGGTTGCTGCTTGATGATCAGGGTAATAGGTTGGAGGATTTTGATGATATAGCTGAAGAGTTAATTGGGTTCTTCACTAAACAGATTGGGACTAAAGATGATAATGTGAATGGATGCAGTGTGGACCTTTTGAAGGAACGGCTAAATTTTTCTCTTCCTGAATCTGCTAGTGTTGATTTACTAAGGAAAATTACTAAGGTTGAGATAAAATCTGCTATTTTTGGTCAAGGAAATGACAAGGCCCCCGACCTTGATTTGTTCATTTCAGGTTTTTTCAAGGCTACATAGTCCATTATAGGCTCTGATTTCACTACTGCAATAAAGCACTTCTTCAATGCTTTTTCTCTTTTGTCTGCCTTCAATGCTACTGCAGTGGTCCTAGTTCCTAAGGTGCCAAATGCCTCCAAAGCTAAGGAGTTCAGACCCATCTCATGCTACTCAGTTGTCTATAAAACCATCACAAAAATCCTGGTGACCAGACTGTTAGGGTATTTTCCTAGGATGATTTCAAGAAATCAGTCAGCACTTATACAAGGCATGAGCATTGTTGACAATACTCTTTTGGTCAAAGGGTATAGTGGAGGAAATTTATCCCCTAGATGTGCCCTGAAAGTGGATTTGCAGAAAACCTTTAACTCATTTAATTGGGATTTTATGTTGCAAATTTTAGAAGTCTTGGGGCTTTTTGCGCAATTTAGGGGTTGGATACAAGCATGTTTCTCTAAAGCCAGGTTCTTTGTTTGTTCAAATGGGAGTCTGGTGAGATTTTTCAAAGGGCAGAGAGGGGTTAGGCAGGGAGATCCTCCCTCCCCTATTTGTTTGTTATGGCAATGAATGTCCTCTCCTATATGCTTGATGCTGATGTTGCTGCTGCTGGAGGTACTTTTCAGTATCATCTTAAGTGTAAGAGAGTGGCTTTGACACATCTGTGCTTTGCAAATGACTTCTTGATTTTTTGCAAAGGCGCATGGACTCTGTGATGGGAGTGAAAGTGTCCTGGAAAGATTTTATGACTTTTTTAGGCTGAAGCTTAATGCATCAAAGTCTGAGCTCTTCATCTTGGAAGTGTCTGCCTTGAATCTGGAGAAAATCCATGTTGCTACTAGGCTCAAGATCGGTTTGCTGCCTGTGAGGTATTTGGGGATACCATTGGTCACTCGAAAACTTAGTATGAAGGACTGTGATGCTCTCATAAACAAAATTCGAACCAGGCTTGAACAATGGTTTGAAAAAAATCTAAGCTATGCTGGAAGAGTTCAGCTTATCAGATTTGTACTTTTTAGTATGGCAAACTTTTAGTGCAGACAGGTGATTTTGCCCAAGGGAGTTGTGCAAGAGATTGAAAAACTCTACTGCAGATCTCTATGGAAAGGAAAAGATTCAGCAGCAACTGAGGCAAGAGTGAGCTGGAGACATATCTGTAGTCCTAAAAGTGAGGGGGTCTTGGCTTGAAAGTTATGCAGAAATGGAATCGTGCTTGTATGATCCAACTGATGCATACCTTGGTCCATGGGAGTGGCAGTGAGTCTTTGTGGATTGCATAGATTAGAGCATATGTGGTTAAGCAAGGAGATTTCTGACAGTTGGAGAGTAAACCTCACTTCAGCTAGTGTTTGCGAAATCTCCTTAAGATGAGAGATGAAGCTTACCATATTCTTACTGCTGGCAACTCTAAGCTCATTGTGAAGAAGATATGGGCCGACATTAGAGAATCGAAGGAGAAGGTTATCTGACACAGAACTGTGTGGTTCCCTTTGTATGTTCCTAAGCAAGCTATGATAGTTTGGATGGAAATTTTGAATCGTTTACCCATAAAGGATAGATTAATAAAAATGGGGGTACCTGAAGATAGTCTCTATGAGAATTGTATGACTGGCTTGGAGTCAAGAGACCACATGTTTTTTGAGTGCTCTCTTTCCAAAGAAATCTGGGGTGTTGTCCTTATACTGTGTGGAATCTCTAGAGAAGTGCAGAGCTGGGAGGAGGAACTGAACTGGGCTATTGCAGTTTTGAAGAGTAAGTCCCTCATCGTGTGTATCCTCGGATTAGCTTGGCAGGCTCACATTTATCTGGTGTGGGAGGAAAGAAATCATAGGCGTTTTAGAGGTGTTCATAGAAGTTGTACAGATATTCTTGATAGCATAAAAAATATTGTTTGTATTCGTTTAAAGAGTATAAACATTCAAATAGAAAGTGTAAATATAAGGCTTTGTGCGGCTTGAGGAATTTTTTAAGGAGATGACTTTCTAAGGGCACTTTTAGGTTCTTTGTAGCAACTTTAGTTGCTTATTGGATATGAAATACAAAATATTTATAAAAAAATTATATTTTACTACTCATAAAAAATATTCACATAATTTGTAATTTATTTTATAAATAAATAATTTTTTTATTCATTCAAAAGAACCTCCTCAATATAAAGAATAAAAGACCAAAACAATAACTCCAACTAACCTAACAAAGCAAAAAAAGGCAAATCTAATTATACCAAATCCCACTCAGTAAGCAAACTAGATGAAGAATTTACAAATTTACTACAACTAAATATATGTAATCGAACATCATGCCGAATCAACAATACGAGATCAATAACATCCCTTGAACCCTCTCCATTAATTTTTTTCATTCCTCTCTTGCAAGACATAATATAGAAAGTCACACCAAACTAATCGAAGAATAGTAGCTTGCATTAACTTTTTCTTACTATGAGTCATCATCCAACTTACCATCTCCCTCTAACTACTCAAAGAATCACAAGCATGACAGATATAACGCTCCAGTTTTGGGCCTAAGAATTTCTAAGTTGATTAGATGATCCGGTAGATCGAAATAGAGATTCGAGTCGGATTCAGGATTTAAATCGGAATAAATATTTTTGGTGCGAGAAAAATATAGGAAAATATCTAAAAAATTACTATTTAATATATGGATATTTTTGGTAAAGTCAATTTTAGAATATGGAAGTTGGACATTTTGGCCAGTGAGCAAAATGTAAAGATTGAAAACTATTTTTAATGGTTGTTTTGAAAAAACAAAACTTTGAACATTTAAGAAGCTATTTTACCTAGTGTTTTTAATCTAATTTTCCTCTTAATTTGGATTAATTTTAATGAGCTTTAATTAAGGAGATTAAAAAGGAATTAATTAAAGGAAGGTGGTTATTTTCCTAAAAACACGTTTAACGTAACTTCTTTTCTCAAAATTTTCTCTCAGCTTCTCTTCAGCCAAACACTTCCTTTTGCATCAAAGATTTGAGGTAATGATCTTGATTTCTTAAAATTTTGATTTCTAATGGATTATTCAATCTTATTTTTCAAAATCTCATTGTTATCTTTTGTTTTTCAAGAGTAAAACATCCAATTGAGAAGAAATTCACTCATTAGAAGTAAGGTTCATTCTTCTCCTCTAATGAATGGTTCTTTATTGAAATTCTCAAGTATTTGATCATTGTTTAAATGTTTTCTGATGAGTTTTATGATTTAATTATGGAAATTGGTTAAATCAAGGTTTAATTGATAAAATTAAGTGATTTTTGTTCCGGATATGTTTTGTTGAGTTCTTGATTGATTATAATCATGATTTTGATGTTTTATAATGTTAATAAGTTGGTTTTAACATTGGAATCCCGAAACTAGGTGAATCTCTAATTTCTTAGGTTGCTAGTGTTCTGTTTTTGGCGAGCTATGGGTGTTTAATGAATGTTGGACGTATAAGGATGATGTTAGGTTGTTTCTGGATGTCAAATGAAGATAATTTATGGATCAAAACTTTAGGGTTTTGCTGGGTTAAGTGTGGAAGGTTTTTGATGTTGTTTTCGGTTGTTGTGGAAGGGTTTCGGCTACTATTTAAGGAGGATTGTTGTTAATTGTTGTTGCTGGATTTGTGAATGCATTTTGATACATTGGATCCCTTGTTTTGTGTGGTTAAATCAGGGTTTATTGATCTTCAAGCTTGTGGCATTGCTACAGAATCTTTGAAGGAGTAGTTCGCATCGACGATCGAGGCGTTGCGAAGCCGGTGAGTGAGAACATGGATTTCAGCTTTGAAATGACTTAAAGATTATTTTGGGAGTTTAAATTTAGCTTGAAATGCTGGTTTAAACTCGGAAGTAAGTATAAAGAGATTTCTCCCTCGGTCGTGTTTTGGCAAAATTATTTTATGCACTTATTTTGAATTACATGGTACCTACTGTTTATGCATGATATAAAGTATGTTTTATACTATTTTTGATCATATATTGACGATGGATGCATTTGGTAAATGATCTATGTAAGTATGTGAAATACTTGTAATGCATGGTTTAATGCATTGGAAAATGGTTTTGATGTTGCATATAAAAACAGTGAGGTACATGGTTAATAATAAATTATATTGGCAAGTGATGTGGTTTAAAATGTTATCGGATATAGTTAGCCAATCATAGGATTGATAGTGCACTATAAAAAGTTGTCTCGGGTGTTGAAGGGTTGTAAGGTACAAAAAAACTCCACCCGAGTATCCTAACGGTTGAGGGGTTATATGGTACCGGAAATTCCCATTAGTGGATTATACATTGTCGACTATGCTAACGATTGGCAAAAAGGTAGAAAATATAATGGAAATATGTAAGAATAATTCCAAGTACGAGTCCTTTGTGTGAAAGTATACACTTTTTCTTAAATTGCCTTGGCAATATCCTTTTTCCATGCCAACGTTTTGTCCTTTCCTTGTAGAGTCTAGCATTCTCATATGCATGTGCTATGAATTCCTCTAACTTGTTTAGGTCTAATAACATTTTTTTTCTCCAGCATTCCTCCATGCCATATCAAGCGTTTTGATTGCCCAATATGCACAGTGTTCCATCTCCACTAGTAAGTGGCATGCTTTTCCAAAAACAAGTCTAAATGGTGAAATTCCCAAGGGAGTTTTAAAAGTAGTCCTATAAGCCCACAATGAGTCATTTAGTCTTATGGACCAGTCCTTCCTTGTTGGATTTACAGTCTTCTCTAAAATATTCTTAATCTCCTCGTTGGAAATCTCTACTTCGCCATTTTTTGGGGGATGGTATACCGTGGAAATCCTCTACTGAATTCCATATTTGCACAAAGCTTTAGAGATTAGATTGCATTTAAAATGGGTACACTCATCATGAATAATCACTTTGGGGGCACCAAATCAAGTAAAAATGTGTTTGTGCAAGAACTTGGCAATAACCTTTGCATCTTTTGTTGGCAAAGCAATAGCCTCCACCCATTTTGAAACGTAGTCAACAACCACAAGGATATGTAGGTTACCAAATGATGAGGGAAAAGGACTCATGAAGTCTATCCCCCATACATCAAATAAATCCACTAGCATAATGTTTTGGAGCATCAATTGGTGTCTGCCGAAGATATTTCCTATTCGTTGGCATCAATCCCATGCCTTGGCAAAGTTATGGGCATCTTTATATAGTGTGGGGCAAAAGAATCCCGACTGCAGCACCTTGGCAGTAGTTTTCATCCCGGCAAAGTGACCTCCATACGGTGCTGTATGACATAATTGCAAGATGTTGCGCTGCTCATCCTCTAACACACACCGTCTTATCACTTGGCCGACACGATGTTTAAACAATATTGGCTCGTCCCAATAGTACTGTCTAACTTCTCACATTAATCTTTTCTTGGCATTATATGTCAGACTTGGTGGTAGAATATTGCTTACCATGTAGTTGACTATGTCAGCGTACCATGGCATGGCATTGACTGCAAGCAAATACTCATCTGGAAATTTATCTCTTATGACAGCGGTTTTACCATCTTCAAGATGATGCTCTAGGCGTGATAGGTGGTCAGCTACTAAGTTTTCACTACCCTTCTTGTCTCGAATCTCGAGATCAAATTCTTATAGCAAAAGCATCCATCGAATCAGTCTAGGCTTGGCATCCTTCTTTGCCAAGAGGTATTTCAATGCCGAAAGATCTGTATACATCACAACTTTGTTACCAACTAAATAAGATATGAATTTATCCAATGCAAATACAACCGTGAGAAATTTTTTCTCAGTAGTGGTGTAATTCAGTTGTGCTTTATTCAATCTCCGGCTGGCATAGTAAATGTTATGAAAAACTTTGTGTAACACCCTAAAAATTGGCCAAGTTGGAATTGGGGTTCCGGCGATCGAAAACCCTACACCAAGAAGTTTAAATATTTCATCAATATTGACTATGTGTTAGTTTTGTTGTTAAGGGACCTTAATTGAGTCCATTCATAGTTAGGGGTTTCGTTGAAGATGTGAAAATGTTGATTTTTGGCTAGGCGTATTGATACAGTAAGACCTGTATCGATACAATCCAACTGTTTCCTAACTAACTTACTAAACCTGAGCTAACGTATCAATACGGCCAGAAGGGCATCGATAAGGGTCCCTATCAAAATTTGTTTTAAGGACTAAATTGAAAAGTTTAAAAGTTGGGGATGATTCACCTACTTGGTTGCCACCCATATCATGTGGAATCATTTGAAATGTTAAAAGGATGGCAATTGGTTGCCTTAGAATTGTAAAAAGGTATGAAATGATAGAAAATGAATAGTTTAAGCTTACCTTCACCAAATGGATGGTTAGTCTGAACATGTGATCCAAGTCTTGGATGATATGTTAAGGTGTTGCATCATTGAGTTCCAAGGAACCTGGGAGAGGCGTTGCCTTTGGTGGAGTTTGATTATAACAATAGTTACCATGCTAGTATACAAATGGCACCGTATGAAACCTTGTATGGCAGGAGATGATGTACACCTTTGTGTTGGGCTGAGGTTAGGGAAAAGCATGTTTCTATGTTGTATGCGTTGAAAGACACGAATGAGAAAGTGTGGCTTGTTTGTTATCTTTTAAAAGTGACCTTGGATCGCTAGAAATCCTACACGGATTTTTAGCGTAGAGAGATTGAGTATGATGTTGGTGATCGTGTGTTCTTGAATATGTCACCTTGGATGAAGGTGATGCGGTTTAGACGTAAGGGTAAGTTTAGTCCGAGGTTTATTGGAACGTATGAGGTTGTGGAGCGTGTAGTTCTTGTAGCTTATCATTTGAGGTTGCCTTCTAAGTTGGAGAAGATTCATGATGTGTTTTATGTGTCAATGTTGCGGAGGTATCGGTCGGATCCAACGCATGTTATGCCGGTGGAGGACATTGTGTTGCAACCGGATTTGTCATTTGATGAGGAACCTGCTGAGATCATTGATTCTAGCAGTAAGTTTCTTTGTGGCAAGACGATTGAGCTTGTGAAGGTGTTGTGGCGACACCGTGGAGTTGAAGAGACCACGTGAGAGAGTAAGTGGACATGATGAAATAGTTTCCGCGTTTGTTTTCTAAGTTTTGCGAGGATGAAACTTCCTAAGTAGGGAAGAATTTTAACGCCCTAGTTTTGGGCCTAGGAGTTTCTAGTTCATTAGACGGTCTGGTGGACTAGATTATAGATTCGAGTTGAATTTGGTATTTAAATCGGAATAAATGTTTTTGGTGTGAGAAAAATATCTAAAAAATCAGTATTTAATATATGAATATTTTTGGTAAAGCTAGTTATGGAAAATGAAAGTTGGAAGTTGGACATTTTGGCTAGTGACCAAAATGTAAAGATTGAAAACTATTTTTAATGATTGTTTTGAAAAAGGATCAAAACTTTGAATCTTTAAGGAGCTATTTTACCTAGTGTTTTTAATCTGATTTTCCTCTTAATTTGGGTTAGTTTTAATTAAGGAAATTAAAAGGGAATTAATTAAAGGAAGGTGGTTATTTTCCTAAAAACACTTTTGACGTAACTTCTTTTCTCAAACTTTTCTCTCAACTTCTCTTCAGCCAAACACTTTCTTTTACATCAAAGATTTGAGGTAATGATCTTGAATTCTTAAACTTTTGATTTCTAATGGATTCTACAATCTTGTTTTCCAAAATCTCGTTATTATCTTTTGTATTTCAAGAGTAAAACATCCAATTGAGAAGAAATTCACTCATTAGAGATAAGGTTCGTTCTTCTCCTATAATGAATTTTTCTTTATTGAAATTCTCAAGTATTTGATCCTTGTTTAAATGCTTTCTAATGAGTTTTATGATTTAATTATGAAAATTGGTTAAATCAAGGTTTAATTGATAATATTAAGTGATTTTCATTTCGGATCTGTTTTGTTGAGTTCTTGATTGATTATAATCATGATTTTGATATTTTATAATGTTAATAAGTTGGTTTTAACATTGGAATCTTAAAAACTAGGTGAATCTCTAATTTTTCAGCTTGCTAGTATTGTGTTTTTGGTGAGTTTTGGCGTTTAATGAATGTTGGACGTATAAGGATGATGTTAGGTTGTTTTTGGATGTCAATTGAAGATAATTGATGGATTAAACCTTTAGGTTCTGGCTGGGTTAAGTGTGGAAGGTTTTTGATGTTGTTTTCGGTTGTTGTGGAGGGGTTTCGCCTAGTGTTTGAGAAGGATTGTTGTGAATTTTTGTTGTTGGGTTTATGAATGCATTTTGATGCATTGAATCACCTATTTTGTGTGGTTAAATCATGTTTGATTGATCCCCAAGCTTGTGGCACCGCTACGGAAGCTTTGGAGGAGTAGTTCGCATCGACGATCGAGGCGTTGCGAAGTCGGTGAGTGAGAACGTAGATTTCAGCATTGAAATGGTTTGAAGGTTATTTTGGGAGTTCAAATTTAGCTTGAAACGCTGGTTTAAACTCAGAAGTAAGTATTAAGAGATTTATCCCTCGATCATGTTTTAGCGAAATTATTTTTATGCACTTGTTTTGAATTACATGGTACCTATTGTTTATGCATGATTTAAAGTATGTTTTATACTATTTTTGATCATATATTGATGAAGGATGCATTTGGTAAATGATCAATGTAAGTATGTGGAATACTTGTAATGCATGGTTTAATGCATTGGAAAATGGTTTTGATGTTGTATATAAAAATAGTGAGGTACATGGTTAATAATGAATTATATTGGCAAGTGATGTGGTTTAAAATATTATCAGATATAGTTGGTCGGTCATAGGATTGATAGTGTATTATAAAAAGTCACCTCGATGTTGAGAGGTTGTAAGGTACCAAAAACTCCACCACGAGTACCCTAACGGTTGAGGGATTATATGGTACAAAAAACTCTCGTTAGTAGATTATACACCTAACTGATGATTGGGGTTGTGATTGTACCACGGTTATGATTGTACCATTATTCAGGTTAAGGTTGTATGTAGTGTTGAGATGACACTTATTGAATCCGTGTATCCGATGTAATATTTTGTAAAGTGGAACTTGGTTTATGATCACTTGAAACCCAATATAATTGTTAATGTATCATGTTGTTGGATTATGTTGTATAATGTTGATTTATACATGTTTAGTCTTTAAGCTTTGTAATGGGTTGTTATTCATGGAAAGCTTAAATTGAGGGTTAACAAATGAGATTTTGTTGTTGATCCATGATACATATTGCATATGGTTTAATATGCATGTTTTGGAAATGTTAAGTGCATGGTTTGAAAGCATGATATTTTGAAAGATGTTTCAAAACGTTGAACTCGTGTGAGTTGGAAATTGGTTTTAAATGCATTGATGGTGTTGTGTTTTGAGCACTCCTTACCAAGCCTTGTATGTTTATTCTCTCTTTGTCCATCAATGCAAAGAATTAGAAGTTGGAGGAAACGAGCAAGAGAAGGAAAATCTAAGGACTTGTTAACGCGAAAGTATGATTTTCAAACTAGACTTGTAGTAATAAAGGTAATGGGGTCATTGTTGTTATTTGGGAGGGTTTTTGGCTAAACTCCCTGTTTGAGCAAGTTTGTTGTGTTGTTTTGAAGTTGTAATTGGCCTTATATGTTCATCTATTGCTTTGGATTTATGTTTCATTTGATGGTTGACTTGATTTTTAAGATGCATGGCTTTAGACTTTCGAATAAGGCATGAGCCATGATATGGTCGTAATTCTGTGATATCTTGATATGGATTGATCTTTAGTATGAATATGGCTATGTTTGTGGCGTGTTGGTCTATGTTTGAATCTATAAGAGTAAGGAAAACTAGCAAATTAAGACATTTCAGGTCCAGGCATATCGGTACACGCGTCCCTCTACCGATACGGGTAAGCTTAATTTGGGGTTGGGTTTTGGTATACGGGAACCTATATCGGTACGAGTAAGTGTATTTTGGCAGGGTATATCGATACGCGAAGAGCCGTATCGGTATGATTTTGAGCTACTAGAATTTGGAATTTTTGAAATAGAGAAATTGTACCGATACACTTTCTCGTGTACCGGTACGGAAAGCAGTTATTTCAATTAATGAGTTATTTGGGAATTTTTGATTCTTTCATTTTGGTCCTTAGTGTTTAGACATGCAATTGTATAAGTTTGGATGATTGAATTGTGTTGAAAACTAGCAAACAAACATGTAACCTGACTAATTGGTGATTGATAACTCTAAACCTAAGAAAGTCCTTGCAATTTTTTGGATTTGCAATTTAGTCCATAATTTGTAATTTGTGCAATTGGATGTCAAATCAACGTCTGATTTAGTTGAGATTTCACCCGCTGCCAGCATGCTCACCTTAAGATGTAATGTTGCATCTAGATAAGATAAAAAGAAAAAAATTGACCTAAGTTTAATTAACCGATTCGGGTTTTGTTTCGGCAAAACTTAATGTAGCTCGCTCAGTTCGGTTTATCGTCTAGGCCGGGTCTAGGGGTTACAAGAGACCTGCATCTACATCCCCAACACTGTTTGAAATATATGTACTTAGCAAAAATATGGTCCATTGTCTCCAGATCAAAGCCACAAAGTGCACAAAAGGAATCGACCTGACATCCCCATCTAGCCATCATACTTTTATTAAGTAGTCTATTTTGAATAACAAGACAGAATATAAAAGAGAATTTCGGAATAGAGAAGGTGCCCCTAATAACTCGAAATCAAGCTACCTTGTCATTCTGAAGTTGGAGTATCTCACAGACCTTCCTTGCTTTAAACTCCCCTTGCAAAGCTTCCACATATGCAAAATTATCACGCAACTTTTTCCAAACATTGTCACGCCTGAAAAGAGGCGGGGTCATTAATTCCACATCGGAAAGGAAAATGGAGGTCTTGGGATATAAATACGGTGGCGCTGCACATCCTATCAGACATGTCTTTTGGGAAGAGGGTAATGGTCCCGTGACAAGTGGTATCAGAGCGACCCTTTGACTGCCCGATTTCATGCCGAGTGCCCATGAGTGGGGTAGGCAGAGTGGACAAATGTGACAAGGTAGCCCATCAAGAGGGCTTCACAAAGTTGAGTGGAGGAGAACGTCACGCCTGAGAATAGGCGGAGTCATTAATCCCACATCGGAAAGGAAAAGGGAGGTCTTAGGATATAAATATGGTGGCGCTGCACATCCTATCAGACATGTTTTTTGGGAAGAGGGTAATGGCCCGGTGACAATGTCACGCTTGAGAAGATGCGAGGTCATTAATCCCACATCGGAAAGGAAAAGAGAGGTCTTGGGATATAAATACGGTGGCGCTGCACATCCTATCAGACATGTCTTTTGGGAAGAGAGTAATGGCCCCGTGACAAGTGGTATCAGAGCGACCCTTTGACTGCTCGATTTCACACCAAGCGCCCATGAGTGGGGTAGGCAGGGTAGACAACTGTGACAAGGTGGCCCATCACGAGAGCAGAAGCTCGTGAAGAGGGCGTCACGAGGTTGAGTAGGGGAGAATGTCACGCCTGAGAAGAGGCGGGGTCATTAATCCCACATCGGAAAGGAAAATGGAGGTCTTGGGATATAAATACGGTGGCGCTGCACATCCTATCAGACATGTCTTTTGGGAAGAGGATAATGGCCCCGTGACAAGACTCTAACAACTCTTAAAAGGGGTATGCCAAACAAAAATCCCCTTCAAGAGATATTTTTCAACCCAAACCACCTAGATCAATACAAATTTAGCAAATAATAGCTACAAATATTTCAACATACAAGAATTATTTCAAGTTAACATATCCTTAACACCAACCCCCTTCACACTTCAGATGACAAATTTTGTCCCAACTCACCATTGCACCTCTAGTCGAGTTATTAGACCCCTTCCAAAAAAACGTTACATATATTTGTAATTTGCTTTAGAACATTTGAAGGAATAAAAAATATCCTACAACAAAAGTTATGAACGCTGAAAATCACAGCCTAAATGAGTTGTAGTCGACCTGCAAATAAGAGGCATTTATAAGGCCAAATTTTTATTCTCCTCACAATCTGAACATGACAGAGTTCTAGTAATCAGAGAGACCTTTAAGTACTTAACAAGCAGAGAGTCAATCTTGAAATCAGATTGTCCAGTAATCCTCTACATCTTTGAAGAAGGAATATCACCACAGAATAATTCATTTTTATGAACATTCATTTGAAGACCATATATTAAACAAAACACATCCATGATCTTCTTAACACCCATAATAGAATCATAATTACTCTTAGTAAAACCTAGAAGATCATCTGCAAAACAAATATGTGTAAGCTCAACTCTCTTACACTTAAGGTTATTTATTTTACAATTTGATTTATAAATTAATTAACAAATCGATTTATAACGATTTTTAAACCTTCAATTATTAAAATAAGTTTGGGCTAGAGGCCCGCACTTCGCACGTGCGAACCCGTTTCATTTGCTCTAATCTAATCGTTGAGTAGATAAATTAAGAGCAGAAAACAAGGGTTTTCAAGTCACATTTTAATAGAGAGAAATCGATAAAAATGGCGATGGCGATGGCGATGGCGATGGCGAGCGTGAGATCTGGTCTCCTCCGAGCAGCCCTTCGCGGCAGATCTCGTCCTGCTGCTCCTTCCAAGCGGGGATTCTCAGCCTCGTCTCATCACGACGATGCTTGTATGTCAGCTTTTCTTGATCAATTTTCCTTTTTGCTCCTCAAATTTGAATTATTTATCTGATTTGAATCAATTGTATTCGTTAGTCTGTTGATTTCTTATATTTGAGTTGTTCCATTTTTATATTTTAGGGTATTTTGTTTAGTCTAACCCTTTTTTTAATTTTAATCGAATCTGTGTTAGAAATAGAATCAGTAAAATCAATTCATATTATTAAAAAATTGAAATCTTGGACCTAAAAGAACAAGTAGTTAAAATCCAAACTGTATAGAAAAATCATATATAATTATTTGTAACATGAATTTATCGTTTTCATTTTCAGATGAAACGGCAAAATGGGAGAAGATAACATATTTGGGTGCCGCTACATGCACCGTTTTAGCCATTTATAATCTATCAAAAGGCCATCCCCACCATGAAGAGCCTCCGGTAAGTTTATTTTTAATCGGTTTAATTTATTTATATGTATTTTTTAAAATATTTTTGTTGTTAGTTATATTCTTGGATGCGTCATGATGTGTGAATCTTTGCAGGCCTATCCATATTTGCACATTCGCAACAAGGAATTCCCATGGGGTATTTGATTCTTATTGTTACCAGTTTCAATTTCTTTTGGTTCAATTTGAATGTTGTATTTTGTATTTAGATTTTTCTATTCAGGCTCTATTGGGTTTCTGTGGAAATTATAGTTGATATTGTTGCTGGGGGTTTCCCCCATTCTCTGCTAATTGCTTAAAAATTGAGGATTGTAAGGAATTCTAGACAATTTTAGATAAGTTAGGGCCTGTTCAGAACCAGATCAAATAGAGTTATATTGGCATTGTTTATTTGTGGTAAATCCTAATCATTTTGTTCAAAACAATTGCTTTTTCAAGCATCCAGAACACTATATAAGGTAATTTATATGGAGATTGGAGACTTAAAAGTTTCTAGCTCATAGTGATGTTTTGTACATTAAATAACATGGAAATACATGCTATCGGCCAACCGATCTACCAATTGAAAATGGCTTCTATTCTTTTTCTGATTCCTCGCTTGCCCACTTACTCTTTATTGTTATATGCCGAATAGCAGTGAAAATGGTGTTTTATGTTGAATATTTACCCCCTAGTTTATGTTAGTTCATATTTTACAAACTATAACACCAGTTTTTGTCCCTATACCAAATTCTAGGTGAAAGTCCTTTTGCAGCCTATCTTGCATTCATTCACCATGTTGTCTCTGCATGTCTAATTCCTTGATAAATTGCTAAGACTTAGATTCAAGAAAAACATGCTTTAAAACTCTCTTTCACCCAATCATTTTATAGTTACTTCATTAGGTTTAGTAGGTCTCTAATTTTATCTTGTCAACCAATCTAAGAATCATATAATCAACATTATGGCGTGTTTCATTGTGTTTTTAATGAAAAATAATATATAAATTGCTTTCTTCTTTTCTTTTTCAAGATGATGGAAGTTTTAATTACAGTCACTTGCTGGTTGGAGAGTTGTACAATCATATTGCATATGAACTGTAAAAAAATACCACAATTCTTATTCATAAAGTAATATACCAAGCACATTGCTATTTGTTATTATAATTTGGAGCGTTTCTTTTGGCCTTGTCGGTCTCATTAGTTGCTGTTGTGGGTGTGGTAATCCTTGACTAAGTAAGCATTGTTTGTTGTGAATGATGAGCCCATTTGAAAGTGGATACAATAAGTTTATTGTTCACATTTTATGTGAGTTTATTGGTTGATTCAATCTATTTATCGTTTTATTTATCATGGTATTCAGGTCCAGATGGCCTCTTTGAGGTGAAGGAGCATCACTAGGACAACAGATGGTCCGATTGACATATCTTTCCCAGTTTTATCACATTTTTATGATTTGTCTGAGAAATCAATCAGATAACTGGTAATTTTTAGCATTTCCATTCCTGTTTCTGGATGTCTAGACTTCGCATTGCAAGTTCATGAGGTTTTCTATATGGATGTGCCCACCATACTCTGTTTTGAAATAATAAGATTAATGAATGGTTTGTGGATCGTTTCTTTCTCAGTTTTCAACTCACTTTTTAGGCATCCTTATATTGAAGCTCACATGAACTTCTTGTATTTGCTACCGTATCTATGGGTGAACCTTTTTTGTTACGGTATTGATATGTTTTCTTTTAGCATTTATGGTATTGATATTATTTCTTTTGGCATTTACGGTATTGATATGATTTTATGGTTGTATTTTATATGGGTAAAATACAAATTTCTCACTCAATTTTGTTCTCTCCTATTTTGGCCACTTTGGAATTTTTTAACTTGTACAATCGAATTGTTTCTATTTTCATCACTTTGCCGTTAATGCATCAGAACCAAATATACACCAAAATGATATTGTTCTGAATATATATTACCATTTTTTGAAAAATTTTATTCATTTATCTTCCTTTTTCCTTCTTTTACCCTCTCATTTTCTCTCAACATGCTCAAATTTTAACCACCATTAACCATGACCGGCCACCGCCGGCCGTCGTTGACGGTGGCTGACAAGACCCAAAGTTTTTCACTGAACACGTTTTGTTCTCTTGAACATGAATTTAATGTTGTTTAGTCGAAAATTACTCTAATTTATACAAGTCTAAAATTAAATGTTTCGGTTCCTTATCCCTCGATCTCTGCCTTAAGATAGAGTTCAAACGAAGATATGTTTCTCCATATCCCAAGAGGAACATTTCACCGCTGGGATCTTCAAATGGAATCATTGATCGTCGAAGATCCACCAAAGTCAAAGCGAACAAAATTCAAAATGAGCTTTCTTCAAGCCTCGTTTTCCTTTTGTTCTTGTCCAATGTAGTCATGGGATCGGCCGACCAGCGTTGGAGGCAAGCATGTGGTGCTCTTTGCCCCGGTGACCTATGTTGCGGCCAATTCGGTTGGTGCGGCAACACTGATCCCTACTGCAAAGATGGCTACCAAAGTCAGTGCACCACTGTTGGTTCAACCCCTGAACCGCCCGATAGACAAACTAGTCTTATATCGAGAGATTTGTTCAATCAGATGCTTTTCCATAGAAACGATGGGGGCTGTCCTGCCCGTCACTTCTATACCTACGATGCTTTCATTGCTGCTGTTATCTATGGTGATATGTTGATATTGTTGTAATGACTAATCAACATATCGTTCAAGTTGATTTTGTTACATTGAAACAATTTGATTTGACTCTTTATCTCTGTTTGTATTCATGAGTTGAAGACTATTGCAAATAAAACATACTTTTAACTTCCAATGGTTGAGGCGTGAGTTAGGTTTAAGGTGATGGGTAGCGGATTGGAGACAAAAATGGGGATGACAGATAGTAGGGGTGGCTGGTAGCAGGGGCGAATGCATATGGTCAAGGATGGACTCATAAGGGGCCAGAGGATGCCTCCCCTAAAAATTTAAAATTTATATATAATTTAATATTATTTATTTATTTTTTACTAAGCCTCTTAAAATTTTATAATTTTGCCCCCTTTAAATTTTTTTTAAAATTTTATAAGTTTGCCCCTCTTAACATAAAATCTTGCGTCCGTCTTATAGGGAGCATATGCATCCCTATTTTCAGGGGAGAATTTAAAACTAGTGTAATTTTTAAAGAAAATTTTATCTTGCATACCCATTTATAAAGAGAAAAAATGTGTTAAAATTTTGAACCCAATTTTTTAGATCTTGAATCCGTCACTGGTCTGTAAAGGGCAATTCAATAAGATATATAAATAATATTAATTGGTGTTTATGTGATAGTTCAAAAAATAATAAAAATGTGAGATCTACTAATTGACTTAGTGGCTAAGGATGCTCATATTGTCCCATCTTGTATGGGTCTGAATCCTACTATGAGAATGTAAAATCTCTCTATTTAATCAAAAATAATAATAAAATTGTCATGTCACCATAAAATTAAAAAATAGCAATGGAGTGATAAAAGAATTTCAATGTCTAATTGGAAATATTTAAAATTCAATGAGCTGAGATAATCACCTTCCCAATTCCCATCCTTTACTCTTACCATGTCCCCATGCTTTTCTTCACGGATCATGTAAAATGCTCGTCAATACAGAAGAACAAGAGGTGTTTGCCCAAGCACATAGAATTTCATTGTAGCAAACTGAATTGAGATTGAGCCGGTAGCTTTCATTTATCTACGATACTCGATTTAAATTAGATAATCAATAAAGATACTAATGATTATACCAAAATAAATAAATAAATCAAACAACTGGATGCCCAAATAAGAACAATTACTCTATTTTCAATCCCATTATAACATCAAATTACTATGACAACCAAAATGGGTTATGCTTTGGAGAGTTTGGCACAACAACAATAATAAGATTAATTCACGTTCAGTTTTAGCTGCTAATTTACTTTGTTGGCACAATTTATTGGTGAGAATAAAATGCCAAGGCTGGTGTCATGAACTTGGATGGAAATCTAAGAGAATTAAGGTTTTGGTCAAGACATTTTTGAGATTCAGGGAGGAGCTGATGAAGCTAATAGAGCACATGAAGAAATTAAGGCAAATGAAGAGGAGAAGCTGGACGATGTCGTTTTCAGAAAGTCAGGAGAAATAGCAACAAATAGGTTCAATCCAACGCAAGATCCAATGCCAGACAGGCCTAGAACTGGTACAGCCCATTGCACTGATGACCTGGACCAGATGAACACTGCTTAGCCAGCAAGCTTTAGAGAATATTATCCTTATTTGTTAGGAGTTAGTTACTGCCAGTTGTAAACAAATAATTTGTTATCAGTACAATCCAACGAATATATGGGAAATGTACTGTACCGAGCATGATGTGTTGATGAATGAAAATTTACAATTTTCTCTCCTGAAATCTAATATTCTTCTGCTTCTGAAACCTCCTTTCTTCTTTACATTTTTTGCACAATCCTTGCAATTGGTAATCAGAGTCAGGTTAAAGATCAAACGACACACTGGGAAGATCAAAGAAATCACAGCAAATGGGTGACAACACAGACTTAACCGCCTTGCAAAGACAGATGGATGAGCTGAAGGTAGATAAGGGCACCATGGAGAAGAGAACGGACCAGATAGAGACCAAAGTGGAAAAAGTTCAAGCTGACTTGAGGAAAATCATTGTATTGCTTGCCAAGGAAGCTGGAAGTCCAGGATCCGTGACACCAGAAAATATCAATCAACCACATTGAGGCTCCATCAAAAATAGAAGGTAAGAAACCTGTTCAAGTAACTTTTATTGATGATAATGAGAGATATTCAATGAAGCTTGATGAACCGGGTATTATAGCTCCTAAACCACAGACTATTTCGGCATATAATGAAAAATGAAAATTTGGGGGACAATGGCTAGAAAAAGGAAATAGTTCAGCACTCCAAGAGAATCATAGGGTAGAAAGGGTAAATCAAGAGAATATCTGGAACTCCTTTAATCTTAAACCTAAGATTGAGTTACACTTGTTTGATGGAGAAAATCCTAGAGGATAGATAAGGAGATGTGAGAAATATTTTTTTTTATTTTTAACATTTCTGAAAATCATAAAATGGAAATAGAAGCTATGCATTTGAGTGGAAGAGCAGAGACATTGTTTGATGGATATATGATGCAGAAGCATAGGATCCATTGGCATTAGTACATAGCAGATTTATGCCATAGATTCTGTAACAAAACTGTTAATGATGTAATTGAAGAGTTCAATAAATTATCACAGAAGTCATCAGTAGAAGAGTATCAGGATAAGTTTAAAGAACTAATGCCTTATATGCTACAAGTGAATGCCTCCTTAGATGAAAACTACTTTGTATCTAGTTTTGTGAGTGGATTAAAGGAAGAACTCAGACACAGAATTAAAGTTCATTCTCCAAAAGACCTTTTAGAAGCTTTTAGGCAGGCCAAATTATTGGAGCTATCCATAGAGTATGAACACAAGAGACAAAGCATCCAGTCAAGAATTTCTCCCATACCGGGCAACAAGGAAACAACAGAACCTCGGGATCTCTATCAAATTCCAAAACTATTATGCCTAATTAGAACAACAGACAGTCCCTTATGGAGTATAAAAGATCACATAATCTTAACTTTAAGTGTGGAGAAAAATACAGTCCTGGACATCAGTGCAAGATTAAACAGCTAAATGTGATGGAAGAAGAAGAGATGCAAGAGGTAGAGGAGGATGAGGAAATTCCAGAAGGGAAGGATAGTGAGGGGAAGAAACAGAAGGACACTGAATTGGAGATTTCTATGAATACTTTGACAGGGAGCATTGGATTCAACACCCTCAGAATTTCTGGATCAATCAAAGACAGGATGCTTAGTATATTGGTAGACAGTGGGAGTACACATAGTTTCATCACCCCTAATTGGTCTAAAGAACAAGTTGAACTAACACCACCACTTGCCATCACTGTGGCCAATGGAGAGAAATTGTACAGCACTGCCAAATGTAATCAATTAACTTGGAAGATGCATGGGCAAGAGTTTGAACATGATTTCAAAGTCTTAAAGATGGAGGGAAGTGATATGGTGTTAGGGGTGGATTGGATGAGTAGATACAGTCTCATACTAATGGACTTTAAAAAGTAACACTAAGTTTTGAAAAAGATGGCAGGAATATTGTGTTACAAGGAGGGAAGAAATCAAACAATGTGAAGATAATCTCTGAAAAAGAATGCTGAAGTTGACAGAAAAAAAACCAGATTGTTTTGGAGAGGTGTGCTTGCTGAATCTGAAATGAGAGGAAACAGAAGTACCAAGCCTCTTAGAACCTATTCTAGCAGAATTTTTTGATGTCTTTGAAGAACCAAAAGGACTTCCACCACAGAGGTCCCATGACCATGCAATTGTCCTCAAACCTGATATCCTACAGATTTCCATATCACCAGAAGATAGAAATTGAGAGCAAATGGCTGAGACGTTAGCTAATTCAGTCATTCAAACAAGCAAAAGCCCCTTTGCTGCCCCCTGTTTGATGGTTAAGAAAAAAGATAGAAGCTGGAGGTTTTGTGTTGATTACAGACAACTGAATTCAGCTACAGAGAAGAATAAATTTCCTATTCCCATTTTTGAAGATCTGCTGGATGAATTAAGTGGTGCTGAATATTTTTCTAAGATTGATCTTAGATCAGGGTATTGGCAGATTAGGGTGAAAATAGAAGACATTCCTAAGACTACTTTCAGAACACACCAAGGGCACTATGAGTTTAGGGTAATGTCATTTGGATTGACAAATGCACCAGCCACCTTCCAAGCTTTGATGAATAAACTTTTTGAACCATATTTGAGGAAGTTTGCATTGGTTTTTTTTATGACATCCTAGTCTATAGCAAGGATTTAGAAGATCACGGCAGGCATGTAAAACTGGTCTTGGAAATATTGAGAAAAAATCAATTGTATGCCAAGAGGAAGAAATGCTTCTTTGGACAAAAAACATGTTGAGTACCTGGGGCACATCATCACAGAGCAAGGGATGGCCACTGATCCAGAAAAAGTTGAAGCCTCTTACTAATAAGAAATTGACCCTTACCAAAAACTCTCAAATCTTTGACAGGATTCCTGGGCTTAACAGGATACTATAGGAAATTCATAAGAGGGTATGGGGAGATTAGTAAGCCTCTTACTAATATGTTGAAGAAAGAAGGGTTCTGTTGGTCTGAAGAATCAAGGAATGCCTTTGAACAATTAAAAGAGGCCATGTGCAAAGCCTCTGTTTTAGCTTTGCCAAACTTCAACAAAGCATTATGTTTGGAAACAGATGCAAGTACTAGGGGAGTAAGAGTTGTTCTGTCTTAAGAAGGAAGACCCATTGCCTACTTGAGCAAAGCTCTAGGCCCTAAGGATGTTGACCTCTCTATTTATGAAAAAGTGTACATTGCCATCCTTATGGCAGTGACCAAATTGGGACATTATTTTGGGGGAAATTTTTTCTTCATAAAGAAAGATCATGAATCTTTGAAGTATCTGTTAGAGAAAAAAATTAACAACTATAATACAAAAGAAAGGGCTGACAAAGTTGTTAGGACTGGATTACACAATCCAGTATAGAAAAAGAAAAAACTAACGTGGTAGTAGATGCCTTATCTAGGCAGGGTGAAGAAGATTTTGGATTGTGGAGCATGACTATGACTTCATTGGTGCCAGGATGGGTGCAAGATGTAGAGAAGAGTTATGAGAATGATGCCTTAGCTTAAGAAGCTATCACAGCTTTAACAGTGAATAAGTAGTACAAGGATGGTTGGAGTTTTGCAAAGGGAGTATTGAGATTTGAGAACAGGATTTACATTGGAGAAACTAGAGAACTAAGACAACAGTTACTGAAAGAATTACATGATTCCCCTCAAAGAAGACATTCAGGTATACAAGCAACTTATCATAGAGTTAAAAGCTATTTTTATCGGCCAGGGATAAAGAACATAGTTAAACTGCATATTCAACAGTGTGAGGTATGCCAAAGGATTAAGGAGGAACACATTGCCAAGCCAGGATTGTTGCAATCCATCCCAATTCCCACTCAGGCATGGGAAGTGATAACTATGGACTTCATCGAAGGGCTTCCCACTTCTTTAAAGTGCAACTGTGCAATGGTGATCATAGATAAATATACCAATTATGCACATTTTCTGGCTTTATCTCACCCCTATACTGCAATAGGGATTGCTCAAACCTATTTGGACCAGGTGTATAAGCTATATGGCCCACCTAAGATAGCTATCTCGAATAGAGATAAGATTTTCACAAGCCTATTTTGGAAGGAAATGATGAAGCAAGCAGCAACTACAACACATTTTAGTACAACCTATCACCCAAAGACAGATGGCCAGAGTGAAAAGTTAAACCAATGCCTAGAACAGTATCTGAGAAGTATGAATTCCCTAAGACCTAACAGTTGGGCAAGGTATTTACCTTAGGCAGAGTGGTATCAACTATCACACTGCCATAGGAATAACCCCATTTGAGGCATTATATGGGTACAAGCCCCCCCCCCCTAACGTAGAATACAGAGTCTCCAGTCCACAATGTGCAAAAAGAGAGGAATGCAAGAGAACAAATGAACAAGCTATTAAAGGAACAGTTAGAGAAAGCACAGCAAAGGATGAAACACTACTCAGATAAGAAGAGAACAGAAAGACAATTTGATATTGGAGATGAAGTTTACCTGAAACCACAACCCTACCGATAGACCTCTCTGGATATGAGGAAGAATTTGAAACTGGCTGCGAAATTTTATGGACCCTACAAAATCAGACAACGCATCGAATTAGTCGCGTACAGGTTGGAATTACCAGCACACTTCAAGCTACATCCAGTATTCCATGTTAGTTTATTAAAAAAGAAATTAGGGCAAGGGAACATCACCTCTATCGAACCGCCTGAAACGACCGACGATGGGCAAGTGAAAGTTTATCCAACGACAGTTTTGGATAAGAAGATGGTCAAACAGCAGAATCAAACGGTGACGCAGTTACTGATACAGTGGTCGAATCTTGGCGCTGAAAATGCCACCTGGAAAGATTACAGTGCGTTGAAGTTTCAGTTCCCTGATTTTGATCCTTGGGGACAGGGATCTGCTAAAGGAGAGGGAATTGTCCTGAACTTGGATGGAAATCTAAGAGAATTAGGGTTTTGGTCGAGACATTTTGGAGATTTAGGGAGGAAAGGGGAAATTTGGAATTCGAAAAGGGTGTTATCTGATGAAGCTAATTAAGGCAAATGAAGAGAGAAGCTAGACAATGTCGTTTTCAAAAAGTCAGGAAAAATAGCAACAAATGGGTTCAATCCAACACAAGATCCAATGCCAGACGGGCCTCGAACTGGTATAGCCCATTTCGCTGCTGACCCAGACCAGATAAAGCCAACAAGCTTTGGAGAATGTTATCCGTATTTTTTAGGAGTTAGTTACTCCCAGCTGTAAACAAATAATTTGTTATCAGTACAATACTACAATCTAACGAATATATAGAAATGTACTGTGCTGAGCACGATATGTTGATGAATGAAAATTTACAATTTTTTTTCCTGAAATCTAATATTCTTCTGCTTCTGAAACCTCCTTTCTTCTTTACATTTTTTGCACAATTCTTGCAGCGGGGTGTGGGTGAATTAAGCGCTTTGCGAGGCTGCCAACGTAGTTAGTCTGCTTTTTGGAAATATTAAAGACAATAGCACAGCTACAAGATAATGATTCGAGTGTGAAAACAGCAGTAATCGGAAGAGGAGGATTTTGACAGATTACTTCACACCTTTCTTATGGAAGAGATGAAGTGTTTTCACAGTATAATGTTAGATTGAAGGTCTTTTCATTAACCATCGATATTACTGGATCTTCGACTTTAATTATTTTGATATGGTACATGTTTATTTTATGATTTTATGTTTAAGATTCGTGGTTATTCCTCTCAACAATGTTATCTCCTGTCTTAAGGAGAGGTGCAATGTGTGTCATTGCACCCAACCCCTCTATTGATTGTATTTCTTTTATTAAAAAAATATTTTGGAAGAAGTTGCAATATTATTCGAATTTTTCATTTCATGGATCCTGTTATTTAAGGGCGATTATGTTACAAGACTATGCAATATACTAGTTTATATTCTTTTAAAAAGAGATAGTAGTTAAAAGCTGTGGCTGTACATGATAACAATGGATAATTGCCAAAATTTGACGGGGGTGAGTTTTCAGACAAATTTTAGGTGTTGGGGAACCGTCTTCGGTATTCACCAACCCCACTGGTCCTAGCAAGTAGCAACTAATGCTACAAGTTCATGGATTCGGCAAAAACATCTGGCAGTTCTATTTCAGCATAATGGTTCAAAGTTTAAACACCAACTCAGACACATTTGCAGAAAAACTTGAATTAGCCTACGACTTCCATATTTGCCAGATACAACAAAATTTAAAACAATGCATGTGGCTTATGAAAACTTGGAACGTCAATTATTATAACCAGAAATCTACAAGTACAAAATAATATTTTCCAGCACTAATAATATCACAATAAAGCACCAGTAGCCAAGATCATACAAGGTCCTGATCCCACCTCTGGAAGAAAACAAAAACTTAGTGACTGTAACGGTCATATAGTGAACGACAAACCATTATAAATTTCATTCTGCTGCTGCATTCTCACTGTTACTTCCCCCGGTCGTGGTATCTTTCAGAGTTCCCAAACCCGTTTGAGCCTCTTTCACTTCTTGAGTCGTCGAAGCATCGGATGATACATTGGGATTATTCTGGCTGGCATCTGTGTTTCCATCTGTATTTGATGATGCATCCGATGAATTTGAAGAATCCACTGAGTCGCTTGGCTCTGAATTTGCATCGTAATTAGCATTTCCATTGCTGTCGTTGAAGGTCTGAACGGCGTTGTTGTTCTCATTCTGATTTGAGTTTTCGTTGCTGTTGGTATTGCTCTGAACGGCATTGTTCTCATTCTGACTTGCATTTTCATTGTTGTTGGTATTGCTCTGAACAGCATCGTTGTTCTCATTTTGACTTGCATTTTCATTGTTGTTGTTGTCGTTGTAGCTTTGAGAAGCATTATTCTCATTCTGATCTACATTTTCGTTGTTGGTACCGCTCTGAGAAGCATTATTCTCATTCTCACTTGCATTTTCATTGCTGGTATCGCTCTGAGCAGCATTGTTCTCGTTCTGACCTGCATTGCCATTGTTGGCGCTGTTGCTCTGAGTGGCCTTGTTCGAGTTCTGACCTGCATTTTCATTGTTGGTACTTCTCTGAGCAGCATTGTTCTCGTTCTGACCTGCATTGTCATTGTTGTCGCTGTTGCTCTGAGTGGCCTTGTTCTCGTTCTGACCTGCATTTTCATTGTTGGTACCGCTCTGAGCAGCATTTTCATTTACATTCGAATTGTTGTCCTTTTGAGTAACTTCTGCAATTGCATTTTCATTGTTGTCAGTGTTGCTCTGAGTGGCACTGTTCTCGTTCTGACCTGTATTTTCATTGTTTTCGGTGTTGCTCTGAGCAGCATTTTCATTTGAATTGTCATCCTTTTGAGTAACATCTGCAGTTGTGTTGTCCATGGTACTGCTCTGATTGTCGGTGCTGCTGCTATTCTCATTTGCATTACCATCTTTGTTGGTACTGCCACTATTGTCCCCATTCTGATCTGCACGAGCATTATCATTAGCGTTCGAGGGTGTTTCACCGTCTTTGGCAATTGAAGAATCAGAAGAATCTTCTTTGTTCTCGCTAGCATTTGAATTCTCATTCGTGTTTAGAGACGGAACATTTTCCTGTGTCCCCTCTCCTTTAGAATCATTGGTTGATTCTTCACTCTGAACAACATTTGAATTGCTGTCTGATCCGGTCCATGCATTGGAGTTTTCAGTCTGTCCATTTGCTTCAACAGATTCAGAGTTACTTTTAGAGCTTGTAGAACCTCCATTAGTTCCATCCCCGTTCTCAGTTGAAGTTGGAGTTGCATTTGAATCCGGTTGCTCACCACTGCCACTTGAATCTGATTTCTCAGATTGCTGAACTATATCATTTTCATTCTCAGTTGTACCGTGTGTTGTATCAGGTTGTGAATCTTCTTTTGACTCTGCCTCGTTACTCCCATTACTGCTTTCTTGATTGTTCTCGGTTGTTTCATTTTCTTGCACATTTGACTCGTCATGATGGACATTGGCTGCTTCACTGCTATTTGTTTCATCCTCCTGATCTTTCTTATCTTTGTTTTCCAACTGCTCCGACACATTGGAATTTTCCAAACCACTCGTCTCATTCTCAACTGCAACATTTTGGGCATCATGGACTACTTCGCTGGAAGCATCATCTGCCTTGTAATGTTCTTCTCTCGCTTCTTCATTGTTCCGGTCAACTCCATCCTGAACCTGGCCATCCGAGGCACCTGAACTCTCTATCTCACCTTCACTCTTCTCCGCCTCGTTCTCTTCATGTGTCTCCTCATTCCCTTTGTTTTCAGTGTCCTCTTGGCTCCTATCATTTCCATTTTCTTTGCTCTCTTCACTCTCCTCTTCCTTCCCTCCATCTAATGAATCTTCTCTGCGCTCGGTTTCCTCTTCAGGTTTCTCGTTATTGCCCTCGTTCATTGCATCAGCATCCCCATTCCCTTTCCCTTCATCTTCAGTAGCCTCAGGCTTGTTATCTTCTTCTCCATTCTTGCTTTCTTCCTCTTCTTCCTCCTTCTGTCGTGCGTCCTTAACAGTTATACCTTCTGATCGAGGAAAGTCCTTTCTCCCCAACTTAACGACATCATTCCCCGTCGCCGCATAAGCTGCTTTCTTCTCACCAGAGTGCTTAACTTGGTAAAGCAACCAGATGCAGATACCGACAAGAACACATATTTGAAGAGCATGCTTTACCTTCAATCCTTTCGATCTTTGGTTCCTACTAGGCGAAACACGGAACATGATGAACTTCCTTTGCTATTAACCTGCCCGAGAAAAAACCAGAAAACATCGGAGTTGTTCAACAGATGTATAATCCGACATATTCCTATAATTCAACTTAGTAATACCGCAATATTTGTATAATAACAATTACGGTACACTAATCCAACCCAAATAGAAAATTAAAAGAAAAGAAGACAAGCAGAGATCAGACCTCAGAACTAAAAAAAACAAACAAAAAGATCACTGTATTAACGACACTAGAATCCGGTGCTTATTTAAGAGCTTCAATCAAGACCATAAATTAAACTCTCTTTTTTTCTATTTATCAAAGTAAAAAAAAAAAACACAAAACAAGTTCAAAACACTTGCTATGAAGTGATAACGATAAAAAGGAACATAATGCAGGATCAAAAGTGCAATTATAATCTGGAACAGACCAATAAGTTGCATTTCAAAGCAAACCCAATTTTAACAGCTGAGAATTAAATGGAGAAAGCTTTGATGGAGACTTACCCAGAATCCGAATGATCCCAAACTAGCAAACAGGGAGCGCTTTATTTTCTAAGGGAATTCCGAGAACGGTTGATTTTCCGGGAATAATAACGAAAGAAAAAGAAATGAAAAATAGCTTTGCCTTGAAGGACTAGGAACTTTGCGTGTCGGTGCGAAAATCAGATCGGATCTGGGAATGGAGAAACACCACAGTCCACATATATATATATAAGTGTAACGGGATCTATGTTAAAAAAAAAGTGTAACGGGATCTTAATATATAAAAATTTATTTTTTATTAATTAGAAATAATTACATTCTAATTAACTATCTCTCGAATAAATGATTAAAAATTTTCGATTCACACTTTTTCTTCTTTTGGTTATGTTTTTTAAATTCATTAGGAATATATTTCTCATTTTCCACCTTTAAGTAAGAATTGTTTAAAAAATAATAATAGTAATTATGTTTTAAAAATAAATGTTAAAAATTTAAAAGATAAGACAATACGAACATTTTTAACTAATTATCAAATCTCTTAATATATATAAATTTTAAACATTAAATGATAAACTCTTTATATTTTAAAATCGATAGTGTATTAAAATATTTTAGTAATACTTTCTTAAAAAAATTCAAAACCCATTTTGAATTAGAATATCAAAAAACAGTCTTTTTAGACTTAAATGCCCATATTTTTATCATACTCAAACATTTTGCATTCTTGAGTCGTTTTTTATTTATTTAAAATTAATTGTTTATTTAATTTTTAGGGTAAAGTATATAGATGGTCATTGAATTTTTAAAGCTCTTTTATTTTAGTCATCAAACTTTTAAATTTTATCGAGGTCACTCAATTTTTATTTCACTTTCATTTTAGTTCTTATGTTACTTTTTATTAAAAAAAAATATTGACATGACACGTTATTTTTTTCTTCAACTTCTTTCTCTTTTTCTTTATTTTCACCATAAACATATAAACTTACAAAAATATGATCTTTCATCTACTAATTTTTTTTATTTATTCTTTTTTATTTCATTATAAATAAACTTTAACATCTCTCAACACTTCATCTTCCTTTAAGCAAAACTCATAAAACATGAGATATGAAATTAGTTTGCATATAAATATAACTTCTCGGCTATGAAAGTTTAACTATCTATGTTTGGCAATGGGCTATAACATAAATTAGTTCTATATTAATTTATCATTGTTATAACCTCTAAAAATAATCAAAATGATTACTCAATGAACAAATCCTGAATATGAAATTCGATTAAAAGAAAAAGAAAACATATTCAAGTTCCAACTTATATATTTGTTTCATCTGTAGTAGCATTTTCTTTCAATGATATTTCCTTTAACCATTATATTTACGAAAACTCATGTTGCAATCATGAAAAACAATGGTTGTATCATTATTTTATTTTATTTTTAACAATTTTATTTATTTGTTCTTATATATATACACAACATGCTTTGTACTCACTTGTTCAAATTCTTAGATTTAATCACCGTTGAATATTATATATATAAGTTCAGCTTATTTGGAAGTCAGTTTCAAAACCTATGTTTCTCTTCTTTTAAATAAAATTATTAGAATTAATTGCGGTTGATTATTATATGACATAAGTGCTAATGGTAGTCAGTTTCAAAACTCGTGTTTCTTTTCTTATTTGGTTTTTTTCCAACAGTTTCACTTATTTGTTTAAAAGATGAGGTGTTAAGAGAGATTAAAATTTATTCATGATAATATTTAAGTGTATTATAATTTAAGAAAACTGGAAGATGAAGAGTCTTATTTTTATAAGTTTTTATGTACACGAAAAAATAGAAGATACGAAAAAAAAGTTGAAGAAGAAAATAATATACTACGTCAGTATTTTTAATAGAAAGTAATGAGAAGACGAAATTAAAAAAATAAAAATTAAATGACTTTAATTAAAATTTTAAAAGTTTAGTGACCAAAATAAAAGCGTCATAAAAATTTAGTAATTATTTTTTGTATTTCACCCTAATTTTTATTTAGATAAAAAAAGGTATAAAGATTCGTGAAAGTTACAAAACGGTTGTATTCACCCTCTTAAAAGCGCGTGATGGACATAAATATATTAAAATGCGTGTGGTTTTATGTTGTATCAGTTGCTGTCATTTTGAAGAGAACTCAACATCGACAGGTGGAAAGTTTTTTTTAGATATCAAAGTGAATAAATTATGGGTAATTAGTAATTACATCTCAAGTCATTGTATTATGAGGGAGTTTATAATATAAATCACAATCAAATCAAATCAATTTATTTATTTATTGTTACAATCAAATTATTTTATCGTTGAATGTGTAATATACAATCACTTTTTAATTATATTCGAGTAATCAAATATAATAGTTGAGTGATGAAATGTGACTAAAAGTTTACGTTTGTTACACACTTACTGGCAAAATAATCGTTAAAATTACTAAACAGAATGACTTGATTGTGATCTTTTATAATATGATGATTTAACTGTAAACTTACTCATAATAGAAGGACCTATGGATATAATTTACACATAAATGATTGACATGTTTCCTTAAATGGCAGATAATTTAGCCACATGTCGACATCCGTATCTTAAGGTCGGTGGTGGGTAATTTTATGGTTCGGTTATGGTTACTTACGTTACACCAAAATATGTAAAAGTTTTATATTTTAATATTATGTATATGAATGCTTCTTCTTTTTTTTTGAAAATAGTATATGAATGCTTCTTTATATATACCTTTTTATTTATTTATATTAATTCTGGATCTGGAGAACACTTCCACTAAGGAAAAGACTCCATATCAAAATTGAAAAAAATCAATTACAACCGATTCAACCAACTTAAATGAGGCAATTTGATAAAATTGCTTTACAATTTAAAAATATAAAAGTTGAAATACATGCTTTATGCTGATAAAATTGATAATTAAATTATACATTAAATTTAAGGTAAAGTATATAAATAGTCATTAAACTATCCAAAAAAATTTAAATTAGTCACTGAACTTTTGTCTTGAATAGATATGACATGCCAATTTTTATAACTGTCACGTCACACATTTAACGTCAGTTAACGGCTTAGTGATTATTTTATAATAAAATTTAAAATTTAATTTTTATTATATAATTTTTGAAAGTTCGGTGATAATTTTAAATTTTTTTAGATAGTTCAATGACCATTTATATACTCTACTGTAAAATTTATACTTAATTTGAGGCCAAATCATTTCAAGTTTTTAACTTGGGTTGGTTTTGACTACGAGTTAAATTAATAGGTCTACTATAAATGTGAGAAAGCATTTCAACCGATAAGGGGTTCGGAGTTGCCGCCAACAATTGTCGGAATGTTCGTCCAGGGACGAAAAGCTAGAATTAAATAGTAAGATGAGCCAAATTGTCTACTTCTAAAATTAGCATGGACCTAATATATATTTAAATTTAAATTTGAGTGGGATCAAAGTTTAATTTGATAAATGTTCATATTAACATAGACTTAAATCACCATTAAACAAAATAATTGGACAAACATGAACCTTCCTAGTCTCGCTTTAGTTATGTTATTATATTCGCCTTTAAGATATATTTAAACACTTGAAAAATCAATATTTAAGCAATATGGAGTTTGTCTATTTACATAATCACCTCTCACAAACAAATCATGATTAGATACTGAGTTTGTCTATTTAAGCAATGTGAAATTTTTTCTATTTACATAATCTCTTAAACATAGTTGACTCGTGCAAACACACGTCATAGAATTTACTGTATTCGACTCAAAATCTAATGCTTCTTTGCGGGTCGCGCCTTTCCCATTGTTGTGCTAGCACCCGTATCTATCTTGAGTTTCATCTAAATTTGATAAATAACAATAAAGGTAAACTATACTGATGAACACTAAATTATGAGGTCGATCATATTTTGACTATCGAATTATAAATTTTGTTAATCGGATCACTTAATTTTAAGTGATATCAATCAAGCCACTGATCATTAAAAATTAACATAATAGTTAGAAGAATTGATACAATTTCATATTTGGTTCTCATTATTTACACATTCTATTAATTTAATTCTAATTTCATGTGACACGTGTCACAACTGATAGGTGGAAAACAAGTGAAATAAATAAATATTGAGTGTCTAACCTGATCGGTAGAAAACAAGTGAAACAAATAAATATCGAGTGCCCAAATGGTGGGGTTTGAACCACTAGACCAATCCTTCGATATGTTATGTGCTGATAACATGTTTTATTTAAGTTATCTTGTTGATCACCGTACCTGACTCCTTATATCTTTTTTTGCTCCTTCCGCCTATCCCGTCTCTGATCTTCTTCTTCATTCTCATCAAGAGAAACAAAAGAAGGTATAACTTATTTAGTTAGATATAATGGCAAAATCTAAGGGTTATCTTTTTTTTTTTCTTGTATATATGCCTAAATTGCTGAATTTTTAATTTGGAAAGATGAACGAAATTTTGTAAGAATCAGGTTCGGTCCATTGCAGGCACGGCCCATCAGAAAATAGGATATTATGGGCCTACACCATTTTTCTCTTTTCGGATATATACGCCCACGTTCTACTTTGACCTAAAAGTAAAACTCATAATAAAAATTGATTGCTAAGAAAATTGGAGTAAAATTTAGAGGCGACAATTGGGTCACTTTGGGTCGGGTTGATTTACGGTTCGAGTTGGACTGGGTCTAATTCGGATTTAGCTCGGGTCTATGTTATTTCGGATCGAGTTGGGTTAATATCGGATCGATTGATTTTTGGGTATGGTTAATATCGGATCGGTTAATTTTTGGGTCGGGTAAATATCAAAATCGGTTGACTTTTCGGGTTTATATCGGATTGGTTGACTTTTTAGGTCGGGTCAATATCTGATCGTTGACTTTTGGGTTGGGTCAATAACGGATCAATCGACTTTCAATTTGAGTCAATATACGAAGATAATCTTTTGAAGGAGAAAAATGATATTAAACTATTACTAAAGGTAGTTGTTAATTAGTAATATAATACAAAATGAGAACAGAACATACATATTTGAGGAAATTAAATTCGGGTTGCTTTCGATTCGGGTTGATTTTCAGTTTGGTTGATTTTTGGTTCAAGCTTCTTTCGGTTCGAGTTGATTTTCAGTTCGGCTTGTTTTTGGTTATTTTCGATTTGGGTTGATTTTTGGTTTAACTAAATTCGGGTCAATTTTGGTTCAACTCGATTTTGGTTCAGATTCGGGTCAAATTTAGATCATCATATTCAGGTCTATATCAAATCTTTGGTCGGATAAATTAATTCGGGTCTCAGATCAAGTTTAAAATTCCAGGAAAAGAAACCCAAATATTAAGTTGAGAAAAAGTCAATTCAAACAGATTTAACCGATAGATTGAGTTTTGCAGATTTCGATTAAGTGAGTTATTTTGATTAATTTTATTTATGTTTTGGTTAAAATAGTTAGCTTAAATTTTATGATTAATACTTGCAGAATGTACAAGTTGCGGTAAGTCCATCCACTTTAATTTGGTTATTTTGTCTATGTACTTTTCGGATTTTGTAATTTCGATCCTAATCCACACTACACCTATGAGATATATTAGATTAAAATTTTCCATTAATCATTATATCGTATAAGTTAATTGTAGATTTAGTCGTTCATATTTCGTACACGTCTCGAAGTAAGAAAGTGGAATTCGCTTGGTGTTGCCCTCTTCGAAGAAAACATTTGATTCTTCATGAATTTGAACTCTTTATTTATAAGAATCGAATGTTTTCGGTGTATCAAACAATGAATTTGACCTCTTTATTTATAAGAAAAAAATAAAGGCAAATCAATAAATAAGACAGAATTGGTTATCGTAAAAATCTTAACCGTCTCTTTAATATTTACTATATTTAAAATTAAATCTTATTTAAAATAAATAAAATTATATATTTATTTGTATTATCCAACCCTAGCAAATAAAATTTGTCGAGATAATTAAGTAGGCTAGCTACCGATTATTAAATTGTGTAATCAAACCAACTGACTTAACCAACTTAATAGTTGTTTTTATTTATTTAAATATATTTATAATGTGATTTAAAAACCCAACCCAGCTGGCCAACCTAACCCAACCTAACTCAAATTCATGTTAAACCCATTTCTTTTATATATATATATATAATATATAAGCCATAACAATAGAAAAGGTTGATTTTTTTATTTATATTCTTATGTCGGAATTTGAACCTATACAAAATTAGAGTAATATAAATATTCTTAGCCACTAGGCTAATTAGTGAATTTCATACAAAATGTTAATTAACCCGACATAAACGATCAAATTAACCAATATTAAGGTGACTTGATTAAACCTATGTTGATCCGTTAGCTTAATTATAATCAAAAAGCGATTATTTATTAAAAACTGATCGTACAGATTACATGCTTAATTATTCAACCCTACAAAATAAGAGAGGATAACGAGATAAACCCCAACATTTTAGACGTGATTTTAAATCATAGTTCAGTGTGTGGTAACGAGCTGATGAAGGATATATATAAAATGTAATTTTCAGAGAAAGACGTTGACGTTAGAGTTTTTTTTTTTTTTTTTTTTTGGGTACGAATGTTAAGAACATGTTATATAGATGGAAGAGGATATTATCGACTGTCCTCTCAAAGGTTTCAATCTTCATTGGATTTCGACTTCAACTTTCTTTTCAATTCCATTGTTTTCGATGTGAAAAACCAACAGCAACGACATGGCTACCTTTTTTTTTTTCTCTCAAAACAATTCAGACCAAACGTCAAATGTAGCAATTATGTTATTTTTCTTAACATATCTTCAAAATTTTATTAAAAACATGAGAAAAATATAATCTAAAAACCTCATTGTTTTTTTACTTTTTAACTTATATAACTACCTTATATACATGCAGCGATAATCAAGTTTGTTAACTATGCAAAAGGAAATGACAATCGTCGGCCTTTTTCTTTCTGTTTTTTTTGGAGATTTTTTTGACGGAATTGATATGGTGAATAGTATTTGAAATGAAATTCAACTCTATAATTAGAAAGTAGGTTACAGGGAACAAAATTAACCCAGCTTCCAATCAATCAAATGGAGAGGACCACTTATCCCGACCCTATAGGCTTTATTGTTTAGGCCGTAGCTTTCTTATTTAAGGTATTGGGTCCCAAAACCCAGACACTTAACCACATTTGTCCGTAAGAAGACACGGTGTTTGAAAAATTAGGTTAGAATTTTCTGAGTTTACAGACGTTAGATTATTCTATAACATTCCAACATTTCTTACTTCTATTTCCTCTACTTTTTCCCAAAGGACTTCCCTATATGTTTGAATTTTGATGGGTTGATTCTCTTAAAAGTCTTGATAGATATGGCTTTTCAATAGCCTAACCGACACATACAAAACTACCACAGTATTTTTAACTTTTTTCAATATCAAATTTATTTATTATTAGTTCGAATATATATTAAAATTAAGTCTTACTTTTTTAAAAAAAAATAGATTTAAATATTTTGAAATTAAATGATTTTACCGTTCTTAATACCTAATTTTAGTTCCATCTTGCTAGTATGTGTGTGAAAACTGAAACGAGGGAGATAAAAAAAGGGGAGAGATGTTAAATGATTGGAAGTATAATTTCAGCCAAAAGTCTTTGTATTTAATAGATGTTTCATTTGAACCAAAAATAAAAAGGAGAGATGTTTCAGCCGTCTTTCTCCGGGCGTGTGCATATATATACATGCACGTGCAATTGTCATGCAAACATTCAATGTGCTTTACTTTAGGTAGCTCCTTTTGTAATAAAATTTACTAACTTATTTTCGCTCTTTCTGTAATAAAATTTCCTATCAAATCTCATTTTCTCAGGTCTATTTGGAACAACTTATCGACTTATAGTTTGTTCAAGTATAATTCAAATCTGGTTAATTTGAGCCAAAAAATAAAAAAAAAATTGTTAGTAATCAATAATAACTATTTTTTTCAGCATAACATAGTAACAAACCGTGTCCCGGCCCGGGTTGGTTGGGTACCCGCTAGTCGGGTACTCGAAAGTTACGGGTACCTAAAATATCGAGTAATTGGTACTCAGATTTAAAAATATATATTTTTTAAATATAAAATATTTTATTAATTTAATATAAAATATGTATTTATTAGTTTAATATAAAAATATGTATTTATTAAATATAAAAAAATTTAAGATTTTTTATTTTTGATTAAAATAGAAAGGTTTTACATTCTCATGTTGAAATTCGAACCCATACAAGATGAGACAATACGAGGATCCTTAACCACTAGGTCAATCAATAGATTTCAATTTAAGATTTTTTATTAGTTTAATATATATATATATATATTAAATATAAAAAATATTAATTTCAAATATATCAGGGTACCCAGATAATTAGGTACCCGAAAATTCCTAATTCTGTGACCCGGGCCTGACCCAAAAAATGATGGGCCGGGCACCCGACCCGGGTAAAAAAATTTCTGGGTAAATACCTAGTTTTTAAAGTTCGGGCAGGTCGAGTATTTTTGAACACCTCTAGTAACAACATATTAACAATTTACTAAGTTTCAATATTCATTAAGTTCAAATAAATCATCCACGTAAAGGAATGCTACATACATACATAATTTGTAAATTGAAAATTTATAATCTTAATTTAACAATAATTAATATTTTACTTCTAATAATGATAATGGCAATAACTAACAACAATAACAAATTAAGAAGTAAGCAAAAACAAGTTGTATTTGTTTTTTAAAATAATAATAAATTAATAACAACATTTTTAGTTTTAATAATTATAATATATTTTTAGGGTACAGAGTTTGAGGTTTAAGATTTAAAGTATAGGATTATAGGGTTTAGAGATTGGGGTTATAGGATTTAGGTTATACGAAAAATAGAAAAAATAAAATTGAATTCTATATTAAGTAGATAATTTCCCTCTTACTCTACTCATTTAAAGGTCGAGTTAACAACAAGTCCTATTGATAACATGTCGGCTAAAGTCGGATCTCAAGTCATTCAAGCAGGTTTACATAAGATATTTATCAGGTTAATTTCAAGTTCGAGTTCACATCAGGTCATGTTCTGTTTTGACATTATTGAGTTCAATTTGGTTCATATCTAAAATAGTCGGGTCCAACTCAGATTCGAGCCAACATCATGTCAGACTTGAGTCGAACTTAGATCATCATCACCTCATATCACAACTAGTTCAGTCTCAAGTCGATTTTAAGCAAACTTTTAAGTTGGATCAGTTTTATACACCCGTAGGTGCGAGCTGTTTAATCAGATGGTGGTTATAGTATGCACATCATGATAATAGCCAACAATGTTTATCTTCTAAATAAATAAATAAACGGGTGGGAGATAATTTTTTGTTATCAAGTTAGGAGCAAGTGGGCACCCATTTCCGATGTCCACGTTTTAAAGGGAGAAAGAAATGTGGAGTAAAATGGTTAATCTTTTTTGGGAGGATGTCGATTTTTAAAGGCAAAAGTTTTAGCACACAAAAGGAAATTATCGACAAAAGTTTTATCATATAATAAAAAAATTAGAGACGAAATCAAGAATTTTATGCTAGTAGTCGAGATAAAACCGTTAATCTTTTTTGGGAGGATGTCGATTTTTAAAGGCAAAAGTTTTAGCACACAAAAGAAACAAAATGACGACCCATCTTGGTCCTAAACAAGGATTATTCTAAGGAAATCTTAAAAATGACGACCTACAAATTACACTGACCCAAATTGGTTTCCTATCAGTCATCATAGTATTAAACGAAACATCTTCCACCAGAAGAAACAAAATCCTAATGCCTTTTTCAGGTAAAAAATAATGAAATTAATATTCAGAAAAAATAGAGAGATAGAAACAAGAATAACGATCAATAGATTGAATAAAGATCATATTCATTCGTTTCTTGAATCTAACTCTCCCGATATTAGATAAATAGATGAAGTTACGAGATCTTCTCTCAATTCACTCACAAACAAGAATAAGAACCAAGAATGAATAAACCTTGAATAGAAAAGTGCAAACTCTTATTACCTAAACAAAATCCAATTGTTTCTCACAACCACAAAACACAATAACCTTATCCAAATAGATTTAGTTTATGGCTAGGTTCCAAAGAAACACAAGATAAATAATTCCTAGCATGAACCTAGTTGAACAAGAAAGAAAATATGAAGGATAGATGAAGCCTTCTTGTCGAGATCTCCCCCTTGAAGCTTGTCGAAAATTCTCTCTACTCTCTCCCCTAGAGTTGACGGCTTGGTGATCTATTTATAGGGCTAGGTCAAAGTCCTTCTTTGAGGAGGAAGTTAAGTTGGAATTAAATTATCTTTAAAGACTATAATTCTTTATTATAATTATATTCCTTCTAGAACTTCTCCTATCTTCTTGGAATTTAATTCTTCTTTAACCTCTTCATGGAAATCAAACTCCTTTGGGATTTAGCTTTGCTCCACGTCATCTTGGGCTTGTCTAGTCATCAATTTTGACTACCTTATCACCTTATTCTTTGTCGACAATTGCCCTGTCAACTGGCTCGGCGTCTCCTTCATGCATTGCCCTGGCAACTAGCTCGACATCTCCTTCATGCATTGCCCTGGCAACTAGCTCTAGCCTTGCTTTGGCAAGTGATTCTGCACATTCACACAAAACACACCAAAGCAGCATCTTTTCCCACAAAAACAACCAAGTTATGCAATCAAGCTTAATGATGGAAGGAAACATGGATTAATGCATGAATGACTAATTATGTAACTAATATGAGCCTAAGTCTAACAATAATATGAGTAAAAATGGTAAGAAAAATATTACTTTTGAACACTTATCACACCCCCAAACTCAAACTATTGCTTGTCCTCAAGCAACGCAAACTAGTAATTACCTGCCAAGACTTCAATTTTCACAAACTTAGCTTTGAACTTGATTTCAATTCTCAAAACTGGGGCACAAAGTATGATTGGCTTTTCATTTTTCGGAAAACTTAGGAGTTACTCGGAATCAAACTATAATGCTTGTGAGTGTGTGCGGAGTTGTGTGCAAGTTGATTTTTTGAATTCTATGCAAACAAGAGGTTTTCAAATTACTTTATTGGGTTTTTTTAACATGTTTTAACTAGAGCCGGTTTCAGGCACCTCTAGTGTTTTGTTTTTAGTTTTCTTAAGTTAATTAATTTATTCGACTAGAGCCGGTTTCGGGCACCTCTAGCGATCAATTTTTAGCACATACTAGAGCCGGTTTTGGGCACCTCTAGCAGTCAATTTTTTTAGCACATGCTAGAGCCAATTTCGGGCACCTCTAGCATTCATCCAATTTTTATTCTAATCCCCCATTTTTTTAATTATCAACCTAAGTTCACTAGAATTCCTTAAATCAATCAAACCACAACAGTGTTTCATCAAATTTAGCATCATAGTAAAATTCTAAGTTTTTCCATGGTTATCCTAGAATAAAAATTCTATCAATTAAGTGCATTGGCAAAGTCATCATCAGATATTCATCAAATCTAGGCAATTCTTGTTCCAACTAAAGGCATGACAAGCAATTTATGTATCCTAAATGCAATACTTAAGATGAATGCAACTAAACATGGTAACTAACTACTAACAATCCCCCCCAAACTCGAGTGAGGCATTGTCCTCAATGCATGCATTAAAGATAAAGAAAAATAAAATGCAAACGAGAACTTACTCCAAGAGTTCGTCGTCGTGGATGATTAGTTTCCTTTTGGTCAGTGTCTTGATTCTCTTGCTTGAACGTGATGGTTGTTTCCTTGTTGCCGATGGTTGAATCGATCCTCGTACGGGGTTGTCCTCATCGTCCTCTTTATCAATTTCATTGGTTTTTCGCTTGGAGGATTCAATTGGTGCGGTCTTTGTTGGTGCAATGGAGGACTCGTCCGAATCTGAAAAATCAGACAATAATTTCGTACGAGTTGATTCGGGCATAGGTGCTTTACCTTTGGCTTTTGCAGTGGTTGCCGGGATGTATTTAGCTTTGGTTGTCGTGGCACCTTCAGGGTTGGTTACCGTGGCGACTCCTTGGGTAGGCGCGATGTAGGTTGCCGCGGTATCATCTGTTGCGGTTGCTGTGGCGACTGCTTCATTGGTTGTCAGGGCAAGGATCTCGGCAGGAAAGATTGGGAACGGCACGCGGCTATCCAGGTACTTTTCTAGGATGACTTGGGTGATGGCATTGTTGTGCTCCTTCATGTACCGCATGAACATTAGTGCCGATCTTCAATTTGCCTAAGGTGGCTCGCCAATGGTTGCAAGAGTGCTTCAAAGTATCCCGGGGTTGATGGCCGAGTTGCCCGGGCATTAGGGGTTGCCGAGGCGGTAAGGGTTGTCGCAGCAATTGGAGGCATTGAGGATTTTACCGGTGCCTCTCCCATTAGCTTTCAGATTTGTGCTTGATTCCAACCGGACTTTGGTAGGGACTTTTAATCGGTGGACTCACTTGGGACATGCATCCCCTTGCAAAGATTGGAAATTAAGCAAGGGAAGAAAAGAGAACCCTTATCTTTTGAGCTACATACAAAAATCTCATCACAAATATTTTTTCCAATGTTAATGATGCGATAATGCAAAATAGAATGTATGAGCAAAAGACGTGGTATATCAACGGCAGTATTGTGTGTGGTGGGCATTAAAGAAGTTTTAACAAACTTATTCCATAGTTTTGCCTCTGGTTTAAGCTGAAGGCGATTTACCGTGCCCTTGTATTTACCATCGTTCCAATGAGTTCCCGGTTGAGTGAGTTCTTGAAGCACCTTGTCGAGTTGCTTGGTTTTGATTTGATCAACAAAGGCTTGATGCTCGTCCTTCTCAATGTAGAGCCCGTAAAATGTGTTGACATTTTCGGGGCTTATGAGTATGGCCTTGTCACGAACAAAAACATAAGAATTATCCGGGTTAGGTCAGTGAGCATAGAATTCTCTTACCCATGAGATGTTACCCGGTTCCGATTGATGGCAAAAGATTTACCACTTTTGATGTGCAATCCTCTCGAAGATGAATGGTTCAAGGCCGAAATCTTGATGAGAGTTGGAGTATTCAAAGCCTTGTTCTTCGCAAATCTTCCGGCTTTCAAACTTGGAGTGAAATCTTTCTTGAACCACCAGTGTAGCAAACTTCTTGTATCTTGGTTCTTTGGAGGAACTTGGATGAACCAAAAATTTAATTTTTGATGCCATGGATGATCTTGGTTGTGAGTTTTGTGAAAAAACAAAGAAAAGAAAATAAAAGAAACTAAAGAGTTGCAAGATGAAAAGTAGGAATAGGTTTCTTGGAAGTTAAGGGTGATGGGTTATATAGAAAAGATAGGTAGTAAATATGGTGGGTAGGATTAATTTTGGAAAGAAGAAAAAGAGGGTTTCGATTTAGGGGAAGGGTGACGGCTAGGGGGTTTAATTAAGGTAAGTTGGAGGCTTTATATAAGCCTTAGATTCAGCCCATTAATTTCCTTGTATAAAGATTAAAATTAAAAGACAAATCAAAATGTATAAAGATAAACTAATAAAAGAAAATAAATAAAGATGTATAAATAAATTCTTAAACTTAAAAAGATAAATATGAAAGATGTAGTTTTAATCTTAAAGAAAATAAATCTATCCTAAAAAACAAATAATCGACAATAATAAAATAAAAATAAAAATTAATTAGTGCTTTAATCTTTGTTCTGTTCCACATGGGCACCATTGTAGTGCTTTAATCTTTGTCCATTAACTTTGAATTCACGTTTGTCAGTGATGGACTTGATTATCACGGCACCATGGGAGAATGGTTTGACAACTTCGAATGGTCTCGACCATCTTGATTTCAGCTTTCCCGGAAAAAGTTTTAGCCGAGAATTGAATAATAGAACTAGTTGCCCTGGCGTGAATTGCTGCGGCAATAGTTTCTTGTCATGCCATTGCTTTGTTTTCTCCTTGTAGATTCGTGCATTGTTATAGACGAGTGCACGAAATTCTTCTATCTCGTTGAGGTCCAACAAACACTTTTGTCCGGCACTTTCCCAATCCATATTCACGGTCTTGATTGCCCAATAGGCCCTGTGTTCGATTTCCACCGGTAGATGGCATGTTTTGCCATAAACAAGTCGGAAGGGGGACATACCTAAGGGTGTTTTGAATGCAGTGCGATATGCCCAAAGCGCTTCATCTAGTCTTAATGACCAATCCTTCCTAGAGGGATTTACAACTTTCTTGAGTATACTCTTCAATTCTCGGTTGGAAATTTCTGCTTGCCCATTGGTTTGTGGATGATATGCCGTGGAAATCTTGTGTGATACGCCGAAGCGTTGCAACATCTTGGCAATAAGTCTATTGTCAAAATGCTTACCTTCGTCACTGATAATTGCTCTCGGCATCCCAAACCGTGTAAATACGTTTTTCTACAAGAATCGTTGCACGATCTTGGAATCGTTGTTGGGAACTGCAGCTGCCTCAACCCATTTAGACATGTAGTCGACGACAAGTAGAATGTAGAGGTTGCCGAATGAAGATGGGAAAGGTCCCATAAAATCGATCCCCTACACATCGAACAATTCCACCTCGATGATGTTTTGGAGCGGCATCTCATGTCGTCTAGAGATATTGCCCGTCCTCTGGCAACGATCACATTGCTTGTAAAAGTCTTGGGCATCTTTGTACAATGTTGGCCAATACAAACCGGATTGCAAAACTTTGGCCGTGGTACGAGTTCCTCCAAAATGTCCTCCATAGGGTGAAGAATAGCATTGCTGGAGTACATTCTGCTGCTCCTCTTCAGGGACACATCGGCGTATAACCTGATCTGCACATTGTTTAAACAAAAGAGGCTCGTCCCAAAAGTAATGCTTAGCATCATGGCGGAACCGCTTCTTCCCTTGGTGAGTAAGACCATAAGGTAAAATACCACAAACAAGGAAATTAACTAAATCCGCGTACCAGGGTATTACCGAGGCATGTGCTGCCGTGGTGACTACTCCTAAAATTGTCGAGGCATGTGCGTCTAGGGTTGCCGAGGCGTGCGCGTCAAGGACTGCTGAGGCGTCGAGGATTGCCGAGGCATGCGCATCCATGGTTACCGAGGCGTGCACGTCAAGGGCTGCCGAGGTGTCGAGGGTTGCCGAGGCATGCGCATCCATGGTTGCTGAGGCGTGCGCGTCAAGGGCTGATGCGGCGTCAAGAGTTGCCGAGGCGTGCGCGTCAAGGGCTACCGAGGCGTCGAGGGTTACCGAGGCAACTAAAAGTTGCTCATCCGGGAATGCATCGCATATCTCTAGATCCGCGTCCTCCTCCATATTGCGTTCTAAACGTGATAAATGATCGGCCACTTGATTTTCTGTTCCTTTTATGTCCTTAATTTCAATATCAAATTCTTGTAAAAGTAATATCCAGCGAATCAAATGAGGTTTGGCATCCTTTATAGCAAATAGATATTTGATTGCCGAATGGCCCGTATGAACAATTACCTTTGTACCAATCAAATAGGATCGGAACTTGTCAAATGCGAAAACTACAGCTAGTAACTTTTTCTCCGTTGTTGTGTAATTCACTTGAGCACTATTAAGAGTTTTACTAGCGTAGTATATCACATGGAAGGTCTTACATGTGCGTTGGCCTAGGACTGCTCCTACCGTAAAATCACTTGCATCACACATTAGCTCAAAATGTAGCATCCAATCTGGTGGAATGACAATGGGTGCCGAGGCAAGCTTTTCCTTTAGGGTTTCGAATGCTTGGGCGCAAGAATCATCAAAATCGAAGATTTTATCCTGTTCAAGCAAATTGCACAAGGGTTTAGTGATTTTAGAAAAATTATGAATGAACCTCTTGTAAAAACCTGTATGTCCTAGAATGCTTCGGATTCCTTTAATCGAACTTGGTGGGGGTAATCTCTCGATTACGTCCACCTTGACTTTGTCTACTTCAATTCTCTTGGATGAAATCTTGTGGCCGAGCATTATTCCTTCATCTACCATAAAATGGCACTTCTCCCAATTGAGGACTAAACCAGTTTCTTCACATCTTGCCAACATCTTCTCTAAATTGTCGAGGCAGCTGTCGAAATCATTCCCAAAAATAGAAAAATCATCCATGAAGATCTCAAGGAAGTCTTCAACCATGTCTGAAAAGAGTGTCATCATGCATCTTTGAAAGGTTGTCGGGCGTTACACAATCTGAACGGCATCCTTCGGAAAGCATAAGTACCGTATGGGCATGTGAAGGTTGTCTTTTCTTGATCTTCTAGTGCTATGGCAATTTGATTGTAACCTGAATAGCCATCAAGAAAACAATAAAAGGGTTTACCTGCAAGATGGTCAAGCATTTGATCAATAAAGGGTAATGGGAAGTGATCTTTCCTAGTGGCTTTGTTTAGCTTTCGATAATCCATACAAACCCTCCAACCGGTCATAGTCCTAGCTGGAATGAGTTTATTGTTTTCATTACCTACCACCGTTATACCTCCCTTTTTCGGTACACATTGTACTGGACTTACCCATGTACTATCAGAGATAGGGTATATAATGTCGGCGTCAAGCCACTTGATGATTTCTTTCATTACAACCCCTTTCATGGCATGATTCAGTCTCCTCTGGGCCTCAATTGAAGGTTTCTGATCATCTTCCAACAAAATCTTGTGCATGCACACTGCTGGGCTAATTCCCTTCAAGTCGACAATTGTCCACCCTACTGTCTTCTTGTGTAGCATCAACATTTTGATCAGCTTCTTTTCCTGCTTAGGCTGTAACTTAGAAGAAATAATTACAGGCAATGTATTATCGGTTCCTAAGTATGCATATTTTAGTTGCTCTAGCAACTGTTTCAACTCAAGAATCGATGGTTGTTCAATATAGGGCTTTTCGAGCTTACCTTCCTTACCTGAGTAATCCAGTGGTTCAAAGTATGTACCTGGTCGATTGACTAACCAATTTGCCTCTTCTTGTTGTTCCTCATCGAACGGTTCTTCATACTCCTCAGGTTCCTCTTGATTGGCAATGCAATTACCGAGGCAACTAAATTCCTCGTCGAAGTTAAACTCTGTCGTGGCATGAAGAAGTTGGCATTCTTCTGGATCATCAGCATGCCTTAGTGTTTGGAACACATTTAGTTTAACTTGCTGGTAATTTACTCTCATTGTGAGTTCTCCCTTTTCAACATCGATCAAGGTTCTCCCTGTTGCTAGGAATAGTCTCCCGAGAATGATAGGTACATGCTCATCTGCTTCACAATCCAAAACAATAAAGTCAGCAGGAAAAATAAACTTATAAACTTTTACCAGTATGTCTTTGATTTTTCCCTCTGGATGCACATAGGATCTGTCGGCTAGCTGTAGCATAACTGTTGTAGGTCTTGCCTTCCCGATTCCTAGTTTCTGGAAAACCGATTTAGGCATCAAGTTTATGCTAGCCGCAAGGTCGCATAATGCTTTCCCGACATAGTGGTTTCCAATGGAATAGGGTATTGTGAAACTTTCGGGATCCTTCAACTTGGGTGGCATACGATTGTGCAACATGGCCATGCATCCCTTTGTTGCGGCAACTATTTCAAACTCTCTTAACCTTATTCTCTTGGACACAAAGTCTTTAATAAACTTGGCATAGTTCAGTATTTGTTCAATTGCTTCCACCAATGGCAAGTTGATGTGGACTTGCTTTAGGATATCAAGAAACTTCTTGAATTGATATTCTTGCTTTTGTCGCTTCAACCTTTGTGGGAATGGTGGTGGAAGTTGGATATCTTCGATCCTTTCATTGGTCTGGAACCTGATTGATGGCATTGCTGGAACAACTGGAGTTGCCGATGCATCATCAACTGGGGTTGCCGAGGCATCCTTATCGCCGGTTGCCGAGGCATGCTTACCATTGGTTGCCGAGGCATGCTTATTGCCGGTTGTCGCGGTAATTCCTGGTTCACCCTCTAAGGTTTTGCCGCTGGGTTCATCTTGATCTTTTTGTGGAGTTTTGTTTGGTGAGCGAGCTTGAGCCTCTTTAAGTTGTTGGCCACTTCTAGTGGTGATCGCCTTACATTGCTCATGGCCAATTCCTCTTGCGACTTCAGTATCGCTAGGTAAACCTCCTTGTGGTCTAGTATTCAGGTTTTGAGCAAATTGTCCGACTTGATTTTCCAATGATTTGATTGCTGCCTCTTGGTTTTGCAATCTCATCTCGGTCTTGTTAATAAAAGTATTAGTTCTTTTTATGAAGTTACTATTCTCAGCCATATAAGATTCAGTTTTCAACATAAAAGCATTGAGAGAATTTTCCAAAGAACTAGATGTTGTCGGTTGTTGTTGCGGCAACTGTTGTCGTGGCATATTCTACTGGAATCTCGATGCTTGCACATTCTGATTGTTCTGGTTTAGAGCATTGTTGGGATTACTCCATGAAAAATGGTGCTTCTTCCAACCTGGATTGTATGTATTGGACATCACATTGTTGTTCTGGTTGTAATTCCCCACATAGAATTTGGATTCCAGATTCTGCATACATTCAGAAGAATCATGGTTACCACCACATAACTCACAAAAAGAATCCATTACCTTGACCTCATGTGTGTTGTTTGGTTTTTGCATGTTCTAGACCATCTTGGTTAAAGTGGCCAATTGTGCCGAAATTGAGTCTGATGATCCTAGTTCATGTATTGTGGCTTGGCGTCTAACTCCTCCTCTTCTAGTAGAAAGGAATTGATAATCATTCTTGTCAAGCCTATTTAGAATTTGCATTGCTTCCTTCGGTGACTTATCTAGGAGTATGCCGTTTGCCAATGCGTCTAGCATCATCCTTGTTGGTGTATTCACGGCATTGTAAAACATTGTTAATTGTGTCCACACTGGGAATCCGTGTGTGGGGCATTCGTGTAGAAGTTCTCTATATCGCTCCCAAGCCTCGTACATGGATTCATCATTTGCCTGCCGAAAAGAAGTAATTTTGTTACGAAGCTTATCAGTCAAATTTGTAGGATTAAATCGAGCAAGGAAATCACGACAAAGATCGGTCCAAGATCCTATTGATCCGGCAGGAATGCTATTCAACCATGCTTTCGCCCTATCCCTCAGTGAATAGGGGAATAATCTTAATCGTAAAACATCGGGGGTGACTTCGTGTATTTTGAATGAGTTGCAAATCTCGAGGAAAGATTTAAGATGTTGTCGTGCATCTTCAGTTGCTGAGCCGCCAAATTGACCAATTGTGTTGATCATATTAAACATCACTGGTTTCAACTCAAAGTGGTCGGCTTCAATTTCAGGTGCGACAACTCCTAGATTAAGTCCATCAAGATCTTCTTCAAGATAGTCTCGAATAGTTCTGTTTCGTGCAAGAATCACTCCTCCTCTTGCTGGAACATCTTGATTTATATTGTCGTCTTGATTCGCCATTACTACTTTTAACCTTCGTCTAAGTCTTTGTAAGGTTCGTTCGATTTCTGGATCAAAGGGATATTCTGGTGTAATCGGTCTCGCCCTGGTCATATACCAATGCAAAACCAAAGTTTGTTAGCCCTTTGAATCTTAAACAAGAAAAATAAAAAGAAAGTGCAAGAAAATAAAAGCAAAGTCGCTATTGCCAATCCCCGGCAACGGCGCCAAAAACTTGTTGCGCGTAATAAGTGCTCCGCAATTGTGCAAGTGTACACGTCGCAAGTTATAGTATAAAAGATATCGTCTCCACAGAGATTGGTGCCACTTCAAGAATCTAATCTCTTGCACTATAAAAAGTAAAAACACAAATAGAAGATTATAGGAGTTTAACTAATAACTAAACTAGAAAGCAATAAAGTAAAAGAATAGATGAGATCAAATGAGAGAGATAGGCCAGGTTATCGTGAGTTGAGGTGTGATAGCCGATTGGATCTTCTTGGTAAAAGAGTGCAAGGGCAACTCAGTTGCCGTGGCAACTTGCACAACGGGGTTGCCTTGGCAACTAATCGATGGTTGCCTGGGCGACTAGCTGGGCAACTACTTGGGCGTCTGGGCAGCAACTTCAAGGTTCGGCAGAGCGTTCTTCAATGGTTTCTTCTTATCCCTAAGTCGAAACTCTAGCTACTAGTGCATGCCTTGATAATACATCCCTACGTGAATCAAGGGTGAACAACAACCAATCTTGCGCTCCTCTTAGCCATTGAAATCCTTAACTTATTCCTAAGTCGGATTAATCCCCACCATCAATAGATTGAATAAAGATTATATTCATTTGTTTCTTGAATCTAACTCTCCCGATATTAGATAAATAGATGAAGTTACGAGATCCTCTCCCAATTCACCCGCAAACAAGAATAAGAACCAAGAATGAATAAACCTTGAATAGAAAAGTGCAAACTCTTATTACCTAAACAAAATCCAATTGTTTCTCACAACCACAAAACACAATAACCTTAGCCAAATAGATTTAATTCATGGCTAGGTTCCAAAGAAACACAAGATAAAGAATTCCTAGCATGAACCTAGTTGAACAAGAAAGAAAAAGATGAAGGATGGATGAAGCCTTCTTGTCGAGATCTCCCCCTTGAAGCTTGTCAAAAATTCTCTCTACTCTCTCCCCTGGAGTTGACGGCTTGGTGATCTATTTATAGGGCTAGGTCAAAGTCCTTCTTCGAGGAGGAAGTTAAGTTGGAATTAAATTATCTTTAAAGACTATAATTCTTTATTATAATTATATTCCTTCTAGAACTTCTCCTATCTTCTTGGAATTTAATTCTTCTTTAACCTCTTTATGGAAATCAAACTCCTTTGGGATTTAGCTTTGCTCCACGTCATCTTGGGCTTGTCTAGTCATCAATTTCGACTACCATAACACCTTATTCTTTGTCGACAATTGCCCTGGCAACTGGCTCGGCGTCTCCTTCATGCATTTCCCTGGCAACTAGCTCGACATCTCCTTTATGCATTGCCCTGGCAACTAGCTCGGCATCTCCTTCATGCATTGCCCTGGCAACTAGCTCTAGCCTTGCTTTGGCAAGTGATTTTGCACATACACACAAAACAAACCAAAGCAGCATCTTTTCCCACAAAAACAACCAAGTTATGCAATCAAGCTTAACGATGGAAGGAAACATGGATTAATGCATGAATGACTAATTATGTAACTAATATGTGCCTAAGTCTAACAATAATATGAGTAAAAAGGGTAAGAAAAATAGTACTTTTGAACACTTATCACCTATATAATCATAACATCATAAATACAAATCACAACATTGCCAAACTATATACATAATAATTCAGCTTACATTTCCATTCACTGTATACCTCACTTTAAATACATTTAAAACAGGACAACATCAACCTTTGCACAATTCCATTTACCCAAATTTAGTTCTAATCCATCAACATTTCTTTAACTTCAATTCTACACTTATAAAACAACATTTTCTGCATGATCAAAACTGCCCCTTTTTAGCTTCCAAAAACAGTCCTTATTTAGTTTACAAAACAGTCCCATTAGTTTACAAAACAGTCCCTTGATTTGGTGTATAATACAGTCCACTTTTATTGCAAAATAGCCCTGATTTTCTTACAAAACAATCCCTTAATTAAGCTTGCAAAACAGTCCACCATTGTTGCAAAACAATCCCATTTTTATATACACACATGTACATGCTCAAAACAGTCCCTAATATATTTATATACATGCAGAACGGTCCATACATTTGCATATATGCTTATATACATCAAAACAGCCCTTAACATATTTATATACATTCAAAACAGTCTCTAAACCTTTAAAACAGTCCTTATATACTTCACAAAATAGTCTCATGTCTTTAGATACTCAAAACAGTCCCCGTACTTTCGTATATACTCAAAACAGTCCTATTGACACACATATATATACACAAAACGGTCCACTTGATTTCACACATACACAAAACAGTCCACTCAATTTCATATACTCACAAAACAGTTCCATATATAATTTTTAGTAAGCAATGTCATCCAATTTAAGCTCAAGCATCAAACATACAACTAAAAAGGGTCTATTTGATTACTATACTCTCCCAAAGCCCCTTTTTAACCAAAAATCATATACTTGAGCAAAGGTGAACAAATGGTATGTTGTCTCTTAATTCTCTCTCTTTCACTATGAGTTTCGGCCATAGGGAGGAAGGAAGAGGAAGATGAAAACTTGGTTCTTCTTTCCTACCCAAATGTCGAGAGTCCCCTCCCTCCCCCCCCCACACTTGCCTTATTCTTGAATTGACAAGTGTACAAGCCCTCTACTTAATTAATATTTAGTATGCAAACCTTGCATTTTACCAGGCCTTCGGTTTAACCATTTCCCTAATTGACCATTCAAGTTTTCTTTATTTCAATTCGGCCTTAAAATCATTTACTTAGTCTAATAGGTGACAATTATACTACAATTGGCTTGTAACCAAATTGTTACATACTTCTAAGCCAATATTTGTGGCATTACATCTAGGGACTCTACCAAGTTATACGGAAGATGCTCGGCATAAGGGCAATGAACAATGCAAGGCAAAAACTCTTTAGAGTGGCAAACAATGCGAGACTAAGACATCTGTCAAACAGTCAATTAATTGCCAAAACGAGAAGTTGATGCCAACAGATGATCCCAAAGAAGCAGAGAAAAAAGAGGCAAAAGCTGATGATGTCAGACCTCTATCTGATGCCAAACAACAGTCGTATGCCAGCACCACCTTGGCAAAATGAACAGAACCAACATTTATCTATTCACCGCCACCTTTTCCATAAAGGCTCCAAAAGCATAAACAAGACCAACAGTTTAAGGGCTTCTTAGAATTCCTTAAAAACTACAAATCAACATCCCATTAGTGGAAGCTCTCTAACAAATGCCCAACTACGTTAAATTCATATAGGACATCTTGTCCAAAAAGAGGAAGCTGGGCGACTTTGAGACTGTTGCTCTTACTAAAGGATGCAATGCCATGATCACCAATAGATTGCCACCGAAGTTGAAAGATCTTAGGAGTTTTACAATTCCCTGTACGATTAGAAATAGATTCATGGGCAAGGCACTGTGCGACTTGGGAGCCAGCATCAATCTGATGCCAATGTCAGTTTTCAGGACATTTGGCATCGAGGCAAGACCTACCATAGCAACACTTCAGCTAACAGATCAATCTTTTGCACATCCCAAGGGTAAGGTTCAAGATGTGTTGGTAAGGGTTGATAAAGTTATATTTCTTGTTGATTTCATTATTTTAGAATATGAGGCTGATGTTAATGTCCCAATTATTTTGGGAAGACCATTTTTTGCCATGGGTAGGACTTTAATTGATGAGCAAAAAAGTGAGCTTACTATGCGTACGAATGACCAGTAGGTTACGTTTAACGTATTTCAAGCTCTTAAGTGTGTAAATGAACCTGGGGAATGCCAAGCTATTGAGATCATGGAATTTATCTTTGATGAGGTCATGGCACAGTTTTGCCAGGGCACTGATGATGATGCTAGAGAACTGGATGACGAGGATACATCGAGTGAGGAATCTGAAGAACCAACCTTGCTGGATGAGGTCATAAGTTATTTTGATAAATCTAAGCCACTTGAGTTGGCTAGCAGAGAGATCAGAGCACCAAATCCATCTAGTAAGGAGCCACCGAACTTGGAACTGAAACAATTGCCAAGTCACCTTAAACATGTCTCGACATCAAAAGAGAAAGGAGAAGTAGAGCTTAAGCACTACTGGGGTGTTGAGTTCGATCAAAGGTTCTCAAGACCTACGTCAAAGAGATTCTTCAATTTTATAAGGTGGTTGTTCAAAGCCATCATGGCAAAATATTCTTTTTCATTGTGCAATCAAGAGTTTGACTTACTCAAAGGCAATAAATCCTTCGGCTTTCTATGTTGGTTATTCAAACAAAAGATTATCACATCCTACCATCTACCAACCAAGGGCCACAAACCGAAGCACTACTAGGAAGTAAGTCAGAATACTGCCAATGAGACTATTCTCCTTGTGGACATTCAGTAAATTTTTGCCAACCAGTCTAATCATTGTAAATAGTTTAGGATAGTTATTTTCTTTTCAATATTTAGAATATATTAGTTTCAATTTTTTAGATTTTTGTTTTATTTCTTTTTCTGTTTTGAAATGTTTCTTTGAATCTTAGCATAGGAAATTTTGCCAAAAGACCATGCCGAGTTCTACTGCTAAGACACCCAAGACTAGATTCAGACAACATTCAAAAATGAAAAGGAACCATCACCCCAGCATTGTGGAAGTAATTAATTGACAGAGAGGCTAAGGAGAAGAGCAAGGGAAGGGTTGTTGAGCCAGTGTCTGCTGCCAAGACGACCAAAGCTAAACCTGTGGCACCAATGCCGGAAACAAAGCCAACAACAATGCCAGCCGAAGCTTTGGCATTACTTTCCCAGATTTATCAGTGGGACAAAGCCCTAAAGACCACTCTAGAGGGCATTTCCATTGATATATTGCCAAAGTTTCTAGAATTTCCAGCTGCATTTGCTGCCCAAGAAGGAATGCCACTGAGCCCCCAATATGATCATACTCTAGCCCAGCAATCTGATGGCACTATACTAATGGAGCGCCAAAACCATTCTTTAGGGGAGTCCTCATCCCTTTAACTCCTTACATTCACGTTTTTTTAGCATACATTGCATTTGTATATATGTGTTTTCATGCATTTCCTTTTGTGAATATATGTGTTCATGCATTGAGGACAATGCACACCTTTGGTTTGGGGGTGTGTGTTCCCTCGCATCTTTTGTCATGCCATGCCATGCATTCATGTTTATATTTTTGTATACATTTTTTGCCATGTAGATTAGGTATAACCATGCATACCAAACCACTAAAATTTTTTTGCCAAGGCTTGATTGATCTGATAAGCATAACTGCTAGCATAATTAGAATTTGTACTAGTATGCTCTGTCTGATGATGAAATTAGAATCTTTAGTTTGTATGCGCCAGGAGGTTAGTAATGACAAGACTACTTGACAATTGATCTATACTTTGGGAAACTGAAATATCACTTAGCACATAGTATGCATCTACTTCCCAAGACAAACTTAGGATTCTTGAAACTGAACTCAGAAATGTCTGGATTAACGTGGGGGTTCATGGTATGCTCTCACTTATTTCTCACGCCAAACAATATTACGAAGCAAGCCTGAAAATATTACCAGCAGAAACCCCTGGTAAATAAATAAATAAATATAAATTCTGAGTTTGGGTAGTAAAGATTAACTAAGAGGGTTAAAGGATACTTGATGCATATTGCATGCACTTCATGCACTCTTCATGACCCTAGACTAGAGTTATATTGTTGCACTTGAATTTGCTTATCTGCTTGGCATTACTGCACAGGGATGCCTAAGAACAGAACTAGGGCTGGATTCTGCTTGCTAGCATGAGTTGTAAATCAAGACATTTTTGCTAAGGTATTTTTTTTCTATTTTTATAAATTTTAGTTGCATTACTTGAGGACAAGCAATGAGCTAGATTAAGGGGTGTGTTAACTCCTTAAAAGTACTATATTTTATATATATTGTCATGCTTTTGCTTGAATTTGAGTACATATGTGTGCATTTTGTTAGTAGAATCATGCATTTGCATTAAGGAGTTGAGGAATGCTTCATTTACTAGAGTAAAGGTGTATTTTCCTTAATGTGGCAGGTCATGACAGGTTTGGTAGAGCAGAACAAGAGTTGTTGGCAGAGTAGAGCGAAAGACTAGAAGAGAAATGCCAAACAGCCTTGGCAATAAGTTGCAAGAAGAGTTTTGCCAAGAACCCTTGGCAATACTAGCCCGAGAAAATATGACCAGATCAGACTACGAGAAAATAATATTGGATCAAACTCTGCAAAAATAGGATCAGATAAGATGGTGGCAAAAGAATGCCAAGCTCAGTTGGCAAAAAAAATGCCAAGCTCGATTGGCAAAAAAATGTTAAGGTCGGTTGGCAAAAGAATGCCAAGCTCGTTGGCATAAGATTGAAGGCCAATAACGTCAGCCCTAGTCAAAATCAGATCAATTCAAATTCAAAGGGGGGATAAGAAGATAACACTCTTATCCTATCACACAATCAACTTTCAAACTCAAACCTATCCTAGGGTTTCCATGCAAACCTATTTAAAGGAGATCGAGCAAGCACTTGAGATGATCGGAGATTTGAGAAGAGAGGTGTTGCGCAGTGACAAGGTGTTGCGATAAAGAAGATGAAGGCTTGAACTTGAGAAATAGTCTGCAACAATGGAGAATAAGGAGTCGGAGACAACAAGATCTATGGCTTGAAGATTCTATGAGACATTTGGAATTCATTGAAGGGTTGCATCGAAAGACCTTCTTCCTTGCCTTAGTTCCTTGCTAATCTTTTGTATTTCTTTCATGTGTTAAAGAATGATTTCAAACTTATATTTGATGCGATTTACCCTAGCCATGAACTAACTCTTGATTGGTTAGGGGATGTTTGCGATGAATGCTAAGTGTTTCTTTAGTAATTAATTACTTTGGCTTTACTTTCTATCTTTCATGTGCTTTGTTTCTACATATTTATTGTCATACGACCGTTGGCATTGAATGTTGGTTACCACCTAATATCTTAACAGACTTAGGAGATAAGGACTAATGACAGGATACTAAGGAGAGAAACTTCAAAAGAAGATACTCAAGTAGAGGAAACTTACATCTGAAGTGAATCTACCCATTAGGAGTAAAGATTGAATCTTCATCGAGTCAATTGCTTAAAACTCACTATAGATATATAGGTGTTAGCAGTAGTTAACTTAGGACATTGCCATTGATAGAGGCAGTATTAGGTTAGAATATGTCCGGGAATAAACTGGAGTTTGACATTACTAATCGCTGTTGGCATTAGCATGAAATCCAAACATCCTTTGCCAAATCTTTGCTATCATTCTTGCACCTATTTTTTCCCAGATTATTATCATTTCATTACTGTAATTTTCACTTTACTTCAGTTCTCTTTATCATTTTTATATCTTTAATTCTTCTATTTTACTCAATCAATTGCCATCACTTTTATTTTCCAGTTCACAAGTATTAATTGTGGCAATTAATTCCTAGATAATCCATGTGGATACGATACTCAACTCACTACTATATTATTTGTTGATCGTGTATACTTTCACGTAAAAGATGTATTCTTGGAATTATCTACTTGCATATTTACAGTGAATACTTAATCTTTTTCCATGCAATATTATGTCAACAGAAGTCCTAGCTTTTCAATCATCAAATCACTTGCAACGTTAGTACAACTACCACCATCTATTATGACAAAGCATACCTTCCCATTGACATGACATCTGGAGTGGAATATGTTTTCACGTTGTTGTTCACTTTCCATAACTTGTGTACTAAGGCTTCTTTTAAAAACAAGGGCCTCTCCATCAACCGAAAATTTCATCTCCTCTTCATCGGTTGGAACCTTGGTTTCCTCTACTTCCTCATGATCTGATTCAATCTCTCCATTGTATCGAATAAACATGGCGTTGTGGTTTGCGCATTGACTAGAAATGTGGCCACGTCCTAAACATTTGGAACATTGCATATCACGTGATCTAACTAGGATAGAAACATTATTACCCTTGCTGGTTTTGGCAATGGGCTTGTTGGGCTTTGAGGGACCACTACCATCTTTGGGCGGAATGGCAACATGTTTTTTGTAAGTTCCTTTCCCCCATTTGGATGCAATGCTACATAGGACAGCATGCCCTTTTTCTTTTAAATTGTTTTTCTATTTTCATATCCATGTGGACCATATCATCAATGTCAACATAGTGTTGCAACTCAACTATATTGGCAATATTCGGATTAAGTTCTGCTAGAAATCTAGACATAGTGGCTTCTCAGTCTTCATTTATGTTAGCACGAATCATGGCCACTTCCATCTCTTTAAAGTAATCCTCAACGCTCTAGTTACCTTGTTTGAGATTCTGGAGTTTGTTGAATAATTCCTGGTGGTAGTGAGTCGGGATGAATCTCCTACGCATAACGACCTTCATCTTATTCCAAGTAGAAATAGGTCTTTCGTCATTTCGTCTCCTGCTAGAAGTCAACTGATTCCACCATATTAGCGCATAATCCATGAATTCAATGGCGGCTAGTTTTACCTTCTTACGCTCAGAGTAATTGTGGCACTGGAAGTTGTGCTCGATTTTCTTTTCCCAAGCTAGATAAGCCTCGGGATCGATTTTGCCTTGGGATGGTGGAATGTTAATCTTGATGTTGTTAAGATCATCATCCACTGGTGGGCAAGCTCTTTGGTACCTAGGCTCTTGACTCCTTAAACTTTGATGGGAGGCTAGCTCGTCTGCTTGTCCATCATCCACCTCGTCATCATATTCTTTCCCGTGCTCTAAATTATGCCTCATTTGAGATCTTTCCTCTAATTGTTCTAGTCGCTCTTGCATTGGCCCTAACCTTTGTTGCAACAAACTGTCCATTCCTTAGATAATATCTTGAAGATTGGAATTAGTTGCATCCATATTAACATTATTACTACCACCAACAATGTTTCTCACAGAATTTTGAGACATGATTAACTAATAAACCTCACTATCAAAACCTTACAGAAATCACTCCAAAGAAAAGTAACCACGCCACTCGTGTTTCACTCGGGATCTAGCTTTTATCCCTTAATCTACTCTCTTGCATTTTACCTCGTTGTTCTCCTTTTATGTTCTTGAAAAACTTACTCAAGATTAAGCAAGTAGTCTTTTGTGAAACCGGCTGCAAAAATGATTGTTAGGTGGGAATATGTAAGACAAATAGGGTAGGCTTAAACAAGAAAAATAAAGGTTAGAAAAAGGTCACGATGACATTAAAAGTAAAAAATGCAAAACGAAGCAAACCTTCTCGGAAATGAGAATTTCTTTTCAACTTTCTCAAATTTTTTCTTTCAATTTCTTTGACCCTCCATCTTTTTGAATTTTTTTCTTTGTACAAAAACTTCTATTATTTTTTTTTCTTTTTTAAAAAAACTAATCAGGAAGAGGGAGAAAAACTTATTGGATCAAATAACTCTGATACCAAATGATACGAGCTTGGTACGTGAGTTTCCAAGTCGTATTTTTTGCCCGATCATGATCCGACTAAGTTTCTTCTCAAACTGAAAATTTGGGTTGAATTGGTTAGGTTATGTGTTCAAGGGAGGTTGTAGAAAAGAAAAGGATGGTGCAAATGGGTTATACTTGTAGAATGTGGTTAATGGTTGATGAGTTGGAATGGAGATTTGGATGAATGGTGGAGGTGATGGTGATGTTTAAGGGAGATAGTTTGGTTTTAGAACGAAGGAAGAACCAACACTATATAACAATGTCGACCTGAACCTTATAATGTTCGTAAACCGTAGATGGATCGTGACCCACTAGTTATAAAGAACTAGGAACCAATGATATAAAAGAATAGAAATGAATGATTTCACAAGACGAACTTGCAAATAGATAAAGTTCTTAAAGAACAAGAAAGTTAAACAGTCGCAAGAAAATATATATTCCAAGTTATGTTTTGATAGCTACAAATGAGACCTATTTATAAGAATTACAAGATGAAAGAGGAAATGACTTAAAATGAATCTAGTAAATTCCTTTTAATGGCCATTCATGCATGTCTTCAAAGCTTGTGACTATCATTCTTCTCTTGGTAGCCAAATGGTCTTGTGAAGCTTTTAAAATGCTTTAAAGTTTGATCCTTCCAACTCCCTTTGGTAACCAAATGGTTGTGAAGCTTAAAAGGCATTTTGGGCTCTTTAAGATACTCTCAAATTTTGTCATTCATGAATCATTACTGTCATGCACCTAGCCTTTTCCATGTGATATGTGAATATGTCCATTAGCCTTCCATGCAAGATCCTTGCCAATTGCAACCATTGGTGTGCTCTTACTTCCTTATTTCCTACAAATAATCATCACATATGATAAGACATCTTAAATGTGTAGAGAAATGACAACTTAAATGTACATGCAACTTGGTAACATAAATATGCAAACAAGACAAAATAAATGTGCAAGAAACATGTATAATATAATTATTAAAATGCTGGAAATATAAGTGTCCTAAATGCAACTAATGCAAATGATTTTATTACATCATAAACTATAGTTTAACATGTAACACATGCAAACTAATACATATAAAGAATGTGACATGGGCCGGGTGAGCTAAGGGTTTTCATGCTAGACTCGAGTGAGCTAAGGGTGGTTGCATTTGAGTCCCAAATTTGACAAATCAAGCTTTCCAAAGTTTCTCGCATTATTCTTGCTCGAGCACGAGTCATAGGTCCTAAGTAAGCCTTTCCGGAACAACTTGGGTCATGATCACATCACCCCTAAACTTAAATGTGAAAAGAATACACATACTAATCCATAAACATCATACATGAACAAACACCACGTAAAGCAAGGTACAAACTCCTAACCCTTAAAAATAATATCAAACTCACAACAGTCACAAGGCATGGTCACCCCTTATCAAAGATACCCTACTGCGTACAACGAACCAACCAAACCTATAAGCAACAAAGCAAGCAAACTCGCCCCAATCTGCCCAAGATTGGCTTCAAAGCCAACAAGTTCGAGAAGAGCAAGTTTTAAATTTTATATCATTATCCAAGTTTTAAATAAAAAATTATATGAAATAAGTTTTAAACAAAAATCTAATTCATATTAATATAGAAAAATTACTATCACATGTACTACTAGTAAAAAAATATTTTCACAAGTAAGATTAAAATAGTGATAAGTGTCCGTTTATTTTATTGTTTATTTTAAATAAAGAGAAATGACATTTGACGTCATTTTAACTCTGCTTATAAAAAAATCACAAAAAATACTCCAAATAATAGTCCTAAAAAATCATATCATATATGATAGAGTGAGAGAGCATGATATAAGCTTGCGTGACAAAAATATGTATAATATGTACACTAAACAAAAAAAGTATGCATTTTTATTTAATTAAAATAAACTAAAAGCATGACATAAAATAAAATAAAAAAGTATTTTATATAAATATTTAATTGTCTCTTATATAAAATTTCATATATGGAATAAAAGGAATAAACCATGAAGGATTGTAATTTAAAATATACAACATTTAGTTGTATCTTATATGTAATAATGCACAAAAATATATAAAAATCAAATAAAAATAAGCATATTTCATTAAGAATAAGTTACTATGTAATTTTAAAACCATAATATTTTAATATTTTTTAAAAATAATACAAAATTAAAATAAATTTTTGAAATATAAAAAACATAAAGTAAATTTGTGAATCATACAAGATATAAAAAGTAATTTATTTAAAATTAAAAGATTTGCAATTCAAAAAATTAAAAGAATTGAACCTTATTAACTTTAATAGTTAAAAATATATAAAAATACAAATAACTTAAATCTAAAATGATTTATTTCAAGATAATTTGTATGCAAAATTAAACTTAAATAACTGAGCATAAAACGATCATAACTCAAAAGTATTTGAACCTAAAATAACATTTAACATAAAAGGTAAGAAGGAAAAAAATTAATAAAACAATAAAATAATTCATGAAATAAACAGTACATAGTAATACCTAACCACATACCTCGGCCGATGTTGACATCATACCCATTGAAATATAACTACATAGATTTATTGATATCACGGGTGTTCATTCGTTTTATTATTTTTATGAGTCTAAATTTTAATATTTATCTTCAGATATTATTATAACACAATTTAATAAAACATATATATAATTACACATAGATGCATAAAATGCCACATATTTTCATGTATATACATATCCACTCGTGCGATTATTCTCTCGCTCGTTGCCCAAATTTATGTACATGAAATAAAATCTGGGTGGACATTTACTCCGATTTTCTCAGTATGACATTAAAACTTTTATGTTTAATCATTTTAAAAACTGAAAGAAATAAAAAAAAACTGGTTTTTTTTCTTTTATTCCTTACTGGTAGGCAGCGGTGATAATTTTAGTGTTCGTCGAAAGTTATATGCCTATATTGATTTTCCTTATTTTTTATGTTTATTTTTTATTTTTTATATTTTATTTTTTTCTGGTTTTTTATCTTGTGGTACATTTTTATTTTATGTCACGTTTTTGTCTACTTTTGTAATAGATTTACGTTCATAAATGTTTTTCTCATGACGCTTGGCTCTGATTTGCAGTTAGTGGTTTTTTAGTAGTTTGGTCTTTTTTTTGTAGTTTATTTGTCCATGCAGTCATATATGTTTTATGAAGCAGCTTTGCAAGATTGTTGGTTTCTCTTATCACTATTACTTCAATCCTTAAGTGTATAGGTAAATAGAAACAAAGAGTTTTGTTTTATGCTTCCTTTCTTTAGTATTTCATCTCATCCTATATTTGCAGCTTACTGAACATGTGTTTTGCTAGTCTGATGTTTTATTGTCTAGTTCTTTTTTATTTAGCTTTACTTTATTTCGTTAGTTTTATGATACATTTTTATTTCGTTTGAAATATTTCTCTATTTTGTTTTTTAATAAATTTATACGGCATTTTTTTAAAAGTATATGTTTAATCATTATAAAAAAATAAAAATAAATAATTCAAATTAATTATGTGAAAACGAAAGTGGGGAATTGAAGAGCCCATAGTCTGCCTCTAATTAAAGTTACATCTTATTATTATTGTTGCTTTGTCAATTCCAGCACGCTCAATTACCGGCAAAAGCAAATACATTAAACCTGATTGTCTACCTAAGCTTTTATATATGTTTTAAATAAGTGAGTTATGATTAAATCCTAACATCCTCAAACCCCAAATAATATATGTTAGATCCATTGCATGATTGAGAAAGAACCAGCTTTTAATTTTTTTTTTATATTTTCCATTAATACCCAATAAGACTGACCTTAATTTTGAGTTTGACAATCAAACCGTATGTGTAATGACTTGATTGGACTTGGAAGAGCTAGGCTTGCACTTACAAATCTACTAACACTACAGCAAACAGGGACATTACCGGCGTTTTTAAAGTCTTTTAGCGTCGTTTATAAACATTAATCATAGTTTAAATATTTAATAGGTCAATGAACCCAATGGAGTAGGGATGGACAAAACTCGACTCAACTCGAAAAAATTGAATTATTCGACTCGACTCGAGGCGAAAGAAATTGACTCATTTTGACTCGACTCTTAATTTCATAAACTCGACTTGACTCGATAAAATTTCAAATAAAGTTTGAGTTATGAAAAGGAAATTCGAATAAGTTGAAATTTTTAGTAATTAGTTTATCAGTTTTCATATTTGAGTTGAGTCTGTCAATTTTGCATGATTTATTATGTATATTACATGTGAAAATATGAAGAAATATATATGTATATCGTATATGCATATAGAAAGCCGTTAAAATTGAATCAATATGTGCATAACCAAGCCCTAAGTATATGCATATAGAAATATATGTGTGCACTGCTACGTATAGGCGTATAGAAATATATATATATATATATATATATATATGAAGAAATATACATATACAATTAAATTTTTGCGGAAATTCAAAAACTCAACACGACTCGAATTTTATAAACTCGACTCGATTGAAAAAAATTTCAAATAAAGTTTGAATCGTAAAATAGGACTTACAAACTCGAAATTTTTTGACTCGACTCAACTCAACTCGATCAAACGTCCAACCCTACAATGGAGAGTATGTATGAACAAAAATCCGGGTTAAAATCACTTTATCTACTAGATGTGTATCATTAAAGGGTTAAAAATATGTATGAACAGGAATTACCTTATAATCATCCTATATTTATTAAAAAAAATATTTAATAGGTCAATGTTAGAATTGGAAAATTTAACCGTCTTCAAATTTTAAACCTGTTCCGAACTTGGGTGTGAATGTACGATAACCCCAATGGAGATGATTTGTAGATATTTCAATGGTTTACAATTAATTTAATGGGCAAATTTTGAATAGCAATGGACAGCACACATTTATTAGCTTATCATAACAATCACATATATACCATACCAATGCATGCAAAAAAAAATCCCATTATATGTTATCATCATTATGACATCCTGTATTCCCCACACAATAATATTCACTTCCATTTCATCCTTGGTATGAAAAAGCAGAAATTGTATTTGATCAAAAAGAAAAAAGCAGGATTTTACTATTAGAATTTAGATAATAGTAGCTTATAAGCTTAGAAATAAATTTCAGTGAAAAGGGTTTCTTCTGAGTTGGAAAATCATGTATAAATCATTTATCTAAAGGCTAATTGTTTTATGTATCGTTAGTGGAATATATAAACACTATCCATGAATTTAGATATATATATATATATGTCATGTTTGGTAAACAGCTTTTTGAGCTAAAATTAGAGGTTTAAAGCATTTTTAGAAGTTTGACCAATCAAATCTACTAATTTGGATGTTTGGTAAATAGATGATTGTAATAGCGAATTAAGGTGAAACTTTTCATTTTTAAAAAGCTCCTTTTAGAGGTTTGGATAAAAGACTTATAAAGACTATTTTGTCTTTTTATTTTTGAATTTGTTTGTTTGATTGGTGAGAAAATGGAAGAATTGGTGAGAAAATGAAGAAAATATAAGGTTGAATCCGATAGGATTGTATCAGGGTTGGGGTTTTACTACATATTTTGAGTCCGGTGTCGAGTCTAGTGAAACCCTTCTAAAATTGAAGGTGAGCTGGGTAGGTAAAAATCAGATTCACAACCATCTTGAAACTCATTTGACATATAATAAATATAAGAACGCGGAATAAGTTGGAATGATCATGGGTCGGGTTGGGTCGAATTTTTGGTCGATCTGTATTTAACCCAAAAATTTAATACTCTTATGATGTTTCATCCGACTCGAACCGGAATTTTAGAGAAAAGATTCGAACTCGACCCGACATAAATAAAAAAATTTCATTTTCCATTATTATTTGATAAAATGGAGAACTAATTGAAAAAATACAAATAAAAAGGGAGTATTATAATAATTATTCTATTTTTATTAGACAAAATAGGGAGATATATATATATATATATATAGGGATGGGATCCAGTTACATGGTGTAAAACTCAATTAGTTTTACACTAATTCATGGCCATTGGATGAATAAAATGGATGGACGAGATTAACAGTAAAAAATGTAAAGATTATCACTTGGAAAAAAAAGATAAGAAAGTACTCTTAGCCATTAATTATCATCATCCAACGATAAAAAAAAAATGTAAAAGTAATTGAGTTTTACACCATGTAAGTAGATTCTAACCCATATATATAGGGATTGGATCCAGTTACATGGTGTAAAACTCATTTAGTTTTACAATAATCCATGGCCATTTGATGAGTAAAATGGATGGATGAGATTAACTGTAAAAAATGTGAATTATCACTTGGAAAAAAAGAGATAAGGAAACAATCTTAGCCATTAATTACCATCATCCAACGGTCTAAAAAAGTGTAAAAGTAATTGAATTTTACACCATGTAAGTGGATCCTAACCTATATAGAGAAAGAGAGAGACTCGACCTTATCCTCAAAAAATCAAACCCGAACCAAAAATTTTCTTAAAAAAACTGACCTATAAGATCGGATTGGGTCGGAACCCATCGAGTATAGGTTAAATAGCTATCCCTAGAAATAAGTGTATCTGAATGCTCAATATCCTTTAATTTAAAGGTGAAAAGGAATATGTGTAGTCTAAACATTATTTTTTTTATTAAAAAAATCACTCTTTGTAAAGAACAAGATTAGGGGTTCAAAAAACATCTAAACTTAGAAAAAAAATCAATTCAAACCCTTAACTTTTTTACACCTAATTAAGCTTGTAAATCTAAGAAAATCAATCTGGTCATTTGGTCAACATTGACGGTTAATTGTAACGTTTTGTAATTATTATGTATTGTGATAGTGTGTTGTCATGTGTATTTCTAGGATTTTTTAATTTTATTTTGAACTATATTTAAAATCTTTATAAAAGTTCTAAAGAGTATAAAAAATAAAAATATTAAATTAATTATTTTTAAATGCTTTAAAACTTATTAAAAACAACAAAAGAAATTAAAATATTTTAAAAGATATAAAATATTACATTTTTTTAAAAAAAAGTAATAAGAAAATATTAAAAGTTATTATACGATTTTAAATATTAATATTTAAAAATTATCTAAAACATTACAAATTTATTTTAAAATTATTAAAATGTTAGATGAATCTCTGATGTCGTAACACAACAATTCATCTTGCCCAAATTTTTTTAACAAATGTATGATATTTTTTAATAATTTCTTTTATAAATACTTTTAGGCATCCTTCAAACATAAAACTATAATCTAAACTATTATTACATAAATTCATTGATAAAATATCTAAAATTTGTCCAACCATAGATAACAAACATTCCATGATAGAGTTTATTCTTAACGATACGTTTAATGAGAGAAATGGGGAAATACAAACTAATATTTGAGAGAATATTGATTATTGATAACTGTAATCCAAAACTCTATTTACAAGGGCTTATTTAGTAAAGAGGCTAATAGTCTTAGTCTGTTACAACTGGCCCAAACAGCCTAACTAACTCAGAAGAGTATAATCCACTATAACGCAAAGTAGTATTACTTTGATATCTTCTCAGTCCTTGTTGCTCCTTGATCCTCCTTGCAAGAAGCAACACCAAGACGAGACCTCATGAAATCAAGCGAAACTGGAGGAATCGGCTTTGTCAAAATGTCAGCAACTTGTTTATCAGAATGGACAAAGTTAAAAATTAATTGTCCAGCAAAAACTCTTTCACAATCAAAATGCAAGTCGATTTCCACATGTTTAATTTTGGGATCGTGTGTAGAATTAGCGGCCATGGAGACAGTAGCAGAGTTATCACACCAAAGCACCGGCTTGCCAGCAACAGAAATACCTATCACCGACAACAAATTCTTAACCCACATCAATTCTGAAAACACAGTTCGCAACACTTCTGTATTCTGCTTCAGAAGTGGACCTAGAAACAACAGCTTGTTTCTTTGAAGTCCAAGAAATAGGGTTGCCACCCAAGAAAATACAGAACCTAGTTGTAGACCGCCTATCTTCAACCGAGGAGGCCCAATCAGCATAACAGACCATATCAAGTACAATCGAGGTTTGTAACACATGCCAAACGATGCTGTGCCAGTTAAATATCGAAGTATCCGTTTCACAACCTTCCAATGAGTAACAGAAGGATTGTACATGTACTAGGAAACCTTATTTACAACAAAGGCAATATCTGGCTTTGTTAGAGTGAGATACTACAGTCCTCCAACAATGCTTCTAAACAAATGAATATCCTCAAAAAGTTAATCATCAACTGTCTGAAGCTTTGGTGTGACAACCATTGGAGTTGGACATGGATGAGCATTAGTCATTCTAGCTTTCAATAAAAGATCAGCTACATACTTCTTTTGATTCAAAACTAGCTCTTTCGAACTAAGCTGAATTTCCATCCCCAAGAAGGACTCCATATGCCCTAAATCCTGAAGGAGAAATTCCTTATTAATCTGCCAAACCACACTATCAACATCATCAATGTTGTTGACAGTGATGACAATGTCATCCACATACACCATAAGAACAAGCTCCTAGAGACAGTATTGCTCACAAATAACGAAGCATCAGCCCTGAAAGTAGTAAATCGAAGCTGAGAAATGAGAAAAGCTTTCAGAGTATCATACCAAGCCCGTGGGGCTTATCTAAGACCATATAGGACTTTCTTTAGTCAACAGACTAGTGGTTCTCCATTGGAACCATGCTGCCCAAAGCTAGAGGGTTTAACTTATGTAAATCTCCTCGGAAAACTCACCATTAAGAAAGGTATTGTTGATGTCAATTTGCCTAATGGTCCACCCTTTGACAACTACAGCATCTAAGAACAATACGAATGGTAGAATACCTCACAATAGGGCCATAGGTCTCTTTAAATTCAGTGCCCACTACTTAAGAGTAGCCCTTTGTTACCAACCTTGCCTTGAATCTATCCACAATGCCATCTAGTTTCTTCTTCACTTTAAAAAGCCACTTGCAGCCCACTGGCTTTCTAGAAAAGGGAAGTTGTTGAAGCTCCCAAGTACCATTATTGATTAGTGTCGAGTATTCAGCATGAACAACATCCCTCTAACCAGGCAATTAGAGAGCATTAAGCACATTTGTGGGTTTAACAAAATTATCTTCCATAATAAGTGCTTTTGGTTTAAAAATTCCAGCTTTTGCACGAGTAACCATAGAGTGATTATTTTTGGGAATAAGAACAGATGATAAAGGTGGATGGAATGGAAGTGGTGAAAGTGGAAGTGATAGTAATGAAAATGAAGTAAACTGAGGTGAAGAAGATAATGGAGGTAATGGTAATGAAGGTGAATCTTGTGGGGATGATAAAGATGAAGTTAAATCTTGTGGAGATGGTAAATCTTGTAGAGATGGTAAATCTGGTGGTGATTGAGAAAAAGATGAAACTGATGGTGGTAAGGGAGGTGAAGAAAAAGGAGGAAATGATTGTGATGAAGATAAATCTTGTGGTGATGAAAGAAATGGAAGAGACAAGGAAGAGGGATCATGTGATAGTAATGGTGATGAATTAGATGACGGTAAAGGTGAAACAGTTGGAACTGGTGATGAATGTGCAGGTGATGATGAAGTAAGAATAAAACAATGGTGGTGATGATGGTAGAGATGCAGGGTGAGACACAACAGTCCTATAATGAACAAGTGTAGGGGTGAACTATATGCTTGACTCATTTGAACATGTGATGAACCAATAGGAATAGAGTTATTAGAACTTGAAGCATGTAATGTTGAATTTAAACCATTAAAGCAAGGCAAAAGGTCAAAAATAGCCCCCATAATGTTTCACCATTTAGTCATTTTAGCTCTATTCTTTTTTTTTTGGTGCAAACAAGCACCTAACGTTTCCTTTTCGTTCAAATTTCACCCTTGTTGGATGGAAACCGTTAGTCAACTAACAGTCCACGCCTGAGGCTGACATGGTATGTCTGCATGGCATGGGGAGATGATGTGGTGATGCCACATGGCATTTTTAAAAAAATATTTTTTGAAGATTTTTTTTAATATTTCTAACCAATCAAATGGTGCCACGTCAACAAAGTGCCATGTGGCATCGCCACATCATTTCTCCATGTCATGCAAACATGCCACGTCAGCCTCAGGCGTGGACCGTTAGTTGAATAACGGTTCCCATCCAACAATGGTGAAATTTGAACGAAAAATGAAACGTTGGGTGCTTGTTTTCACCAAAAAAAAAGAATATGGCTAAAATGACCAAATGGTTAAACGTTGGGGCTATTTTGACCTTTTGCCTTAAAGAAATCATGTAACTTGGATATGGACACCTTAGGACATGACTTAGACTGATTTCTGGAATATGGAAAATTAGCTTCATCAGACTTAACATGCCGGGAGATATACAACCTCCTTGAAGGATCAAGACACTTGTACCCCTTAAACAATGGGGAATAACCAAGAAAGACACAGGCAGTGGACCTAAACTAAAGTTTATGTCTGTTATATGGACGCAACAGTGCGTAACACACACACACAAACACCCTCAAAATCAGGAACTGTATTGAAAAGTTTTTGATACGGGGATATACCTGCCAAAGCACTCGTAGGTAGTTTGTTGATTAGGTAAAAGCACTGGAGAAGGCATCAGTCCAGAACTTGAGGGGCAAGAAAGCCTGATCAAGCAACGTGAGACCAACCTCCACCACATGCATGTGTTTGCGTTCAACCAAGCCATTCTTCTTAGAGGTGTGAGGGCAAGAGCGCCTATGAACTATCCCACGATCCTTTAGATAAGTCTGCAAGGCAGCAAACTCCCCACCACAGTCAGACTGAACCATTTTCAACTTCTGGCCAAGCTGCCTCTCAACTTCCTTGTGAAAGTGTACAAAAACTTCTCCAACCTGTGATTTCTGTTTAAGAAAATACAACCAGCTATATCTGGTACACGCATCAGTAAATGCAATATAATACTTGTAACCATTAGAAAAGAGGGGAGTAGGCCCCCAAACGTCAGCAACCACTAGCTCAAGAGGATTAGAATAAACAGTATGAAAAGCACTAAAAGGCAGCGTATGTGATTTACCATATTGACAGGCTTGGCAAAATGAAAGATCAGAAGAAGAACTTTTATTAGAAACACCAGAAACATTACAAGAATTCAAAGCTTTTATTAAAACAACAAAGGATGGATGACCAAGCCTATTGTGCCACGTATCTAATGACACAAAGCTAGAACTTCTAATAGCAACATTACAAGATGAATCAAAACTAGTGGAGGAATACAAACAATCAGAAGAAACCCCTAAATTGTACATACCATTTATTTATGAACCTTACAGCAGAACTTTCTTGGAGTAAAGATCATTGACTTGACAAAATCGAGGGAAAAACTCAATGGATACCTGATTATCTTGTATAAACTTAGAGACAGATAGTAAATTTTTGGTGATACCAGGAACAACAAGAAGATTTTGTAACCAAAACTGCTTAGAATTAGCAAACACAACATGCTGACCAAAACATTTAATTGGTAAGAGATTTCCATTACCCACTTTAACATTACCTGAACCAGGCTGAGATGTACCAGCTTGAATATTATTGATATTGTTTGTGAGATGATGCGTGGCACCAGAATTTGGATACCACGCATTATCATCCACCATATCAAGAGTTGCAATAAGAGCATGTGGCACAACAAATTGAGGAGCTGAAGGAATCACAGTAGGAAACTGAGAGGTTGATGCAGTAGCATATGAGGGGATGTTGACAGAAGGTTGAGCAAACTGAACACGTGTAGGAGGATGAGCTAAAGTAGAAGCATAGGGTTGAGCAAACTGAACATGTGTAGAAAGTTGAGATGAAGTAGAAGCATAGGGTTGAACTGAAGTAAAGGCATAAGAAGAATACACCTGGGGTACATGAACCGGTGAACCAGACATGACAGTAGAAGCAGGATAATACAGTGAAGAGTATGAAGACAAGCCAAGACTAACATAAGAAGAGAAATTGGCTTGAAGAGTTGAAGAATAACCCCTGCCACCCTGAGCAGACCTGGCAGATTCATTTTTAAAGCTCGTGTCAAATCGAAAATAACATCTGTCCACAAGGTGACCAACCTACCACAAAACTGACATTGAGGCCTAAAAGAGCCCCTACCCCTACATCTTCCCCTATTATTATTGAAGTTATAGGGAGCCTGTCCATCTGGAGGAGAGTCAAACTCGCCATGTTGAGAAGGTGAAGCAGATTGAACATTAGGAGCATAATGATTAACCATATTAGCACTAATACTGGGAGCAGTGGGAACAATAGACCCTGAGTTAGAGAAGGTCTGAGTAACAGAATTAGTAAAAGCAGTAAAAGAATCAACACAATGAACCTGTCTAGCTTCAGCATCCAAAAGAATAGTACGAACAGTACTCAGATCAGAAGACGCGGGACTAGAAAATATAACAGTAGTGAAAGCTCAAACTCTAGAAGTAAGCCATTAAGAACAACAATAACATGTTCATGTTCTGAAATAATCTCACCCTAGTTAGCAAGATTATCACACAGAGATTTAATTTTCATTAGGTAGTCTCTCATGCTTAGATCTCCCTTTTTCTGTGAGTGCAACTTTCTTCTATAAGACATAAAATGAGAGGTTGTTTTCCCACTATATAACTTATGCAAGGTATGCCAAATATCAAAGGCAGTACTAAGACCTATCAAGTGAGGCAAAACAGATTCATGAACCGTAGACAGAATCCACGTGGCAAGAGGACCATCTTGCTCTTTAAAAATCTCAAAATCAGGATTGATACACAAAGCTCCATTGACAATTATGTATTGAGGAGGACAAAGAATGGCTTTATCAATGAATTTCAACAACCTATGAGTCTTAATAGTGAGAAAAACTTGTTGACGCCACAACAAGTAGTTGTGATCATCCAAAGTTACATTGATTTTCTTAGTAGAGAATAATTTAGTAGACACTATCAAACTAGAGGCACTAGAAGATCCTACAACAGGCTGAGACTGATCATGATTCAAGTTAACATCAGCAGAGGTATTGAAAGGCGGAACACTAGTATGAGTATGATCATGATTCACATTCAAATTAACAGAAGTATTGAGAGGTGAAACACTGATATTTGTGGTCGTGCCACCAGAAGAACCAACAGGAATATTGGTAGTAACAGATTCATCATTCACCATTTTGAAAACCACATAATCACATATAAAAATAAAACAAATCACAGATCTAATCAAAATAACCGAAGCACACAACCAAAAATCAAGAATACGATCCCTAGAACAGATCGTAAAAGGCACATCCAGCAGAATGGAAATCAAAAGAACTCAAGCGACGATTCAACCAGGAAAAGACGAGAAAGCCAAAAGCAAGCGAAGAGCAAACGTAGCCACACTCCTCCAGAAACAAAACGAATCGACAGATAAAGAGGGAAGAAAAACAGACCAGAACCGACGATCGAGCCAAGAAGAAAATCGCCGGAAGAAACCTATAGCAACCGCGAAGGAATGACGACAACAGAAGCTCTAACGAACGGACGAATCTCTGATACCATGATAGATTTTATACTAAACAATAAGATCTTGTCAATTTAGAGGTGCTTTACTTCTCTTGTCCGCCCGATACCATGATAGATTTTATACTAAACAATAAGATATTGGCGCTAAAGGTGTTCATACTAGATTAATTGTTCCATTTAGCATAAGTATTGGTTAAAATGGTACGGTTAACTGTTAACAGTTATTAAACCATTAAAAAATGATTAATTATTAAATTTTTAAACGGTTAAACTTAACGATTCGGTTATAGGTACACATGTAATTTATTATATTTTTTTAAATATTCACTACTTCTTTTGAGAATAATAAAATTATCTCTCCGATAAATATTGTATTAAAAATTTTAAAAATATATTTAAATAAAGAATTTTTAATCACAAATTTCTTTTTATGTCTAAATAATTTCATAACAGTTAACCAAACGGTTAACAATTAACCATTATTTTTAACAGTAAGTTAACCGAAACTGTTTAAGCTTTAATAGTAGGTTAATTAACAGGTAAAATTTAACGGTTATACCGGTTAACGATTACGGTTTATTTTGCACACCTCTACTTGTCGCTGCTCCATGGAGATGTGTTTCATCAGACTTAATTTTTTTGAGCAATTCCAACTTAGAACGCACAACTTAGAGGGAGGAGAGGTGTCAATTAAGAGCTTTTAACTACTTTCTCTAGAAGTTTTGACGACTTAGTTGTTTCCTTATTACTTGATGTGGATTTATGCCTTTTTGAGATTTTGTTTGTTTTAGTTTTGTTATTGTTGTATGTACTTTTTTCCTTATTATTGCACGCGATAATAACTTCGGTTTATGATTAATTGATCTATGATATCATACTCTTTTCACCAAATAAATATTCTTTACAATTTTTAATAATTTTTTAATATTGTGGAGCAATTTATTAATATTTTTATAATTTTAAAAAAAATTGTTTAAAAAATATTTGTAAATATCACATAACATAATTGTAGTGTGTCACGTGATAATAATATCTTAAAAAATAATTAAAAATTGATGGTCAAAATTAGTTAGAAATTTAATTGATTAATTTATTAATTAAAATTTAATTGATTGAAAAAATTAATTAATTTAATTAATTTTTTCAAAAGTTTAAGAAATTAAAAAGTTTGATGTGAACTATAATTTTGTCTTACAACTACAAAATATTCTGGCCGTAATTAATTGGTATTTAATTTGCCACGTGTCAGATTCTATAGATTTTAAATGATGAGAAATGTACACTTCCATGGCTTTCCTATGTGGAATCTTTTTTTTCTTTTTTTTTAAAAGGTGATAAATCCTAATGAGTGATTCAAGTAATAACGATTTGTAAACGGAAGAAAAAGATGCGAGTGGAAGAAAATTAAATCATACAAAAAATATTAATATAGTTTTCTTAAAAAAACAATTTAAATAGAATGCAAATTTTTTATATGGAAAAGAAAAAATCTATTGGTATTGGTTTAATGTGGTTAAAAAAGAATACAACTGTTTTTTGTTTTAATGTTTATAACGTTATATTTCTATTTTAAGATTTGTGTTTTCTATAATTCCATGAATTATAGTTTCGTAGAATCATAACACAAAACTCAATTAACTTTTATGTCTGATTTAAGGTTTATGTTCGAGGGTTTATAGTTGTCTGTCTTTAAATTTTGAACTTAGATTTTTTCATTAAAAATGTAATGTGATATTTGAACCATTTTTTATTCAATTAGCAACTTTAAGTATATAAATGTATTTTTTTCATTTAAATTTTTTATAATTTCACAAACTAAATTAAATTCGATTAATTTGTGATATCAAAGTAAGAGTTATATTACCAATGAGAGTTGATCCAATTGGTAAGTAGCTTGGTATTGCTTAAGTAGGTTTCGAGTTCGAGACATTATATATGTAAAAAATCAACGTTAAAAAACTCGCCCTTCAAAATTCGTGAAGAGGTAGGCGTTAACGGGAAGATAAGTCAACTAAAAGAAAGTGCAGCCCCTAAAAATCGAAAAGTCAACTAAAAGAAAGTAGGAGTTATATTGTATAACGAGTTTCCTTTTCTACTGATTATGTTTTAATTGGTGAAGAGGTAGGCGTTAACGGGAAGATAAGTGCAGCCCTTGCCCAGACGGTAAGATGAGAGGCCAAAAACTTGGTGGTGGGGGCATGGACTCGGCGGATCCCATATCAATCGCCATCTCTAAGCTGTCCGCAAATATGTTATTGAATGAGGTTGGCTTAGGAATTTAAGTCAAAACCCTAATTGACAGGAACGGACTTAAAAATTTAAACGTAATAGTTAACAATACTAAATACAATCATTTATAGGATAAAAGTATTGAGTAAAACATCAAAAACTACTTAAAGATGTTCATAACTGAACATACAAAAAGCCCTTCAATCGCACAGTACTTGACCAATATTTTTAGGCACTACTAGTTCTCATTGGTATACAGCTTCGGTCCTTTTTAGGTTCATACCATATCAATTTCATTATTGAAATATGGAACCATAAATCTGATCCATCACTTCTCCTGCAGCTTTAAAAGAGTTGGTAAATTGATAAACGAATGTAAAGTCTAATTATGAATTTTATCCCTTTATAATAATTGAGAAATTAATTTCTACTTCAATTTTTCTGAATTTGATCTTTTATATTTTAGAAAATTAAAGAATTTAATCCAATTGAATAACACTATTTAACTCTTTTTTCTTTTGTTAAATCGTTAATATGGCAATGAATTAATAAAAATCAACATATTGCAAGTATCAACAATTCATGTATATCAACTATAGTAATAACTTATATAAAATTAAAGTAGAATGATTTGTTTTTTAAGAAGATGACGACAAATATATGATTGCATAATAAAAAATGTTAAAATTCAAGTGAAAAATCTTTTTTGGAAAAATCACAAGTAAAGGAGCAGAAATTCACTAAAGTCGAAAAATAAGAATGCACGAGAATTGTAACTTAATACGATTTCTGAGTTATTCGACTCTATATTCTAACTCTTACTCTATATCTATTTATAGGGATGAATAAAATTCTAATCAGATTCAATTTTTTACCTTACAACAAAGTATAATTGTAAAAGTATGCACGTATAATGACACTAACTGTTGAGACGTGCACCATAGCATGAGGGCAGGGGCCCTTCACCCGCGGCCTGCGTTCGTAGCCCAACACTAACCCCATTTTTTTCAAATTTCATTTTCACCAATTTGATCTCACTGTAGACTTTTCGAACCGAAAAAAAAAAGAAATTAGACTCGCAACTTCTAACAGTTTCAAAATATTATAAGATAAAAATCACGAGTAGACCAAGAATATAATGTCACTATTGTAATGGTGTTGTGATTAGTTCGATATCAATGACTTCATATATGTGTGTGTGACCCCTTCTCTTATGTTTGGATTATGAATATATTTATGAAAGAAATGTTAATTTGGGTTTGGGAATAAAAACAAAAAGGAAGAGAAAAATGAAAGAAAGTTAAGTTAGATGATGGTGAAAAAGATTAGGTCCCGAAAGAGAGAAATAAGAACACAGTTGGTGTAGGCCCTGGAGACGGCTTGCCATTAGCTGGATCGAAAGCTATGCTGATGATGCCTCTTTCCATTTCAATGCAGCGGTCTACATCAACCTCACTCTTCTCTCTAGTCTCTCCCGCCCTATATATATATATGTACACTTCAATTTCATCTCCAAATCAAACCCCATAAATTTCTCTTTTATCTTGCCTTAAACATGATCACAATCGCGTCTTCAAGCAATGCTTTTATTTTGATTCTCTCTTGTTTTCTTGCCATTTCGCTCTCGGTATTGGGGCGACCAGCCACTTTCCTCGAAGATTTTAAAGTCACTTGGTCCGAATCCCACATCAGGCAAATCGATGGAGGGAGGGCCATCCAACTTGTTTTAGACCAAAATTCAGGTTAAACTTTTCTGGGTCACTTCTTTGTTTTATTTTTAAGTACAAATTTGCAAGTCTAAAATTAAACCATATGTTACTCTTAATAATCTGCTGTTATTCTTTCTTCTTTAGGCTGTGGATTTGCTTCCGAAAGCAAGTACCTATTTGGACGGGTCAGTATGAAGATCAAGCTCATCCCCGGTGACTCTGCCGGAACGGTCACCGCCTTTTATGTATGTAAAGTTATCGACATAATCTTCAATGACATATGTAAGCCACACTGAAAATAATTGGTTTTCATTATAATCGGGATTGCAGATGAATTCTGATACAGACGCTGTAAGAGATGAGTTGGATTTCGAGTTCTTGGGAAACCGAACAGCCTTATACTGTCCAAACCAACATCTATGTTCATGGAAAAGGCGACAGGGAACAAAGGGTTAACCTTTGGTTCGATCAGTCAGCAGATTTCCATACATACACAATCACGTGGAACCATCATCATATTGTGTAAGTTTTGACAAGACACTGAAATTGTGTCGATGATACACGAAGTATATCAATTGTGTTAAGTGGACCTTTGGGCGTGTGTTTTTATAGGTTTTATGTGGATGACGTGCCAATCAGAGTTTACAAGAACAATGAAGCAAGAAATATCCCATACCCAAAAATGCAGCCAATGGGGGTGTATTCAACGCTGTGGGAAGCCGATGATTGGGCGACAAGGGGAGGCCTAGAGAAAATTGATTGGAGCAAAGCTCCTTTCTTGGCTTACTACAAGGACTTTGACATTGAAGGATGTCCGGTTCCTGGACCAGCAAACTGTGCCACTAATTCTGGGAACTGGTGGGAGGGCACTGCTTATCAAGCCCTCAATCCCTTGGAAGCTAGGAGATACAGGTGGGTTCGTATGAACCATGTGATGTACGATTACTGTACCGACAAGTCCCGATACCCAGTTACCCCACCGGAGTGCATGGCCGGCATCTGAAGTTTCCGTATTCAACTCAACTGTCCAAAATATTTGATATTACCGTACGTTTTCATGCGACGTATATGCCTCCCCCGTTGTACCATAATAGTGTTATATAGGCCATAAGAGGAGCATGCAAAAACTAGGGTTATAAAAAAGGGAAATAAATTGGTGTTGTGTGCAATTTTTTTGTGGAACTGGATTGTGCAAAAGTCGATTCCTATTTGTATCTGTCTGTATTTGGTGCATGTTACTTTGTGCCCAATAAAAAGCATCAGTCAAATGTATAATTATTTAATTTATCTTCTTTTTCATTATTATAGAATCCAATTCTGAGTTTTGAGAGGCAAGGCAGAAGTATTGGTAGAAACAAGGGGATGATTGAGTACAAGTGTTTGATCCGAGAATGGTCCCATCTTTGGTTGAATGTTCGGCCAAAGTTTGATTCATTTCAGCCAGGACGATGGTCCCCGGGTGACGAATTAGTCGTGCTTCCTTGAGTTCTCCTCCGTATTTTTTTCTTTGGAAGGAACTTCGTCTCCTTGTGAGGTCCAGGTTATTTCCTTGAAAAGGGAGAGTCCGTACATCGAAATAGCTGGACAAATAGAACCCAAAGTTTAGTATTGTTGTAATTTTTGTCCCTTTAATTATCACTCTGATTCTAGCTTCATCAATACAATTTTATTTCTAAAAGGTAATATTCCACGTTAACAATCCATTTCTTTTATGGGTTGTATATATCATATCAGAGGGGGAGGGGGGAAATAAAGATGTTGATGCTGACAAAGACATAAAGTTTTGCATTAATGGCTCATGGGTCAAGAGAGAGAAAAAAGTGGAGTGTTAATGGCTTAATCTTTTGGTTAGTTAATTTGATAATTTAATGCTTTCTAGATGGAAAAAGAAGAGGGAAGATACCCTCCTGTAGGGTCATTCAACACAGCAAGGCCAAGGAAGTAACCGACTTGGCAGGGCCCCAACAGGCATAAAATGTGAATTAGTTAGTAATTTGCACACTTTGCTGTGGGTCTCTCTAAGTTTGAACCGAGTGCAATCAATATGCCTGGAAAAAATGTGTGAAACAAAAACATGTTGGAGTTCCAGCTAAAACACCCTTTTAATAGGGTTGGAATATGACATACAACGCCATAGAAATGAAATGTGTTGTGGCACAGGAAAGATTGCCGTTCAAGTGAAACACTTTTGATCGAAGTAAATAGGAGCCTAAGATAAGTCGGGACAAAACATAATGAATGGAAAGCCACAAATCTTTGTCGGTCACAGACTACAAGTGGCCACAAACTCACATTCAATAATGTGTTTCTCTTATTTTAATGCTTCTTATTTCTGCAAAATGGAATTGATTTTCAGCAGTTGCATGGACAAGGGAAGCTTTAATGTTCAGAATTTATACTGAAAAGACTTCAGAAGTTTTGCTGCTTCGTCTGTTAAGAAATAGGCCCGCCTTTTCGACTCATGAAAGGTTCTCCGAGACAGGATGAATCAGCTCGGGGTCATAGATTAGACTTATAACATCTCTAATTCTTTGTGGCATTGATTTTCACTGCAATTGGCTCTGAACAGTACGGACAATTTCCAAACAAAACGTTGAATGACCTGCAACACGAGCACTCACAACCATAAACCAAGTTGCCAAGGAAAAACAGAAAGAGAAGAATTGTATGATATAAGATGAAAAAGACCCTTAGTGATAGTTTAGCCTTACAATGACATTGAAGATTGGTAGGGTACGTACTAATATTTTTTCATACTGTTTGCAAATAATCTAGACATCCAAATGTGAAGATAAATTTGGACTTTCTTGGGAAACTCATTGGAGAGTTAGGAAGGGGGAAAACATATAATAACATAATACGCTCGGCTTAATAGATAATCAGATAATTAGAGGGGAGTATGTACAAGCAATCAAAGCAAATTCGGTTTACCATGCATGAAAAGACTGGTACCTTGAATCATCAACTTATCAAACCTTAACACCATTCACTCTACTAGACTAAAGCAGCACAAACAATTATTGGACAACATTTTGGATAATGTATTTATGCCTTTAAAAGCTTGGTAAATGCTGCAAATGCATCTAAATCCCAGAAAACATCCGAATTACATGCAATCTACATTGCCCCTTCAAGTTTTACGTTGGTCCCTTTTGATCAGACTTAAGACTTAATGTTCCCGTACCTAGTTGCAACTTGAAGAATCTGAGGCCAGTAATGCAAGGGCACTAGGAGTACTAGACCAATAAGACATAAAGGACATAAAGAGGAATCAAGTGACCCAACTTGTTTGCAGGTTTGAATCATTTGGGTAGAGAGGTAGCCCAATGCTAGAAGCAGAAAACTACGGAAGCTATTACATTTCAACTGATAGCAACACATGGTGACTGAGAAATGAAATTATGTTCCAACATGTACAAGATTAAAATATACAAGTTCATTAGAGCTCCACATACTGCCTTGTAGTTGTGATCGAACGCAACCAATCCACTAGGCACATGCTGTGGAAAGCTTTACTGCAACTGTTATTCTCACAAGTGTAATCAGTTGCATTTCCAGTCTTAGGTCCATGCTCATCACCTACATGACATTTGAGAGTTAAGTCTGCAAACGATTGTTCAGAGACATCTAAAGCATGTAAAGCATTACCTATGGGGAGATATTGAGCATAACAGATTCCACATTCATCTAGATTATTGTTCTTCTCTTCATCAGCGGGCCTTCGCAATTGGATGTTCAGAAGACACTCAAGATTTTCTAAGAAGGCATTGTCTCTCACCCTACGCAATTAATCAGACTATATAAATATAATAAGTATATAAACTAAACACAATAATAAAAGTTAAAAAAATAGAATGAATGCTATCTCTTACACAACATATTGTAAGCTTCATTACTCTTAAATTAGATAGAAGACTTCAAGATTCTAATCAAGCCATACTCTGTTACCAGAGAAGGAATTAACACAACTCTGTATTATTTTTCTCCACTGTTAACCACACGCTCACTTCACGAGTGCAAAAGTTAAAATAAGAGACTCAAGGGCATACCATCTGTCAACATTTCTTTTCCATGTCTTTCTCAAGGAGTTCACAACATTACCTGAACCCATAAAACGACACCTACACAAACTTAAATATTCATTATTCATACTAAAAAAGGAATAGATAGATGCTTTTAATATAATTTTGTATGAATTCTTACTCTGGTAAAGATCTAGGATCGTTGATATTGATAGACAATATCATGAAGCAATCGTTTCCTGAGTAGCAAATAGTTTAACCTTGTGTTCAGTATAACAGAGGGGGCAAGAACGTACATAAGATGGAATGGAGTAACCACTCACCTACTTGAATTTGGCGACTCACAATCGCACGAGATGCCTGCTTTGAATCAACAATCTGAAGAGACCTGTCAATCTCTTCCAAAGTAGACCAGAATCCTTGAAGCTTCTCCAGATGCTAGGTAGGAAGGAGAACTCTTAAGTTCTAACAAAAAGGAACTATATTAGGTTAAAAAATGTTGAAGTAAATAGTAAATACCTCCTCAAACTGTCGTACCAAGTTTTTCAGTCTTGAGTTCATTGACCATTCTAAATTGAAGATATAGGGAGCATCCTGAGGATAGAACAGAGGAAGTTTAAAAGACATCTAAGCCTACATTGGAAGAATTAGGACCAAAAGGATGGGAGACAAACCGCTGAAACCATTGGAGGAACTTTAGGATAAGCTTTATCCAATTCAATTTCCAGAACATGCACTCTTCCCTTTGTATCTCTAGCACCGAAATTCACAAGAAGGATAATTCGATAAGCAACAAGGAACAAATAATTGATATATGCTGAAATGTGCAGTGAGGATTTTATAACACCGATATGAATTATTTCATCAATTTTGAGAAAAATATATCCAAGCCCCCAGGTTTCAGATGTGGCCACTTAGGCGTGAAAACCACATGAAAGATATATAAATACATGATTATTAACATTGATAAGAATAGAAAACAAAAGAGCTATTAATTGATACAATAAGAATAATTAAAGACATCAGCAAACGGGATATTGAAGGTTTATTACATTACACTGGATCATCATCGCCATTCTGAGAAAATATATAGATTTCATTGATGTTTTGGAAAAACCAAAGGATAATCGCGATTTATAAGACTAAACACCTGTAGTTGCGGTAGGACTTGCCAACAAAATCTATGCTCAATCATTCAGTAATCATCTGATCTCAGATTCAGCAAAAGTGAAATGAACTCACCACTTTTCAGTTAAACTGCCTACTTAAACCTTTTGAAAACCAGGGAACCAAGCAACTTTAACATAAATGCAAGTGATTAGTCCATCTCTTGTTTGACAAGATTTGTGCCAGATATGATGACATAGATCATATTCAGAAATTATGTTACCTGGAACACAAATTGTCCGGTACGAGGAATGAAAATTGGAATGCAATTTGCTACTTCTATGGAACATAATTCGATAGTAGTGTTCTCCAACTAGTTTAGGGTGAATGAAATGCGATTTATTAGAGTATAAAACATTATTTTAGAGGTTATATATATATACGAAATTTCTTAAATAATCATATAATTCTAAGCAAAAGAAATTCTAAAGTTTATTAATTGTTTGTTTTATTCAATAATTTTATAATAAACTATATTGATCAGATCGCTAGGTTTACTGAATTGAATTGCTAGTGTTCCCAAATTCGGGACGAGTGTACCAATTTGAGAACAGCTAGGGAGATATTGATTTCTAGCAACTATGTTCAGATATGCCAAAGGTTTTCCAATCCTTCTAGGAAACTGATATTAGATGAATTGCCAATGCAATCAAAGGGTACTTACAAAACACGAAAAATAAGGAAATTTAGATCTCCTCCCACCCTCACCAAATGCTCCCATCCAACCTCTTCTATCTGTAAAAATAAAATAACACCACAAATCAAACAAAACCCATAAAATGCTTTTGACATCAGAATAAATAAAAATAAAAAATCTTTAAATAACCTCAGAGTAAACTGTACTGTAAAATGAGGACGACTTGGCCAACTCTCTACATCTAGCCTGTTGATTATCTTCCTGTAAGCAAAAAAGGGTTCATAGCAACATAATAAAAATGTTATTTCGATCCAACCAAATGGTTTAGATTATTTTATTTCTACATTATAAAAAGTAAATAATAAAGTTTAAATAGTAAATACCACAAACTATAAGACCCTAAATTCTTTCAGACATTTTCACAAACAGTTCGTCAGAAATTGTGAAGATCGAGCGACACAAGTGAACATGAGAAAGCGATGACAGAAAATGAAATTACCATTGGCTCCTGAACTCCGAGAAGAAGAAAGAATGGAAATTTATGCTTTAATATTTAAGTATGGTGACTGCCGCTTGAGTGGCGTTTGTCGCGGCGGTTTCAGGCGTTTCTGCTTTGCATCTTTTGCCTCCGTTTTCTGGTTGGTTTAGGCGGGAAAGTACTAGTCTACTATAGTACAAGCACCTGTACCAGCTTTTCTTTATTGGAACGCTGCGTATTGCGGGTTTTGTTTTTATCTAAAATAAAAATAAGTGCGATTAATTATTATTTATTAATTTTTAACTAAATTATTTGTTAAAATTTTAAAGAAATCTTTGACAAATCTAATAAAGTACTTAAAATGTTTTTTAAATTTTATTATTATGATTTTAATTTAACTAGTAAGTATACAAATTAATTTTTCATTTTAATCATTTATATTTTAAATGAGTAAATTTATAAAATATATTTGAATTAATTGATATTATGAATTAATCAAATACCAGTTTAGTTAAGAAAATTAAATGACCAACATTTTAAAACTAAATTTTATTATAAACAATATTTATGTTTTTCTAAACTTTTATATACATTTAAAACTTAATAACATTATTTCAGCATCCCTCGAACCCTAATTATTTTCTCTTTGAGACATTCAGTTTTTTATTTTTATTTAGTCAATAACGACACCACATTCAGTGCTGGTCGTCGAACGTTTTTATTATATCTCATATTTAATTTTACTTTTTTTAATTTTTAATAAGAATAATTATATTTTTGTGGGCACGTTTGTCATCTGTCTTTTGATATGTTTTCTGTATTTTTTCTTGGTCGTTTGATCGTTATTTTCATTTTATGTTTTCTCATGATTGGACTTGACGAAGTCACGACAGATCAAGATAGCGTTTATTTGTTATTATGCTAATTTTTCTTGCTTTAGACCATAATTATATGTTTAGGAATAGACTTACATCACAAATAAGTACTTGAAGTATACTAACCTTTTCATTTAGGCACCTAAAGTAATTTTTGGTCAAAATAAGTACCTAAAGTATACTTTTTGGTCAAAATAGTTACCTAAAGTATTTTTTCGTCAAAGTAGGCACCTAAAGTATAAGTTTTTGTCAAAATAGGTATCTAATGCATTTGTAATCAATGCCACATGTTAACTTTTAGGAACCTAGATGAAAAAATATAGTTTAGGTACCTGTTTTGATAAAATAAATACTTTAGGTACCTATTTTGATAAAATAAATATTTTAAGTACCTATTTTGACCAAACAATATATTTTATATACTTATTTTAACAAAAAAATATTTTAAATACCTAAATAAAATATTAGTATACACTAGGTACTTATTTAGAATATAAACCTTAGAAATATTAATTTGTTTGCTTTTTATAAAAGAAATATGAATTTAAAATTAAGGTTTAAGTTCAATTTTGTTTTATCATAATTACAAATCAGAAATTCTGTTCATCTTTTTTATGTTCTTCAATTTAGTTATTGTGGTCTTCTAAAATTAATAATGTTGATTTTTCTTTTAAATTTTATCAATTTAAGCCTTGAACTCATTCTTTTTAATTGCGTCAATTTCACCTTTTGATCGTCGTTGAATAACATAGTTGTTGAATTCTACGCATGCAGTTAGGGGTGTTCAAAACTACCCGACCCGACTACTCGATGACACGAAAGAAGAAAAAAACGGGTATTTTACAAAAAAAAATGCCCGACCAGGATGGGTATCCGACTCGAATTTTTTTTCAAGTAGTTGGTTGGGTCTGGGCTAATTTTTTTTTTGTAACCGGGTATCCGACCCGACACTTTTAATATATTATTTTTTAGTTTTAAATTATATTTTTATTTTAGGCTCCTTAATATTTTTACCTAAAACTAAATTTAAAACTTTAAATTATTTCTATGTTTGTATTATGTACTTTTAAGTTTTAAAAATTTCAAATATATTTTTATTAATTTTTTAATACAATATTCAAAAGAAAAAACGAGATTAATATTTTTAATGTCTTTTTGGTGATAAACTTTAATATATATATATATATATATCCAAATATTAATCCTAAAACTAACTTCAAATCATTGTTTTTTGTGTTTGGATTATATATTATGAACTTTTAAATTTTATGCGTTTACTATGTGATATTTTTAAAACTTTTAAATTTAAAAATAAATAAATAAATGTGAACCTGGCACCCGTTACTTGATTTTTCGGGTACCCAAATTTTACGGGTATTCGAATAGCGGGTATCCGATTAAAGCGAGCTAAGACACAGAGTGACATATGTAATACTCGAAAGAACCGAGTACCCGAGAATGAACACCCCTACATGCAGTCACTATATGTTTCCACATCAACCATTATCGCTGATTGTCTTGCCAAGGCGATACTGACAGAATAGTTTGTGATGACGTGGTAGTACGAATCAAGGGTTTCATAATTAATTATTTATTTTAAAATTATAGATCTTTTATTAGAAAATATACATCATATTGTATTGTCGCGTCATAAAAAATGATTCATCATCATTTTACCGGAAGACATTAATCTATTAAAGAAAATGACATGTGAACATGCTAACTCACACACTACTAATTATTTAATGACGATGTATTTGGCATGTAAAGAGCAACTGATAATAACGATTTTATTAATCAACAATATTCAAAGGGTGAATTGATGCAATTCAATAAGTTAAAGGCTAAATTGATGAAATTAATAATGATGACACCATTATTAATTTTGGTCAACTACTTTTAAATTTAAAATTTAATTTAATATATTTGATATATGAAGAATCACTAAATTTATGGTTTAGAACTCAATTTCAATATAATTTGAGAAAGATGTATGCATGTATCATAGATTAAATATGGTTATGTTTGAAAGATATGAAAACATGATATTCAAAGATTTCATAGTGATGATTGGATTTGTTTTTCTTCCTAAAAGAACATGTTTGATGTTTTGTCTTTGACCAAGAATCATGCTAGAAATCTCGCCCAATCTAGTTACCTTTAAGCATACTTTTCAAAGGTATTATTATTATTAACAATTTATTTTTCTGCCTTTTAGTCTTGGAGGCAAAGTTTCCTTCTTAACATGTGGGTCAAAAAGTTTGAAAATATATTATTATAATAAAAAGCAGTCAATTCAGACCTCCTAAATAAATTATCAAGAAAAGAAAGTTAATATAATGATGAGAAAGTTGCATCACACTTACATGATGATGATGCCATAATTTGATGTTTTGGTTGGTCTCATTTCATTTCTCACCCATGTTTACTGATTTAATCATGTAAATTCCTAGAAAACTAAATAATTAATTGATTTTTAGAGATATTATTTGCTCGAGTTGTAATATCCTATAATTTATTTATTCAAAATTTACAATTTAATTATGAAATCTTATAATATCCGGTTGAAACCATTGAACACAAATCGTTTGCCTTTGTTGTATGCCCCTTTATGTGCCTCTTCACTAAGGGTCCGAAGTTTGAAATGTCAATAAGAGTCAAACAGTCGATTGTTAGAAGTTGAATTTTTTAATTGTGGCGGAAACGCCTATTTAAACAATAAATTAGGTATAAAAAAAAAAACAAGCACTAACCCCGGTTCAGCGGCTAAATTTCATTTGTTTAGTGTTACTTTTTCATTTAACATTTTAACACCAGTTAAAAAAGCATCGTTAATCGAGCTCTAAGCTTTTGACACGCAGAATGCTGAATTTTGAGTCAACTTTATTCGCTTACTTGAAATCTCTTTTTCTTTACCTTTGTCCTACTAAGATTATACAATCATAAAAGGATTTTATCTAAGTATTGACGAACTGATACGCATCTAACTAACGCACATGAAATCACTAGGAAACTGCACTGCTGCAGCAGTGACTTGAACACAGCCCGCGTGCGTGACAGGGGCGGATGCACGCAGTTTTAGAAGTATTTGCATCCCTATTCTAAAAAGATATATCTAATTTAATATTATTTTTAAAAAATAATTTAATTTAGTACGTAAAGGAAAATAATTTACGCATTTATTTGAAAAATATATATTTTTTAAATTGATATTTTTGAATTTTTTATATCCGCCAGTGTTGCGTGGTTGGGTTTATGTTAATGCTTTTTATGTTGCGACTGTCGCGGTCTTGGCAAGGCGTGTGTTGGGGGCCTTGTCCAAATGATATTTATATGATTTAGTTTGTCATTGGATGGTATATGGTAATGGTATATGAAACATGACAATGCCACAGTTCCCCACCAGCCCTTTGGGTGTCATGTGGCAGATCCCATCCCATGTTAATGACATGATATGAAATGGATCAATAATTGTTTTTCCGATTGGTTGTGTCCATGTTTTCAATTCTTACTGCAATAAAATTTGGGTTAGGTTTGAATGACTTGGTTTGCTTCTTTTACCAGTTATGTTGAACATGGAAATCTGTAGAAACAAATTATTTGAAAAATCAAAACAGTCGCAATATATTTTAGTTGAATCTTGAAATGTCAATATTGCACATCATTCGGTAGTTTAGTTATTAGTTTGAGGATTAAACGATAGTTTAAATTTTAAGTAAAGTATATTTAAAGTAGATGGATTAGACTGTAAAATTGTATGTACAACTTTTTTTTTTTATAAATTCTACTTAAAGGGCAGGGGAAGAAGGGGTGCTCTTAGTAGGTCTAGAACTTATGACCTAAGAGAATATAGGATAACACATATAGGTAGCTTAGCCAAACGACTAAATGTACTTGCTCATGTACAACTTAATCTTGACTTGTAAAACTATTTTCCTATTTTTTGTTAACATTGATATCTTTTTGACATGTCAAATGTTTATTGTCCGTGCGATAGGAACACATTTGTTTACAATTTGATATGTTTGTTTTACGTCATATCTAGATTGGCATTTAGTGCTTAAATTGATGTCTAAAATATTGTCGTTTTAGGCACTAGACTTTTGGGGTGTATTGATTTTGTTATAAAAGTTTAAAACATTTCTATTTTTGCCACTAAATATGTTGACCGTCACTGTCGGCCAATTGCCGTCTATCACCAGTCACCATTCACGGCAAGATCATTACTAAAACGTTTGTATTTTCTCTTTATTTCTTCTCCTTGGATTGATTTTCCATGAAACTCACATAAAATGACGAAAATCCATCAAAAGGTCTGGCATGCTAATACTCCGATCTTCTCCAATGGTCGCCTGATGAGGCTACTTTCGAGGTATGTTGTTCATCTTCTAAAAAAATACTTCTCACCCTTCCGTTTTTTGAACAAACACCTCAAACCTCGCAAATCCGAGAAAGCCCTCAAACCCTCAAAATAATAATTTTTTGTTTAATTTATCAATTTTAATTGAGTTTCGTGGAAAACTAATTCGAGGATAAGAAAAAGGAGTGGCATACGAACATTTTAATACTGATCTTGTTGTGAATGATGACAGGTGACTGACGTCGATTGACCGACAACGACGGTCTGAATGTTCAATGACTGAAATATAATCGTTGTAAAGTTTAGTGACAAAATCAATACACTCTTGAAGTTCAATACCTAAAACGACATCGTTTTTGGCTTCAATCGCCACACCATAACGACGTTTCGTTCATGTCATCAAAATATTTGAATTTTAACGATACAACATCTAAAGTTCAGTAATATTGGGGGTAGTTTACCGTCTAATGCATCTGCCGACGAAATTCAAATACAGGCGTCCAAAATAGTTGAGATAGAGGGGGGTTTGAATGGCAAATTCCATTCATGTCTTGAAGAAGGGCAACAAACCACATGTTGTTGGTATCATTAGAGTTTGACAAAGTTTGGCCGCAAGTCATTTTTGCCTTCAATAATGTTTGCTTTTGTCTTACACACCTACTAGTCTCTCAGGTCGGCTCTTTCCCCCAATAAGAAAGAGCCCATCACTACCACTTTTTAGTCACGGATGAGTCAGCGCCAACGTCAGCTCTAGTTTAACCATTCATAATCATCTCATGAGTCATGACCAAACCCCTAACCAAAACCAACTACCAAATCCGTTTACGGTTAAACTTTAGTGTCTTAAAAAACAAAGTGACTTCTAGTCTCAAAATTTGATAATTTCATTATTTGGCTTGGCACCCAATTCCTTTACAAGCACATATATCAAAACAAACCAAATACTATAAATAATTTGATATTGACAAGGTTTTTACTTTTCTTTTATTTAATTGAAAATGAAAGACGAGAGCATGATTGATTAGGGTGAAGAGCAAAAGAGTTGCACTCAAGGTATCCATAATTGGAGGACGACAGTGCGGCATATTTAATACAAATCAACACGTAAATGCTTTGTTGTTTTGTTTTAACCGGTTCTTCTTTTTGTATTAAAAAAACACCCCCAGCTTAATCGCTACTCCATCAGACCATAGTCGAAGAAAAATAAATACAAAACAAATCATGCAAGAGATTTGTCCGAAAATGCCATATCCAACAAAACAAATGCTTCGTGAACCGACAAATTATCCAACTCAAGACACATGTCTTTTGCTGTTCCTTTCGTCATGTATAAATTACCTCGGCACTCACACAAGGCAAAACCTCCAATGAAATGATCGATTCATAAACAATTATTTTCCAAACTTCAAATGAAGAGTTTCACAACTTTGAAATAATGACGGTGAAGAGAGAGTTTCCCGGAAAGTAACCCTAATTTTCCAGGAAAGTGAGGTGACCGTAATCAATGGTTTTTCAGTAGTAGTATTTGACAAGGAAAAGTTTGCAATCATATATTCATGTTAGTGTCGAGTGGACAGCAATGATGATAACGTGAGTGTAACGAAGACATGGCATTTAACTTGCGAATAAGGAACACCCTCAACCTCCACTTGATGAAGTGATGAAACCTAAGATAGATAGAGAAATAATTAGATTCCTTTTATCGTAAAAGTGTGGAATATATGTAGCTTTTGGGAATGAGATTTCGGAATTTTTAATCAAAAGTGGAGGATTTGAGGGGGGGTCCATGGTAATAGAACCAGGCTCGTGCGTTTGACCCTGTGGTGTGAAAAAAGGGTTGAAGTTGAGCCATTGCCCATTGGGACATCACGTGGATGGATGATGCATGACCCACCAGTTCCCTTAAACACCGAGCATCTTTTCAGGTCATGGCCTTTTTTTCTTCCTTTTGGGTTCTTCAAGTGAATCATCCATTCCTTTCTTTTTCTACACGCTTCTCACTACTTTTTTCCTTTTTTAAAAAATATTTTTAAAATACATGCACATTTTATAGTTTATATCCGAGATTCATAGTTCTCATTCTAAATAATGTTATCTCTAAAGTTCGAATTTAAATTCTCTCATTGGAAGAACAATTTGTCTTACTATTGCATTTTTTGACTTACTCTTTTTTTTTCTTCTAATTTTCTCCTATACTTGTATAAATCTTGTTAAATTGTGATTTTACATCATATTATATGGAGTAAAATTTTGATTATATGGTTTACATCATATTTATTTTGACAAATCATAATCTTAATCTCACTTAAGAGGAGGGGAAGGAGGACTATAGGGGGAAAAATGGGTGTTCCTAGTGAATCTAGAACCTATGACTTAAGAGAATATGATAAAACAAGAATGAGCAACTTGGCCAGCTGATCAAATATGGTTGTTTGATTTACTTCCCATAGAAGATTATGGATTCTACTTTTCGTGCATATGAAACAAATGAAATTAGAGACAAATACAAGTGAGCTAACCTCCTTCCCCACACCCTTTTCCTTTCTCACTTAATCATATTTCCTATATCCCAATATGAGACACCCAAAAAGGTGGACACTATTCCACCATCAAAAAGGGGTGAGCCTTTGTAATATTCTCCCAACATGATCTTTTATATTGCTAATTTATGTCAACAAAATATATTATTAAATTCTCATACCATGAATTTGTTGACAAGTGTGTATGAAGAAGTTTCAAAGCAAGTGTTCTTGTACAAAAAAAAAATGAAATGATAGTCAATGTGAACATAATGATTTTGCCTCTATTTATTTCTACAATTAAATTGATAAATAAAAAAGAAAAAACAAAGCAATGTCATCATCAAATTATTTTTTTATATTCATTGTTTCTTCTAGCCATATAATTAATTATAAAGCTAAGTAAAGAAATTTAAAGGGAAAATTTGATCAAAACAAGAAATATACCATTACACAGTACGCACGGAACAAAAGAATCAATACTAAATACAAAAAACAGTAATCATTTCATAGATGCTAATTTCTTTTCTATTGATCATTTCTAAAAACATGTATTTAAAAAAAGATTGGTGGTTTCTACATATTAATTAATTAAACAATCAAACTAGTTTTAATTCACTAGAAGCCCTCAACCAACAAAATAAAGGGGTTGTGGCTTGTTGGGATCTATTTTCTTTCTTTCTTTTGATGCTAATTTGTTTCAGGAAAAAACTTAATCAACAAGCTGCAGAAGGATTGCTTAACGGATTGTTGTTATAGAAATGGTGAGGCTTCGAAGCCATCGAAAACGGGTTGTTGATGGAATTGTCATTGCCGTCGGGGACGCCGCTAGTTATTTGACAAGAGGGGCAGAAGGTGAGGGTGGCCGCTTGCATGTGCATGTAAAAGGGTTGAGCCAGTTTGAGTGTCTTGAGTTCTTGAATCTCCTTTTGCAGTCTCCTGTTTTCATCCGTCAGTGTCTCGCAACACTTTTTCAATAATTCACAGTCCACCTCAGTTTGCTTCAGCTTTGTCCTGCCCAACAAAAGATTAAAAAAAAGTTAATTTCAATGATTTGGCAGATATGATCAAATCCCAGATTATGTTTGATGTTTAATTCACCTTGCTCTTCTGTTCTGAAACCACACTTCAACTTGTCTAGGCTTCAAGTTCAATTGACTTGCTAAAGCTTGCTTCTGTTTCTGTTAGAGTATCAAAAGATTAATCAATCGATTACTAATATATATATCGGATTCGGATAAAAGATTTGTTGAAAGCTTACGGGATTGAGAGTGATGTGTTGCTTGAAGCTTTCCTCGAGAAGAGCAGATTGTTGTTTGGAGAGCCGAAGTTTCTTTCGTCCATTAACGCCTTCTTCGTCTTCATCACTGAATCTAGAGGAATTATTCTTCTTCTCTACCTCCATTAATTCCTCGCTGCTAAGTTCTCTCTCCCTCTTCGCCTTACCACTTGAAAACGAAGAAACAGCACTAACAGACGAAGCTTGACGATACAAATCACCGGCACTTCCGGCGGCATGTTTCACATCCACCTTTTCTGTAACAGTAGCCATAACATGGTAACTATCACCACCACCAGAAAGCCCCAACGTCAGCTTGGGTTCATGTTCATCATCAAAGCTGGTTGCTTCGAGCTTGAGAAACGATGTATTCTTGTATGGAGTTTGGTTGTTGTCGGGCTTCGACGGCGACTCGACTGTCGATGAGAGGCCTAAACGGAGGACGAGGGCGGTGTTAGATGCATCATCATCAATACCCATCAAAGCTAATAATGAAGGGAATGAAGGAAAAGAGTAGAGAAATGAATGTAGGCAAATTAAGTTCTCAAATCTGAACTATGCATCCTTCTCCTTGTTCTCTCTCTATATATACACAAAGGTTGACCATTTGAAAGCCTATAATTATGATCTCCTCCAATACTATTAAACTATTAGCAAAGGGGGGAACACATCAAGAGAAAAAAAAAACATAAACAAAGTCAAATGCATCTTATGATGCCTTCAATATTATATTTATCTCCAGTTGAATTCAATCACAAGATGACACTTATGAAATGAATAACAACCGAACCCTCAAAAAAGAAGAATATTATATAAATAAACAGCAACTGAGACATAAGAAATGATGGGGGAAATTTGTTTGGATTCAGGGATTTTGATATGGACCGGCCATTTTATCAGAAAAAGGTGTGGTGCCATTGTTTCCACGAAATATGATGGGCTTGTTTCTAGGGAAAATTACACGGTGATCATCAAACTGTCATTTTTTATTTATTTTGGTCACTCAATTAATTTTAATCAAATCGTCCCTTATGTTAAATACTTTTTTTTGGTCACCTCCGTTAAAAATCTAACATAATTGTTGACTTGGCATTTTTTTTATTTTTTGGTCACCTTCATCCTTTTCCTATTTTGGTCATCTAACTATCACCTTTTTTTGTTTTGGTCCCCTCTTGGCTGGTCGAATAAAAAAATATTACAATGTATTATTAGGTTTGACGGGATATGCCAAAAAATATTATAATAAATAAATAAATTAATAATGTCAAGTCAACAATTTTGATAGGTTTTTAACAAAGGTGGACCAAAACATAAAAAGTATCTAACGGGATGGAACGAAAAAATTAATTGAATGAACAAAACAAAAAAAGAGTGATAGTTGGGTGACCACCCGTGTAGTTTTCCCTTATTTGTATTCATTCTTTTTCTTCTAATTAATTAATTAATTGATTTGCATGAGCGAGCTGATCAAATTTGAAACTAGTAAATTGGAATTTGGAAAGGAATTCCGGTGTCTGATTAGTCAGTTTGATTGCTACTTTTTTCTTTGGTGATGATAATCTATTCGGATTCTGTTGAATTTGGTTGGCGCGTGGGTGTACAATTATATATTATTTCAATAAAAAGAATTAGCTACCAACGAGTTGGTACAAGTCATAAGTAGTTTTGTATCGCTTAAGTAGGTCTTAAGTACGAGATCTTGTATATATAAAAAATCTTTGTTAAAAAATTCACCTACTACAATTAAGTATACGGCGCGAATCAGTTCAGATTAGACACAATAAAACTCTGAAGAACTGAAGAAAAAAATGTGGAATTAGCCAAACCCGAGCAGCCAATGGAATGTATAATCTTCAGCTCCAAGATACAGAGTGGAGAATAAGTCAAACTTTAAAATCTTTACAATTTCCCATAAATTAAGGAAGGTTTTCCTAATTTACTTATCAACGATAGAATTAAAAAATGAAAAATATTTGTTTTCAGAATATTGTATGAATTTAATCATCAGATTGAACTAAAACTTGTTTAATATGTAGAAGCCAGTTTGAAATGAAAAAAAGAATATCATCATTGGTATAAAATCGGTTCTAGAAAAAGAACAATTAAAAGATGCATTTTCTTATTCAAAGAATGGAAAATAAATAATAAGTAAATGAAATGAAAAGGTATGGTAAGACTTCATAAAGGCGGGCATTATTTGTTATTTTCTTGTTTATGCTGCCTGATAGAATTTTCATACGGATAAATGCTCACTTTAATGTTCCATCACAACACAGCATTATCAACGTATAATTTACGTGTCTTTAATAAGTGTGTCCAATTCATTTATTACTTTAATAATAGATTTTCCACTATATTCTAATCTTACTCGTGCGTAGAGGTAACGATCGTTTGTTCGGATACGGTCATTTTAGGTATGGACTGTATTCGGTTTTGGTTAGATTCGAATTGAATTTAGTATAAATCTATGATAAGTTGGGTAGAGTTCAACTTCAAGTTGAGTTAATATTAGGTTAAATGAGTTCTAAGTCGGGTCAACCGAATCGGACGGTTTTTGAGTTGGGTCATTATCAAATCAATCGATTTATCTTTAAGATAATTCAGGTTGAGTTGGATATGAATCTAATCGTGTATATGTATAATCATTGATATATTCTTGTAAAAAACGTGTCTTCCGCTGGATCAAATATGAAGATGATTTTTTAATGAATAAAAGATGATACTGAACCATTGAATTATTACCAACGATGATGGTTAACTAATAATATAATCCAAAAAGAGAATAAAGCATACATCATTTTACTATTTATCACATTGTTAAAATATAGATAATAGTAAAAATAAATTATTCGTCCACTTCAACACAATTATCAAGTTAAAATCAGGTTAACGTTTGATTCAGATCGTATTTCGATAAATTAAATTCATGTTGCTTTCGGTTCGAGTTTCTTTTAGTTTATTCACTTTTAGTTCTGGTAAAAGTCAGTCTGAATCCATATCGATCCAGCTAAAGTACAAATCAATTTCAGCTCAATTCGGTTTGTTTTCGTTTTCAAAGCAAATTTGGGACATCAAGTTAACATCCATATTGAATATCAGATTAAATAAGTAATTAATTTCGGATCAATTTTATTATATTTACTGGTGCGTGACACTTGAGTGCATTAAACTTTCCAAATCTCATATTAGTTAATCTGAAATATTTGGATGCTTAATCGACAAATAGTTGATCTAATAGATTAAGTGATAGGTTTATTAAGCAATGTCAAGAGTTTGAATAATAAAAAAATTAGATTAGAAGGATCGTATCATATTTGACTTATGTAAAACCTAACTTAAATTAGTCGATTAATAAATTAGGTACTTACTTGCTTTCTTTAGATTATTGTGGTTGTTGCGGCTCTTTCGAAATGAGCTAGTGTTCAGGAACACATTATTAAATTATGTAATCACGTGATTAAAATAATAAGCCAACAATGATTTTAAAACAATTTAATAAAAGAAAAGGGAAAAAGAAACGGAATGGAAACAAAACCTGAGTCAGCTGATGGCTGAATATCAAAAGCAATCAGATTCTTAGCCATTAATTTTGGACCTAATTAGATAGACATTGACTTTGACTAGTTGAGGGGGAAAAGTACTAAAAGAAGTCGATAGTTTTTTTTGGGTCTAAGGACGCAAGAAGTCACTGAATTTTTGAAAAATAAAAAATAATTATTTTTTAATTTTTTGCATTGATTAAAATTTTAAATCAATAAATTTAATCAATTAATTTTTTTATTAATTTTAATTATTAAATTTTGTTATTTTTTAAATATCATTATTATTTGAAAAACTACAGTTATATTGTATGACAGTTATAAAAAATTGAAAAATATTATATATATTATAAATTTTTAAGACTTTTAAAGAAATTATTAAATAAAATATATATTTTTTAAAATGTCAAGCGATGACACTATAATACGAGGTACTAAACTAACATATAAAAATCCTGTTAGATCCAACAATCAATGTTAGTCAAAAAAATTAATTGATTCAATTTATTAGTTTAAAGGTTTAATTGGGTGCAAAAATGTTAAGTGACTTAATTAATTTTTTTTCAAAAATTCAAGTGGTCTTTACACTCTCAAACTTAATTCTACAATCGTCTTAGTTTTAAGATTTATAGACTATGTTTAGAGGTTTAAGTGTAAGAGTTTTGAATTTAAGGGCACATATATAAATTATGGTTTAGAGTTACAATTTAAGGTTTATAGGTTAAAACCTAAATTCCTAATCATATTACCCTAAAACATAAACCCTAACCTCTAAACCTTAAATTCTAACCATAAACTTTAAGTTCTAACAATAACCCCTAAATTTCAAACCCATACACCTTAAACCATAAACCAAATCCCTAAATAAAACTAAAATGATTGTGAAAACTTTTCGTCTCCACCGTTAGTGAATTAGATATTTTCCCTTAAAATTATAATAAGGCAATATTTGGTAAATAGCGATTTGAACCAAAATTAGAGGTTTGACCGATCAAATTCACCAATTTAGATGTTTGGTGAATAACGAATTGGAGTAGTAGATTGGGGTGAAACCTCTAATTTTGAAAAAGCTGCTAATAAGAGTTTTTTGAAATTGGCGGTTTGACACAATAGTTATAAAGACCCTTTTACCCTTAACAATTATAAAAAATATCCAAATAACTTAAATTTAATCCTTTTTATTTTAATTTTTCACCCTCACACATATATTGTGACATTTGTAAAGTAATATTTTTTATTTTTTTATTCTCACATATTTATATTTTTATTTAAATTTAATAATTAAATAAATTATATTAAAAATAACTATATAAATAATAAATTAATATATATATCCTTCAAATATGCTTATTATTGTTATATTAAAAAATATTTTTTATAATCTAATTAATATTAATAGATACAAAATATTTTTTTGAAAGGTGGATACAAAATATTAATAACTAATAAACTATTCAAACAAACATCGAATATAATCATGTCCTTATATGTCATTTTGCTTTTTTAAATAATCAAATACCTATAAGCTATTAGTTAATTTTACTAAACACTTTTATACAATCAGCTAATACTATCTGCTAGTCAAATCAGCTAATGCAATCATCTATCAGCTATCAGCTAATGTAATCCGCTATCAGCTATCAGCTAATTGCTAAACATGGCCTAAATATATTTTGTACTTTTTTAAAATTTTAAAAGATAAACAAATGGTACCCAAATTATTATTTTAACCATTTATAAAAAAATTCTCGGATAATTATTATTAGATAAACAAGCAGTAATACAAAGTTTAAAGGTAACAAATAGTTGTATAAAAGGGTAAGAATTATTATTTTTTAGTTTTTAATAGTTTTTATAAGAATGAGAAAAATGTCTAAACGGTTAAGAGTAACCACACTAATTATATAGAACAATCCTCGTTGAATAAATTCTAAAACCAAAATTAAAAGATTAGAGAGTTCGTGAAAACAAAATGTTGATGTTACATTTTTTTATCAATTTATCCGTAAACATATTATTATTACGTGAAATATATTATACAAAAAACTCCCAATGTTGATCCAAGAGGTTCTATATAAATATGATACAGGAGCAACACCCGTTGGCGTCCCGACAAGCGATCATTGACCAACGTAATCACTTTATTACTATCGGACTCCACAAGCAATCGGTTGAAACTTGAAACGCAATGCTATACACACTATAATCTTTCATAAACATAGATGGAACCACATAGAAATTGTTTTAGGGAATTTTTTTTATATATAATCAGTATAAAATTATAAAAATATTTATAAATATTTTTTTATATATAATTGACTCTTCTTAAATATTATTAAAAGTTAAAAGCTCTCAAATAAATTATTGGCTACATCTGTAAACATAGACATCCCAAAGTTTTACCTCCAGTGCCGAGCATATGCCTATACTCCATGGTTCATTCTGCGCTATCATTGCGGAGGAATATGATACACGTGGCAAGTCTTATGTTCAAATTAATAGGTGTGCATCACATATTCACATATAACGATTTGACATCTGAAATAAGTCATTCGTGTTCAGAAAAAAAATCTGGAATAAGTCACAATTAGTATAATAAATTTATATTCTGCGCTCTTTTTGGTTGTGACGCTCTTAAAATCTTTTTAAAGGTCGAAAAAAAATAAAATTTCAAGATTAAAGTTGTGCTAATTTATCAGATATTAACGCAATATATTTTCGGAACAAAAATTTTATAACTTTTTTGATATTTTTTCTATGTTTAACATAAAAAAAATAATTTTTAATCCTACTTTAGATTAACCCTAAAAAATATATTCTATTTTAATTCTTTAAATATTAATCATAAACTTTAACTCTAAACACTAAATTTAATTTTTTTAGTGTGAGAACATAAATAAAAACACAAAAATCTTCTTAGGGGATTCTTTAATTATAAACCTTAACTCTAAACACTAAATTTAATTTTTTTAGTCATGTAGTTAATCCCTCACAAGCTTCTTTTCAGAAAAAATATCTTATATATTGACGATAGAAATTTTTTATTTTCATAAGCGTCCTAATTTTAGAGGTCGAAGATCTAGTCGGGATTTATAGTTTAGGGGTTTATAATTTAGGGGTTGTGCTTTAATTTAGAAATTAAGGTTTAGATGTTAAGTTTTAGGGTAATATGTTAGGAATTTAAGTTTTAACCTATAAACATAAACCCAAAATTCAAACCACAATCCCTAAATTCTAAGCACATAAACCTAAACCTCTAAACTATAAACCTTAAACCAAATCTCTAATACTTAAAATTAAATGGCTTACAAAAATAAAAATTTTTACGGCCAATACATAAAATAATTATTATTTTTAATGAAAATATAGATCATTTTATCCATTTTTTTTAAAAAATGAATAGCTAAAAGTAATTTCGTGAAACCCTGACGTGTTATATAAGTGGTTAATAATTGTGGGTTTTTGTTGTGAATAAAGTAAAGAGCAAGAATAAAATAGATAAACAAGAACAAGATAAGAGAAAAATAGAGAGACTTGTATTATATTCTTAAAGTAAGGTTGTCTACAATGCTTTCTCCAAACTCTATATTTATAGGCATAAGATGGAAACCCTAATTTCAATGGGTATTAAGCCCTAATAATAAAGTACATTAAAGTCTCATTTAATATATAGATATCCACCATAATTAAAGATATTCATAACACCCCCCATTGGATGTCCATGAAGATAATGTGACTCGTTAAAACCTTACTAAGGTAAAAACACTGTGGGAAAAAAATTCTTAATGAAGGAAAAAGAGTACACACATCTTTGATACGCATAACATGTTGCCTCATTAAAAACCTTACCAGGAAACCCATTGGGACAAAACCTCGGTTAAGGGGAAAATAGTGCAACACATATTTACTCCCCAACATGAAAATCTCACATAAGATCTTTGAATCTTCATAATTCAATCTTGAATATAATCTTCAAATGTTGAGTAGACTACGCACTAGTGAATATATCTTTTAAATTACTGCTTGAAAGGATTCATCGAATTCTATTCTTCTAAAGATCATGAGGGACGAAACTTTGAAGAAATATGTTTCATTTTATCACATTTGATGTATCCACCTTGAGATATAAATTTTGCATTATCTGTACACAAGTTAGCTTGCATCTTATCTTGTGAAAGCAATTCACATATCTTCCGGATATGTTTAGCCAAACCCATATTTCGGCTTTGCCTTGTGCATATCAATTATTTACATGATCTGGAGAGGCAACGAGTTTTGAAAGATCTAAAGGTAATGGTCTCGTAGCACTTAGATAGTATTTTTGGACCAACTAAGATATGATGCTTCCAGATCAATTAAGTAATTAATATATATATGGTGCTTTTGGACCAAGAATATCATCACCCTTTTCTCAAGGGCAGAATAGATCTTTGTTTACATTAAGAGACCTAGCAACCATAAGGGTGATCAACGAATATGCGTAATGCATGTAAAGTCTCTTTAAACATTTTTCTGTGTATGTTGACTGATGCACAAGGATTCCATTGTTAAGGAGATCTCTTCACGAGTGTCAACGATATTCAAATCATCAACATACACAACAACAATGACAAATCTAGAGCTAAGCCTCTTAATAAAAATGCTCGGGGAAATTGAATCATTCTTATAACCTTCCGCTAATAAGTATTCATTGAGGCGATTATACAATATGCGCCCAATTTGTTTAATCCATAAATAGATAAGTTCAATAGGATCAATCATATTCTCGAGAACTTGAATTAACTGCTTCTACAGTCTAAATCTTTTCAGAAGTTTCATGTAAATATTATTATTAAGAGGCTCATACAAATAGGATGTAACGGCATCCATTAGGCGGAAACTAAGTCTTTTATTGCCATACTAATAAAAATCTTTTACATCCACCACCGAGGAGTATGTTTTCTCATAATCGATTCTAGGTCTTGTGAGAATCCTTGCGCAATCAAACGAGTTTTATATCTCACAATTTCCCCTTTTTTATTTCTTTTTCTCATAAAGACTCCTTTATATCCACGGGCTTTACACCTTTCGGTGTATGAACTATAGGCCTGGATACTTCTCCTAGAGATTTTAGTTTCGCCTCAATTACCTATTTCCATTTTGGCCAATCATTTATTTATTTTTACATTGTCCAATTGACAATGGTTAATGATCCACATCATCATCCAAAATCTCTAGTTCTATATTGCATGCAAATTTATTATCGACGTCGATTTAATTTCGGTTCCACTTATTACCAGACATGAGATAATTCATTGAGATCTCGTATCAGGTACCCGAGTCATGTATAATGTCTTTGTTGGAGACCTTTTAATCTCTTCTAGAGATTTTCATAATTCGTTGATTCTTCGATCGAACCATCATAATATACAACTCCTTTTTTTTAGGATTTTTCAATCTTTGGAACCTACTTGTCTACTGCGCTACATGCGTAAGTTAGACTCATTAACAACCAGAGTTTGTCCTTCCAGGACATTAAATTTAATCGGAGCATTCATAGCTTGTATATGTGACTTAGTCGTTCTTTTAGAGTTAGCAAAATCATCTGGCAATTGATTTGCTAAATGAATTATCCTTTGAACTTATTGTTCACATTGTTGAGTACGTGGATCAAACTAAGATAATGATAATTCATTCCAACTTATTTCTTTTTCCAGCTATTTATTTTCTCCCATAATGTTGGGAAAACTGACTCATTAAAATGATAGTCAGCAAATCGAGCTATAAATAAATTCCCCATCAGAAGCTCGAGATATTTAATTATTATTGCGCGTATTAAGTGCTTCGTAATTGGTGCAAGTGTACACGTCGCAAGTTATAGTATAGAATAGATATTGTCTCCATAGGGATTGGTGATACTTCGAGAATCTAACTTCTTGCATTGAAAGTAAAAACACAAATTAGTGATTATAGGAGTTCTAATTAACAAGTAAAACAAAAGAGCAATTAAATAAAAGAAAGATGTAATTGAATAAAAGAGAGTATGACGGGTTATCGTGAGTCGTGTGTGATAGTTGAATGGAATGTCGTGGTATTTGAGTGCTAGAGTCGCTCAATCGTTTCGTCAATTGGATCCAGTCAGATTGTCTAGACAATTATGCAATTGCCTGGGCTATTGGGAAATGAGCGATTACCTAGGCAATTGGGCAACAACCTTCAAAGTTCGGCGAAGCGTTCTTCAATGGTTTCTCGTTATCCCTAACTCGAAACACTGTTAATTGTGCATGCCTTGATAATATATCCTTGCGTGAACCAAGGGTGAACAACAACCGATCTTGCGCTTCTTTCAGCCATTGAAATTCGCAACTTATCCCTAAGTCAAATTAATCTTCACCATCGATTGATTGAATAAAGACCATGCTAATTCGTTTCTTGAATCTAACTCTCATAATATTATATAAATGGATGAATTCCCGAGATCCTCTCCCAATTCACTCACAAAATTAAGAACCAAGAATGAACAAACTTTGAATTAAAATTGCAAACTCAAATACCTAAACAAATCCAACCGTTCTCACAACCACAAAAACACAATAACCCAAGCCAAATAAAAATAGTTCATGGTCGGGTGCAAAATAAACACAAGATAAAAATTCCCTAACATGAATCTAATGGAACAATGAGGAGGAAGAAGAAGAATTCAAACAGCCCATTGGTTTTTCTCTCTAGTCGAACATGTTGAAGTAGGCGGCTAGGTCTTCTATTTATAGGAGATGGCTAGGCCAAAGTCTTTCTTGAGGAGGAAGTTAATTTGGAATTAAATAGAATAAAATAAATAAATCTCTTTTATTATTATATTCTTATTCCTCCAAAAACTCCTTATAAAACTTTTGGAATTTAATCTCATTTTGATTTCTTTATGGAATTCCAACTCTTATAGGATTTATCCTTGCTTCTCGCAATTAACTCGAATTTATTGGATTTATCCTATCTTCAAAATCAGCAGCTCCTATTCTTATCCTCAATTGCCTCGACAATTTCCTACTTGCTTGGGCAAATAGATCCTGCACACACAAAAACACACTTCTGCAGTACCTTTTCCCACAAAAATCAACTAAATTATGAAATCAAGCATGACAGTGAAGAAAAGTGATACGAGCATGAGAGGGGTCAAAATAATCATCTTGGAAAAGAAGTTGAAAATGCTTCGCAAGCTTGCAAAGCAGTTTCAACTTCTTTTCCAAGATGATTATTTTGACCCCTCTCATGCTCGTATCAGAAACTATGCAATTATGCATGAATGACTAAAAATGCAACTAGAATGAGCCTAAGTCTAACAATAAATTGAGTAAAAAAGGGTTATAAAAATAGTACTTTTGAACACTTAACACACCCCCAAACTCAAACTATTGCTTGTCCTCAACCAATGCAAACTAACAATTACCTGCCAAGGCTTCGATCATCAAAGACATGCTTCAAACTTAAATTCAAACCTCAGAACCGTGGCACAAATTATGACCACCTTTTAATTTTTTGAATAGCACAAAAATTTCTCGGAACCAATCTATAATGCTCGTGACAATGTGTGTGTGTAGTTGTGTACAAGTTGCTTTTCAAGATTTTATGTGAACAATAGATTTTTATCAATTTAATTACTGGGTATTTACTTATCTTTTTACTAGAGCCACTTTCGGGCACCTCTAGTAAAGCAAACAATTTCTTATTTTAATTAATTTATTGTCGACTAGAGCCAATTTCGGGCACCTATAGTAAAGCAAACAATTTCTTATTTTAATTAATTTTTTTGTCGACTAGAGCCAATTTCAGGCACCTCTAGTGATATCTTTAATGTGCAACTACTAGAGCCGGTTTTGGGCACCTCTAGCAAGAAATTAACTTTTAATTTTCAATTTAAATTTACCCAAATTTTAAGCAACCTAAGTTCACCAAGTTTTTTCAATCAACAAGCCACAACCGTGTTCATAATATTTAGCAGCATAGTAAAATTCTAAGTTCTTTTCATGCAATCCTAAAATTTAAAGGTTCTTTCAATTAAGTGCAGTGGCAAAAATTTATCATTGGCTATTCAACAAGTCCAAGCAATTAAATCCAATCAAAGGCATGGCAAGTAACATATGCAACCTATATGCAATTACTAAAGATGAATGCAACTAAGAATGAAATTAACTAGAAACAAACACCCCCAAACTCGAGAGAAGCATTGTCCTCAATGCATGAAAAAATTAAAATAAAAATGTAAATGAGTTAGTCAGAAAGTTTGTCACCTTGAATGATGAGTTTCTTTTAGGTCGCTTGCTTGATTCTTTTTCCATAGCGCGGTAGTTGGATGCGTGTGACTGGTGGTGCGACTGAAACCTTTGCAATCTCCTTGTTTGCATCACCCTCGTCATCAGTCTCTTCAATGATCAAAGTTTTTTGCTTTGGCTTTGGCGGTGCGACCGGTTGTGATGCCACGGGTTCGGAGATGGACTCGTCCGAATCGGTAAATCCATGTAGATATTTGGTGTGAGTTGGTTCGGCCATAGGTGCTTTACCTTTGTCGTGTGCAGTAGTTGCCTCGGCATCTTTAGTTGCCTGGGCAACTAGTTCAGTAGAAAACATTAGGAAAGGCACGGTGTTGTCGGGGTACTTCTCAAGGATCACTCGTGTGATGGCAAAGTTATGGTCCCTCATGTACCACATGAATTGTAATTAATGGGCCTTCATTCTTTCTAATTGGTCAGATAAGGGGCGGAGCATCTCTTCAATTCGATCTATGTTCACCGAAGTAGTGCCAGTTGCTTGGGCATTAGGAATTGCCGAGGCAATGATGGTTGCCTAGGCAATTTTCGATGTTGGGGCTTTCTTTGGCACTTCTTGTTCTTTAGCCGGTACTTCACATATAATCTTCATGTATTGAGCTCGGTTCCACCCAGTTTTAGAGGGTAATTTCTCGTCCGTTGGATCACTTGGCACATTCTCTTTCTCGCATAGTTGGGATATTAAGTTTGAAAAGAAATGATAACCTACATCATTTTGACTACAAGCAAATATCTCATCACATATAATTTGTTCAACATTAATAATTCGCTTGTTCAAAATAGAATGAATCAACAAAAGACGAGAATATGAAACAGTGGTATTGTGTGTAGTGGGCATTAAACAAGTTTTAACAAATTTATTCCACAAGTTTTCCTCAGGTTTAAGGGGTGGTCGGCTAGGGTTAAGGGAATGATAATTAGGGTAAAATAAATATAAGCTAGGCTTTTGTAAGCCTTCAAAATCAGCCCATTATTTCCCCCTAAGGTTAAACTTCAATCCACTTCTTCCTTATCTTGAGCTCTTTTCCTAAAATTCAAACACAAGAAAAAGATAAACATTAAATAAAGATAAAATTAAATAAAATAAACTAAAAGTTCTAAAAACCAAAAATAAAAATAAGTCCAAAATTAAAAATAAAACTGAAAATAAATAAGAAATACTAAAGGAGAGCATGATCATGCATCTCCTAAAGTAACCATTTCTTTGTCGCGCTCAACATGGTTGCCGACATAGTGCTTTAATCTTTGTCCATTAACTTTGAATTCATGTCCGTTAATGGTGGACTTGATTATCACAACACCATGGGAGAAGGGTTTGACGACCTCAAATGGCCCAGACCATCTCTATTTTAGTTTTCCGGGAAAGAGTTTTAATCGAGAATTGAAGAGAAAAAACTAATTGCCCGGGCAAAAATTGCTACAGTAATAGCTTCTTGTCTTACCAACGCTTTGTTTTCTCCTTGTAGATTCTCGCATTGTTATAAGCTAAGGCACGGAATTCTTCGATTTCGTTAAGGTCCAGTAATCGCTTTTGTCCAGCACTCTCTCAATCCACGTTGACAGTTTTGATCGTCCAATAAGCTTTATGCTCTATCTCCACCGGTAGGTGGCAAGTCTGGCCGTAGACAAGTCTGTAAGGCGACATGCCTAAAGGCGTCTTGAATGTTGTTCGATAGGTCCATAGTGCTTCATCAATTCTTGCAGACCAACCTTTTTTAGAAGAATTGACAACTTTTTCAAGGATAACCTTCAATTCACGATTGGAAATTTTGACTTGCCTGTTTGTTTGTGGATGATATACCGTGGCAATTTTTTTGTTACTCCAAATCACCCCAACATCTTGGCAATTAGCCTATTATCGAAGTGGGTGCCTCCATCGCTGATAATTTGCCCTTGGTGTCCCGAATCGTGTGAATGTGTTTTCGGCAAGAATTTCTGTACGGTCTTCGAATCGTTGCTAGGAGCTGCAACTATCTCTACCCATTTGTACACATAGTCCACGGCAAGTAGGATATACAAATTGCCGAATAAATATGGGAAATGTCCCATGAAATCGATCCCCTACACGTCAAACAACTCGACCTCAATGATATTCTGCAGTGGCATCTCGTGTCGGAGTAAAATATTCCCCGTTCGCTAACATCGATTACACCTCCTGTAGAATTCTTGAGCATCTTTGTAAAGAGTGGGCCAATACAAGACAGATTGTAAGACTTTTATCACAATTCGAGTTCCTCCAAAATAGCCTCCATAAGGTGAAGAATGACAATGTCAAAGCACATTGTCCTGTTCCTCCTCGGGAACACATCGTCTTATCACCTGATCTACACATTATTTAACCAAAAGAGGCTCGTCCCAATAATAATGCTTAGCATCATGTCGGAACCGCTTCTTTCCTTGGTGAGTAATGTTATAAGGCAAAATACCACTAACCAAGAAATTAACCAAATCGGCATACCAGTGAGTTGCCATGGCAACTAATAACTGCTTATCCGGGAATGTGTCGTGGATCTCCAAGGAGTCTGAATCTTCATCGCCTTTTTCCAACCTTGATAAATGATCGGCAACTTGGTTCTATGTTCCTTTCTTGTCCTTAATTTCGATGTCAAACTCTTGTAAAAGTAAAATCCAATGAATTAAATGAGGTTTGGCATCTTTCTTTGTAAATAGGTACTTAATTGTTGAGTGATCAGTAGAAACGATTACCTTAGTACCAATCAAGTAGGAACGAAACTTATCAAATGTGAAAACTACTGCTACTAGTTTTTTCTCCGTCGTGGTGTAATTTAGTTGTGCACCATTTAGAGTTTTATTAGCGTAGTAAATCACATGAAAAGTCTTGCTTGTGCGCTGCCCTAAAACGGCTCCTACCGCGAAATCACTTGCGTCACACATGAGTTCAAAAGTTAAGGTCCAATCGGGCGGGACAACAATAGGTGTCGAGGCAAGTTGCTTCTTCAAGGTTTCAAATGCTTGGATGCATGAATCATCAAAAGTAAAACCTTTGTCCTATTCAAGCAAGTTGCACAAAGGTTTAGAGATTTTGGAAAAATTATGCATAAACATTCTGTAAAAACCTACATGACCGAGAAAACTTTGAATTCCTTTGACCGAATTTGGTTATGGCAATTTTTCAATCACTTCCACCTTGGCTCTGTCGACTTCAATTCCTTTGGAGGAGATCTTGTGACCAAGCACTATACCTTCATCTACCATAAAGTGGCACTTCTCCTAATTGAGAACTGGATCGGATTCTTCACATCTTGTTAGCACTTTCTCCAAATTGTTGAGGCAATTGTCGAAGTTATCTTCGAATACTGAAAAATTGTCAATGAAGATTTCTAGGAAATCTTCCACCATGTCGGAGAAAATTACCATCATACATCTCTGGAAAGTTGCTGGAGCATTGCATAATCCAAATTGCATCATTCGAAAAGCATAGGTACCATACAGGCATGTAAAGTTGGTTTTTTCCTAATCATCCAGTGTTGTGGCGATTTGGTTATAAACTGAGTAACCATCAAGAAAACAATAAAAGGATTTACCTGCAAGACGGTCAAGAATTTGGTCAATAAAGGGTAAAAAATTGATATTTCCTAGTAGCTTTATTTAACTTATGGTAATCCATACAAACCCTCCAACCGGTCACAGTCCTAGTTGGGATAAGTTCGTTGCTTTAATTTCTTACCACTATTATGCCCCTCTTTTTCAGTATACATTGTACTGGACTTACCATGTACTATCGGAGATAGGATATATGATATCGGCATCAAGCCATTTGATGATTTCCTTCCTCACGACTTTCTTCATAGCAGGGTTAAGCCTTCTTTGTGCCTCAACTGTCACTTTGTGATCATCCTCCAATAGAATTTTCTGCATACACACTGTCGTGCTAATTCCCTTCAAGTCAGCAATTGTTTATCCTATTGGCTTTTTGTGTAATGCCAACATGTCGATCAACCTCTTTTCCTATTCAGGTTGCAACTTAGAATAAATTATTGCTAGAAAAGTGTTATCGTTTCCCAAATAAGCATATTTCAATTGCCTTGACAATGGTTTCAATTCAAGAATAAGAGGTTGCTCAATAGAGGGTTTTTCGATTTTACCTTCCTTACCTGAGTAGTCCAATGGATCAAAATACTTACCTGGATGACTTGCTATCCAATTGGCTTCATCCTAATCTTCATCATCTGGCTTTTCAAGTTCCTTAGGTTCGGCAATATAATTGCCAAGGCAATTGTTAAGGCAATCTTCCTCCATGTCAAAATTGAATTCAGTGATGGCTTGGATGACTTGCCACTCTTCTGTATCATCGGATTTCTTGAGAGTTTGGAAAACATTCATTTTAACTTGTTGATCGTTTACCCTCATAGTGAGTTCAACTCTTTCCACGCCGATCAAGTTCCTTCTTGTTTCTAAAAATTGCCTCCCAAGGATAATAGGTGCAAACTCATCTACTTCACAATCCAAAAAAATAAAATTAGTGGGAAAAATAAACTTATCAACTCTTACCAAGATATATTTGATTTTTCCCTCTGGTTGCACATAGGATCTATTCGCAAGTTGTAGCATCACAGTTGTTGGCCTCACCTTCCCTATTCCTAATCGTTGGATAACAGATTTCAGTATAAGGTTTAAGCTTGCTCCAAGATCGCATAATGCCTTCCTGACATAGTGATTTCCAATTGCACAAGGTATAGTGAAACTGTCGGGATCCTTAGTTTAGGTGGCATGCGGTTGTGCAACATGGCCATGCATCCTTACGTCATAGCAATGGTTTCAAATTCTCATATCCTTGTTCGTTTAGAGACAATGTCTTTAAGGAACTTAGCATAATTCGGCATTTGTTCGATTTCTTCCACCAATGGCAAATTGATATGGACTTGCTTCAAGATATCAAGGAATTTCTTGAATTGGTACTCTTGTTTTTGCCGCTTTAATCTTTGTGGGAATTGTGGTGGAATTTGAATCTCCTCATATTTCTTTCTGGGATTTTCATCGCAACTTACTGGACAGTTGGACTTGCCAAGGCAATTGAAATTGCCTGGGCATCTAGAATTGCTTGGGAAATTTCCGTTTCATCTTACTTTTTTAAGCAAGGGATTACTCTCCTAGTCGATTTATTTGCAGGCCAGGTGCATCATTAAGCTTTCGTCCACTCCGGGTGGTGATCACCTTACACTGCTCATGGCCTATTCTTTTGGCGACCTCAGTATTGCTAGGTAAACCGCCTAGTGGTCTCATATTCAAGTTCTGAGCGAATTTCCCGACTTGTGTCTCCAAGGATTTCAAAGCTGCCTCTTGATTTTGCAATCTCATCTCCGTCCTATTCATAAAAACATCAGTCTTCTTCATGAAATTACTATTCTCAACAATATAAGATTCAGTTTTTAACATGAAGGCATTAAGAGAACTTTCCAAAGAACTAGAAGGTGTCGATTGTTGTTGTGGCATATATTGCCGAGCCATGTTCTGTTGAAATCCCGATGCTTGTGTATTATGAACATTTTGATTAAGAACATTATTCGGGTTACTCCATGAAAAATTTGGATGTTTTGCCATGCTGGATTGTAGGTTTTAGACGTCCCATTGTTGTTCCGGTTGTAGTTTCCAACGTAAAAGCTAGATTCTGGGTTCTGCGGACACTCAGAAGAATCATGGTTACCATTACATAAATCACAAATTGAATTTACTACCTTGATCTCCTGTGTGTTGCTAGGTTGCTGCATGTTCTTAACCATATTGGTTAAAGCGGCCAATTGTGTAGAAATAAATCCTGATGAATAAAGTTCATTTATCGTGGCGTTGCGTCTGACTATTCCCCTTCGGGTGGTTGGTAACTGATAATCATTCTTGGAAATACGATTCAGAATATCTATCGCTTTCTCAGGTGACTTTTCGAGGAGTATGCCATTTGCCGAGGTATCTAGCATCATCCTTATCGGCGTGTTCACTAAGTTGTAGAACATCATCACTTACGTCCACAATAGGAATCTGTGCATGAGATATTTTTGTAAAAGCTCTCTGTATCGCTCCCAAGCCTCGTACATGGATTCATCATCTGTCTATCGAAAAGAATTAACATCGTTATGTAACTTATTAGTCATATTTGTAGAACTAAATCTAGAAATAAAATCACGACAAAAATCCGTCCAAGATTCTATAGATTCGGATAGAATACTATTCAACCACGTTTTGCCCTATCCCATCAGTGAATAGAGAAATAATTTCAGCCTTAAGATATCCTCATGGACTCCTTGTAGCTTAAATGGATTGCAAATCTTCAGGAATAATTTGAGATGTTGTCTGGCATCTTCAGTTGTCGAGCCACCAAATTGACCAATTGTATTGATCATGTTGAACATCACAGGTTTTAATTCAAAGTGGGTGACTTCTATTTCAGGTGCTACAACTCCTGGATTGAGACTGTTGAGATCTTCTTATAAATAGTCTCGAATGGGTCTATTTCTGACACGAACGAGTTGTACGACATGATCTCTTCTTCTTCTTGCTACGACATTTTGGCTGCCATTGGCATTTAGATTACCGATGGGATTATCAGGGTGATCTGCCATTGCTCCTCGTTGTTCCCGTCTTCTTCGATGAAGAACTCATTCTATCTCAGGTTCAAGTGGGTAGTCTTGTATTGTTGGTATCGCCCTAGTCATACACAGATGCAAAAGCAAAGAATGTTAGCCCCTTGAAACCAATTAAAAATAAAACAAAAATAAAAAGAAACAAAGGTGCAATAAATTAAAAACAAAGTCGCTATTGCCAATCCTCGACAACGGTGCCAAAAACTTGTTGTGCGTAATAAGTGCTTCGAATTGGTGCAACTGTACACGTCGCAAGTTATAGTATAGAATAGATATTGTCTCCACAGGGATTGGTGCTACTTCAGGAATCTAACTTATCGCACTGAAAGTAAAAACACAAATTAGTGATTGTAGGAGTTCTAATTAACAAGTAAAACAAAAGAGCAATTAAAAAAAGAAAGATGTAATCGTATAAGAGAAAGTAGGCTGGGTTATCGTGAGTCGTTGCGTGATAGTTGAATGGACCATCGTGGTATTTGAGTGCTAGAGTCACTCAATCGTTTCGTAAATTAGATTCAGTCGGATTGCCTGGGCAATTATGCAATTGCCTGGGCAATTGGGAATGGAGCGATTGCCTAGGCAATTGGGCGACAACCTTCAAAGTTCGGCGAAGCATTCTTCAATGGTTTCTCATTATCCCTAACTCGAAACACTATTAATTGTGCATGCCTTGATAATACATCCCTGCGTGAACCAAGGGTGAACAATAATCGATCTTGCGCTTCTTTTAGTCGTTGAAATTTGCAACTTATCCCTAAGTCGAATTAATCTTCACCATCGATTGATTGAATAAAGACCATGCTCATTCGTTTCTTGAATCTAACGCTCCCGATATTAGATAAATAGATGAATTTACAAGATCCTCTCCCAATTCACTCGCAAAATTAAGAACCAAAAATGAACAAACTTTGAATTAAAATTGCAAACTCATACCTAAACAAATCCAATCGTTATCACAACCAAAAAACACAATAACCCAAGCCAAATAAAATTAGTTCATGGTCGGGTGCAAAATAAACACAAGATAAAAATTCCCTAGCATGAATCTAATCTAACAAAGAGGAAGAAGAATTCGAACAACCCCTTGGTTTTTCTCTCAAGTCGAACATGTTGATGTAAGTGGTCAGGTCTTCTATTTATAGGAGATGGCTAGGTCAAAGTCTTTCTTAAGGAGGAAAGTTAAGTTGGAATTAAATAGAATAAAAGAAATAAATCTATTTTATTATTATATTTTTACTCCTCATAAAACTTTTGGAATTTAATCTCCTTTTGATTTCTTCATGGAACTCCAACTCTTCTAGGATTTATTCTTGCTTCTCGTAATTAACTCGAATTTATTGGATTTATCCTATCTTCAAAATTGGCAGCTCCTCTTCTTATCCTCAATTGCCTCGGCAATTTCTTACTTGCTTGGGCAATTAGATCCTACACACACAAAAACACACATCTGCAATACCTTTTCCACAAAAATCAACTAAATTATGAAATCAAGCATGATAGTGAAGGAAACTATGCAATTATGCATGAATGGCTAAAAATGCAACTAGAATGAGCCTAAGTCTAACAATAAATTGAGTAAAAAGGGTTATAAAAATAGTACTTTTGAACACTTAACAATTATCAAGGGGAATTTGAATCTGACATATATTCCTAACCTCTTTTGAGAACCCATCTTTGTGCGTTGTGGTGGAGCAATTAGAACATATACCGCACACCCAAAAATTCTAGGGAGAACTTATGATAATTTGTTGGCTTGATGCATATTAGTGATGTTACATGTAAAATGGCATGTCATCAGCATTATCAATAGTGATTGTCTTTATAGCATAACCTGGAAAATGTGCTCCTAATTTTATCAACCGAGCAAGTAACCTCGCAAACGTTAAGTTGCAGGTTGATAACAAGGATACATATGACCATCTAGTCGATGCATTGGTTAAAACCATAAAATATCTAGATGATCTATAAGAAGGGTGTATGGGCCCACATATATCACCCTGTATCCGTTCTAGAAAATTAATAGATTCATAATCTATCTTAGCTGGTGATGGTTGAATAATCAATTTTCCTTGAGAGCAATCATCACATGAAAACATTACTTTGAAGAATCTATCAGTTCTTCAATGAATAACCACATAAAGTATCAATAGCTTTTCGCATCATAATTGAATCGGGATGGCCCAACCGGTCATGTCAAATAATAAAGTTATTAGTAAACTTTTGGTTTACAATAGCATGAGCTTCAATTTGTACTAATTCTTGTGTAGTACAATCCGGATGACAGTGCATGTAATATTTTCAAGATTTTCTTATTGCCTTGGATTATACTCGTAATATGGAGATAGCCAGCATCCCTTTAACTAACAGTCTCAATATGATATTTATTTCTGCGAATATCTTTAAAATCTAATAAGTCTCTTTGCAACTTTGACGAGTATACCGCATTGTAAATATGTAATTAAGTTCCATTTGGCAATAACATATTTGCTCTTTCGGAGCCTTTTATGATACTAGTACTTTCGGATATAGTACTCGCATTATTCCCTTGTATTTGAAATGGGAAAATATGTATAATTATGCACCTTTCAATATGTGATTTGTTCCATTCACTTCGGGGAATGAAAAATATATGCTTTGTACCATTCACTCAAAGGAATGAAAAATATTAAATATAGCATATAGCAAATCAATTATCTATCAAAGATAATGTCACAAGAACTTATTACTCTTCTAGAGCATTGATATTTTAGTACTTTGAGATATAATACTCACATTTTCCCCTTGCATTTAAATGGAAAAATAGTTCTTATGCTTAAGTATAGTATGAGTACTTGCACTGTCTGCTAAGCATAAATCGCCACAATTCATTGCATATTTTATTCCGGAAGTAATCATATTCTTCAAAGGATAAATTAACATAAAACGTAAATAAATTATATGTAAAACAAGCTAACATAAAGTAAATTAACATAAATAAATAATAAATAAAACAAATTAACATAAAACAAAATAAATAAATGATCAATTATTCCTTTTAGAGGTTTTAAGGGAAATAAAATAAATAGCAAATTATTTCCTTCAAGGGTTATGAGGAAATCAACAACATCTAATTGAGTTGGATCAAAAATGCCATAATTATTTTCGCCATAAACAAAATTTGTTTATATTTTCTTTCCTGTATCATTCATGATTGTGGATAAAGGTCCATAATGCTTCGGTGTTCGGCAAATACAAAGCCAACGATTTAAGTTACCACATCTATGACACATAGATTCCTCTTTCTTGGAATGATATTTTGCACTATTGTCATCTTTATTGTTCCACTTGTGGTGGGTATAATTATTCTCAAAATGACCATAATGTCTATATCCATAGCCTTGACCATGACCACAACTACTAATGTGGCATTTATTTATTTTTCATTATAAAATCTCACATTCACTTTAGGGAATATGGTGGATCTAATGAGCCTTTAAAATATTTTTCACGATATTGTGTCTGAGGACAACATTATTTGCATGAAAAGTGGAATATGTTTTTTCTAACATATCCTCATCAGTAATGTTTTGACCACATAACTTCACTTGTGAAGTAATTCAAAACATAGCAGAGTTATACTCGCTTACTGATTTAAAATCTCGCAATCTCAGATGCAACCAAACATATTGAGCTTTAGGTAGAATAACAGTTTTCTGATGGTCATATCATTCCTTTATATTATCCCAAAGAATAAGAGGATCTTTCACCGTTAAATATTCAGATTTCAACCCCTCATGAGGTGACGACGAAGAAGTATAATGGCCCTGACCTTATTTTGAGCAGATTATTCCAAAGATTTAATCCTAGTACGCGACATTGTTAAACCAGTTCACAAGGTCCTTTAGAAACCTTCTTAGAGACCAATAGCCTCACAGAACGGGATGTCCAGCCAATATATTCAGATTAAATCAACAGAACAAAGAAAATAATTCACTATAATTTATAAGTCTTCTTGTAGATCATATATCACCATAATTTATTGTACTTTAAAATCGTAATTTAAAGAATAAAAATAAAAATAGAGTTTTTCGATATTGATTATCTTCTCAAGGACAATGGAGACATATAAAATATCGAAAACAACTTCCCATAATCTCTTTATGTCTCGTCTCTTTGCAAGCCATTTAAAGATATCATAAAACTTAAAACATGGTTAAAACACAAAATCTCATTAAATAAATATTAAGTAGCAAATAACTAACCATAAACTATCGATCATGTACTGTTAAGCAAACAAACACATAATGCATAAACACATGTGATTTATGGTTCCTTGGCAACAAATCTCAACAATATAGTCGAATTAGTCAAATAGTTAGGATATGTTTGTGATTCAAATTTCATTAACACTATTTTCCTTATATATAAGAAAAATAGTTTAAAATAGGGTAATCTTCACCGTGGTCCCTTTCGTTTGGGTTTTGTTCTATTTTGGTCACCCAAATTCAAAAAAGATCATTCGTGCCACTTACGTTTTGAAATGTTTCTATTTTGGTCCCTAGGCCGTTAGTCTCCGTTAGTGGCCTAACGGGCAGCTGGCATGGTCATTTAAAAAATAAAAAATAATCCACGTGTAATAGATGACATCTTTTAGTTAAACGCCTTTACCTTGTTTATATAAACCCATTTACCTCAATACAAAAGCCTAAATCAATTTGTTTTTATTTTAACTCAAATTGTTCCTTTTTTCCTATCCATTCTGCAGAAACATAAAGCAGTCAAGAAGGAGAAGACGATAGAAATGGAAATAGGCGCACCCATTTGCCATTGTGGCCTCAAAGCAAAGGTTGTAGTTTCTTGGACTGATGATAACTCTGGTAGGAGGTTTTATGGCTGTAAAAATTATGGGAAAAAGTCTCATTGCCAATTCATTGCTTGGTATGATGCTCCTTTGACACCACGTGCAAAAGTGGTCATTGTTGGGTTGTTAAGGAAAGTGAAGAAAATGGAGAAAGCAAAAAGGATTGAGCAAATTTGTTGGTTATGCTTACTGATTTTCTCCATGGCAATGGTGTGGGTTATGAAGTAATCAATTGGGTAGAATTTATTTCTATAAAATTTTACTGTATGGGTTTTTTGGGAATGATGTTGTTATACCATGGATTATTTTGTGTGGAGTAGCTTAATATATAAGTTTTTATTTACATGGATTGTTGTGTGGAAGGTTTTCGGTTAAGTAATGAAGAAATTGTTGTGTTGTTTTCAACTAAATTTTTTTTTCTATAATATTTTGGTATTGCATAAAATGAATTGAACACTTTAAGCAAAGGTAAATTTGCATAAATGAAGCAATCTAGTACAAAAAATCTGTTTCTAAGATGATAAACCTCATATATCATCTACAAAATAATGACATCAATGCTAAACCTCTTGTAGCAGTTACAAAATAATGCCCCAAATGATAGTTAAGCTTATAAAATAAATCTGTCCTAACTTAATCATCACAAAAGGTAATATTGTTGGTCGCAAATGTGACACAAACATTTCATTTTGCAAAAAGCAAAATAAGTCTGCCCCAACTGCACTCTTTAGTTGAATATCTGTGATTCTTGAGTTGGAGGGTTAGAGACAGTGGATTCTTGACTTGGCATCCATCTCATAGTTGTTGGTGGAGGAAGAGGGTTTTTTCTCCTTATTGGAAATTTTTCCCTTCAAGGTACAGAAGGTTGTTGTGGCTGCTGAGGTTGTTGATTTTCCCGAGGTTGTTGTGGCTGTCTAGGTTTTGGTCTTCTAAATATGGGTCTTCTTATAGGTTGATTTGCACCCACTTCCCCTCTACAGGTCTTTCTGTTGTGGCATTGTTTTCCACATTTTGTGTAGTTGCCTTGCTGCCCTCTTTTGCTTAGCTTAGGGTTAGTGACCTCATCATGTTCTAATCTCCTCTTCTTAGCTGGTATTCCTGGTGGCCTCCTTATGTTTGGTGGTAAAATAGGTTCCATGTTCGTTACTAGAGCCCACTGGTACGAACCTATAAACAAAAGAATTAAAAAATTATGTAATTAAGTCATGATTGAATTTCGGGTAAAAGGTAGTTTAGAATATTACCTTTGATTGGTTTAATCCTGTTCGATTAAATAGCCAGTTGTGTGCTGTTTTGGTAGCATTCATTGACATAATCTTCAGGCTTTAAATTATTCAATCGAAAGACTGATGCTGCATGGGCACATGGGATCCCAGTTAGGTCTCATTTCCTACATGTACATGATCTTTGGTCAAGGTCCACAACATGTTGATGAGATGGACCAGCTTCAACTTGATATGCATGTACACCAACATAAGTTGGCTAGAACCTGAAACAAAAAAAAATCCAACAAAAATACTAAAACTGTACATAAAGCATATTTGCAACAAATAATCTAAGTGACATATATTCTATTCGACTTGTCTCTAACAAATAATACTAAATAGTACATAAGGCAGATCAAACAACCAATAATACTAAGTTAGATTGCAACAAATAAAAATAGCTTATGCAACAAATAAAATCTAGTACATAAGGCGGATTTGTAACAAATTAAAAAACATAAAGAATTTGATTTAGTAACCTGATGGATTTTTCAATATTGGCATCCAACTTCTTTTGAATTTTTCCATACAATAGCCCTTTACACTTTTCAGCAGCCTCTCTTTTGTATACAGTTCTAGTCATAATTTTCATTCGAATTGTCTCCATCAAAGTTAATATAGGCTTATCTCTTGCCTCCAAAATAGACTACATAAAATATAGTGACAATGAATGAGTTATTAAGTACACAATTGTTTTACAAATAATTAGTTAATAATTGAAATAAGTTATATTACCTTGTTAAACGACTCACAGTGGTTATTAAGGAGCATATCACACTTTCTCCTAGTGGAGAAGTGTGATCTAGACCACTGAGCAGGGTCTTTCCCCTTAATCCAAATATAGACAGCTTCTGATTGCGACTTCAACTGGTCTATAGAATTTTTAAACTCCCACAAATAGGTAGCTCTAGCAGCCTTCCAAACAGCATCTTTTAGAGCTTGGCCTTTATGCTTCTCCTTGAAATTTGTGTACATGTGTCTAACACATTTTCTATCCTCTACATACGAGAATACATCTTCAATAACTTCCTTAAGGCCCTACATCCACTAAACTCAAGGTTAATATATGTAACAAAAGGTAACATGTGTAAAAAAACATAAGAGTATGAGCTAACCTTTTGTCTATTAGACATGAAACATATGTTGAAAGAGTTATCAATCTCTAAATCAATTTTTAAAATTTCCACAAACCAATACCAAGAAGACATATTTTCACTCTCTACAACAACATATACTATAGGGTAAATGCAATCATTTGCATCAATCCCTACAACTGTCAATAAATAGCCTTGAAAATAACCCTTTAAATAACAACCATCAAGACCAATTATCCTCACACAACCTACTTTTCACTCTTCTTTGCAAGCATGTGGACAAACATACATCCTCTGAAACAACCTTAAATCTAGATAAGAGATTGTTGTTGTTCCAGGATTTGTACTCCTCAACTCTTGTAAATAATCATAAATTCTCCCATATTGAGCCTTATAATTCCCTTCAGTCATTTCTAATGCAGTATCCCTAGCCCTACCACACTTTCCAGGTGACACAAGTGTACCAAATTCATGCAACACATCGTGTTTTAATGATCTCAAGGTATAATTAGGATCATACATGAATTTTCCAAAGTAGTACTTTGCCATCCACTTAGATGTGATATTACTATTGCTCACATACTTGGAACACGTTTGACAATTCACCATGGTTTTAATTTTCCAAGTATGGTCCTTATTTTCCTTAGGATTCATGGGAGCTGCCCACAATTTCCAAGGACATACTTCCTTGCATATTGCTTAAAGCCTTCAATTGTCATTCTTCTTCAGTTTTACTTCCACCCTATCAACTCTCACATACTGTTTGATAGCTTCTTTTAATATTTTCCTATTAGGGAATACTAAAACCTTAACAAATTTCGGTTTCACCATGTCAATATTAGACTATAATTCATGGTACCTAGGCCCATCTGAGTTTGAACCATGCTCATTGTACAACTCTTCAGAATTGTCAGTTTCTGATTCTGGTCCATGATTCTTGTCATTCACATGCACACCATTAGGTCCAAAGCCATCTATATTTCTCTGAACCTTAATTCCTATTCCATCATCTTCTCTGCACGCTTCATTTCTTCGACAATCATATTCATTATCACTAACATCAAATTCCTCAACAGACTCTTTTTTCTCAGTAGTAGAATCTTCTTCTTTAGCAGCAATTTCTTCTTCTTCAGCAATAGTATTTTCTTCTTCAGTAGTAGTATTATTTTGTTCTTCTCCAGCATGGTGAACATGTTCTTCTGCAGCAGCATAATATTCTTCTTCTTCTTCTTCTTCAATTCCATGATCTTCTTTTTCCTCATTTTCATGACTTTCTTCTTCTTCAGCAGAATGCTTTTCTTCTTCTTCTTCTTCTTCATGCACTTCATGAACTTCTTTCCAAATGGCTTCAGATGTATATGGATGTAGCTATTGCTAGGCAGGTTGTTCAACATAGTCATACAGTCATGATCAGTCTTCAGTGGCCTAGCAGAAACAGTACACAATGCAGCATCTGGCACCTCCAATAAACAGAAAAGGTACAATTAAACCTAGATTCTGAACCATGTCACATAAAGAAAAGGTTGAGAATCTACTAGCATCAACAAAATCGAAGTAGGCTTCATACTTAGAGGTGTACTTCATCCTTGGTGAAAGTACAAAGTCTCCTCCATAGTGAATCACACAAGTAAACATTTCTGTCTCATTACCTGCACAGTACACAAAAATATTTCAATGGCTCACCCCTAAAAACAGTACACATTAATACATACATATATAAATACAAATATTCCAATGGTGAATGGCCAAACCCTAAAAGACAAAATATATATATATATATATATATATATATATATATATGCACAAATATTTCAATGGTCCACCCCTAAAAGCAATATACTAAACTATTCATAATAGAAAAGGCCAACAAAAGCAAAAAATCTCGAAACCAATAAAGACAACACAAAAAAGATTCCTAGCATAAAAGGTATAAAGAAATGTGGACCACATTTCTTTATAATAACCTGCAACAAAATATTCTTCCAAACACAACCATAAAATAGAATTCTCTAATGCAACATTACTTTTCTCAATGCAATAAACGCCCATAAAATCAATACAAACAAATATCACTTTTCAATGCAATCTAACCTAAAACAATGCAATAAACTTAAAGTATTTGTTACACAGTTTTGCAATCCAACTTAAAACAACCCTAAAGTATTTGACCTAAAACAATTTTAAATCAATTTAACTTAAAACAAAACAAAACAAAACCCTTACTAAAACCATAAACAACCTTAAATCAATATATTGAAATAACAATTACCATAAATTGAAGTCAATTTGTTACACAATTTTGCAATTCAACCTAAAACAACCTTAAATCAATTTTACCTTAAACTAATGTGCAAAACAAAACAAACAGAACTTAACTCAACCTAAAACAACCTTAAATCAATACATTGAAACAACAAATTCCATTTTAAAGATTAATTTGCAATTCAAACCCCTTACTAAAACAATAAACCCTCAATACAATCTCATAAAAATCAATTTAACCTAAACCCTCAATACAATCCAAAACTCTTACTAAAACCCTAAACCCAATTTACAATCATTTTTAATTTCAGAAAATGAATAAAATAAGTGCGAAAATAACCATACCATACACCACTTTCTTCTCCCCTGATTTTCGAAGTCGCTATCACACAATTTTCAAGCCTCTAACTAAAAACCAAAAGAAACAGTTCAGACGATTCATAACCATTAAAAAGATGAGATAAACGAAAGAGGAAAAAATCGATTTCCTTGAGTACTTACCTTGATTCTTAGATTATTTCTCTAAGCCCTAACACTACCCAGAATCCACAGAAAAAAGAAAGCAGAAAAAATGACTTTTGGTCTTTTAATTTTTCTTTAATCGTGATTAAGAACCGGTTTACTTTCCTTTTACCCCTTTTGAAAATAATCAGATATAAACATATTCCACGTGTATTATACACGTGGATTATTTTTTATTTTTTAAATAGCCATGTCAGCTGCCCATTAAGCCACTAACGGAGACTAACGGCATAGGGACCAAAATAGAAACATTTCAAAATATAAGTGGCACGAATGATCTTTTTTGAATTTGGGTGACCAAAATAGAACAAAACCCAAACGAAGGGGACCACGGGTGAAGATTACCCTTAAAAATAAAAACTTACCTCTTAATAGTACTCAAGTGTGCAAGGGCTCAAACAACTACCAAGAGTCAATGAATTGCACGGTTGGGATTAGTATTTTGAATTTAGCTCGAACATTAAATGTTTCAATCTTGGGCCCAAAGTCAAAAAATTAAAAACCAAGTTAATATATAAAGAGAAAGGCAATCAATAACTTAGAAAAATTGAGGGGGGGAACTTATCTTTGGTTCATCCTATAATCGAATTCTTTCCAGTAACTTCTTTTGGATTTGAACGATGAAGACCTCAGTTGATTAGAGTCTCGTGCTGATAACGTGTTGTGAATAAAGTAAAGAGCAAGAACAAAATAGATGAACAAGAACAAGATGAGAGACAAAGAGAGAGACTTGTATTATATTCTCAAAGTAGGGTTGTCTATAATGCTTTCTCCAAACTCTATATTTATAGGTATAAAATGAAAACTCTAATTTCAATGAGTATTAACCTTAATAATAAAGTACATTAAAGTTTCATTTAATATATATATATATACCATAAATAAATATAATATAACAGTTTTAAATTTGATTAATATAATAAATATTAAATGCAAAAAAAGAAAAAAAGACAGGTAGGGGCCACCAATGATTTAGTATGATGCGAATTTGATTCCGTGCTGGGTTTCAGACATGCCAATATTAAACATCTATTTTTTTAAAAAAAAATACGAAACGACATGAAAGCCAAACACGTACGCTTGCATTATCAACAAATGAATAAAATATACCATAGGAAATATTATTTTATAAAAAATTATATAAATATAAAATAGTTTAACTTTTAATATTATTAAATACCTTAATGCAACAGATAAATATAAAAAATTAGTATGTATAAACATCGTATTGATGGATGTAAGAACATTGTATTATTATTTATTTACATTCATTAAAGTTCGCTTAGATTCAATTCGAAAAAAAGTTCGTTTATATGCTTTATAGTTTTGTAGTTTACAAATTACAACCGGTATGATAATAACTTTCATCATTCTTATTAACATTAAAATTTTTGGGTTTTATTGTAAAAAAGGTTTCATAAAATATTTTTTGTTTAGCCACTAATATCTAACTCACTATATGACTAATTCAGATCGAATTTTAAAAAAATTTATTATATTGACGACCCTTTCAATTTAATTTTTTTATTCATGAATTTAAATTCCTAACATTACTTAAAGGATCTAGTACATTATATCATCAGATCAATTAATCATTAATTCATAAAATATTTTTTAATCAAAGGTCACACTGCTTCTTTCGGTAATTTTATTAGTACAGATTGAGTGGGGCCTCATTTTTTTAGAATTAGAGCGTGACACTATGCAGGGATAGAACTACATTGGGGTTGAGGAGTATGGATGTGAATTGGGCGGGAAGCTAAGAATGATACTTTTCTCACGTTCATTTTCGTAAAAAAGAAAATTTATTCCGTCTTACGACTTGTTGTGAATACAAAATTTAAAATTATTACTGTCGCATAGCTCGCAAGACTAAAATCATTCTCGCCCTATTATGTACTTGGGTTCTGAGACCCACCTAATTCCCTTTTTACCAACCCGTAACCCTTTCATATAATATTTTTATAACTATTAGTTAAAAATATAAATCAAATTTGTTATGAAAAAAGTATAAAATACCCATCATTCGAACTCCCATAACATAGTGAAATTATTCTAATTGTCACAATTTTTTAAAAAATAATAATATACAAAATTAAAATTATACAACAAAAAGGTTTGGACTAAAAAGATACTAAAGTCTATTGTAAATAATTGAAAATAACACAAATAACATGTAAAATAATATTTCAATTGCTTAACAAATAAACATTACAAAAAGAACTAAAAACATAACAATTAAAAAAGAATCATAAAAAATAAGAACAAATACCGATAGAATCTAAATAAAATACAATATTAAGAAAATAAAATTAAAAAAGTAGAATAATATATATATAATGACGACTGAAGAGAATAAATTTTAAAAAAAAGAAGGCATAACAACATACAACAATAAACATAATAAATGTTATATATATATAAAAATTTTCATAAATATTTCAAGATAAGTCAATATAAATTATTTTAAATTTTACTTTAATTCAAATTGATATATTAAAAAATATTTATAAATTTAATATAATCAATTTCAAACTCAATATATATATATATATATATTGAATTTTTCATTAATATCCCATGAAAAAGTCAATATAAATTATCTTAAAATTGACTATGATCCAAACCGGTATTGTATTTTTAATAACATTTATAAGATCTGTTAGGGCATGTGGAGACGATGCAAGACGGGTGGAGATGATGCGAGGTGGGTGGGGATGGGGCGGGTACAAAGACATTCACACATTTCCCACCACCCTCGACGAATTTAATTTTTATCTTCATCCCTGCCTACGACCCGCGAAATTTGTAACAATCCCTACCCACAACTCGCGAAATTTGTAACCATCCCTGTCCAATTGAATGCGAAGTAGGGTGAATACCCGCAAAACATGTCCTATTAACATCCCTAGTGGGGAGAGGCAATTGTCCCTCACCTCAAATTTTTTTCTTTTATTTTTATATATAATTTTTTAAAAAATAAATTATTTGCGAGCTTATCTCTTACTTTTAAATATTTATATTTTGTCACCAACTCTAAATCTTGATTTTGTCCCTCACACTATGTAAGTTTGATCAAAATAAATTAAATTTATTTTAGTGTGTTTTATAAATATATTTCTAATGTAACCTAATCATAACTTCAGGTTATAAGTTAAAAATGTTTTATATTAATGTTTATATATTTAAATAATAAAATATTTATTACTTATGGAAATTAAGGTGTGCAAATCCCCCGTCCCCTTTATTAGTGAAAAGAAGGGAGTAAGAATCAATAAATCCACCGACTTTAAGTAAAAGCTAAAAAGCCTTTGGCTTGCCCCACTTGAACTCTCTTTTCTTAAATACGACAAGTTTGGGGTGAACGAAAGCTTTTCAGGAACAAAAACATCATTGCTTACGTTCAAAAGTGGTGAAATAGCAGTACATTATGTTTTTATTATTAATTTAAAATAATTCATATTCGTTTTACTATTTGTGTTTGAAATTTGTGATTATTTCATTTAATAATATTATTTTTAAAAATTAACCTTAAATTCTTATATTAATGTAATGTTTTTTACTATTATGTTTAGGAGGATCTAATATTGTGCCTCCAAAATTAGATGACATATCATTTAAAAAAAGTATTTTCGCCTCACCTTGATTCCTGAAACTGCTTGAACTTTTTTTTTTTAACTTCTGCATTCATTTGTTTATGCTCCATTCAAGCACGCTAACCTGCAAACGGTGGCAACAACAGTCGATTTTCATTTTTTTTTTGTTCAAGCATCAAAAGAGTAGTTGTGAAAATGGAAATTAGTTGGTTATGGCGAAGCTTGTCTTTATTTTAGACAGGTACAAGGGTTAGAAGTTAGAACAAAAACCTTTTGTCCTTTTGGTGCCTCTATTATGCCTCATATTAAAATATTTAGATTTGTAGTTTAATATTAAAATTTAAGGTTAGAATTTATGATTATAATTTAAAATATTGGGGTAGTATATTTTTAAGGTTTAAGGTTTATAATTTTAAATTTAGAGTTCAAGATTAAAACTTAAAATTCAAAATTTTAATATTAGTTATGAAAATAAAGAAAAGAAAAAAAAAAGAAGATACATATATTTTTGTTTGAACTCGGACGAGATTAGAGGGACGACTATTTCCTCTCAATGTTTAGTGTAATTTGGGCCTTTTTTTTTTTTACTTTTCAATGAATTAGCTCTAAAAAGATGTTACTTTGTCCAATTTAAACAAAGATTTTAGGCCCAATATCCCTTAATTGGAGTTCAAAACTATTGAAACTTAGCAGCTCTCTTCTGGCTTTTTAATAAAATGGGTAAAATGCTTAAATTATCATTCAACTTTTCTCTATGACTTATTTTGGTCACTAAACTTTCAAAACGCTCAATTTACTCATTGAACTTTACTTTCTGCCTATTTTGATCATCCTGAATTATTTAAATAATATTTTGGTATGGCATGATATATTTTATTATTATTAAATATAAAAATAAATTATTGGTTAAATTACACAAATCATCACTGAACTTTGCTCTCTAACCTATTTTGGTCACTAAATTTTAGAAACGACAAATGTACTCACTAAACGTTATACAATAACATATTTTGGTCACTCCACCATTAATCTATTAATACTATTATGACATGTCATAAATAAATAATAAAATATTAATATTTATCTCTCTTTTTCTAAAACTCTTCTAAACCTTTTTGTTTATTTTTATATTTCATCTTCTCTGTAAAAACAAATAAAAACATCCTCTAAAAGCTTAATAGCATCAACCGCCTTTAAACTTTCAAACCACCATTGTTTGGACCTTCTTTCAATCAAACATCATTGCTAAAATCTTTCCATTTTTATTACCTCAGTGACCCAAAACAAGGTTTGTCGAACTAACTTATTTCTGAGTTGAAGGCTGTAAAAATTTCTCGTAACCCATTTTTAAATCTGCCCTAGCATAGCTCGTTGTGCTGCATCATACTCAATTTTTTACAACTCCTCTCCTTCTCTCTATCTCTCTCCCGCAACCATGATTGTCATGATAGGTCCACCGCCTCCCAAAACCCTAATCCCTCGAACAAATCCAAATCGATAGCCCAAGTTGTATTCAAAACCAATACAGTCAAAACATCAATAGGTCTTCCTCCATCATTGCCTCTCTCATAACGCCTAACCTGCAAAATTCCCAAGAAAAAGAAAAACAACCAAACTCAAATATAGATCCAAATTTAATTGACAAATTTCTTCCTTAAGGTGCTTAAAGTTGGTTGTATCATTGACCAATTTAAAGTTTAATTGTCTTTACCCTTTTAATCCTTCATTTTCATCGTTTTATTTAGGGGATGTTGAAAATTTGTGAAATTTGTTTGTTGGGTATAAGAAGAGAGTTTATATGTTTGGATGTGTTGATCTTTGCAACTTTGTGCTTTAACATCCACTATCACCAGAGTTTCTGGCTTTCAAAGTGTTTTCACTCAATGGTAAAATACTCAAGAGTCTTTCACGGTCTTCCACCTAGAGATGGGTAGGTCAGTTCAACAAACCTTGTTTTGGGTCACTAAGGTAACATAAATGGAAAGCTTTTAGCAATTATGTTTGGTTGAAAGAACTTCCGAATGACAAAAATGGGAAAGGGAAAGAAATATTAATAATTTATTATTTATTTATAACACTTCACAACGACGTTAATAGATCAACATTAGAGCGATCAAAATAGGTCAATGTATAAAGTTTATTGAGTAAATTGATCATTTTTAAAGTTCAGTGACCAAAATAGGCCAAAGAACAAAGTTTAGTGATGGTTTGTGTAATTTACCCTAATACATTTAATGAAACTTTACCTTTTCTAATTTAGAATTTATTTTATATAAACTTATATAGTGATAGTGATTTTATTGGCTCGGCAATGGATAGTTTTAGGCTTAAGGGTGTAAAAAGCCCTTAAAATTTTGAAAAAAAATCAATTAAGTCCTTAAATATTTTTGCACCCAATTAAGCCCTTGAACCATAAAATTTAATCAAATTAAGCCCTTAAATCAATAAATTGAATCAATTAAGCCCCTTAACCAATTTTGACCATTAAATCTAAAAAATATCTTTAAATCAATAAATTGAATCAATTAAGCCCCTTAATCAAATTAACCTTTTCGATTCATTGTTGCAATGTGTTGTGCCATAGTGTTTCCACTTGACAGTTATCATAATTTTTTATTTTATTTAAAAATATCTTTAAATGTTCTAAAAATTTAAAAAAAGACTTATGAATTTATGTTAAGATGATCACACAATGGAAAATGGCCAAGAGGGGGTGAATTGGCTTTTTAAAATGAAAGGGTGCAAATTTGAAGATGAAAAATTGAGACACAAGGATTTTAGAGTGGTTCAAGCTTAGAAAAGCTCTACATCCACTACCTCAGCACCCTACTGAGGATTTCAACAATTCACTCACTAAATTCGTCCCTTTTTCTCGGCTTAGGAGCAAACTGTTACAAACGATTAAGCTTTTTACCCAAAAGCTTAATCAAAGATCATTTTTTTACAAAGAGAAATTTGGCAAACTGAAAAAGACCTCTCAAATAGGTTGATTTGTTGCCCAATTTCAAATAAACACTCCCAAACTTGAAATAAATGGATACAATAAAAATTACACAAGTGGGTACAAGATTTGACTCCAAGAGCTCAAAGGGATTGGATTTGTGCTTAATTGTTTTCAATTGATCATTAGTTGTTGGTGTAGCTTTTGGGGCTTGCTTTTATACCCCTTCATTGATTTCTATCCGTTTGGATAGTTGGCATCATCAATAGAGCCGTTGGGATATCTTTTTCCCACCATTAATGCACTTTTGCAACCGACCGTATCGGTACACGAAAGACCATATCGATACCTATCCCAAAATAGAAAGAGCTATTGTGTACAAAATATAGGGGTGTATTGATATGCGGGAAGACATATCGGTACGATCTCAATGTAAAACAAAAGGCGTATCGAAATGGGCAAGACCGTATCAATACAATTTTGCTCACTTGGGCTACTGCCAAAGCCTATTTCGGTATACCACGAAGGTGTATCGATACGAGTTAACTGATTTTCAAAATCGTGTGTTCCCAATAACTGAAAAGGCAACGTTTGAATAATAAATGAAAAGATTGGAAAAATCTTAACCCCCGTATCGATACGTTGTTCTTAAAATGTATCGATACAAGCTTTCATGTATCGAAACGGATTCTTTTAGTGGCCTATTTCTTTAAGACCGTATCGAAATGTTTGAGAGTGTATTGATACGCATGGGCGTAAATGTTGAATTTTGCTTGAAAACACTTAAAAATTTATGGGTTTTAAGTTTTTGGCTTAGAACAATTTTGTACTTGAAAAATTCTTGTCAATTGCGAGTTTTTGAAATACTTAAAAATTTGTGTTCTTTTTCAAATAAGTCCTTAAACAATTTTTTATATCAAAATTAAACTTTGGTTTTACAATCTCACCCTTTTTGATATAACAAAACCAAATTAAAATTTTAAGTCTTTTTGAAAAACTCCCCTTACTTTGAGATAGGTTTTTAAAACATTTTTGAAAATTTAAGCTCTATTACTTCTCCCCCTTTTTGTTAGATCAAAATGAATGATAATAAGAAGTAATAAATAAGCATGATTAAAGCAAAACAACATAATATTTCATTGAAGCATAAAGCAATAATCAAAGTAACATATTAATGCAAACTTAAAATCCTAACAACATAAGCATAGGTTCATATATTAAATAGCATAGATGCATAAAATAGAAATCCTAATATGACATGTATGATATGCAATGAATGTCTAGGGAGTATCCTCATCATCCTCATCCTCTTCATCTTCATCATGGTTTTGAGTAGCTTGTCCATTTCCCATGGAAAGCCGTGAAAGAGATATCCATTGCTCCTTGTTGGCTCGCAATTGCTTGAACTCGTTCCTCCAAGGAAATAAGACAAGTGTCAATGGCCGCAAACCCTTCATTCATGGTTGTCTTCAATGAGGTCATAGAGGTGTTTAATGTAGTGAATTGCTTATTGAGATAAGCCATGAGAGCATCCATAGCCGGTGAAGCTACTAGAGCTTGAGGAACTTTCAGTTCTTCAGGGATAGCATCATGTGAAAGCTCGAAAAGACGAAGCCACTCTCCATTGAAATAGTGAATTTGGCTCGAGTAAGGGAGCGTTCATCAATGGGATCCATTAGGGGCTCAGCAAAGTCATGAGAGCAATCAATCTCCAAGTTCGAAAATAGATAACTCAAAGCTGTACCGTAAGTAAATGAAGATACCAATGAAGTGTGACGGTGTTAAACGAGGTAAACAAGCTCCTCAAACGTAATTCAAGCAAGGTTCGGTTGCTTGTTCTCCCGAAAGCATCTAATCCAAAAATCGTCCACTTGTCGGATAGTAGAGAACTTACCACCGGATGGCCGAAACCACCAAGTGATCATCACGTGTAGGATGCGATCGTGAGCGTCTAATACGGTTACGGAGCTGCCAAGAACATGCCCCAAAGAGTCCTCATCATCAATAACCTCATCATCAAATCCAAAATATTTTTCAAGGTGCCGATGTCAATTCAAAATCTATTCCCCATCAAGAAAGATTCAATGGCTATGACCTTAGAACGGTCTTGGTTAGGGATGCACCGGGCATTGGCAAAGACAATCAAGACAAGATTATGGTATAAAATCTCGAGGATAGCTAAAAATTGAGTAAAATTCCAACGTCTCAAAAGATGAAAATATTTAAACTTGAAGCGTTCAGAGTTTAAGAATGGAAGAGATGTTACTCTTTCGTGGCGAATTTTATAGTTTTGGAATTGCTTGAAGTGATTTAAAACTGCCGGGGTCGAAAAGATCTTTTAGTAAATAACGCTAAGGTTGGGACGATCCGAATTGTCTTCAGTTAAAGACTCGCCAACCTCGGTTGTTCTAGCTCTCTTTCTCGGTGCCATAGATAATCTGAAAAAAATAATTTTAAGGCACAAAAACAATGTATGCATAAATCATCATATTCGATCCAATATTCAATCCAATAATTCAAGGTATTGTTTAAAATATATATAGTTTAAAAATATACGAGTATAAAATATAATTTTGGTAAAAAGAATTTCGAAAAATAGTTTAAAAAAAATATACATTATAATTTTATATTCAAACCAAAAAAAAATTTAGTTTTGAAATTTTTTTATAAAAAATTTGAAATCCATGTTGTATATAAACTAAAAACGCAAACAATGTTTGAAAACAATATAGAAATTAAAACGTAAATGAAAAAGAGAAAGAAAAAAATTGTATACCTTGATGAGAGGATTATGGATGAATGGAGATGAATAATGCACAATCTTGATGAAAAGAGCCTTTTGATGTTGTGAGGAGTAAAAACCCTCAAAAACTTTGATGATTTTATGAGAAAAACTCAGGATTTATGGTGTTTATATAGGGAAAATGGCTAGGGTTTTGGTTGAAAAGTTTTGGTTAAAGTTGAAAACCCTTTAATGACTCTTTTAATGGCAGACGGCTTTGATTATCGATACACCACGTGGCAACAAGCATAGATGCATCAAGAGGCAAAATCACATAAGCAAGGTAATCAAATAAATTCAAGCAAGTTTTTGTCCTTAAAAGGCTCTAAAAGGTCAAGAAAGGCTAGTTAGACCCAACTCTCTCCTAAGAGACCAAAAATGCTCTTTATCTAAAGGTTTGGTAAATATGTCCGCTAATTGAATTAAGGTGTCAACATACTCTAGAACTACATCATTTTTCAAGACACGATCTCTAATGAAATGATGCCTTATTTTTATGTGTTTGGTTTTAGAATGTTGGATGGGATTCTTAGAGAGACAGATGGCACTAGTGTTGTCACACTTAACGGGTATGGTACCTACATCAACTCCATAATCTAAGGGTTGTTTATTTATCCAAAGGACTTGAGCACAACAACTCATGGCCGATATGTACTCCGCTTCGGTGGTAGATAAAGCTATACTATTTTATTTCTTAGAGAACCAAGATATGAGCATACTACCTAGGAATTGGCATGTTCCAGAGGTACTCTTTCTATCTATTTTATATCCCCCATAACTCGCATCCGAGAAAGCATGAAGATCAAAGGAGGAATCTCTAGGATACTAAAAGGTATCTAAAGATTCTCTTAATGGCTATAAGGTGTGATTCTCTAGGGCTAGCTTAAAACCTAGCACACAAGCAAACACTAAACATAATATCGGGTCTACTTGTGGTAAGGTAAAGCAAAGAGCCAATCATAAAATGATAAAGCTTAAAATCAACACACTTACCTCCTTCATCTTTGTCATGCTTTATGGATGAGCTCATTGGTGTGGCTTGAGGATTCACATTCTCCAAGCCAAACTTCTTGAGCATATCCTTGATGTACTTAGCTTGATTGATGAAGATATCATCTTTCCTTTGTTTGATTTGGAGCCCCAAGAAGAATGAGAGCTCTCTCATCATGCTCATCTCAAACTCACCTTGCATTAACTTAGCAAACTCTTGGCAAAACAACTCATTAGTAGAACCAAAAATTATATCATCAACATATATTTGAACTACTAAGATGTCTTTGCCATTTCTTTTAATGAAAAGTGTAGTATCCACCTTGCCTTTTTCTAAAACTTTTTCAATCAAAAAGTTTGAAAGCCTTTCATACCAAGCTCTAAGAGCTTGTTTTAAACCATATAAATCTTTAGTAAGTTTGAAAACATGATTTGGAAATTTTGGATCTTCAAAATGGGTGGTTTCTCTACATATACTTCTTCATTAATAAAACCATTTAAAAAAACACTTTTTACGTCCATTTGAAAAAGCTTGAATTCATGAAAGCATGCAAATGCAAGAAGCATCCTAATAGCTTCCATTCTAGCTACGGGTGCATATGTTTCATCAAAATCAATTCCCTCTTCTTGAGTGTAACCTTGAACAACAAGTCTAGCCTTGTTTCTCACCATGTTACCACTCTCATCTAGTTTGTTTCTATAAACCCATTTAGTTCCTATTGTAGACATATTATTCGGCCTATCAACTAATGTTTATACTGTACTTCTCTCAAATTGATTTAGTTCATCTTGCATGGCCAATATCCAATAGTCATCTTTTAATGCTTCTTTGATATTCTTAGGTTCAATGCATAAAATAAATGCAACATTATTAACAAGTTTAAGAGAAGATCTAGTGGTTACCCCTTTGGATGGATCACCCAAAATCTTACCACCTTTAACATAGTTGAACTCCCTTGGGTAGGTGACCTTCTTTTCCTCTAGATCCATGTCTTTCAAGGCTTCAATCTTGTGTTTCTTCTTCTTTGGTTGGAACCTCATCCACCTTTGATGTTTGTCCTCCATCAATGGCTTCAATGATTCCTACATCATCATCGTCACAAGAATCCTTCCTCGGAAGGAGGTTATCATCGAAGACAACATGAATCGACTCTTCAACAACTAAAGTTATTTTATTAAATAAACGATAGGCTTTAGAGTTTAAAGAATATCCTAAGAAGATAGCTTCATCACTTTTGTATCAAATTTACCTAAATTATCTTTTCCATTGTTTAAAACAAAACATTTACAACCAAATGGATAAAATAGCTAATGTTAGGCTTTTTAAATTTCAAAATCTCATAAGGTGTTTTCTTCAAAATAGGCCTAATCATTAGTCTATTAATAATATAGCAAGCCGTATTAGTGGCTTTCACCCAAAACTATTTTGGTAAATTGTTTTCACAAAGCATGGTTCTAGCCAGTTCATCTAAAGTATGATTTTTCCTCTCAACAACCCCATTTTGTTGAGGAGTACGAGGAGCCTAAAAATTATGGCTTATACCATTTTCATTACAAAAATCCTCAAAACTAATATTTTGAAATTCGGTTCTATGGTCACTTCTAATATGTGAAATCTTTTGACCAAGGTCATTTTGAGTAATTTTTGAAAATGTGATGAACTTTTCTAAAGCCTCATCCTTAGTACTTAAGAATAGAACCCAAGTGTATCTAGAGTAGTCGTCTACTAAAACATAAGCATAAGATTTACCACTTAAGCTCATAGTACTAATCGGACCAAAAAGATCCATATGGATCAATTGTAATACTCTACAAGTTGAAACATCATTTATAGGTTTAAAAGAAACTCTTTTATGTTTACCCTTAGCACAAGCATCACAAATTTTATCTTGAGAAAATTTTAGCTTAAGTAAACCTCTTACTAGATTTTGGGAAACCAATTTCTCTAAAACACCCATGCTAGCATGTCCTAGTTTCCTATGTCATAACCATGAATCATGTTCATTTTGTGCAACAAAACATACATTGGAAATATGAATGTCATCTAAATGCACCATATAAATATTACCTATGCGATGACCTATGAGCATTATTTTGTTAGTTTCAATGTTCAAGATTCTACAACCATTTACATCAAATAGAACATTAAAACCTTTATCACATAATTGACTAATACTCAATAAATTATATTTTAGACCGTTGACATAAAACGCATCATCAATGAGAATAGAAGAGTGATTACCAATACATCCAATCCCTTCAATATGACCTTTGGAGTTGTCACCAAATGTCACCACTCATCTATTTTTTTGTTTTAGCTCTAAGAATCTACTCTTGTCACCGGTCATATGTCTTGAGCATCCACTATCAAGGTACCATATATTTTGACTTGTAGTTTTGGCCTTGTAGCAATGCCCCATCTACAAACAAAGAATTAATTCTTGATTTTTGGTACCCAAATCATTTTGGTTCCATGAGCATTAGCTCCCAAAATCTTGGTTCCCTTGGGAATCCAAGAAGCAATAGCATGTAAACCATTAGAAGTAATTAGGTCATTGGGAACCCAAACACTCCTAATCCTCTTACCTCTAGAAGGCTTTTGGAGGCCTCTCTGTTTGTAACCATTAAAGTTTCTCTTTACATAGTTGGGTTTTGAAGAATTTGCATTTTCAAAATTTTGTTTCCCAACTTGGATAAGAGAAGCTTTAAGCTCATTCACCACTTTGTGGTGATCATCATGAAACTTGGAAAGAAGATTGTTTAAATCAACATTTTCCTTTTGAAAATATTTTTGATCTTGTAAAAACAAAATATTCTTTTCAAGTTCCGAGTTGGTTTTAGATGGGTAATTATTTTGGTTTTTCAAATCGGAAATCATTTTCTTATTTTTCAAACTGATTCCTTGAATTTTTCAACCAACTCATCGTAAGCTTCTTGAAGCTCATCAAAGGTAAAGTCAAATGTAGATGAGTTAGGGTTTACCTTAGGATCTTCTTTAAGAGCCATGAGGCAAAGGTTGACGACTTCTTGATCTTCTTCATCGGATGATTCCGAATCGCTCCAAGTAGCCATATTTGCCTTGAGCTTCTTCTTTTTTCCGAAGCTCTTCTTTTTGAGATAGGGGAATTTGGTTCGAATGTGCCCCAGCTTCTTGCACTCATAGCATATGAGTTGATCATTTTCTTCCTCCTTACTTTTTTTTCTTGAAGTCTCCTCTTATATTAAACTTTTTTCCCTGGTTGGACTTCATGAATCAAGTGAATCGTTTGGCTAACATAGCCATATCCTCATATTCTTCCTCACTCGAATCGCTTTCTTCTTGTGAAGCTTTGAGGGCGATTCCGAGTTTCTTCTTCTCTACTTCTTAATTCTCCATTCTTTTCTCTTCTCTCTTATTTTTTTCTTCTCTTTCTTACTTCATGATCTCATGAGAAAGGAGAGACCCCACTAGTTCATCGAGCTTCAAAGTCTTCAAGTTTTTAGCCTCGATGATGATGATTCTCTTACCATCCCATGATTCGAGAAGAGAATAGAGAAGTTTCTGAACAAGCTTATCTTCGAGAATAATCTCACTGAAGCCCTTAAGATCGTTGATGATGACATAGAAACGATCGAACATCTTGGAGACGCTCTTATCGGGCTCCATCTTGAAATTCTCATAGCTCAAATTAAGGATTCCAATTTTGGTCTCCTTTACGTCGCTGGTTCCTTCATAGGTGGTCTCAAGCTTGTCCAATACCTCATTTGTGCTTGTACAAGAGGACATCTTCACATACATTTCCAGTCTAAGTGCACAAAAAAGGATGTGCAAGGCATTGTCATTAACTTGTAGTCTCATTCGATCTTCATCAATCATCTCCACCTTTGTTTTAGGAATGAGTCTTCCTTCTTCATCTCTCTTTATTGGGATTGTTGGTCCATCTTCCACTACATTCTAAAAGGTGTATTCATTTGATTTGATGACGAGCCTCATCATATTCTTCCAATAGGGATAGTTGTCCCCATTAAAATAAGGAGGTTTGGTGATCAATTGTGACTCGTAGAGGTTGTGGCCGGAGGTAGATGCCATGACTTCACTTGTAGGTTGATCATCTTTCCTAGAATTAACTCAAGGGGATGTTAATCCTTCCAATGAGTGTAGTTCTAATATAAATTGTTGAGATGATCACACAATGGCAACATGGCCAAGAGGGGGTGAATTGGCTTTTTAAAATGAAAGGGTGCAAATTTGAAGATGAAAAATTGAGACACAAGGATTTTAAAGTGGTTCAAGCTTAGAACAAGCTCTACATCCACTACCTCAGCACCCTACCGAGGATTTCACCAATTCACTCACTAAATTTGTCCCATTTTCTCGGCTTAGGAGGAAACTGTTACAAACGATTAAGCTTTCTACCCAAATCTTAATCAAAGATCACTCTTTTACCAAGAGAGATTTGGAAACTGAAAAAGACCTCTCAAATAGGTTGATTTGTTGCCCAATTACAAATAAACACTCCCTAAACTTGAAATAAATGGATACAATAAAAATTACATGAGTGGGGTACAAGATTTGACTCTAAGAGCTCAAAGGGATTGGATTTGTGCTTGATTGTTTTTCAATTGATCATTAGTTGTTGATGTAGCTTTTTGGGCTTGCTTTTATACCCATTCATTGATTTCTATTCGTTTGGGTAGTTGACATCATCAATAGAGCCGTTGGGCTCTATTTTTTCCACCATTAATGCACTTCTACAATCGACCGCATCGGTACACGAACAGCCATATTGATACCTGTCTCAAAATAGAAAGAACCATTGTGTACAAAATATATGGGTGTATCGATACGCGAGAAGGCATATCGGTACGATCTCAGTGTAAAACAAGGGGCGTATTGAAACGGGCAAGGTTGTATCGATACAATTTTGCTCACTTGGGCTACTGCCAAAATCTATTTCGGTACACCACGAAGGTGTATCGATACGAGTTAACTGATTTTCAAAATCGCGTGTTCCTAATAACTGAAAATGCAACATTTGAATAATAAATGAAAAGATTGGAAAAATCTTAACCCCTGTATCGATACGGTGGTAGCCGTATCGGTACGTTGTTCTTAAAACGTATTGATACATGCTTTCCTGTATCGAAACGAAATCTTTCAGTGGCCTATTTCTTTAAGACCGTATCAAAATGCTCGAGGGTGTATCGATATGCCTAGGCGTAAATGTTGAATTTTGCTTGAAAACACTTAAAATTTTATGGGTTTTAAGTTTTTGGCTTAGAATAATTTTGTACTTGAAAAATTCCTGTCAATTGTGAGTCTTTGAAATACTTAAAAATTTGTGTTCTTTTTCAAATAAGTCCTTAAACAATTTGTTATATCGAAATCAAACTTTAGTTTTACAAAGATTATAAAAAATGCTTTTCGAATTTTTTTTTGTAAATGCAACATGATATAGCTGTAGTGTATGATGTGCAAGGTAATATCTGAAGAAAAAAACTGTCAAGATTTAATGGTAAAAATTGGTCAAAAGGCTTAATTGACTTAATTTCTTAGTTCAAGTGCTTAATTGATTAAATTTCTTGGTTCAAGTGCTTAATTAGGTGCAAAAAAAGTTCAGGAGCTTAATTGATTTCCCCCCCAAAAGTTTAAGGGCTTCTTACACCCTTAAGCCATAATTTTATTACTAGCAATAATTGGACAGTGTACCTCATTAAAAACCTCCCTAAACTTAAGTGGAAGAAAAGAGTACAATACTACGACGGGAAAAAACATCACAAACATACATTACAAGCAAACACGACATGAAAACTTAACCCCAGTAAACAACAATAGAGCAACAATGGGAATTATAAACTGCATAAACACACTTGACAAAATTAACTCATGTGCTCTATTACTTGACCAATTGGAGTTAAACGAACCTGACATGCTCCTACCACCAAGCCTTAGAGGTCTCCCTTCTCGAAATCCCATCTTTAGCAAACCTTTCTGCCATTGCATTTCCTGTTCGCGGCACAAACATAAATTGAACTTGTCCGATCTGCTTGGAGATATTATCGATTTCCGTGAATAACTACCACAAGTTCCACGGACGATTGAAAGGAGTTGAGATCCAATATAACACTAATTTAGAACTAGATTCCATAAATTGCATGATATCAAGTGTCATCTTTTAAAGTTTTATGTATTTATTTTAATTTTATTAATGAGTTGTTTTCATGAGTTTTTATATCAAATGCATTTACATTTAATTATTTTTATACAATATATGAATGGTATAATCGAATTTTTTATATTCTTCGTCCGAATGTATTAATGATAAGAAAAAATTAAGGTGTGATATCTCATGGAAAGAGTTACATCATTTATGATTAATTATGAACCGAAGATTCTTGACCTGGAGTCAAAATATGTTATCATGGGGAAGAGTTGTTATCATAGAGTTATAATTGATTTACAATTGCAAGAACTTGAAAATCAATTAGTGAATTAAGTACACAAGTATTTGTTTGTATGTGTTGATTTCATTCTTCTAATCATTTTTCTTCTTTTGGAAAAAAATTACAACGAATTGTTGAATTCTATACTATAAAATTTTCAGAAACTAAATTGATGTTTCTTGAACATTCATTATAGAATTTCATTATTGATATTCAAAATGATGAGAGATTTGTTCGATTACTTTTATAGGGAAAGATTTGTTTTTGGATGTTAGCATGAATGTTATTGTACATAGATACTAAAATATATTTATTATCGGTCACTTTTATGTACTAATAATTTGTAATTTGAATTTGGCTTAACTTAGAAATAAGTGCCCAAACTATATACTTTTTCTGAAATAGGTGCATGAACTATTTTTCATTAAACATTTTTTTTTGCCCAATAAGTGCCCAAACTATACACTTTTTCTTAAATTATACAAAAATAAAATAAAAATTATAAAAATAAAAAATAAAAAGAATTAACCCTGCAACACTCTTAGTAAAACTTTCGATTTACCCTTCCTCCTCTCTTCCCTTTCCTTTCTCTCTGCGTGAAAAAAAACCCTTCTTAAACCTTAAATCGAACCCTAAATTTGTTCTATCATCTTCCTTTTTGCCCTTATTTTTTCATCTAAAATGAACCCTAAATTGAACTATAAATTTATTTTGTCATTTTTCTTTCACTCCTCTTTTCGGTAGGGTTTACACTTAAATTGATAAGTTGTAGAAGATATCCAGTGGAAGTTCAAAATCACATGCTTCAATAGTCGTGTATTGTTTTTGCAAGTTAAAAGCTCCCATTTTGCACTTCTCGTTTAGAGTCAAGTTATTGCAGATTGAGAGCTCCTATTGTTAATGTATTTTCGTCTAGAATCTTTTTCGGTGTGTTTATGATATGTTGATATGATATATAATGTGTTTACCTATTGTTACTATGTTTAATTTGAATCGTTTACATATAATTCATTTACCTGATTTGGTATAGATTCGTTGTACATTTTTTCGATGGCTTGAGAAGGAAGAAAACAATGGATCTATAGTTGAAGACTTGAGAGCTCAACTTTAAATGGTGATGTTTGATAATAGAAAAATCAAAACTGAAAACACTGAACTAAAGGAACTTGTTAAAACAGATGAAGTCCAAAGGCTGAGAAAAATAGTTGAAGAGCAGAAAATAGATTCATTATTTTATAAGATTTTTTTATGCTTCATGGAAAATGTACTTATTAGTGAAATATAGTCCTTAGATACCATATGTTTGTTAGTTTTATCTTTTGTATCAATTCTTGTCAATGTACTTCATGGATAATATACTAAACTATTATGTTATCCAATTTGTATCAAATTTTGTTTGCATTAAATTTTAACAGTTTGGTTAAATGCGAATAATGTACTTTTCGGTGATGACAGTAAGTAAAAATTGTAATATTGCTATCTAATTTTATGAAATGAGCTTTATAGTGTAGTATAAAAAAGAAAAGGATGAAAAACGAGAAATGGAGAAACTTCATGTCCTATCAAAATTATGTAATTGTACCAACCATGAGGGAACATGGCATGATATGCTATACTATTGAACACATTGTAGCAGTTAAAAGGTAAAAAGAACATATATAAATATGCAGAAGTTCGGGAACTTCATGTTCCATCAAAATTAAGAAATATAGTAACATAAGTCTATATACTTCATATTTCTAAACAAGGCTGGATTTCGAGTGCATCATCATAAAAAAAGATTATTAATTCTTCTAAACAGTTAACTAACAATCATATTCTAAGGCCTCTATATGAAAAACAAAAAATAATAAAAACTCCATTCCATGACAATTAATGCTTCTAAACAGTTAACAACTTTATTCTAAAGTCTTCATAAGCCTCTTTATTGACAGCTTTGGGTCCCATGATTGTGGAGGCTCGTAGCCAGTTCTAGTAGGTTGAGAAGATGCTGAAGAAGGGACCGAAGAAGCTACAGGTTGAAATGTTGTAGTTGGCTGAGTAAAAGAGACCCTGGTGTGTGACTGAATATAAAGAAATGACGGAATTAATAACTCACAAATAATAATTTCCCCCTTTTTCAAACAAAAGCTTTAGTTTAAAGTTGTTGTTCCCCATTACCTCATTTGCATGGATTTTAAAATCTAAGACTTCATGAACAAGTTCCAGTATCCTATTTGCTGTTATCTTCCATTTAGGTGCATGCCTTCTTAATTGAGTGACAAGTGTTGGTTGAGATGAAATAGATGTTGTTGGGATTTATGGGCCAGAACCATATATTGGTAGAGATGAAATAATTGTTGCTGCTATGATTGATGAACCAAATGGTATTGGTTGACTTGAAGCTGATGTTGTTGTTGTGATTGATGGATCAGAACCATATGTTGGTTGAGATGAAGCAGATGCTGCTTCTTTATTATGAACCTTTCAAATATAGTTAATGTTAGTAAATAACAATAAAATAGTTCAGAAATGTATGACAAAGTAAAAGAACTTACATTGGTTTGATTTTTGGTTGGACATTTTCTTATATTATGTCCGGTAAACCCACATAATCCGCAAGACATCTTTGTTCCTCTCTTACTCAGCTTATTTTTTTTTTATTTTTATTTTTCACTTCACCTTCTTCCCTTCTTCTTTTCAACTTTGGTCTTCCAAGTAATTTTATTTTCAATAGTGGATTAACATTGCCTATTTGAGTATCTTTCCAAAAAAATTCCCTTGAGATAGTTGGTATGATAGCATTGTACAACTCATGATATGCATGCTTCTTGTATGAATCAAGTACATAATTTTCTAAGTTTTCTTCCCTGTACAATATAACGCACACAGCATGAGGGCATAGGATACCTGTGAGATCCCACCCTCTACAAGTGCACTTCCTACCCTTAACATCAACTACAAATGTGTCTTGATTACACAATATCTCATACCCATCAGCCTCATTCCAAATGACATGGAAGAAAGAACTATTAGCTTTATTTTGTTCAAGTTTTTTTTCAATTCTTGGGCACAACTCACCTTTCGAGTTAAGTGGTTTTCTTTTATGCTCTACAAGCCTATGCATGACATAATGTCTAATATCCTCAAACAAAGACATGACATGCTTAAATCTAGCCCTAAAATAGCAGAATTAAATGCCTTAGAGAAATTATTATCTACTGCATCACATTTGGAACTAGTAGAGAAAAATGTCTTAGACCAATGTCTGGTAGGGGTGTTCAAAAATACACGGCCCGAATTACCCGACCCGTCGACTCGCCTACCCGATTAAAAATTATCGGGTATTTATTTGAAAATACCCAAATTTTTCGAGTCGAGTACCCGACCCGTAATTTTTCCCAGGTAATCGGGCTGGGTCAGGGCCATAATTTTTTTATAACTGGGTACCCGACCCAGTAATTTTAATACTTATATATTTTATATTTTAAATTATATTTTTATTTTATGTTTCTTACTATTTTCTCTAAAATTAATTTTAAATCCCTAACTTTTTTTATACTTGTATTATATACTTTTAAGTTTTAAAATTTTCAAAAATAATTATATTAATTTGTCAATACGAGATTCGAAAGAAAAATCATGTTCGAGATTAATATTTTTAATACCTTCTTTTGTCGATAAACTTTAATACATATACATATATATATCTAAATATTTCTCTCTTAAAACTAACCCCAAATCAATAATTTTTGTATTTAAAATAAATATCATGAAATTTTATGTGTTTCTTATGTATTTTATTCAAAAAATAGATTTAAAATATATATAAATAATGAATCGGGTACCCGGTACCTGATTTTACGGGTACTCGATTTGTGGGTACCCAGTTTGTATGGGCCGAATAACAGGACGAGGTTTCACTACCTGAAAATTTCGAACACCCCTAATGTCTAGAGTCTTTTAGCATAAGGTCATCATATGCTTTCTTTTTTAACTTACCAATTCTTGAAGCAATTTGATTAAACTGGGGCTGAGTTGTTGCCTTGCAACATGACCAAAACAGCATTTGAAGGTCACTATCTGTATGTGTTTTTCTCCAATTGGCAAACATATGCCTAGCCAAAATCTGTGCTCCACATTTGGCAGGCATAAAGGGACCTCGTCAAGTACTCCCTTTAAAATCACAGAAAAAATAATCCATCAAATACACAAGAATAACATTATACAAATTTAAAAAACTAAAATTTTAGTATAGTAATTACCTTTTGCATGTCACTTATCAAAGTGACCTTCTCACCATTTCCTAACTCTAAATCAGTTTGGATGTGTTTTAGAAACCATGCCCAAGTATTCTTATTTTTCACCTCAACCACTGCCGAAGCTATAGGAAAAATTTGGTTGTTGCTATCTCTACCCACAGCCGAGAGAATTTCACGCTATAAAGACCCTTTTAAGTAACAACCATCCAAAGAAATCACAGGTCTACAATACTTCTTAAAGACTTCCTTTAGTGCACTGAAGCAGACATAAAGTCTCCTAAATTTTGGTCTCTCATTAGCAATTGGTCTTTCTACCATGAGATCAAAGCTTCCATTTGGATCAACACTCAAAACATACGTATAATCAAACAACCTATTAAATTCATGCAAAACCCTTCCCCTAATCTATTATAAAGCCCATTTTTTTAACTTTCCGACAACAATCCTTGTTTATATCCACTGCTAACTCTTCCCTAGCAAGTCTCATCATCTTTGACAGCTTCAAATTAGGAAGAATCCTAAGCTTACTAAGGAAATGCTTCCCCACAAACCTGAAATATGCTCTTTTGTTCTTAAAAATTACAAAGCATTGGTGCTCAATCACTAAAGTCTTAATCTTATAGAACCCATCAGATTTATCCCAAGATGCATGTAATAGAAAATGACAACCTTTTGCTTTACAGACTACCTTAATCGTTTCTTTTCTATTTGAAACATATTTGAAATCAAACCTATGAGCTACTGCATAAGAATATAGTGCATCCTTCAACTATTGTTGATTTTCAAAAATGATTCCTAGCTCAAATCTGGGTTGAACACTTGAAGTATCAAAAAAAAAAATTATCAAATTTTTTGACAACAAAATCACCTTCTGAATCTGTTTCATAACTACCAGCATCTGAAGATTCCAAGTAGTCAGTACCAGAATCACCTTTTGAATCTTCTCTTAAATCATCTGCTGAACTCAAATCATCTTTTTCTAAAACATCATTAAAAACGACAGGTTCCAAGTCTTTTGCAAGAATAGTTTTACTTTTTTTTTTTTTATCTTTTTTTCAATGTTTTCTTGTTGTTTTTAATTGAGACTATCTCCTCCTCTTCATCATCAGATAAGAAACTCTCTCCACCTAACCAATTTGACCCACTGCTGTCTTTATTTGTATCACAATTATCGTCACCAGCACTTGATCAAGGCCATTAAGCCCACTGTCAGCATCCTCTAATGTCATTATCCTAACATATACCACCAAACAAAAAAAATAAATATGCTATAATAATCACAAAATGCAATAAAAATAAAAAGGTTTAACCCCACAAATAGGTGCCTGAACCAAATTTAATTAAACAATTACTACACCACTAATTTAATTAGTCATGTACACACAAACAGTCAATACAAAAAGGAAAATACAAATACACCATGAAGTTCATACCATAAACTGATTTTAACTAAATGAATACACCATAAATTCCATACCTTAAATTAATTTTAATTAAATAAATACAACATAAAGTTCATGCCCTAACCATAGGCTTAACTCTAAACAGCTATCAAGCTCATGTAATCAACCACTGCTAACTACAAAATAATCACTACATCACTAATTTAAATAGGCATGTACACACAAAACAGTCACTACACCACCAATTTAGACATTTAAATCAGCAAAACATAATAATAAATCACTATTTACGACGTCAACTCAACATTTTTTGTCATATTCTCATCAAATATATATATATATATATTTCAACCATTCAAACATATATATATATATATAATTACATTCCAACCATTTAAACATGAACCATATATATATATATATATATATATATATATATATATATATATATATATACCTTCACTGTTCTTTGTTAAAGGAAGAATCTTCAACGTGTTACCACTTAAACTTTTTGTTTGGACTCCAAAATATAACCTGTCACAATGAGTATATTATTTTTCAAATAGAAGTACAAATTTGATGTCATCTTCTAGTTGACAACACAAGATTTCGTTTCCAAAAGGTACCTTTTAACTCAGAATTTTTTCTTCCACGCTTCTTCTTCTTCGATTACCTGGAGCTCGATTTTCCTTTCAACAAAATCGAGTTTTTGAACAAAACAAGAGTTCAAAATTTTCGATTACTTGAGGTTTCGATTTCGTGAGCGAAATCCCTCATTTTCAAAGAAATGTCTGATTTTGATTTGGATTCTTTTCGAATTAGGGTTTGATTAAGATAAGAAATAGGAAATAAAGATATTTTGATTTTGTAAGTGAAACCTTAATTCTCACAACTCTAATGCTAATCTAAGAAAATCAAACATAAAAGTTTCCTACAGATTCATCAAAAGATTTTTTTTTTGTGCAGAAAGGGGGGAGATGAAGGGAGAAGGGAGAAGGGAGGCAGGGAGGGTAAATCGAAAGTTTTACTGAGAGTATTGTAGGGTTAATTCTTTTTTATTTTTTATTTTTTATTTTTGTAATTTTTTTCGTATAATTTAAGAAAATAAAAAAGATGCAATGTGTTAAAATTTAATTGGGTAATAAAAATATTTAACATCAGTTAGAACAAAACTTTAAACTGGTTACATATTTAAACATTATGCACTTATTTCAGCTAAAAAATAATTTAGGCATTTATTTCAGAAAAAGAGTATAGTTTGGGCACCTATTTCTGATTTAAGCCTTTGAATTTATTAAATTTTGGATTTAACTTTTTGATGTTTATTTACATTAATTATATTTATTATCTATCAGTGAACTACCATATTTAAATTAGGAAAAATTACTTAAATAGTACCCCAGTTATTTTTGAAATATTGTTTTAGTACCCCAATTATTTTTTTTGACAAAATGATACATAACGTTACGTTTCGTTTTCATTTTGGTACCCCGCCGTTAAAAAACTAACTGTGTGCTGACTAGGAGAGAGAAAATCACATGTGGCAACCTGCCATGTCATTTTCTCTCTCCTAGTCAGCATGCCACGTCGACTAAAATCATAAAAAAACACATGTGGCATGCTGACTAGAAAAGAGAAAATGACGTGACAAGCTGCCACTTGTGATTTTTCTCTCTTCTAGTCAGCATGTTGTTAACTTTTAACGGCGAAGTACTATTTTGAAAACGAAACATAATGTTAGGTACCATTTTACCAAAAAAATAATTAGAGTACTAAAACGATATTTCGACAATAATTGAGGTACTATTTAAATAATTTTCCCTTTAAATTATTGGATTTGCCCCTGTCCCCTTGATCGCACACAATACTTATGGGTAACTGGGTAAGACTCATTTGATCGCACACAATACTTATGGGTAACTGGGTAAGACTCATCTATCATTAAAGACTACTAACATTGATTGCTTTTAAAAAGTATTTTGAAAAATATTTTGATAAAGTGCTTCTACAAAGTTTGGTTTAATATTTTTTTTAATAGAGTTTGGTTTAACATTTATTTTTAGGATGTGTTTGTCACACTTAACGAATACTAATGACTACTAACGAGCACTGATAAATGCTATTAATTTAATTTATAAAGATTAAAAATTTTAAAAACTTAACACATAATTATAAATTATTTAAAAATTTAAAGGTAAATTATTTAAATAAATTATTATATTTAACTTTTTTAAAACACAATTAAATCAAATACCAATCCCTAAATTAAAAAATCCTAAATACTTTTTCAACTTAGATTTTAAGCCGCCTCCACAGCGGCGAGTTAGTCAGTCGCCATTCCCCGCCGATTTGTACCGATTTGGGCATTGTAGTTTAGTGGGCACCAACCCTAAATGTATCAAAATAGTGTTACTTTTGTGCAGATGCACAAAATTGGTGACAATTTGATTTAACCTGAGGCTTGAACATGAAATAAACAAATTCTAATGAATTAGTTGTCATTCCTAAATGTATCAAAAAAGGTGTTACCAGTCGATGTTTATTTCATGTCCGGTGGCGGCGGCGGCTTAAAATTCAAGTTGAAAAAGTATTTAAGGTCTTTTAATTTAGGAGTTGGTATTTGATTTAATTATGTTTTTAAAAAATAAAAATATAATAATTTATTTTAAATATTTGACCTTTAGATTTTTAACTAACTTATAATTATACGTGGGATTCTTTAAATTTTTAATCTTTATAAAATAAATTAATAGTGATCATCGGTGCTCGTCGTTAGTAGTGTTCGTGGAGCGCTATAGAATTTTCCTTATTCTTAAGTAAAACAATATTTTAGATTTTAGATTTAAATATTTTGCATTAGTGTAAGAGAAAAAACTCTTATTTAAGCATATACAATTTTACTTAAAAATATAACATAACAAGAAGAGACATAAAAATATAACATAACAAGAAGAGACAGAGACTTACACGATGATTATTGAGTTTTCTTTTTTATAGGAGTAGAAAATATTTAAGGAAAGTTCAATACTTATTTCATGTCACTTGAATTACATATTTTAATTTTTGGAAATTTTTGACTTAACCTCAAAGTTATTTTATGATTTGGGTGCATCTTCCCTTATTTTTTTAATAAAATCCAATCTTATGTTCTTGTTAAAAAATAAAAATAAAACGACATAAGTTAATAAAATTAATATGTCAAATCATTCATATTTATTTCTTTATATTTTTTTGTCATAAATTATAAACTTAGTAGGAGTATCATTTTCTTTTCCCTACGATCTCTCTTTCCTTCTCTCTAGGTAAGATTAAGATTATAATTATAATTTATTAAAAAATATATTTTATCTATTAAAAAATTAACATATTTTATTTTTATAAATGTATTTATTGTGTATTTAATCATTAGTGTTTGATGTATCCACTAACTTATCTAGTTTTTAATACAAGATATCTTTTAATCTCTTTTAACGTTATTTAAATAGATTGTGGCCATGTTTGGTAATTGGCGGGTAGCTGATAGCGGATTGTATAAAAGTGTTTGGTAAAATTAACTGATAGCTGTTTGATTATTTAAACAAGCAAAATGACATATAAGGACATGATTATATTCGATGTTTGTTTGAATAGTTTATTAGTTATCAATATTTTGTATCTACCATTCAAAAAAATATTTGTATCTATTAGTATTAATTAGATTATAAAAAATATTTTTAATATAACAATAATAAGCATATTTGAAGGATGTATATATTAATTTATTATTTATATAATTATTTTTAATACAATTTAGTTAATTATTAAATTTAAATAAAATATAAATGTGTGAGAATAAAAAGAAAAAACAAAAAGTATTACTTTACAAATGTCACGATATAAAATGTATGAGGGTGAAAAATTAAAATAGAAAAGGTTAAATTTAGGTTACTTGAAGATTTTTTATAATTGTTAAGGGTAAAAAAGGGTCTTTATAACTATTATGTCAAACTGCTAATTTCAAAAAGCTCCTATTAGTAGTTTTTTCAAAATTAGAGGTTTTACCTCAATCCACTACTCCAATCCGCTATTCACCAAACATCCAAATTAGCGAATTTGACCGGTCAACCCTTTAATATTAGCTCAAACCTCTAATTTTGCTTCAAACCGCTATTTTACCAAACAGAGCTTATATATTATTTGTACCGATTTTGAAATAAAATATTTTTTGATCAAAATTGAAATAAAATACTTTATTAACCACATATATTTTCCTTAAATGTTAGACATATAATCTAGTAAAAGGATTTTTAAATTCAATTTTGCACTAATATCATAAATGTATTTTAAGTTCCAATTTAATCAAAAGCGAGGAAAGCAGGAGAAATTAAACATAAAATTTAATATTGAGCAAAGCAAGCATTTTTTTTTATCATAAGCAAATCAAGCATAAATCAAGATAAAAATTTGATTTGATTGTAACAGAATATTTATTTCCAACTGAATCCAGCCATTAATTAACTTTTCTTAAAATAATACTTTAATATAGCTGACGTGGAATGTTGACCGCCACTCTTTCTTATTTTTTCCCCACACAATGGCGGCCTAAACTTGTTCATACGACACCGCTTTTATTTCACCCACAGTAGAAACTTCTTGTCTTAGCCATTTCCCCTGTAAAGAACACAACCCGACTCAGTGGTGACCCGGTGGATCACTACTGCTTAAATTCTTCGATACCTTTACCTTTTTCTCAGCGGAGAATACGAATAAAAATAGCCAACAATCCGATGAAAACCAGCTAAATTCATACGAAAATCTAGGGTTTTGATAAGGTGATTGGGCTTCGGAGATGTCGAGTCCGTTCACGCAGGGCAGTAGCAGGGCGTTGTCGATTACCCCGGGATCTAGGGTTTTGAGGAGTCCTCTTGGTGACGAAACGATCTGGAAGCGGCTCAAGGAAGCTGGATTCGATGAAGAATCAATCAAGAAGAGAGATAAAGCTGCTCTAATTGCTTATATTGCGAAGCTTGAAGCAGAGGTTTGCTTCAAATCTATAAACTGATCTTCTCGAATTATTCTCATGATTGTATTCAATTTTTAGGGCTTTGTTTGGTTTTTGGTGCAATTGGTAAAAATGTATTTTGAACAATTAAATTGTGAATTGTAAAGATGGATACAAAACTTCTTCAAGGGTTTCAGCTTGAGCTCCTTCTAAATCATCAAATCAAAATTAAAATGATAAATGCAAGTTTAATTAGAAAAATATAGGTAGTGTAACTGATCTTTAACAGATTTCAGCATAAAAGGATAACGATTTTAAAGTGTTTTAGCATGTTGTATACAGAGTAGTTTTAGTATTTTTGACTATTTGATATATGGGGTTAATTTTTAGTCTCGAACTAGCAAATTAAGCCTTGAACATTGCTTCTGGTTAGAACTTATGTATTTCACTTAAATGCCAATTTAGTTTCACAGTTCACACGCTGTGTTCTCATTGTATGAGCTTTGATGGAATAAACTTGGTTATTTTACCTATCTGTTTGCACTTATTATTTACTTGTTGTTTCCACTTGTGGTAGTCATTAGCTGGTTGATGTTTTGGGCATACAAATGACACCATTGAATCAAGCTACAGGTTTATAAGAGCTTTTAGGAGCATTTATTGTTTTTCTTTTTGTGGCTTCTATTATTTGTTTAATTGTTTTTGGTCGGCATTTCTCCTCTTCTGTGTCATTATTTTGGGACTGAATGTTATTATACGGACATTTTTCCTAATAAGTTTTTGCGCTTGACAGTTCCAATGTATGGCACATTATTAGGCTATGATCTTTACCTAGCTTGATGCTGAAATGGCTGCTTTGTAAATAGAATAAGAGTGTGGAGTTATGGCAATCTTGGTTTGGCATATGGTGATGCTTGCATTGTTCCCATGTTGCTAATAAGTTCATGTTGTAAATCTTCATCCATTCTCTGCTTCTTGTTGCATAGCTGCTAACATATTTAAAATATTATTTATTCTTGTATGTAGCTCTCTGACTACCGACACCACACGGGCCTTCTTACATTGGAAAGAAAGGAGTTAGCTTCTGAATATGAACTAATTAAAGCCTCTGCAGAAGCAAGTGAGCTAAGGCATAAGCGGGATCAAGCTGCACATATTTCTGCTCTTGCAGAATCAAAAAAGCGTGAGGATGGTTTGAAGAAAGCTTTAGGAGTGGAGAAAGAATGCCTAGTTAGTGTATGGTTATTATTTGGACTCTCTCTATCTTGTATTTATTTTCCTTTTTTGCTCATCTTTCAGCATCTTTACACATTTCTTTGGACTTTGTTGTTGGATTTTGTAGATTGAGAAGGCTTTACATGAGATGCGTGCAGAGTCTGCTGAAACTAAGGTTGCAACTGAAAGTAGATTAGCTGAAGGACGTATTATGATTGAAGATGCTGAGAAAAAATTTGCAGAGGCTGAGGCCAAGTTTCATGCTGCAAAATCTTTACACGCTGAAGCTATCCTCATCCAACGCGATGCTAAGAGAAAGCTCCAAGAAGTTGAAGCACATGAAGATGACCTTAGTAAACGAATTGTATTGTTCAAAAATGAGTATGTCATATGCATTGTGTTTTCCTTGTTCATGTTGTTTGTACCGTTATTTTCTTTTTTGACTGCTCCTCTGTTTTTTCACTATCAGTTTGCAGTTGACATGCTTTTATTTCCCGGAAGGAAGTACTTGTTCTCTATGTATCTGGTCTTTATTCGTCATACAATATATTCTTTGTTTTTCTGGATTGCAATATGAATTAGGTCTTGCAATGAAAAGTTCCTATAAATGAGAATCCACCGCATGATTGCATATTAATCTATTTAAACAGTTTATATGAGACAGACATGGTTGATCGCCTGTTGCTGAAAGTGTACTAGTAAAAACTAATTGGCTGGGTCAGGGTGGTTTCCTGTAGATACGTGCATGCTTTGTTACATTTATACTGTTTTGCTGATGATAATATAAATCATACAATAGTTTTTACCATGTTTTCAGATCCTGCAACAAGTTTATAAATTCAAATTTGAATTTTGGTTCAATGAGTGTTAATTATTTGGTTATGTGTTTTAGTTCTGATGCAAAAGAGAAAGAGATCGCCCGTGAACAGAAATTGCTGAGTGAGAGGCAGAAGATTGTACAGCAAGAACATGAAAGACTGCTTGATGGACAAGCTTCCCTGAATCAAAGAGAGGAGTATATTTTCAGTAGAACTCAAGAACTAAATCGACTTGAAAAGGAGTTGCAGGCTTCAAAAGTTGATATTGAAAAGGAACGAAGAGCTTTGAAGGATGAGAAATCCAACCTTGAGTTGACTTTGGTTTCTCTCTCAAAAAGAGAGGAGGTTGCATATTTCATTTGCCCATATCAGTTTCCGATTTGGAGTTCTGTTTCATGTGAATTTGTTGCTTTTACTTCATTGAAAGTCATAATAGTTCAGTCCTCTCGTGCATGCAGGAAATTATTGAGCGAGAAGCTTTGCTTAGCAAGAAAGAGAAAGAGCTGCATGTTTCGCAAGAGAAACTTGCAAACAAGGACTCTGTGGGTTACTTTGTTGAACACTCTTTAGTATGTTCATTTTGTTGCTGTTTCTTTTATGGGAAATTTATGCTTTCCGCTGAATGATGCAGGATGAACTTCGCAAGGTTATTGCTAGTCATGAAAATGCATTGAGAACCAGAAACTTCAAGTTTGAGGCTGAGCTTGAGCTCAAGCGCAAAATGGCGGAAGATGAGATAGAAATGAAGAGACAGGCATGGGAGTTAAAAGAGATGGATATAAATCACAAGGAGGATCAAATTTGTGAAAGAGAACATGATCTTGATGTTCGATTGAGGATATTAGCAGAGAAGGAGAAGGAAGTGGCTGAGAAGTCTGATCTCGTAGATGTGAGAGAAAAAAACATTAGTGCTTTTGAAAAAGAACTTGAGTTGAAGAAATCCTTCTTAGAAAAAGAGAAGGAAGAGATCGGTAAAACAAAACTAGAGCTTCAGAAGTCACTGTTGTTATTGGAAGAAAAAAGAAACCAGGTTGATCGTGCAAAGGAGAAACTAGAAGCGCTGAGAAATGAGACACATGAATTATCGTCTTTAGAATTAAAACTGAAGGAAGAACTTGATATGGTTAGGGCTCAAAAATTGGAGCTGATGGCTGATGTTGATAGGTTGGAAGTAGAGAAGGCAAAATTTGAAACTGAGTGGGAGTTGATTGATGAAAAGAGAGAAGAGTTGCGGAAGGAAGCAGCGCGCGTTTTTGAGGAGAGAGAAGCAATTTCAATGTTTCTCAAGGATGAGCGTGATAGATTGAGAAATAAGCGCGATATGATGCGAGAGCAGCATAGCAAGGATGTAGAATCATTGAATCGTGAGAGGGAGGACTTCATGAAAAAGATGGTATCTGAGCATTCGAATTGGTTCAACAAGATGCAACAAGAGCGTGCTGATTTCTTGTTAGGAATTGAAACCCAAAAGAGGGAGCTGGAAAATTGTATTGAGAGAAGGCGTGAAGAATTAGAAAGTTCTTTGAAGGAAAGAGAGGAAGCATTTGAGCGAGAAAAGAAAAATCAACTTGATCATATTAATTCTCTAAAGGAAATAGCGGAGAAAGAGTTGGAACAAGCTACTTTAGAAATGAAAAGGGTTGATGCTGAGCGGTTAGAAATCAAGTTGGATCGTGAACGAAGGGAACGTGAATGGGCTGACTTGAACAAGTCTATTGAGGAGCTTAAGGTGCAAAGACACAAATTGAAGCAACAGAGGGAATTATTGCATGTCGATAGAAAAGAGATACATGTTGAGATTGAAAAGCTAAAAAAGTTGGGGGATTTGAAAGCTGCGTTGGATAATATGACAGTGGCTCAAATGCAGCAGTCTATTGTTGAGCTTAGGCAGCAGAAAGCATCTGAAAGAAAGAATCTGAAGCAGCAAGCTTTAGTGCAAAATGTTGAATCTGGTTCAGATAAAAATAAAGTTGTTTCTCTGAATGGCAATGGATTCAACTCTCCGATATCAAAACCAGATGGTACTCCTAGCTCATCCCGTTTCTCTTGGATCAAACGCTGCAGTGAATTGATATTCAAACATACCCCTGCCAAGGACCAAATTATGCCTGAAGAAAGATCTTCGATATCTGACCATGAAGATGGATGTTTGATGTCAGCTGGAAGGAAAAGGAGAGTTGACAACATACCTTCAAATGGAACTAAAAATAGCAGGCAAAAGAAAGAAGCTTTTGTAATTACAGAGGATGGTTCTCTCTGGTATCCACTTCTGTACTTAAATTGATTTATTTTTAGCATGTTCTTTCTTGATGCACATAGCTCAGATTTCTTTACGTTGCCATTTCTTCTTTTTTCAGTGTAAATTCCGTTGAACCAAATACGGTGCTGGATCAGCCTCCATTGGTGTACAACCAAAATCAGGGAGGGTCTGATGAAACCAATGTGTTGATTGGTGATAGAGTAGCTGATATTTCTGAAGTAACCCATGTAAAAGAAACTGAAGATGATTTTTCCCATCGAGGAAGTATTCATGGAAGTGCTACAGTAGATGATGGTAAATCTGGAGAACCATTTTTGGTTCAAAAAGCACATATGGGGAATGCTTCTCAAGTTACCAAGCCCTCTCTGGTAATTTCTGGTTGTACCTGTCTGCATGTTTTTTCATGCTGATGGCAGTACCAACATTTTACTGAACTCTTACTTGCAATGTGAAAACTTTGCTTCTTTTTTTCCTTACCGATGCGTCATCTCCATTTTTTAACAGTAGCATTACCTGTTTTGGAGCAAGTTAGTAAATTGGATCAGGCATTTATACTTCCATCTTGTTGGAAGTGTTCTGTGGCATTTAGTCTGAGCAAAATCGCCCATATTTTTTTGTCTATGTTTATTAATATGTGCACTATATCATGCTTTCCTTGTTGGTCTTTATTCTGTATCCCTAAGGTTCATGCAATTTTTTATTCTGTAGCCCGTGGAAGACGAGTCAGAAAAAGGCGAACAGAAGTTTGAAGATGATATTGCTGCTAAACCAGATGAGGATGAGAAAACAGAATTGAGGGCAGGGCTGAAGCAGTTGTTGTAGCAATATAATTTCCTTTTTAGCTGCTAAAGTCTATTGATGTTTTTAACTATTTTACTCAAAGGTACACTTTTCTTTCCTGTCTTGCATCCTTGTCTTACGTGAAATCATTGAATTTGAAGCAGCCTTCTAATCCCTCCTTATGGTATATTGCAGAATAGCAGAAGTGACTAGTATATACTCGGGAAGGGATCAATTTGTGTTGCAGTAAGTAGAATCAGCAAACCATTTAACTAACTTGGATCTTGGTAAATAAAAAAAGAAAGGAAAAAACATGTAAATGCTTGTTCATCCTCTTTTCTCTTTTGGTGTTGGTTCTTTTTAGTAGATGGTTATGTGATACTTTCTTGATTTGTGTAGAGTGATGGTGGTGTGATAGGTTTTGGTTGAGAGTGTATTGTGATGGTTAAATGCTTGTTCATCCTCTTTTCTCTTTTGGTGTTGGTTCTTTTTAGTAGATGGTTATGTGATACTTTCTTGATTTGTCTAGAGTGATGGTGGTGTGATAGGTTTTGGTTGAGAGTGTATTGTGATGGTGGTGTGATAGGGGTTTTGGTTGAGAGTGTATTGTGATGGTTTGGTGGCTGATATGAATGACCAACTCTTTTAAGATTTGTGGGCGTCCAGTGTGGCGTTTGAAATTTGTTGGGATGGATTGATGCTTTTGTCTACTCTCTGAATGTAACGGGGTTTGTTATAGTCAACCCTCAACCCTTGAAATGTTGCTATTACTAGTGTTGTTTTCAGTATAGGGTTGATCATGCTGTCTTTGTTTCTGCGTTTATATTTCATGCTGAAATGAGAACAAAAAAACTGAAGCTCATTTCTTGCTTAAAGGGGTTGGCACTTTAGGTTATATTATTAAGCCTCCGACCAAGGCATATGGAAATTTTTAGAAATAGGTTTCTATTTTGATCATCATTTTTTTATTTTGATTTAGATACTAATATTATGGAATTCGGTCATTCTATTAGTGCCTCATTTGTAATTGATATCACAGTAATTTTAGCTCTCTTAATATTTATATATTATATTGATTTTACTGATTAAATGTGGAGCAAGGACTTCTCGCGTTTGTTAAAAATTTTGTTGTTCGACTCAACTCATTAAGTTCGTCAAAAATTTTACTTTGTTTCTTAAATATAACTAAAATTTAGTGCTACTATTCTAGCGAAAAAAATATGAGGTTTGAGGAAAATAAATGAATTTGTCATGATTGAGATAGAATGAAGTCGATATACGAGTGTGAGACTCTTTTTAATTTTTTAATAATTTTCGATGAACAACAGAAGAAAAATATTTTAGGAATTTTGGGTCTTGTTCGATTTTAATTTGTTAAGATTTCGAGTCAAATCGAATATTAATTGAGTTTTGATCGAGTTCAAATTATTTGTGAGTTGCTCAACTCAATAAGCAACTTTAATTAAAACCCTTGATTATTAAAAGTGCATGCGTCAGATAAAATGCATGTAAGATCTTAAACAATATGAACCAGCTTTTGAAAATGGGTATCGGTTGTTCATTCGGACCAACCACCCGTGTCTAACAAGACATTTTCACTTTTTTCCAAACCAAATCTAGTTTTGGCTGAGAGTGGCTTTTCATTTTGCTGACTTTGAAATAAAATTGTTATGATAGGGGAGGAGCCTAAAATTTTCATACAATTGAATAACATGCGCTAATTTTATCGGTTTAGAGTTCATGGATTATGTTTTTATTTCAAAGACAAGATGACTCAAGAACGGGTATCTTTCAAAGGTTTTTAAAGCTTATTTTAACAGTCATTTTAAATAGTATAAAATAATTGCTTGTAATGTTTGATTTGATAGTTACTCTGATTTTTTTTTTTTTTTACTTTAACCTCTAATGTTTCATTTTGATCAAGATAACTTTTCTTTATAGAAAATATATTATAGTAGTGTTAATAAAAAAATATTTTGAAATTTAGTTTTATAAAATTATTTTCTTCTAATTAGATGATAATATGTTTAAACTAAACAAATAAAAATTTAAATGAGTTCAATGTCTAACCATTAGACTAAGGCATGAACTTAGATTAATTTTGAAAAACATAATATTTAGCATATAACTGTATTTTATTTTCCGAACATTTCGTCAAACACTATTTCATCATCTCAAACTCTTCACATTTTCCCCACTGAAATCAAATGGTACAGTATTTTCATTGATTGTTCTGATTCTTCCCCTTGTCCAAACCAACATTAGAGCACGATTTATGGAAAGGAATTGTCGAAACATTAATATTTGGATAATTTGCAATAACCTCCTGCACTTTTGTTTTGATCAATGTTGGAAAATAGATTGTTGTAAAACGAGGTGTTAATACTGACTGGATAATAAAATAATTAAGCAAGGAATCAGTCAACCGTTTCGTGGTATAAACCACTACTTTAAAAGTGAATTCGCACTTATGTGTATAATCGCTACAGTAGACGAATAGCCCCTGAAGTTCGTACGGTTATCCAAATCTCGTACACCTGAAAGATGGAGTGAACTCCGGTAGTACTACTTTTCTTTCAACTTAAAACAACACTCAAGAGAAATTTATGAAAACCAAAGAGTGTTTTTAAAAGCAAACATTTGATTTTGGATATATCAAACGAGAAGAGATGCCCACTATTTATAAGTTAAATAGTGAAAGTAAAATCGTCATTTTTAAAGAACGATTTAATTCTATTTATAATAAAATTAAATAGCCTTAAAAAAGTAGTTACAATTGAGATTAACAAGACTGCAAATTTTACTTCTGTGTAGCAACTTTAAGACATGAACTTCTGTTGTTCTGCAATCTTATGTCAAAACAATACTTTTGTTTAAAATGCGTGGGAGAAACGCGATTATATGCTAAATATTATTTTTTTTTCAAAAATAAATAAAGTTTGTGGCTTGGTCTGACGGTTGGACTTTGTGGTAAGTTTTCTTTTTCTCATCATCTTATTGTATGAGATTAATTTAATAAAAATAATTATCATTTTGCCACACCATCTTTGTACATGCAATAATGTTGCATATCTTAAAGCGTTTCAACTGTTTCTATTTAAAAATATATATTTTTAAGTTACAAGTTATAGTCAAACATGATTACTCGAATTATTAATAATAATAATTATTTAGGCAGGGAGCTTAACATGAATATTTTTTAAAAAGATTACACCGAAAGCATGTATGAATATGTTGTGGATCTAGACATCAAATACAGAGCTCTAAGATAAAAACCGGATAATCTGAATATTTATATGCTACTAGTAAACTAATAGAAAATCATGGAAGCTTTCGGTAGGAAGGAGGAATTCTGGTATTTTTTCTTTTCCTATTTCCCTCAAGTCATCCACAATAAAATCTCCTCATTGGCATGCTTTTACTTTCTGAAATCATGACTAACACACACGTAAAGCAACCATTTTCTATCACTCCAGAACCGCGTAAACACTCGATATTTTTTAAACACTAAATAAACCCCAGGAAAGTATAGATTTCTTGCAAGCAACTCTTGCTGGTGATGACTTTAAAACAAAACGAAATCAGTTTTTAGCTTCTATTCACATCCAAATCTCCACAATGTTACTCTTGGTTCAAAAAAAGTTATATACGCGTACGTGAAAGAAGGAAGTCAAGGAGACAATTGTTTAAATATATGTAAATTATTCTGCATAGGCTTAAATATACATTTGGTACTTGAACTATATACCTCTCAAGTTGGTACCTAAAGAAATTTTACTCCCAAGTTAGTACTTGAACTACACATCTTCTCCTAAGTTGGTACTTACAGAATTTTTACTTCTAAGTTGGTACTTGAACTAGGCATCTTCTCCCAAGTTAATAACAAAACTTATACATTCTTTCAATTTGGTCCTAATTCGAAATAATTCAATAAATTTAACTCTTTATATTTAAAAATATTATCAATTTACTCTTTGTTATGTTCTTAAATTGTTTGTTTTTCTCCTATACATGTTATATCACTTTCCTAGTATAAAAATTTTAACGGTACTTGATGTTATTTTATGGTAGAATGCAGTTATCTCATTGTTGTTTTGATCCGTTAGGCTTGTTTAATCTGAAAGTATAGCAAAAAATGACTAAATTGGCGATGTTTTTAAATACAGATGGTTAAATTTATTGAACTATTTCAATTAGGACCAAACTAATAGAATGTATAAGTTTTAGGACTAAATATGTTAATAAAAGTATCGGAATAGTGGATGTAATTAAAGTTTGGGTACCAAAATGAGAGCGAAAATTCTTTAGGTTAGGAGCAAAAATTCTTTAAGTACCAACTTGAGAAAAAGAATATAGTTCAAGTACCAAAAGCATATTTAAGCCATCTGCATAATTATGATCATCCATGGTGGTAAGTGATAACGTAAATTTTTTGCAAGTAAAACTAAATACACGGCATTCAAATCCCACACGGACTGAGTGCAGTTTCTCTCTCTTTCTCTGTCTACAAGTTAAGAATTGTTATGTGTTCACACTAGGTTAAAAATATTACTATAGCTTAAATAAACTTCAACGTTCGTCTTGCTCCCGGTCATGGAAGGTTTGGAACGCATGCGATAGCCGGGAAATCCATTTCTCGATGCGGTGGGATTCTTTTCTCAAGTTTTTCAACTCTTGGTGGCTCTTGTTTTTACTTATGGTGATGGAATTAACGAATGATTTCAGCCTCTGCATGGCGAGTTTCAGGGTGTCCTCCGACATGTTAGCGAAGCAAACCCAGAACCACCCTGGTTCACTGCAATGGCACGAAGAACCTGGAGAAATGTTCAGTTTAACATCGTAAATTATTCTTTCCCAAAGCTTCATTTCAGCCTCGAACGTGTTGGAGCTCAACAGGTACCTCATATCAACCCAACAGAACAACCCGGCATTGCTTTCTAAGCAGCCGATACCGGCTTTTTCGAGGCCGGAAACCAGCTTCCTCTGTCGCTTTTGAAGCCTCTTCTGGTTTTTGGCGATGTAATAGTTCCTAAACTTCTTGTCGGATAACATAACCGAGAGCAGATACTGAGTTTGGGAAGAAACTAGGCCAAAGCTGGACATTTTTGTGGCGGCGGCTACAACAGTGGGATCATTGGAGTAAATTGCAACTACTCGAAAACCAGGGAGTCCCAGATCCTTGGAAAGACTATAAACAACATGAACTCTTTCCCAGACATCTGTTTTCGCCAGGTTTTTGTCTTTCAAAACTTCCATGATACTTACGAAGTCTGGGGAGCTGAAAACAGTTCCCGAGTATATTTCGTCGCTTATCAGATGAATTTCTTTGTCAGAAATGAAGTTAATGAGAAGGTCCAATGAGGCTCTTGTCATTGTTGTGCCCAATGGATTTGAAGGGTTGGTGATTAAGATCCCTTTCACCCTTAGGTTCTGTTTTTGTGCTTGTCGATAAGCTTCTTCAATGGCGGATGCAGTGATTTGAAAACGATTGGAGCTGGTACAGTGGATTGGTACAATCTCAGCCCCGGTTCTCCACTTGAGATCTCTATCAAATCTGTGAATATATCATTTGTTAGAACGTACTGATTTCATGCATCAAATTAAGCATTTTTTTTCGTTCTACATACCCTGGGTAATATGGTGTAGGAAGAAGAAAAGCGTCGCGCTGTTCAGCTAGGCAAAACATGATGGTTTCATTGGCAGACGTAGCACCGGCAGTGAGGACTGTGTGATTTGGATCGAAAGTTACTCTGTTTCCTCTGATTTCAGCCATGAAATCAACCAATGCCTGTTCATGATAGAACTTAGAAGATAATAAAAAAACCAAGGAATTATAAAATGCATAGATTTTTAAGCTTTTAACCCTACCTTTTTGAATGCAGGAAGGCCATGGTAATCTTGGAAAAGAGCCAGCTCTCTGAAAATGAATTGCCCGTTTCTTTTGCACCCAACAGCGTCTGGGTTTTTGGCCAGCCATGACTCAACAAGATCAAAGGAGAGCTGCCAAAATAAACAAAAAACAAAACTTGAAAAAGATTGCATGTTTTACAAGAAGAGATTAATCCATTTTCTGGGTTTTTAACAGTTACATGATTCTCAGCAAGACCCATTTGAATGATTCCTCTGGGATTGTGGACTTGATGGTAAGGGTTTTTCTCATATTCCTGCCATCCCAGGAAGTAAGAAGAATCTTGGCCATGAGAGTTGCACGCGGCTTTTCTCGACAACAACCCCATTTTCTCTTATAACCAGCAGTTTTTAGCCAACAAAAATGAAAAATAAAATAAAATGAGAGAACGAATTGATGGGAGTAAATAAAATGATAGTTCTGTGTTTGTTGTTGAAATACAGAAAGCTTTGGTTGTTGTTGTTAATGGCGATCGATTGGCCTGCCAACGGGGTATATATATAAGTCCAAAAGTAAGTTTACAATTAAACTTGGAAGTACATTAAAAAAAGAGTAGAAAATAAGGGACTGACCGACCACATAAAGTCAATGCTGACTTGGACTCGATGGTTTGCAACAGTGGTCGATATGTTCCCTTTCCTGTCTTGCCAGCTAACCCTATGTCGACCACTTTGTTTAATCTCCCTACTAACCGAGAAATTATTATATTAACTCTGTTCACCACGTTATCTGTGATCTAATTAATTAGGTTTATTTATCTCAAAATAACTGCTTAATAATTACCCATTCTCTAATTACATATAGGAAAAAAGTGATGATTCACCTTGAGAAAAAAATGAGATGGACGAACTTGATTAGTTAGGACCACGGATGAAGTGGTGAACAGAGTTCATCTAATAATTTTTCCTACTAACCAGCTTAATTTCTATTTTTTAATAATTTAAATGGTCTTCAATTTATCTTTTTAGAAATAAAAAACTATGACAAATTTCGGTCATAAGTTGAAGATATTAACCACCACATGGACGGTGGAGATTGGTACTTGAAATCTGTGTTCCTCAATTATAAAGCAAAATAAATGGAGAAGGGATATTATATGATTAGATTCGTTAAGTTTGGTTAACATATTTTCGTAATATATACGATTAAATTATGGTCTTGTGAGAGACCATTTTACGAGAATGTGACAAAATTTCAAGAAGGAAGCAAGAAATGGAGTATGGAGGGTTTCGGTCATATTAAGAGGCGCAAGGCAATGTTATTGGCACGCATACGGGGTGTGTAACGAGCTCTAGAGAATTCTAGGGACCTTTTTCTTGAGAGTTTAGAAGACGAGTTGAAATGAGAGTTGGATATAGTGCTGGCTTAGGAGGAGAGTTTATGACATCAAAAAGCTCATAGTAGTTGGATAGAAAAGGGTGACAGAAATATTGCTTTCTTTCACACTGCGACAATGACTAGAAGGAAGCGAAATATGATTCGCATGTTACGAATGCAGGATGGGAGGTGGTGTGAGGATCGGGAAGTACTAAAGTCTCATGCCGTTCAATTTTTCCAAACATTGTTCACAACCGAGAGGGTGCAGTCGAGTATTGTGGATGTTACGGGCAGGTTCAAGCAGTTTGGGGAGTCGGAGCTTCACCCTTTAGTTGGTGGGGTGACGATGGATGAGGTACGACGCATGGTTTTCTCTATGGAGCCTTTAAATGCGCCCAAAATTGATGGATTACACGTTGCTTTCTGTCAGAAGAACTGGGATATGGTGGGAAGCTCGGTCTTTGGGTTTGTGCATAGCTTTTTTGAGAATGGAATTTAGAAGATTGAGTTAATCAAACGCTTCTGGTGTTAATCACGAAAGTCGGCGTGCCTGAATCCATCAGTTAGTTCAGGCCTATTAGTCTTTGCACCGTTCTTTATAAGATCATTACTAAGATCATAGTTGATAGATTGAAACTTTTTCTGCCGTCATGGGTCGCTAATACTCAGGCGAGTTTTGTTCCGGGTCGTCATATAACAGACAACATTATCATAGCTCAAGGAGTCATGCATACGATGGCTTCCAAGTCGGGAAGGAATGCGTGGGTGGCGATTAAAGTTCATTGGAAAAGGCTTACGGTAGCCTAGAATGAGACTGTATTGAAGAAACACTTTCTCAAGTGGGACTTCCAGTTAAAGTCATTAATCTCATTATGCGCTGTGTACGATCAGTTTCGACTCAGATTCTATGGGATAGGGAGTTGACTAATTCTTTTCGCCCTTCCAGAGGTATTAGACAAGGTGACCCGCTTTCACCTTATCTTTTTATTTTATGTATTGAGCGTTTGTCTCAGGCGATTGATAGCAGAGTTAGTATTGGGAGTTGGAAACCAATTCGGCTGGCATGAAGGGGTCCGCTTTTGTCGCATCTGTTTTTCGCGGATGATATGTTATTGTTCGCCGAAGCCTCTTTGGATCAGGTAGGCGTCATTAAGAAAGTCATGGACGAGTTCTGTGGGATTTCAGGCCATAAAGTTGGTGTGACTAAGACTCAGATTTACTTTTCCCAGAATATTCAAGGCGAGAATCAAACTTGCATTGCTCAGGCGTTTGGGTTTGAAGAAGTTGATGATCTTGGGCGATATCTTGGGGTTCCGTTGTTACATCAGAGGGTCACTACTGCGACATATGCTTATTTGCTTGATAATATGCATGCGAGACTGCCAAGATGGGTGGCGAAATCTTTGACCCTAGCAGGAAGGATTACGTTAGCTAAAGCAGCATTACATGAGATTCCAGTTTATGTTATGCAATCCATGTGGCTGCGGAAAGAACTTGTGAGGAAATGGAGAAGCTTATTCGTAGGTTAGTGTGGGGCTCGAGTGATGGTAAGAAGGGCGTTAGCCTTGTGCCTTGGAAGACGATGCAAAAGCCAATTGACAATGGTGGATAGGGGTTCAAGGATTTATGGCAACAGAATAGAGCTTTTTTGATGAAAATTGGGTTTCAGTTGTTGATTGATATCGATAAATTATGGGTACAGGTTTTAAGGGCGAAATACAAGTGGGAGGAGGTATTGCCTTTGTCAATTCATCGTAGTAATGGATCTAGATTATGGAAGGGTTTGAGTAGCATTTGGGAAGTGGTGAAAGAGAGTGTGGACTGGGAGATCCGAGATGGATCTACTACGTACTTCTGGTATGACAATTGGCTCGGCTCTTCTAGGCGATTAGTTTTTTCATGTATGACTGAGGATGCCCCACGACCTTTGATGGTTTGGAGATGGTCAGAGATTCAGGGGAGTGGGATTTTGAATGGTCGTCCTCACGCTTGCCTGCGGGTGTTTTGGCAAAAGTAGAAGCGGTGAAGCCTCCACAGGATCGGCTAGGGGCTGACATTTCGGGATAGAGATTGGATGATCGACGTACGTTTACGCTAAAATCGGCTTATTCTTTCTTGCTTGATATGGGGAATTTGACCCCGGGAGACAAAATGGAAAGTGATTTGGAGGTTACGGGTACCGCAACGCATTAGAATGTTTATATGGCTCGCGGTACGCCAGCGGCATCTAACGAATACTGAGTGTGCGAGGAGGCACTTGGCGGCATCAGGAGAGTGCCATCTATGCCATGGGGGTGGGGAAGACATGGATCATGTGCTTCGCTTTTGTGTTATGGCTCGGAGCGTGCGGAAACGAGTGGTCCCGCACGATCAGCAGGAACTTTTCCTCCAAGGATCGTTTGATGACTGGATGCACGGTAACATTATGGCTCAAGGGTCGCGTTGGTCGGATGGTACAGACTGGAGCATTCGTTTCTCAGTTTATTGTTGGCTCATTTGGAAGACTCGGTGTAGCTTGATCATGGATGCAGATTTTATGATGAGGGAAGACATATTGCGACATGGTGATCACTTTGTGGAGGAATGTTGTCGGTCTTTTACACCGGTGAGGCAAGGAGTTCGGCCCTGAGTTGCGTCAAATCTGCACTGGATTGGACCTCCTTTGGGATGGAAAAAGGTCAATGTTGATGCTGCAGTGCATACGAGGGATGGATAGGCAGCGGTCGGGGTGTGTTTCGGGACAATGTAGGTGTTTGGCTATTCGGTTTTTCAAGGTATGTGGTAATTTGCTCAGTACTCCTTGCGGAATTGCATGCCTAGTGTTTGGGGTATAGGGAAATTGAGGTGGAGACGGATTGCGTGGAGGTAATTCAGATTATTGAGCGTATGTCGACAGCCTTGGCTGGGAGTGCTTTGGTTGATGCCATTTGTGAGCTCTTGCGACGTGATTGGCGAGTGGTGGATGGACATGTTGTACGGAAAATGAATGGCTTTTTGTTGAGCCGGGATGGGTTGTTACCGACATTAACGTTCTTGGAGCCCCCGGATGCTGTTCTTGAAATGGTTGAAGTAGAGTGGGAGCGGTGTATGGGGCTGGGCATGGAAGGTGCGATCGTGAATGGTGATGGGATTGTAGTGGGGACAGATTTGGTTGTTGATCCAGGTTGAGTGCTGGGGTCTATGTGGTTGGTGGTTAGTTTTGATAGGGTAGACTTTCAATTACTGTTTTTGTGTTTTTAGTCGAGCTAATGCTCGTTGGTTGTTTTTTGATATATCTCTTTTTCTTCCGTTTAAATTTAAGGACGTTTTTAATGAGGCTTATAGGTATATCTCACTTTCATTTTTTTATCAAAAAAATTATTATAGAAATAATTAAAATTTGATATAAAACTCGATATGAGATATAGTGAAACACATGACATGAGAAAGATAATTTAATTTGATTACGTTCATGAATATATTAAAAGTTTTGTATTGTTATTAGAGAGCAAAATTTGACTCGACTCGGAAAATTGTTTTCTATTTGACGTGACGGTTTTTATCCCAATTCGAATTGTGATTTTATAAACTCGAGTCAACTCAATTTTATTTTTTCAAATAAAGTTAAAAAATGAAATTTTGAATAACTTATAATTTTTAGTAATTAGTGGATTAATTTTCAAGTTTTAATCAAGTTTCTCAACTATGCTTGATATATGTATATTGTGTCACGGCCCAAACATTTTGGTCCGAGACAGTTGCGCAAGGATCCGCCCAAGGAGTTCAAAGCGGATCATCGGACTTGCCAAGACCACCAGACTTGGCCCAACACTTGGAGAATGCTAGAGAGTCTGATCACACTAGCTTTTCAGAAATGGCAGGAGACAAGAAGTCAAACGAGGAATCTTGCCATATCGGGTGTGATCAACTATCTGAGGAAAGAAACCTACTAATTGATGTAATTATGTAGGATTTGATATTCTTTCCTAGATTAGAGATTCTTGTAAGGATTTGGGCTAATCCTGGCCATCCATGTAAATCGATCCGGACCATTGATTGAGTGGGAGCTCAACTATAAATAGAGAGCCTCCCACTCTCATTTGTATTATCCAAATCATCCAATTCCATTCATTCTCTCATTTGAGAAAAGTAATAATTTACTCTAGTTCTCCTCTTGTTCCTTTCAATTGTCTTTGTTTCCAAAGCTCTTCGAGCTAGTTGCCTCTCGAGTGGCCAAGAGTAGCCACCATAGTGCTTAAAGCGCTTCCGCATCCATCGAAGCCTGGAGGGCTTGTCCGAGCCGTTGCCGAGCATACTCGCAAGGCTGGTAGAAGGCTTACTTAGGCGCGGGAATCGACCGATTAGCGTCAAGGGCGTCTAAGGCCGCACAGATCACTAGGGTTGAGCCCTAGCCCCGTGACAATTGCATATGAAAAATATGAAGAAATGTATATGTATATGTATATGTATATGAAGAAATATATATCATTTATGGTTATAGAAACTCGTTTAAATTTGAACAGAAACTCGAACAATTCGACTTGACTTAATTAAACTCAAATTTTATAAACCCGACTCGAATCGAAAAATAGAACTCCTCAGCTTGATTAACTCAAAATTTTTTCTTTAACTTGACTCGATCGAAAACTCATCATGAACTGTTATAGTGATTTGTTAGAGATAAAATTGATTTACATGGTTCAAAGAGCTCAACATATTAATAAAACGATAGGTGACAACAAATTGAGTCGTAAACAATGGCTTTTAACACGTCAATGAACAATAAGCAAAGGCTGATAATATGGTCATACGTGTTGGTAATGCATATAAAATGGTAATACATAAAATCTCATATTGAGTGGGAAAAGTTTCTAAAGAAGTTTATAGTATTTATTCCCTCCCTTGAATTGCTGGACTGAGGCCCATGTATTGGCAAAATAACACAAATATTGTGGCCCTAATTTTTTTCCCAACAATATGACATCCTCACTTATTTCCAACAATATTATTGTTTCTACAGTAAAAGTGAAGCTGAATTCATCTTTATCCGTCTTTGAACAGTATTTTTATAGAATATATTAAAAAAATCCAGTCCGAAGTCAGACTGGTCTCCCTCCAACCTCAAACAGTGGCCGAATCCTCTAACAACGACCATGTGGTAGCCATACAGAGTTGTGTGCACTATAGGAAGATGGACTGCCCTCCATCCGTCTTTAACTGTATTCAGACAATGGTGCAGACTTTTGCATGCATGCATGCTTGCATGCCTCGTAAATGGGACAGCTGCATGCATGCCTTAGAAATGTGGTGTTTATTTTTTATATTTTTAATATATTTTTTTTGTAAGATTGATTGATTAGAGGGTTGGTAGGTGGATTGGTGGTTGAGATTTAAAGTTGTTAGGGTTAAATAGGGACTGAAGATAGTATATTTTGTAATAAAATTTTTGAGAAGATAGAATAAAAAAAGAAAGAAAAAGAAGATTTGAAGAAAATTTTGTAAGTAGATATAAGATATGTATTTTAATTTTTTAATTTAGTAATATTAATTCAATTCAATAGTTATATTTTTAATGTATGTTTTGTAGTTATTACAATTTTTTATTTTTTAAGTTAAAGTTTTTGAATTTTATATCGTTATATTTTTTAATTTTGAAGTTGATGTTTGAATTTTTGATATTTCAATTTGTTGTGTTAAAAGGTGGTTGAAGAGAAGAAAATTTGTGAAGAGATTGAGTAAAGAAAGGAAGATTTGAAGAAAATATAGTAAGTAGATGTGTATTATTGTTTAATTTAAGTTCTTTATTTTTTTAATTTTTTAAGTTGATGCTTGAATTTTTTATGTTTGAATATTTTTATTGTTTAATTTATGATTTATTAGATTTATTTATAATAATTTTTGAAAAAAAAACAAGTATATTGGGACAAAAATGAGTATATTGGGAAATTTGAGTCTTAATGAGTGAAATATTAATTTTTAGAGGATTTTATAGAATATTGGCATAATGGAATGAATTTTGTTAAGAGAAAATAGGATTTGAATGATCAAATTAGTAAATTAGTGATTAGTTTTTAAAAATCTTAAAATTGAAGGATTTTAAAGGCAAATTGCCGAATGATATTATAATTAGTAAAAAGACTAATCGAAGGGTTTCAAAATCTTAAACATGATTAGGGTTATTAGTAAAAAAATGTTTTTTTAATTTTTAATTTTTAAGAAAAAAACCTTTTTCTAATTTTGAAGGAGTTGGCAAAAAATATTATAATTAGTAAAAATAAATATGGATGTTTCAATTAGTCTTTTAATTTAATAGTAAGTTGTATTATTTAGGCAAAATGACACAAATTTTAAAATTGTAGTTTAAGTGGAATTTTAATTAATGATTATTGATTGATTAATTGATTTAAATTTAATTTAATAAGTTGATTTAGTTATGTAATTTTAAATGTATTAGAGTTAAATTTTAAATTTCGTAGAATTTTAGCAAATTACAAACTAAACTAAAAATATTATAAATTTTGTTTGTTTATACGATTATGATGTTTATTATTTTTTAATGTAGTAGATTTAGTCCTGAGTCTTAATATATTCTTACTTTTTATGTAGGATGGCTGAGCAAGTTCCTCTGTTGCGATTACAGGATCGATGCATTACCAGTCTCACGGTTGATGAGATGGTACAAATTTTTTAATAGATTATTTATTAGAAATTCAATTATGTTAATAATATTTATTTATTTATTAATGTGTTAATTACAGGATGCGGATGATACATTAAAGCATCATTTGACCATAGCCAAAAATCATACGGACAATTGAATCATTAAATTTTTGCAAATGTCTGAATTTTATAATGCAACCGTCATTCGTGGGTATAAGTTGGTGCCCGAGTTGATTTCTGCTCTGATTGAGCGTTGGAGACCGAAAACCCATATGCTCCATATGTCGTGTGGGGAATGCATGATCACACTTGAAGACGTGGTCATGCTTATCGGGGTCCCGGTAACGGGGCACCATTGATCGAGCAGATAGAAGGTTCACCTAAAAGTATTTGCTTCGAATACCTTGGGAAGGTGCCACATGGATCAAATTTGAGAGGGTCTCGTGTGAAAATGAGTTGGTTGCAAAGTGAATTTATACTCGGTGAATATAATTCGGTTGATGCGATTTATAATGTCATTCGAGCCTATATTTTGCAACTCATTGGAGGTATACTGATACCAAATAAATCTGGCAATCTTGTTCATACACAATATCTACGTTTTTTGAAGTATCTGTGGGAAGCTGCTAAATATAGCTGGGGATCGGCCATATTAACATTCTTGTATCGTGAGTTGTGCAAGGGTGCTAAAATAGAAAATGTTCATAAGGTTCGAGGTATTGGTGGATGTTTGTTGTGCTGCAAGCGTGGGCTTGGCAGTGACTTCCTTTTTGGACACCGATTACTCGAACATCGATAAGTTCCCTCTTGTCGCCGGATAATTATACTGATTTTGAGTAGAACTGTTTAATTAAATTTATTTATTTTTAAAACATTATTGTGATTTGTATACAGATGGTGAAAGAAAAAAGTGCACACGAGATTGGCGAACAATAACTTGAGAGTATTTAGAGCTCATATTGATTTGTATTGTCAATAGCAGGTATCTAGTTAAATGTATTGTTTACATTTTAATTAAATATTTACAGTTTATTATTTACATTATAGTTATATGTATTATTATAATAATCCTTATTGTAGTTTATTTGGATGTCGTACTGGGATGATCACATTTTGTTACCGGATGATCTGATGAAAGATTCTGATCAGTGGTTAGTTTTACACCGTTGATCCACTTTGAGTTTGTCGAGTTCTACTTTACCGACAGGGTGCTGAGGCAATTTGGCTTCCACCAGCCGATTTCATATATTCAAATTAATCATGACTATCTACACGAATATGATGGACGCGACATGGTAGATTTAAATTGGGAAGTCACACATGCCCGGTACATTAATATGTGGAATAACAGAGCTTCAACGTTACCGATTCGCGCTTCAATCCAAGAGGATGATTTTGATTTTGAGAGGTCAGAGTAAATTGATTTACTTTTGTAATAATGGAATATCGTACTTAACTACGGTCGATGGACGGAAAGAATGCCAAAAATATAAGAAAAAATATGATGGTAAGGGTAAATCCTCTAAAAGTGCAGGGAACGCATCTCAAAATCCTGTTTGGAGTAGAAACCCTGAAGGTTGGCCAACCACGTGAGAGCCAGATATGAGCAGAGTAACGCCGACAACTATATAGGAAAAGGAACCGGCTCATACATGTGTACAACTAGAAGTGAGCCCGAGCTCCTCAAATACTCACGGGTTTGATGTAATGTTTCATACACACCCGAGTGTTATCCTCCACAGTCACCCATTTACTCGAGTTTTAGACAAAACATGGATTTTCAAGAAATGCAAAATTTTATGAATTCATCAAAGATTATGGGAGGGTAGAGCAGTTACATGGATTTGTTCACAACACTACCTCTTATGCCCTCGGTAACTGAAGAGGTGAGCTACACTGAAGAGGATGCTGGAGAGGATCTCAAGGCACCATAGAGACCACAATATGCTCAACGACCGCCGCAGAGTTATCTTTCGACCGTACCCTATCACGGGCATAAACTACATAAAAAATGATTTTATGTCTTTTGTGTAATGCATTTGAGGCATTTGAGTTTGAATTTTATTGTTTTTTTTTTTATTTTTCACGGTTTTGTTTATTATTCACTTAATCTAAATCTAATTATCTTTAGTAATTAGTGAATAACTTTTCAAATTCGACTATACTAAGAAGTATCGAAACCTCCATTCCAGAATGTTAATTTTGTGAATCTGTGACATAAGTTTCGAAACCTTTCCAATAGGTTTCGAAATCTTACTTAAATCATGTAATTTTTACGTTTTGGTTACTATCTCATAACTTTTTCAATTGAACTCTGATTTAGTCGCCGTTTTTTTAACTTCAATTTTTTGTGATGAACATGAAATTAAAAATATTTCCTACTAATAAAATGTAAAATTTCTTTGGTCCTTGAAACTTTCAATACTTAGCAATTTGGTCCATAATTATTAAATCAAAAGTAAACAATATGATAGTAGTAAAAATATAGCAAAATAAGTAATTAATACTGATACAAAGTAGAATATTTTCAAATACAAACATAATATTTTTGAATACAAACATAATAAATAGGCACATATCTTGGTTCATTTGGACGGTTTGATTTCGAATGGCCTTCAGCCCTACATATGGTACATGTCTTTCGTTGTGTCTTCTCTCTGTGATGAAGCTCCATACTGATATAGATGTGAGTCGATCTAGGTCGGCTATTTGGACTTCTACGGATTCTAGAATTCGGTAACCATTTTTCATGCTCCATTTACAGCCAATACTTTGAATTCGCGATCGGTGGGGACTCCCTTCTGTAAATATTAACCATCCATTGGAGATCGAAGCATTCATCAACATAGTTGTACGAGTCAACCCCTACAACCATACATGCTACAACTACATGAGCACATAGATATTGCCACGCCTAAAACCCACCACAGTCACACCACCTACGTCTGAAATCGACTCGAAATACATTTGAGTGGGCTACTTCATTGTTGTGTCTAGAACCAACAACATCGAAAGTCTAATTTATTCGATTGAATGCGTGAACGATCAGACGTTGTATTCTTCACATTATTCTGCATTTTCATCACAATATCCGAAGCCCAACGTTGTCCCCTATTTATTAAGGACTCAATCTACTTCCCTTTAACGAACAAAACCTTAGCCAACCGGTAGTACGTCTTTTTCACCATGCTTTCTATTAGAGATGACGTGATCCTTTTAGTACTCCATTTATGCACTCTACAAGGTTGGTTGTCATTTACCTGTATTGTCTACCATCTTCGTCATATGATTGGGTCCATCTTTCCCTCTTGATATTGTTGGCCCAACTCCAAACACGCTCGTCGTACTTTTGTAAATTCTCCATCTTCCTCTCAAAATTTGTCTGTAGTAGTAGATATCCTGTGTCATAATATATGTTGTTATATCTAGAAAAATCAAAGTACATAAATGGATGGACATATATAATGAAGTTTGAAAAAATGATACTTACCCATGCTTAAAATCTCACTGCGAATATATTGATTTTTAAACATCTCGTAGTTGTTTTTACTGATGTGACGAACACAATATGTGGGGTATACGTGCAGAGGTGTTCCTCTTGATTAATTGCTACTTTGATATCTATCTTTCGATCGGATATAATGTAAATCCCATATTCTTGTATAATATGGTCACGTAAATTAGTCAAAAAGAAATTCCTAGCTTCCGTCGTCTCCCCCTTAACAATTGCGAATGCAATCAGAATGATATTGCTCTCGCCATTTTCTGCAATTGAAATTGCTTTTGCAATTCAAGTTTTGCTTGCTGCAAATTGCTTCCAATTCCTTGCAATTGCCATCTTGCTGCCTATTTATAGAGGGGAGGAGGGTGACGTGGAGCCTTGTGCTCCCCTCCCCCTTTTTTTTATTATTATTTTTTTTTGCTTTTTTTTATTAATTTTATTATTATTATTTATATATATTATTACAATAATACTAAAAATACTAAAAACCCGTACAAAAATGAGTGATTACAGTTGCCCCTCTTTGCTTGTTCTTGTGAAACGAGAACAAAGCAAAGATCAAAAGCACTCATTTTTGTTTTTTATCCGCTAAACTTCTCTCTTTGACGCTGCGTGTCTTCTTTCTTGGTAGATCTTCATTCTCTTGCGCATGTCTTCTTTCTTGTTTTGGTTGATCCACCTTGTCACTCTCGGGAAGCAAAACCTTCAAAATGGGGGTTGTTTGTTGGGAAGCCAAACCGAGTTCTTCTTGCTACATTATTGGTAATAAGCTAATACCTAAAGAGAGTTCGACCAATTTGCAACACCGAGCGAAGAGATAGGGTCTACAAAATTCGATCGGTTTGCAACAACGGCGAGGAAGCAAGACCGATAGGTGAAAGTTCGATGTCCGATCCAGCTACAACTCGACGAAGAGGCAAGATCGAAAAGCGATAATTTTTTTGTTCATTTTTTGTTTTTTTCATTTTCATTTTTTGATTTTTTCTTCTTTTTTTCTTTTTTTTTTTTTTTTTTTTTTTTTTTTTTTTTCCTTTTTTTTTGAGATATAACATTGATACAACTAGAAAGTTAGTAAATTTTGACCAAGCTACAACAGCGAGGAGGCATGGTGCAAGATTTGATCGGTGGAACCCTACTACACCATCGGCGGATAAGTAGGACAAAGAAAGAATCGGGACCTAGTCACTCCATCGGCGGAGGATGGATCGGATAATGATGACTGAAGCAGGCACCATCATCGCGGAGAGCAGGATCGAGAGGACAAAGGGAGCTTGGACCCGGTCACTCCATCGGCGGAGGCTGGATTGGACAATTACGACACTGGAACCGGCTACACCATCGGCGGAGAGCAGGATCGAGGGCGACCACTCCATCAGCGGAGGGTTGGATTGAATCATGACGACTGGAACCGGCTACACCATCGGCGGAGAACAGGATCGAGGACGGCGGGAGCTTGGACCCGACCACTCCATCAGCGGAGGGTTAGATTGGATAATATGACGACTGGAACCGGCTACACCATCGGCGGAGAACAGGATCGAGGGCGGCGGCGGCTTGGACCCGGCCACTCCATCATCGGAGAGACTAGTCGGGTAATGGCGACCAATAATTGGCTACACCATCAGCGGAGAGCGAGATTAGGGACGGCGGGAGCTTGGACGACAACTCCATAAGCGGAAGACTAGATTGACCAATGGCGACTTAGAACCGGCTACACCATCGGCGGCGGCGAAGGCGAGGGCGGCGGCGGCTTGTACCGCCACTCCATCAACGGAGACTGGATTGGACAATGACGACCTAGAACGAGCTACACCATCATCGGCGGCGAGAATCTAAGGGCGAAGAGAGCTTGGACACGCCACTCCATCGATGGAGGATTTGGATCGGATAATGAAAGTTGATGAATTTTCTTTTGATTTTTTGATTTTTTTGATTTTTGTTTTTTCAATTTTTGATTTTTTTCGACTTTTGATTTTTTTTCTATTTTTTTTCTATTTTTTCTTCTTTTTTTTTTCAACTCTATTTTTTTGACAATTTTCTTTTTCTTTGAACTTTTACGTAGTAAGACTCGAGAAAAATAGGTTTGGTTGCATCGTCATTAGAGAAATGAGACCTAAATAGAATTTTGATCTGCTTGGGGAAAGGTTCGGATCATTTGCACCATCAACGGAGAAAAGAGATCTTGAGGATGTCTATCTTGCTCTCTGGCTCTCTCTCGGAGAGGTATGACTGAAAATGGAAAACATTAATCGATAAATGTTCACAAAACTTGTCCTTTGTTACCTTTACTGATGTTTCAGCATCCTCTTTGTGTTTGGCCTCCCTAAGACTAAAGTTGGCCTTCTTGTCATTGCCCCCACATGGTGAGGATGTTCGGTCTCTTTTTGAACCTTTTTGTAAGCAAAAATGCATGAATTTTATGTCTAAATGCATGTGTCTATTCTAAATGCAAGGTGACTTTAGTGTATGCATTGAACATAGATGTATGATGTATGCAATGATGGTCCAATGCAAGATGAATGCAACTAAATTTATGAATGCGACATAATTTGATTTTTGGTCTTCAAAGGGATGCCCACGACTTTCGATTGGTCATGTCGGGATCTTGGTTTTTCATGCGGTAGTGCCCGACTTTGCCTTGGGTTCGATCAGCTTTCATTTGAGTGGATGCCCCAAAAGTTCATTCATTACATGACATCATCGACATTGTTCTCGTAGTAAATTTGAAACTTTAAGGTGGTGTATTTTGGATATTCGGGACTCGAGATATGAACAAAAGATGTTTGCATTGCTACTTGTAATTTTGATCCCTTACAAAATATTCTCACCACTATTGTACTCAAGTCGGTGAGGTTAGTTTACAAAAAGTATTACTCGGAAAGTGATAAAAACTACAAGAAAACATGTCATGGTCAGATAAAGTGCAATATGGTCGATTCAAAAAACCTTCAACACCCTCGGTTGGCATCTTCATGCTTCGGAAAAGGGGTCCCACTTGTGGCTGAACTTACGGGGTTTTCAATACTTATAACACCGAGCTTGAGGTACTTTTCTACCAGCCTCTTGAAGCCCCAACAATTTTCAATCGTGTGTATTTTGTCCGTGATATTCGCATGAACTCGCGTTAGGATCATACCACTTAGGGAATGGGGGTTGCGTCGGAGCCTGGTGGAAAGGTACCACTATATGGGCTTTTAGCAGTTCCTTGTACATATCTCCATACGACATTGGCAGGGGAGTGAACTCTATCTTCTCAGTGTTCTTCCTCTAACCAAAACCTTGGCTTGAGGTAACGTGAGCGCTTAGCACGACCTTAGATTGTACAACCGGGCTGGGCTTGAAATAATTTGCATTGTAAACTCCCGAAGAGTTCACTTCCTGGTCTTTCCTTCCATGGTAAGGTTTCTTATGGGACGAACCTCCGTCGTCAATTTTGCCAGTCTTGAAAGCATTCTCGATGAGCTCACCGGATAACACGAGGTCGGTAAAATTGGTAGTCGCGTTGCCTATCAAGCGACCCAAGATCGGACCCTCAAAGTTTGTACAAATGTGACCACGGTCTCTCGCTCACTTTGGCGGGGTTGGACTCGAATCGCTATATCCCTCCGTATTGAGCGTCTTGCTGAAAGCTTTCATTATGTTTTTGTTTCATCATTTGTAACGCCCACCGGTCCGGCATCATGTCATTGGCGTGTCGGTATTTGCTCGAAAAGCTTTTGCCAAGTCTCTCCAGGATTTGATATGATGTCGGCTCAATTGATTATACCATCGGGCAGCAGATCCCGATAGACTGTCTTGGAAGCAGTGAATTAACAGCTTGTCATCTCGGTCGTATCCTGTCATCTTCCGGCAGAACATAGTGAGGTGAGCGAGGACAGCTTGTTCCGTCGTACTTCTCAAACTCCGGGACTTTGAATTTATGAGGTAAAACCAAATGCGGGACAAGACGAGTTCATTGGCATCGAATCCACTAAAATTATCTTCAACTCCCATAGCCTCTAGCTTCTCTTGAGTTTCTTACATCGATCTTGATTTCCTTTGAAGCTTCTACCTTTGGTTTTTCGATCTCAAACAGATGATCCATTTACGAGATAAAATTTTCAGCTTGATTGCCCCGGTCTTAACCGATGCGGATGGATGATTTATAGGGATTGAAGTACCGGCGGGTGTAGATGAGACTTTCCCGTGAAATGATCACATGGGGTTGAGTTTCGGGTCAGTATCTGGTTTGAACGGGCGTGAACCCGGAGGATACATAAGATCCTCGTCCCCGGCAGTGGGTCTAGGATTTGCAGTGGGATTTACAACAGAGGCCTCTCCAGGCTCGGAAAGCTTCAATCCCAGCATTTGTGCCATTTGGCCCAACATGTCTTGTTGTGACTTTGCAAGTTGTTCCCTCATATCCTGTTGGACTTTCGCCAACTGTTCCTCAACCTTCTTGGCTATGTTCGCTTGCAATTCTTTTTGGTCTTGCTCGATTTTCTTCAATCTTTCATCGTTCGCCATCTTCGTTTTGTACCGGGTCTCGTATGGATGCTGAGCTGACTGATCTTCTACTTTATCCAGTATCACTATCATAGGGCATCCCTGGAGTCAGTTTTCTTATTTTGAAAATGAATGTATATGCATGCAAAATGTGTCCTAAATTGATGTAATGCATAATCAAGATTGTGATGATGTTTTGCAATGATGCAAGTGAAATCAATGTGATGAGAATAAAATGAAACGAGTTAGTACCAAACAAATGGAAAATAGAGTAATAATAAAAATTGTACATGAACAAGAAATAAGGCACGAGCCTAAATAGGGTGACCACTAATCGGGCGTAGTTTCACATGGCTCTAAAGGGTTGGCTTCTACGGCTTACTATATGCAGTTTTGGTGCTAAAAGGTACCCGAATTGTCCTTGTTGTCCTCTACTAAGAGTAGCAAGGCCCCGATCATCACCCATTATAGGCTCCTTTCAACCGGGTTCAATTCGGGGGACCCATTCGCTTATACCCATCTGAAGGAACGATATCCTCACGAAAGTATAAGGTACTCGAGCCCCGAAGGTACTTGCTAGGCCCATACGGGAGAACGATATCTCCACGAAAGCATTAGCGTTTTCCCCCCACTTAAAAAAAACGGGTTTATATGCCATATTTTAAATGCGTTAAAATAAACGCGCAATTATAACCGAATGTTACTTTAATAGTCACTTTAATCCGGAATTTTCGATATTAATAAAGCGGTGATTATTTGAAAAAAGCTCGACTCTCATTTGTTTTTGAAAAACAAAATTTCCCCAGCGGAGTCGCCATCTGTAGCGATGTTTTTTTTTTGCTAAAAAAAGATGGGTTTGTTTTTTCTTTGGAAAATATTTTATTCCGCGTGGGATTTTATAAAACCCGTGTTTTATTTAAAAATGGAGTCGCCACCGGCCACTTAGGTAGGCCGGACATCGTAGAGAAAACCGAGATTTAAAATTGATGGGGTTCGGGAGTCGATTCTGGAGGGGAAGGATTAGCACCCCCACCGCCCAAAATTGGTACTTTTATAATTACCGCTTTATTAATATTAAACTTTCCGAATTAAAGTGGCGATTAAATTAAAATTCGGTTATAAGTGCGAGTAAATTTTAAAAGGCCCGTTATTCGAGAGTAAACGTCCAACCACTATCACTACGCCGATCATCGGCCCGTTTACGCTCGAATAAAAAAGGGCACCGCATTGACAAAATATATGTTTGTTATACAAACTTAAAAACACATGGCAAATATGAACAAATATAATGCGATAAAAATATAAACAAATAAGAGCATAATAAAATATTAATCTAACATAAATAAAATACTAATCTAAAACATACATACATACATAACTATTAATTTAACCCATAAATAAAAATAAATCTAACATAAATAAAATACTAATCTAAAACATACATACATAAATATTAATCTAATATATAAATAAAAACATATTTAACATAAATAAAATACTAATCTAAAACATACATACATACATACATACATACATAACTATTAATTTAACACATAAATAAAAACATATCTAACATAAATTAGATACTAGTCTAAAACATACATACATAAATATTAATCTAACTTATAAATAAAAACATATCTAACATAAATAAAATATTAGTCTAAAATATAAATTTAAAACATAGTAATATAAAACATAGATAAACATACAAATTAAAAACACAATTTTAAATTAACTTCTACTTCATTAAAATATAAAAATTACAACATAAATAAAAGGAAAGAAAATATACCTAATTAGGAGTTCGAATGACGAACCCCGACTGGACTCCACCGAGATCTACCACGACCTCTCCAAAAATATTAACTAGATCGGACCTAAAATAGGACCCCGATCGAACCGGTTAGGACCGAGGATATTACCCGGTCCTGGGCTAGCCGAATTGGCCTGCCGCCGATTCTCTTTGCAATTTGCAATTGAAATTGCTTTTGCAATTCAAGTTTTGCTTGCTGCAAATTGCTTCCAATTCCTTGCAATTGCCATCTTGCTGCCTATTTATAAAGGGGAGGAGGGTGACGTGGAGCCTTGTGCTCCACTCCCCTCCCCCTTTTTTTTTTATTTTTTTTTTGCTTTTTTGCTTTTTTTTTATTAATTTTATTATTATTATTTATATATATTATTACAATAATACTAAAAATACTAAAAATCCGTACAAAAATGAGTGATTACACTTTGGTGGCAGGGGTGTCTATTGGTTTACTATTTTAGATGCCAAACCTTTTAAGTACTTTATTGATATAGTTCTTTTGTGACAATCCACGAATACCCCGAGATCGATCTCGATGTATCTGAATTCCTAAAACAAAAGAAGCGTCCCCAAGATCTTTCATTTCAAAATGCTTAGATAGAAATCTCTTGGTTTCGTGCAGTAAGCATATATCATTCGTGGCAAGCAAAATGTTATCGACATATAAAACCAAAAATATGTACTTACTCCCACTAAACTTGTGATACACGCAATCATCAACAATATTCATCTCAAAACTGAACGAGACAATTACTTGATGAAATTTGTGATACCATTGACGAAAAGCTTGTTTGAGTCCATAGATGGATTTTGTTAATTTGCAAACTATATTTTTTGGGTCTCCCGACTCAAAGTTTTCTAGTTGCACCATATAAATTGTTTCTTCAATATCTCCATTGAGAAACGCAGTCTTAACATCCATCTGATGTAACTCAAGATCAAAATGAGCTACAAGTGCCATGATTGTCCTAAATGAGTCTTTCGATGAAACCGAAGAGAAAGTCTCTGAAAAGTCAATGCCTTCTTTTTGAGTATAACCTTTAGCTACAAGACATGCCTTATACCTCTCCACATTACCATTTGCACCCCTATTGGTTTTAAAAATCCATTTACAACCAATTAGTTTTGCACCTTTAGGTAATGGGACAAGTTTCCAAACTTTATTGTCTTGCATGGGTTTATACTCTTTTTGCATGGCATCAATCCACTTTTGAGAGTTAATACTTTGCATGGCCTGATGAAAGTTGATCGGATCATCTTCCATCATTCCATTGTCATCCTCATTTTCTTAGAGAAACACAATATAATCATCCGGAATATTATTTCTCCTTTCTCTCGTGGATCTCCTTAATGGCACTTGTTCTTGAGGTTGTTGAGTTTGTTCTTCTGGAACAATTACCTCATCCTGAATAAGAGGAAAACTGTTCGACATTATCTTGTTGAGGTTCCGGATTTACTTCTTGATTGATGATCGGTATAGAAACTTGAACATCATCAAAAGTGAAAGTACGAACTGAGTTAAAACTCAATTCCTCCTCAAAGACAATGTCTCTTACCTTATTTCTCCCTCAAAACTCAACATCCTAAAAAAATATTGCAGTTCCCGTCTCAAAAATATTCTTAATTATGGGATCATAAAATTTATAGCCCCTAGATCTCTCAGGATAACCAATAAAGTAGCTGCTTACTATTTTGGAGTCTAATTTCTTTTCAAGTAGCCTATAAGGCCTTACCTCAGCTGGACATCCACAAATGTGAAAATGCTTTAGAGTGGGCTTTTTACCCACCCAAACCTCATAAGGTGTCTTTTCAGCTGCTTTAGTGGGTACTCTATTCAGAATGTACGCTGCTATCTTTAATGCTTCTCCCCAGAGTGACTCAGGTAAGGTAGAATGAGCAATCATTCTTCTTACTATATCCTTAAGAGTCCTATTACGTCTCTCAGCAACACCATTCATATTAGGTGATCCTGGCATGGTGTACTGTGGGACAATACCATATTCCTCTAGGAACTTTGCAAATGGTCCTGAGCGTTGTTCACCTGACCTATCATATCTACCGTAGTACTCACCACCACGATCAGATCAAACTTTTTTAATCCTTCTGTTGAGTTGATTCTCAACTTCAGCTTTATAAGATTTGAACACATCCAAAGACTAAGATTTTTCATGAATGAGATATAGGTACCCATAACTTGAGTGATTATCTATGAATGTTATGAAATATTGTTGACCATTCCAAGATGCCGTAGGGAATGGCCCACAAATACCAGTATGAATTAATTCTAATACATCTGTAGAACGATTGACACCTAATCTCTTAGTTTTGGTATGCTTTCCCTTGATGCAATCAACACAAACATTAAAGTCTGTGAAGTCAAAGGACTATAAAATACCATTAGACATAAGATGCTCAATCCTACGCTTTGATATATGACCTAAGCATTTATGCCATAGTGATGCTGAATTTTCTTTATTTAATTTTCGTTTAGTACCACGTGATTCTACATGCAAGGTTTCATTATAGGATGCAATTGTATCTAACAAATAAAGGTTGTCATAAGCATTTAAATAACCAGTTCCAGCAATACTTGAATTTAAAGACAAAGTAAATTGATTGTTTCCAAATGAACAATAATAACCAAATTTGTCCAACAAAGAAACTGAAACTAAATTCCGCCTAAAAGACGGAACAACAAAAATGTCTTTCAAATCCAAATAAAAACCAGTTCCTAATAACAACCTAAAATGCCCAATTGTTTCCACTTCCACCGATTTTCCATCGCCCACAAAGATGTTTCTTTCACCATCACTTGGCTTTCGGCAGCTCAGGCAACCCTGCATAGAAACACTTATGTGAGTAGTAGCACCAGAATCTAACCACCAAGTGTTTCTAGATACTAAAGTTAAATTAACCTCAAAACAGACCAAATTAAGATTCAAACCTTTCTTTTCACGCCATGCGTGATATTTGGTACAATCTTTCTTCATATGTCCAGGCTTGTCACAAAAGAAACAATTATTTGGAACATTCTCTTGTTTCTTTTGAGCGGGACCCTTAGCGGCTTCATTCTGATATTTCTTTTTCTTGTCCTTGTCTTTAGAGGCACTGGACAAATAAGCACTTTCAGTTTTCTCACGCTTCAACCTTTCTTCCTCTTGAACACAATGAGAAATGAGCTCATTTAGAGCCCACTTCTCCCTTTGACAGTTATAACTAATTTTAAATTGGTTAAACTATGCAGGAAGCGATACCAAAACCATAAGGACGAGTAAATCATCAAAAAACTCGATCTTAAGTGCCTTAAGTTTTGAAGCAATATGAGACATTTCCATAATGTACTCCCTTATATTTCCTTGACCCTTGTACTTCATAGACATCAAAGAATTCAGAAGTGATGTCATCTCAACCTTATCATTTTTAACAAAACGTTGCTCAATATTGTCAAGGAAATCCCTAGCCTGAATAATTTCTTTAGATTCTGCACCCCTAAAGGTTTCCGAAATACTGTGTTTCATGATCACCAGACTCATGCGATTAGAACGTTCCCACCTCTCAAAATCCCTTTTTGCATCAAGGGTGCTTGCCGTAGTGAGAGATGCAGGTTGTTCTTCCCTTAATGCAGGGTCTATGTCCATATAGCAAAGCACTATCAGTAAGTGCCTTTTCCATTCCTTGAAATTCGTCCCATTAAGCATGGGTATAGAATTGACATTAACAGATATTGTGGCAGCAGAAGAACTAGCTGAATATAGAACAAAAGAATAATAAATAAATAAATATGCGTACACCAATAATTCATAAGTAAACAAATAAATTCAAAATAATGACTAATTCCCTCAAGATACCAAACACAACATTAATATCAAGTCTTTGGACAGTAATATTAACTGTAAGCGGTACTCTTGTTGTAGCAATCAAACATTGACAATAAACTATATCGAACAACAAGTTAATCTTTGGACTAACGTATTGCACACATAAATTACCTTATAATTGTCACACATTTATTACCATAGGTGTTATTTGAAATTCAGCCAAATATTAATTTTCCTTTGGGACAATTAAAAAACGCATGAATTACAAAAACACAAACATCTTGATATTTTAAATAAGTTAATCTATGCATAAGCGGTCACTTTGGTGACATTGTGTTTCAATTAACCCACTAAAATATTAGACATAGCCAAAACATGAATTTATTTGTTTCTAAAGATTTAACTTAAGACCGAATGATCAAAACTAAAATTTTGATCCATCTGAATTAAATATATATCTTAAATAAAAATATATATTTTATAACCTGAGTTTATTGTAACTAATAAATTCCCCCCAAAAAAACTTGATTTGGGGCTCGCATATTCATAACTATGAAAAAACAAATTTAACAGATTATAAGAAACATTACAAGAAACATGAGATTAGGATTATCACAAATTCAACACAAATCAAACTTCATGACATTCCCAATTGAAAAATAATTCTCAATCGCCCATTAATAATGCAATCACCGACAAAACCTGATTTCCAATTGCAGATATAATAATGGAATCAAGGAATATCCATACAAAGACAAATCACAGATCACGATAAATACACGATCATGCATTGCCGATTGAAAAACCAACGTATATACATATATCAATCGAAAATCTAAAAGCGCACAAACCCTAATGTAAAATTCAATTTCCAATTAATAGCAATCAAAGAATGTTCATGCCGACAAAACCCAAATCACCATAAATACATAAAAAAATAAAATCGGCAAACAACAATGGAAGATAATTAACCCAAAAAATATGATCTCAATGATTCGACAAACCTGGCTCGATGCCACTTTTTAGAACCAAAATATATTCATACGAATATAAACCCAAGATCTTTATGTATGTCAAATCATTAAGAACAAAGAAAACTAGATTTGCGGAAGCGTACCTGAACCCATTGATGGAGATTTTTCAGAGAGGGTTTGATCTTCCAAGAAGATAGATTACCTCTTGCCACACAACTCTCTGACGGGAAAGGAGAGATATGCCAGTTAACCTATATCTCGGGGACCACTACCCTTTATATAAACTGAATTAAAACAGTTTATCAATATTTACAACTCTACCCCTCATTGAGTTATAAATCTGACTTATGGTATCTACACTTTTAATTCCAATGACAATTTAGTACCTATAACACGTGTAACATAATTGATCACTTAATTACGTGTTAAACTTTATAATAGCAACGCACATTATACATATGTGCCCACTTTTATTGAATTTTAATCCAACATTCTATATATAAATAGGATGACTTATTATTAGTATTATATTAATTATTCAAGTTCGTTTTCTTGAAGCTTTAAAATGGCTTGGACGGTTCTTATCCAAATTGTTCTAATAAGATTTACGAAAACCTTAGTGCTCAAGCGATGTGATGTTCATGTTTTTCTAGGTTGGGTGCATATCAAACAAATTAACTACCATCAGCCAAATTAACCTTATTACATTGTATCAAATTAGACAAACTTCAGTTTCAAGCTATGTTTTGTATAGAGCATGGGCCCATTACTTTGAAGACAGTTGATTTAGTTTTTGTCCAGAAATTATATATCCAAGTGGGTCGAAATGTTAGCAGAATGTGAGCATTTTAATTATTTGGGCGCATCGGTTTCTTATTAAAACAATGACAGCCAGGCCATGCTATTTTATCAGTCGATAGAGACTCGATTGTGTACACCAATAAGTAGACTCACTAGAATCTGACTTAATAAAATCAGCTGAATTCCATCGAGACTCCATCACCAATGACAAAACATAATGTATAGATTTGAGCAGCGGCAGAGTAAGTATTTTTATATAGTGGGGTTAGAGTTGAATATGAAGTATGAGAAATTTTTATACCACTACAAACAATTGTTGACCACGTATATCAATAAATTAAGTAGAATTAATTTTAATATTTTTTTAAAAAATTTAAATATTCTATATTAACTTTTTGAAGACCTCATACCCCCAACAAATTAAGTGAGATCAATGTAAATTCGCCCATGAATTTGAGTTCTGATTCATTAAAATCAATGATTCTCAACGGTTCAGAAAAATAATGCCAAAATATTACCATTTGAATGGCTTGAACATCCCCAAAACCAGTTGGTTCAACTTTTTCTTTTGCCGCTTCATTAACATTAAATTTCAGCGCATCTCCTAGTGGTGCAGACCAAAGAACAATTCGAGGACCCTTTACAATCAAAGTCGACTAACGAAGTAAAGGACATTCCCACCAAGGAGTTTCACTAACATCGCCTTCTTTGGAAGCTTTAACCTAATCAATTTATTCAAATAAAATATTTCCTCATCGTCAATCTCTCGTTGAAAACCAAATTATTTTTGTCGACCATATTGGTCTTATATGATTAGATCTTTTGTGAAAATTTTATCGATATTTTCAGAATTGTTAGTGGAATGGTAAACATAGTTTTGATTTTTTTTTCTCTTCGCGTCCTTTTAGTTTTAATTTTTTTATCTTTCTATATGAGTTTCAAATGTTCATGTTTTGTTAGACATTTTCAGTTTCTTGTTCAAAATATTTTCTATAAACTCATATTTATGGTATTTTATTATTTTCCAGAAACGAGAAGTCAAGTTAATGAAAATGTAGTTTTTTTTCTTCCATGTACCTATAAGTTACCAAGTTATTTTTTATGAATTAAACACAAAAAGGATAAATTTTGTAAAAAAAATCATTTTCAGCTGAACAAATACACTATGATATAATTGTTTGCCTTGGAACTTATTATGAACATTACGGATTCAGACGGAAATACTGGCCTGATTTTTGACCAGTTCATCCAAGACTCGGTTCTTATATGGCCTCTAGACTTCGGTTCAACCGGTTAGATAAGTACATCTGGTTTTTAATTTCGGCTTACTAGCTTGATCGAGTTCCACATTCAGGAAACTAATTAAATGCACGCGTGAAACAAAAAGTGTAATTTTTCCATCCATTGAATTAATAAATATCAAACCTGTAATGTTAGGGGGAACTAACACCGGTGATATGTAATATGAGAGCTGAAGATTTTTTTACTGCACCTTCAAAGCATGACAAACAAAAGTAACGTAAATTTGATCTTCATCGATTTCTCCTTTCTATCAGTGGTATGGTTTTAGGTGGAACACTTGACAAGCTGGCTGGTATGAACCCTTTGATGCAGCCTGCTCGAACTTCTTAGTGGCGGCTTCGTTTTCTTCCAAGCTATTTTGGCCGAAAAGGCTGACCCACCAAGTGGAACTCCGCATTTTAGCCTTCACATAAATAACAGATATGTTAGTGATACGGTCAACTTGGCACAACACGTGTTTAGTGATATAATTCGGAAGCAAAGATCACAACAGGAATAGGTTGGAAAACTATATGAACTCCGCCAAACCCTTTTTGCTATCTTACTCAGACTATCTTAAACCTCAAAATTTTGTTCCCGGTCTCTGATTTAGTGAAAAATATAAACCAAATCCCAATCTTTTGGACCTCTTTCTAGCTGAATATTTTGTAATTAAAATCTCATCAATACACAATACGTTGGTCAGAACAAGTATTTATTTTGTAATTAAAAGTCTCTCTGAACAACTGGCATGAATATGATATCCAATAAATTTGATCTTTATGCATTCCCTGAAACAAAAATGCTGAGGGACAGTTTTGACCAGATGAATGTTATAAGGTGTTATATGGCTTATTTCAATTCAAAATCCCATTGTTATAAGGAGCGGATAGAAACTTACTGGCCGCCCGAATTTGGATAAACCTGCCACTTTAGCCTTCTGATGACCAGGGGAACCTGATCAACAACATGAAAGCAATTAAAATTCAAATATACTAAAAGAAAGGATCAAATATGTTAAGGGGTAAAAGCTGTGATGAATCTCCAAACTCGATAAAGAAAACCAAAGGAGCGTGTACTACATCCATCTGAAAATTTGTGACAGCTGCAGCCATAGCCTCTAGGAAAGTTTCTAGGTGGTATAACTTCTCCAGACTGGTAATTAAGTGCTAGTATAACGAAGAATTGTCTAGGATCTACATTATTATAATAATTCATATACATTTAGTGTCACCAGGTGTAGGTGTTCGAATGGTGTACCATGCAGTGTTACAGAGACAGACGTCACTGTAATTACTCCAGAAACAATTTTCATTTACAAAACTGTTATTTCATGAGCAAATATATCTGGATATAAGCACTTTTGCTGCCATAGTAACTCTTAATTTCATAATTTATAAGTAACTTGAAAGAGGATTTACCTGCAAAAATAACTAGACCATCAGAGGCAACCCTTGCAAACTCGGGCAGAGTCTTGTTCAGGTACTTTGGAGACAAGTAATCTACGGCGTCTGACACAATAACGAGAGAAAAAGACTTTGACCTATAGGAAAGAGGGAACTTGATATCTGTCACACGTACAATGCCTTTGCCCACTAGACTCTTGCAATCTGCTTCAACATCCTCTATGTCATATGGTTCCACACCCCAGGCTTCAAATCCCTCTTCTTTCAAAAGTTTGGAGACCACTGAACAGGTATCAGGGCCTACATGCAAAACCTTGTGCATGTTGTCACCATATGCCGTCTTCAAAAATGGTATTACCCTCTGAACTTCTAGTGTGCACGTATATTCACCTACAAAAATAACAAGAAATTTATTGATTTTCGGACTGTTCCACTTGTACCCTTTTCCGGAGCATGGCAAATTCCATTATAACCACACTTCAAATGTTCCAGTTATCACGGAACATACAAACCATATCTGACTAATGTAACTACCACCGATAAATGATAATCCCTATAATTCCTCAGGCCGTAATCAAATGAAATGGAGGACTAAGTTTTGGATCCCACCTTATCTTTCAACTTCCGTTCCTCTAAAAAGCACCGAAGGAGAAGATCAGGACAATTGGTAGGAGATTATTCTATGGTATAAGTATCAAAGGAAAGAAAGCCCCAAAACAATGAAATTCATAACCAACCAAGGCCTCTAAGATCACCCCCCAAAAAAAAAAAAAAAAAAACCTCTCCAATGAATCTAAAAAAACAATCTTACTTATATCCTCTCAGAAACATATTTGCATTGAATCTTAACTAAATTTTATATAACACGTGAACTCGTCCTCAATTTACACAACTAACCATTAACCTAGCACTAGCGAATACGTGATGATAACATACTCGTCAAAATCAAATGAAAAACTACTTGACAGGTTATTTTCATTGTGAACATCAAATCCAACGAGGAAGAAAGTAAAATATAATTTACCTTGGAGCCGACTAACGCCATCAATTTGGGATTTACCTGTATCAACCCAAAATGAACAGTATGGTCCATTAGTTGAACCAATAACATTAGCATATTGATCAACAAAGAAATTAACCCCAAACGAGAAATTCCACTAAAATGAAGAGTACCTGAGCCACTATAGACGTAGCCAATAAGAAGGATAGCTCCCTGGAAGTTAATTTTTCAGAAAAAGAAGAAGATATTTTATTACCTCAACTATTTTTAAAAAAAAATTAGTAAAGAAAAGTAAGGAGATAAATGTACCACAATGACAAGACCAACAGATAAAATAGGAGAAGATCGGGATTTAGAATGTAAGGCACCAGAGAAGGGGAAGTTTCCGCTGTCGACAAAGCGGCGCGTGGAACTTACTTGCCTCCTTGACATGTTATTCTTTACGCTGTATAGAACAAATAACAGATTTAAGCAAAATTTCAACCTTTTTCATTGAAAAAAAAAAGCATCATTAAACAAACAAAATGAGAAATGAAGAGCAGATCGAGATGATCAAAAGCGAAGAAAAGAGAAAATGGAAAAATCACCTTAGAGAGAAGAAAAGAGAAAAAGTGGAATTTGGATCTTAGATCTGTGGTGCTTTCGATATTTCAGTGCGAAGGCTAAACTGAGTTTGGATTTGAACCATTTGTGATTTAAGCTAAAAAAGGAAAATATTTACAACCAGATGAGTTTGAAATGGACTTGGATTGGATACGAAGTGGCACTATTTCTATTCTCACAGTTCCTTGCTTTAATTAAATTACTTTTGTTATGCTTAACGCTAAGATCCGCCTCGTCAATTTGGGATACAGACATATACAGTTAATTAGCGCGTCGGTGAACTGACCGCACACTGATGGAGGTGTATATAGTTCGGGTCGGTTCAATAAACTTTTTAATAATTTGTTAATCATTTATTTGGTTAGTATTATTTATCGATTTTTTCTACTAATTTTATATTTTATTGTCAATTTTTTTTTATTCTGACTGTTAAATATTATGTGATAAAAGTCTTAAAGTTTTTTTATAAATATTTTTAAATTTTAATGTTTCATGTAAATAAAATAATAATAATTTATATATAATATTTTAAAGTTCGTATCAGTTTTCAATTTTTTAAAGGGTAAATTACACCAGTGACCACCGAACTAATTGGCAATTTTTATTTTGACCATCGAACTAACAAACTTATCGATCAGACCACCGAATTTATTAAATTGACATATTTTGTCCACGGCCGTTAAAAAACTAACGGATATGTGACGAAAGGGTGACGTGGCAGTTAACAAAAATTTATAAAATTACACATTTAATCTCTGTTATTTACCTATTATATCAATTTTGTCCTAATTTTAATTTAATTAAATAAAATTAACCAACCAACCCAATGACAACACGTGTCACATTCTTTCTTTCTTCTTTAAATTTCCTTTAGTTTTCATCAACAAAGTAATTGTTTAAAAAAATATGTTAGTATTTTATATCAAATTAGTGAACTTGATTTAGTGGCTTGGGTATGAGTTTTCATGCCGTTAGCATGGGATCAAATCCCCATTGAAGCAATATACCTTCAATTTTATTCTTTCTCATTCATTACGGCCAATAAGATGGTGACACGTGTTTATAATTTTTTAAATCTAATATTTTTTAATTTTTAGATTTAAATTAAATCAAATGTGTGTGTGTTTATACACATCCCAAGTGATCTAGGTTCGAGTCCCTAACCATTTTTACTTCTTTTTTTCTAATTGCATTATAAGATATGTATATAAAAGTGTGCAGTATATATCACTAAGAGTAGCTTGGTGTAGTGGTAAAGGCATGAGAATTATTCGCCTTGGTCCTAGGTTTGAACCCCCAATTACCATTCTTTCTTTCTTCTTTAAATTTCCTTTAGTTTTCACCAACAAAATAATTGTTTTAAAAAATATGTTAGTATCTTATATCAAACCAGTAAACTTAGCTTAGCGGCTTGAGTATGGGTTTTCTATGCGGTTAGCACGGAATCAAATTCCACCTTTCATTTTATTCCTTCTCATTCATTACGGCCAATCAAATGGTGATGTGTCACCATCTGATTGGTTGATTATATCTATTAAATTAAATAAATTAAAATTTAAAAATAAATGGGACACGTGTCGTCATTTGGTTGGTTGATTAATTTTATTTAATTAAATTAAAATTAGAACCAAATTGATATAATAGGTAAATAACATGGACTAAATGCATAATTTTATAAATTTTTATTAACTGCCACACCACTCCTCCGTTAATTTTTTAACGGCGGTGGTCAAAATAAGTCAATTTAATAAGTTCGATGGTTTAATCGAAGAGTTTGTTAGTTCGATGGTCATAATAAAAATCCCCAATTAATTCGGTAGTCATTGATGTAGTTTACCCTTTTTTAAATTGTGATGCTCAGCCCTAATACTAGCAATGCCTATGGAGTGTAAGCCACATTTGCCTGTTGTATCGAACGCCTACTGGACTTTGTAGATTTTGCGGTGAAAGGAAAATATTACATTGATGCGGTAGTGACAACATAATGTTCGACGATAATAAATGATTTAAAGTTTAATAATTTAAGTTTATTTTTAAAAGTTGTGATTTTTTAAAAAATTATATTTTTAGTTTTTAAAAAAATTAAAAATTCAGTCACGTGCCTAATAATGTTTGAATGATAATTTTTTAATTAATTATCTTAAAATATTAACCGAATAAAACTTTAAACAAAGATATTTTGGACAAAATTTTCAACTAAGCCTAAATTAAACAAAAATAAAAGTTGATTTGATTCAAATAATCATGATTTGATTCAACTATGCCTTAAAATACTCACCAACATGTTCCGCTTGAACTTCTTCCTCTTCTCGATCTTTTTCTTCTTGTTTTAAGGGTTCTGATAGATTAATTTCTCCCGTAAGTTGATTGATGATGGAATCAAATTCATTGTCAGGATCCGAGTTAGGCAAATTTTTGGGCGTGTCTAAGGCATAGTGCGGTGCAGTTATTGTACAACACCAATTGAAAATGTTACAAGATACGAAATATAATATTAAAAATGTTATATTTTTTATAACATTTTAGGTTAATGTCTCGCGACAGTATCGAAACTTAGCTTCGAGTATCGATACTTGTCGTTTTTGATAACATTTTAAGTTTTTATAAATATCGAAAATCATCTCTAAATATCAATACTGTCTCGAGAAACCAACTGAGAATATTATAGAAAATATAACATTTCCAGTTCCGTGTTTTATAACATTTTCAATTAATATTGTACTGTAACTGTATCGCGACTATACCGCACCATAAACCTACTCCAAATTCTCCAAAAGTTTATCAATTTCATCCATAGATGGATTCTAGAGGTTCACAATTTATATAGGGCTTCAGATGCCTCAACTTGATTTCTATCTTCTTGCTTCTTAGCATTCCCCACTTTGAAAGAATAAGGTTTGCTTCTATAGATTCTTCTTCCAGTGTGGTTTCGGAAGTGACCATTGTCATCTCTTTCTGATCATGAGCCTTTGCAAGGATAAATGAACACAGTGTCCGATGAATTGTTTGTACAATGTTCGTTTTTTAAGCTAAATAAATGAGTATGAACAAAATTTCTATGTTCATTTAATAAACGAACAAATACGAACAAATGTGTGTTTGGCTCGTTTATGTTCACGAACGAACTTGTTTATTGAATCGTTTATTGACTTGTTTATAAGCTTGTTTACTCGGTTCCTTTTTTTTTTTTACATTTTAAATATTGGCGAAGATATTGAGGCAAAGGGCATGGGAGGCAAGAGAGTTAACAATATCCGTTGAGTTTGGTGGGCATTCAAACCTTTTCATAACTGAGTAAATTTTAATGGCATTGAACTCTTTTTTAACTAACAACTTAAACAATCATCAAAGTTCCACTTAGAAGAAGAAGAAGAAAAAAGAATACGCATGTTGAAAAAAAAACAACTCTTCACTTTGAAACAATCACTTGACGTGAAAACCAGAGAACAAGAGAGCAACAATAATGAAACAACAGTTTTGAAACGTCTTGTATGGTTGTATAATGTGCTCGGAAAACATGCAACATAACTTACACCCATCAATCATGACTAAATCCAAGAAGTCGTAGTGTTCAAGCTTTTCATCTTAGCTGCTAAAATGCTGAAGCTGCTGACAATAGAAGACGTCTCAGTCAACAGGAGGAGCTCGATATATTGTTGGAACTGTGGCTGGGAAGAACATTTGCCTCACCCCCTCTCCCTTTATTATGGGGAATATAATTCCAGATGCACTCTGCAGAATGTAGGGAAAATGTTCAGCAGAAAGTCACAAAATTCTCTCTACTTATATACAATTTATACTTTCTACACTATACCGATAGCCCCTGCAATCCATCTGGATTCAAAAAACATAAGTGTTTGTATTCCTGCATACAGGGTTGATAATTCATACCGAAATCAATCTAGCTCCAATCCACATGCGTTTCAGTGAAGGAAACGGTAGCATTAGATGACCGACTCCGTAAATTGCAATGGCAAAGAAGTGAAGAACCAAACTCAATGGGCGAGGGTTTAGACCAGAGAGTAAAGCCACTGGTCCTGTAGAAAAAACACCTCCAAGGCTTAAGTAGTCAAAACAGGCTTGCCGCATTTCTTTCCTCGCTTCATCAGGTGAAGCAGAAAACACCTTATAAAGGGCACCGGCCAGAGTATTTATTGTAGATGCAACAGGCTGCAAATTGCAAAACAAGGTCATATGCAAAGTATTTACTGTATATGGCGAAAGACGTAAGCTTAATGGAACAGTACATAGCATAAGAAGCCATCTAACCTTGCATAAAGTGTAAAATGATTCGAGATAGCTGGTCATGGAGGCTGCATCATGAAGGTTACGCAAAGGTTTGAGAAGATCCCGAAGTACAACAATATCAGATAAGGCCACAGTCATCCCTCCACCAGTTAACGGATGGCGCATGTTGAATGAATCACCCATTAGAAGTGCTCCTGGAGAATGATGAGGATCAGCCGGCATGCTCCTATTAGGCATGGTTCTAATATGACCTTTGTCGACAGCAGTTACGAAGGCATCGTGAAGCTCGGGTGGAACCTGAAACAAACACTCTCTTTGATTATACCAAGGTAAAAATCTTTGTAGCAGGCAACTGATGCTTGATCATGAATAGAAGATACCTGTGGTGCCACCACGGTCTTCAAATAATTTGCCATTTCCCCATTTGCAATGGAAGGAACTTTCTTTCCTGGTACACCAACCAAGTATCGAACCTCTGTGCTACTGATCGGATAAAACAAGATAGGTGAAGGATCCGACAAGATAACATGCCCATGATTTGAAAATGGAAGTTCACAGTTCTCTAAGACCAACCCCACGAAACAAGAGGGCACATCCACCTATACAACATTATCAGCAACAAATCAAATACATACCAGAGGAGACAATGATCGTTTACTCATGAAACAATTAAAAGTTGGCAACTTTCACCTTCGGGTTGCAAAGAGAGCGGCGTAGGTTGGAAAAGCAACCATCACATACAATGGTAAGAGGAGCATAAGCTCTTAGTTCTTCACCATCCTTTGTTTTGTATTTCACCCCTCTAATTGTTCCTTTTTCTTCAAGCAAAGATGTCACTGTTCCTTGCTCTAGCCGTACACTGAATTTTTAACATGCAAAGGTGAAAGAATATTAATTTTAAGCTTATATAAGTATAACCATAAGGTGTTGCAGCATAATTTGTATCCATCGTGAAGCAAAAAAGATTACTTGGGAAGAGTAGCAGCCTTTTCTCTCATCCTCTGTATGAAACGCCCGTTATGGAAGCTCCTCCCGGAAACATCTGCACAAAATTTCTCCAGGGGATATGAAAGTCTGGTATGTCTTCCATCTTTGAAGAGAGCGTAGCCAAGCTCTCGCTGAGCATCGATTTCCTCTACACAATCTGTAATCAGAAGAAATACAAATTTATAGATTGATTTTCAAATTATGGGAACAGATTCACCTCAAAACCAAGCAAAATTTTGTTCTCAATGTTATGAGAAGTATTTTGTATATATCAAACTCCATATGTATACCCTGAAGGCCCAATTCAACCAGTTTAAGGTACCCTCCTGGCTGCAGCAGTTCACCAACAATTCTGTCGGGTTCTGTCAAGTCTCTTTTGATTACATGAACACGTCTTCCATCCTGAAATTAACAAAAAGATCATTGTAATTTCATTAGGACATTAAGATCATTGCAAATGAACATCAGTTGAAGCTCTTTCTAATGCTTAAGAAATCAAGTAATCTGCAATTTCCACAGACAAGAACTAGATGGAAAGCAAGACTGTAAGAAAGTTCAAGCCTAAGTCTTTAGTATCTTGATATATAGTACAATCATACAAGCTAAATTCCAAGTTCAATAACTAATGAGTTTTTGTGACTTCAAAGTCCAACCAAACCAATTACATGTTACCAACCTTCACTTCATTTAGTTAGCAAAGCTATTTTATAAGCTAAAATCTAAATTCCAATAGTCTGCACTGTTTAGCAGCCCAACAACGCTTCTGAAATCCAAAATCAAAAGATACAACCTTTTGAGCAGAAAATCCAAATTTGCTATCATTACACGAATGTCAAACCACAATAAAAATAGACAAAAAATAATAGAATAATATTCAACAAGACGTACGAAAAAAAATCAAAACATACGAAATTTTTATTTGAACCAAAAACAAAAGAAAATAACAAAAAGGAAAGATGATGACGTTAGGCGACACTCTAGAAGAAGAAAAAAACATGAATTTTGTGTTTACTTAATCTAGACCAATAAAAATTTAAACATAATTTTTTTTTGATATAGTTATAAAATATCTCTTTCATGGCAACTGCGTCAACAATGTCAAACTCAAAACCAATTTGTTGTTACGATAAGATAATGCCAAGCACGCCAATTTCGTGAAACGTAACTATGTGCAGTTTACGTGCGGGTAAATATTAGTAGTAACTAATTTCAAGCCAAAGCAATGGAAACCCAGATTTTCATCAACACTGAAATTTATTTAAAATAGAATCCCAACTTTCTCTATGAATAATGACTAGAATATATTAATCGGGTAAAAAATTAACAAAAATTTACAGAGCATTCTCCGGAACCACTTTCAGGCGAGCATTCTCCGGACAATGATGACGTCGTCGCCGGAACCACTTTCAGGCGAGCATTCTCCGGACAATGATGACGTCGTCGCCGGAACCACTTTCAGGCGAGCATTCTCCGGAGCTGGTGGCATTGTCAGCGCCAGTTTTGATCTCAAATTTCTTCTCCCTGTTGTTATTATTACGCCGCAAAACGAGAAGAAAAAGAAAGGTAGAAAGAGAAACCAGGAATGTCCCGACAATATAATTGTCGAAAACCATCGCCATTTCCCTCGCACGACGGAACACAAAATCGGAATCAACCAGAAGAGAGATAGAAGCTTGTAGGTTATTGGAACAAGCGGTCAATGCTGATAGGTTTGAGGTTGAACTTTGAAGGGTGCTTAAATGAAAACCTGTGTGATATGTGGTGGTGAATGGATTGGGGAGATATATTGTGTATGGGACCAGGGGCTCTTTATGGGGAAGCGTAATGGTAGTTATTAGTTAAGAGTTAAAGCTAAGAATTGAAGAAGATTGAATAATATCTTTGAACTTTATAAAACAGTTCTCATTTTGATCCTTTTTTTTTATTCTTAAAATTTACAGCTTTATACTTCTTTTTTGTGAACAGTTAAAACCGATGACTGTGTTCTTGTTTTTCCATGGAAAAGAAAAGACAAGTCGCCTGGAAATATGGAAGACATGAAGAGGGGAGAAAAGAAGTGTTAAGTCTTGCAAGTTGCAGGTTTGTCTGGTATTAACGGGTTTTAGTTGTGTTGACAACTAAAGTTAAGAAATGCTTTAGATTAGATTTACGAACTTGAAATGGAAAGATGAGTCTTGGCTGTTAGCAAATAGCCGTAGAAGAATTTTAACAAACTTATTCCATAATTTTGCCTCGGGTTTAAGCCGAAGGCGATTTACTGTGCCATTGTATTTACCGTCGTTCCAATGAGTTCCCGGTAGAGTGAGTTCTTAAAGCACCTTGTCGAGTTGCTTGGGCGTGAGTTGATCAACAAAAGCTTGATGCTCATCCTTCTCAACCTAGAGCCCGTAAAAGGTGTTGATGTTTTCGGGGCTTATGAGTATAACCTTGTCTCGAACAAAAACATAAGGATTACCTGGTTCTGATTGATGGAAATTTTTTTGCCTCTTTTGATGTGTAATCCTTTCGAAAATGAATGGTTCAAGGCTGAAATCTTGATGAGAGTTGGAGTATTCGAAGCCTTGTTCTTCGCAAATCTTTCGGCTTCCAAACTTGGAGTGAAATCTTTCTTGAACCACGGGTGTAGCAAACTTCTTGTATCTTGGTTCTTTGGAGGAACATGGATGAACCAAAAGTTTGATTTTGGATGCCATAGATGATCTTGGTTGTGAGTTTGGTAGAAATAAAGAAAAGAAAGCAAAAGAAACTAAAAAGTTGCAAGATGAAAAGTAGGAATATGTTTCTTGGAAGTTAAGGGTGATGGGTTAAATAGAAAAGATAGGTAGTAAATATGGTGGGTGAGATTAATTGAAAAGAAAGAAAACAAGGGTTTTGATTGAGGGAAGGGGACGGCTAGGGGATTTGGGGAAGGGTTTGGCCGGCTATGTAGGGTTTATTTAGGGTAAATTGGAGGCTTAATATAAGCCTTAGATTTAGCCCATTAGTTCCTCGTTGAAGAAGCTGCATTCTTGAATCAAATTCTTCTTTATCTTGAACTATTTTCCTACAATTCAAAAATAAAATAAGGATTAAAATTAAAGATAAACTAATAAAAGAAAATAAATAAAGATGTGCAAAGAAATTCTTAAACTTAAAATTTAAAAACAATTAGATAAATATGAAAGAAAGATGTAGTCTTAATCTTAAAGAAAATAAATAAATTTATCCTAAAAAGAAAAATAGCCGAAATTAATAAATAAATAAAATTAAATAGTTAAAAAAATAAAAAAAATATCAAAAGGAGAGCATGCTCATGCATCTTATAAGGTGACCATTTCTTTGTTACGTTCCACATGGGCACCGTTGTAATGCTTCAATCTTTGTCCGTTAACTTTGAATTCATGTTTGTCAGTGATAGCCTTGATTATCACGGCACCATGGGAGAACGGTTTGACAACTTTGAATGGTCCCGACCATCTTGATTTCAGTTTTCCTGGGAAAAGTTTCAGACGAGAATTGAATAAGAGAACTAGTTGCCCAGGCATGAATTGCCGCGGCAATAGTTTCTTGTCATGCCATTGCTTTGTTTTCTCCTTGTAGATTCGTGCATTGTTATAGGCGAGTGCACGAAATTCTTCTATCTCGTTGAGGCCCAACAAACGCTTTTGCCCAACACTTTCCCAATCCATATTCATGGTCTTGATTGCCCAATATGCCTTGTGTTCGATTTCCACCGGTAGATGGTATGTTTTGCCATAGACAAGTCGGAAGGGAGGCATACCTAAGGGTGTTTTGAATGCAGTGTGATAAGCCCAAAGTGCGTCATCTAGTATTACTGACCAATCCTTCCTAGAGGGATTTACAACTTTCTCGAGTATACCCTTCAATTCTCAGTTGGAAATTTCTGCTTGCCCATTGGTTTGTGGGTGATATAGCGTGAAAATTTTGTGTGACACGCCGAAGCGTTGCAACATCTTGGCAATAAGTCTGTTGTCAAAGTGCTTGCCTTCATCACTGATAATTGCTCTCGACATCCCAAACCGTGTAAATATATTTTTATGCAAGAATCGTTGCACGATCTTGGAATCGTTGATGGGAACTGCAGCTGCCTCAACCCATTTAGACACGTAGTCGATGACAAGTAGAATGTAGAGTTTGCCGAATGAAGATGGGAAAGGTCCCATAAAATCGATCCCCCATACATCGAACAATTTCACCTCAATGATGTTTTGGAGCGGCATCTCATGTCGTCTAGAGATATTGCCCGTCCTCTGGCAACGATCACATTGCTTGTAAAACTCTTGGGCATCTTTGTACAGTGTTGGCCAATACAAATCGAATTGCAAAACTTTGGTCGCGGTACGTGTTCCTCCAAAATGTCCTCCATAGGGTGAAGAATGGTATTGCCGGAGTATATTCTGCTGCTCCTCTTCAGGGATACATCGGCGTATAACCTGATCTACACATTGTTTAAACAAAATAGGCTCATCCCAACAGTAATGCTTAGCATCATGGCAGAACCGCTTCTTCTTTTGGTGAGTAAGGCCATAAGGTAAAATACCACAAACAAGGAAATTAACTAAATCCGCATACCAGGGTATTGCCGAGACATGTGTTGCCATGACAACTGCTTCCATGGTTGCCGAGGCGTACGTGTCTAGAATTGTCGCGACATGCGCGTCAAGGGTTACCAAGGCATGTGCATCAGTTGTTACCGAGACATATGTGTCTAGAGTTGCCGAGGCGTGCGCATCAGTGGTTGCCAAGGCATACGCGTTTGGAGTTGCCGAGGCGTGCGCGTCAAGGGTTACCGAGGCATGCGCGTCTAGAGTTGTCGAGGTGTCGAGGGTTACCGAGATGTATGAATCGATGGTTGCCGAGGCATGGGCGTCAGGGGTTGTAGAGGCGTCAAGGGTTGCCGAGGCGTGCACATCGATGGTTGCCAAGGCAATTAACAGTTGCTCTTCTGGGAATGCATCACATATCTCTAAATCTGCGTCATCCTCCTTATTGCGTTCTAAGCGTGATAAGTGGTCGGCCACTGGATTTTCTGTTCCTTTCCTGTCCTTAATTTCAATGTTAAACTCTTGTAAAAACAATATCCAACGAATCAAACGAGGTTTGACATCCTTTTTAGCAAATAGATACTTAATTGCCGAATGGTCCGTATGAACAATTACCTTTGTACCAATCAAATAGGATCGAAACTTGTCAAATGCGAAAACTACGGCTAGTAACTCTTTCTCCGTTGTTGTGTAATTCACTTGAGCATTATTAAGAGTTTTACTAGCGTAGTATATCACATGAAAGGTCTTACCTGTGCGTTGGCCTAGGACTGCTCTTACTGCAAAATCACTTGCATCACACATGAGCTTAAAAGGTAGCGTCCAATCGGGTGGAACGACAATGGGTGCCGAGGCAAGCTTTTCCTTTAGGGTTTCGAATGCTTAGGCGCAAGAATAATCAAAATTGAAGACTTTATCCTGTTCAAGCAAATTGCACAAGGGTTTAGTAATTTTAGAAAAATTATGAATGAACCTCCTGTAAAAACCTGCATGTCCGAGAAAGCTTCAGATTCCTTTAACCGAACTTGGTGGGGGTAATCTCTCGATCACGTCCACCTTGGTTTTGTCTACTTCAATTCCCTTGGATGAAATCTTGTGGCCGCACTATTCCTCCATCTACCATAAAATGGCACTTCTCCCAATTAAGGACTAAATCGGTTTCTTCACATCTTGCCAACACATTCTCTAAATTGCCGAGGCAACTGTCGAAGTCATTACCAAAAACAAAAAAATCATCTATGAAGATCTCAAGGAATTGTTCGACCATGTCTGAAAAGAGTTCCATCATGCATCTTTGGAAGGTTGTCGGGGCATTACACAATCCGAACGGCATTCTTTCGAGAAGCATAGGTACCGTATGGGCATGTGAAGGTTGTCTTTTCTTGATCTTCTAGTACTATGGCAATTTGATTGTAACCTGAATAACCATCAAGAAAGTAATAAAAGGGTTTACCTGTAAGACGGTCAAGATTTTGATCAATAAAAGGGTAATAGGAAATGATCTTTCCTAGTGGCTTTGTTTAGCTCTCGATAATCCATACAAACCCTCCAACCGGTCACAATCTTGGTTGGAATAAGTTTATTTTTTCATTACTTACCACCGTTATACCTCCCTTTTTCGGTACACATTGTACTAGACTTACCCATGTACTATGAGAGATAGGGCATATGATGCCGGCATCAAGCCACTTGATGATTTCTTTCATTACAACCCTTTTCATGGCATGATTCAGTCTCCTCTGGGCCTCAATCGAAGGTTTGTGATCATATTCCAACAAAATCTTGTGCATGTACACCGCCGGGCTAATTCCCTTTAAGTCAACAATTGTCCACCCTATTGCCTTCTTGTGTAGCATCAACATTTTGATCAGCTTCTTTTCCTGCTCAGGCTGTAACTTAGAGGAAATAATTACAGGCAATGTATTATCGGTTCCCAAGTAAGCATATTTTAGTTGCCCTGGCAACTGTTTTAACTCAAGAATCGGTGGATGTTCAATGGAGGGCTTTTCGAGTTTACCTTCCTTACCTGAGTAATCCAGTGGTTCAAAGTATGTACCTGGTTGATTGACTAACCAATTTGCCTCTTCTTGTTGTTCCTCATCGATAGGTTCTTCATACTCTTCAGGTTCCTCTAGATCGGCAATATTAAACTCTGTCATGGCATGAAGAAGTTGGCATTCTTTTGGATCATCGATATGCCTTAGTGTTTGGAACACATTTAGTTTAACTTGCTTGTCATTCACCCTCATTGAGAATTCTCCCTTTTAAACATCGATCAAGGTTCTTCCTGTTGTTAGAAAGGGTCTCCCAAGAATGATAGGTGCATGTTTATCTGCTTCAGAATCCAAAACAATAAAGTCAGCGGGAAAAATTAATTTATCAACTTTTACCAGTATGTCTTCGATTTTTCCCTCTGGATGCACATAGGATCTGTCGGCTAGCTATAACATCACTGTTGTAGGTCTTGCCTTCCCGATTCCTAGTTTTTGGAAAACCGATTTAGGCATCAAGTTTATGCTGGCTTCAAGGTCACATAATACTTTCCCGGCATAGTGGTTTCTAATGGAACAAGTTATTTTAAAACTCCCGGGATCCTTCAACTTGGGTGGCATGCGATTGTGCAACATGGCCATGCATCCCTCTGTTGCGGCAATTGTTTCAAACTCTAATAGCCTTGTTTTTTTGGAAACAATGTCTTTAAGAAACTTGGCATAGTTAGGCATTTGTTCAATTGCTTCAACCAATGGCAAGTTGATGTGAAGTTGCTTTAGGATATCAAGAAACTTCTTGAATTGATATTCCTTCTTTTTTCGCTTCAACCTTTGTGGGAATGGTGGTGGGAGTCAGATATCTTCGATCCTTTCATTGGTCTAGAACCTGATTGATGGCATTGCTGGGGAAACTAGAGTTGCCGAGGCATCGTCAAATGGGGTTGCCGTGGCATGCCTATCGTTGGTTGCCACGGCTTCCTTATCGCTAGTTGCCGAGGCATGCTTATCGCTGGTTGCCGTGGCAATTACTGGTTCAACATTTGAGGTTTTGCCGCTGAGTTCATCTTGTTCTTTTTGTGGAGTTTTGTTTGATGAGCGAGCTTGAGCCTCTTTAAGTTGTTGGCCACTTCTAGTGGTGATCGCCTTGCATTGCTCATGGCCATTTCCTCTTGCGACTTTAGTATCGCTAGGTAAACCTCCTTGCGGTCTAGTATTCATGTTTTGAGCAAATTGTCTGACTTGATTTTCCAATGATTTGATTGCCGCCTCTTGGTTTTGCAATCTCATCTCGATCCAGTTAATAAAAGCATCAGTTCTTTTTATGAAGTTACTATTCTCAACCATATAAGATTCAGTTTTCAACATAAAAGCATTGAGAGAATTTTCCAAAGAACTAGATGTTGTCGGTTGTTGCTGCGACAACTGTTGTCGTGGCATATTATGCTAGAATCCCGATGCTTGTACATTCTGATTGTTCTGGTTTAGAGCATTGTTGGCATTACTCCATGAAAAATTTAGGACATTCTTCCAAGCAGGATTATATGTGTTGGACATCACATTGTTGTTCCGATTGTAATTCCCCACATAAAAGATGGATTCTGGATTCTGCATACATTCAGAAGAATTATGGTTACCACCACATAGCTCACAAAAGGATTCCATTACCTTGACCTCCTGTGTGTTGTTTGGTTTCTGCATGTTCTGGACCATCTTGGTTAGAGTGGCCAATTATGCCAAAATTGAGTCTGATGATCCAGTTCATGTATTGTGGCCTCCTCTTCTAGCAGATAGGAATTGATAATCATTCTTGGCAAGCCTGTTTAGAATTTGCATTGCTTCCTCCGGCGAATTATCTAGGAGTATGCCATTTGCCGAGGCATCTAGCATCATCCTTGTTGGTGTATTCACAGCGTTGTAAAACATTGTTACTTTTGTCCACACTGGGAATATGTGTAGGGGGCATTTGTGTATAAGTTCTCTATATCACTTCCAAGCCTTGTACATAGATTCATCATCTGCCTGCCGAAAAGAAGTAATTTCATTACAAAGCTTATCAGTCAAATTTGTAGGATTAAATCGAGCAAGGAAATCACGACAAAGATCGGTCCAAGATCCTATTGATATGGCAGGAATACTATTCAACCATGCTTTCGCCCTATCCATCAGTGAATAGGGGAATAATCTTAGTCGTAAAACATCGGGGGTGACTCCTTGTATTTTCAATGAATTGCAAATCTCGAGGAAAGATTTAAGATGTTGTCGTGCATCTTCAGTTGCTGAGCCGCCAAATTGACCAATTATGTTGATCATATTGAACATCACCGGTTTCAACTCAAAGTGGTCGGCTTCAATTTCAGGTGTGACAACTCCTGGATTAAATCCTTCAAGATAGTTTCGAATAGTTACGTTTCGTGCAAGAATCACCCCTCCTCCTGCTGGAACATCCTGATTCATATTGTCGTCTTGATTAGCCATTGCTACTCTTAACCTTTGTCTGAGTCTTTGCAAGGTTCGTTCGATTTCTGGATCAAAGGGATATTCTGGTGTAATCGGTCTCATACGGTCATATACCAATGCAAAACCAAAGTTTGTTAGCCATTTGAATCTTAAACAAGAAAAATAAAAAGTGAATAGGGGAATAATCTTAGTCGTAAAACATCGGGGGTGACTCATTGTATTTTCAATGAATTGCAAATCTCGAGGAAAGATTTAAGATGTTGTCGTGCATCTTCAGTTGCTGAGCCGCCAAATTGACCAATTATGTTGATTATATTGAACATCACCGGTTTCAACTCAAAGTGGCCGGCTTCAATTTCAGGTGTGACAACTCCTGGATTAAATCCTTTAAGATCTTCTTCAAGATAGTTTCCAATAGTTATGTTCCCTGCAAGAATCACTCCTCCTGCTGCTGGAACATCCTGATTCATATTGTCGTCTTGATTAGCCATTGCTACTCTTAACCTTTGTCTGAGTCTTTGCAAGGTTCGTTCGATTTCTGGATTAAAGGGATATTCTGGTGTAATCGGTCTCGCCCTGGTCATATACCAATGCAAAACCAAAGTTTGTTAGCCATTTGAATCTTAAACAAGAAAAATAAAAAGTGCAAGAAAATAAAAAATAAAGTTGCTATTGCCAATCCCCGGCAACGGCGCCAAAAACTTTTTGCGCGTAATAAGTGCTCCGTAATTGTGCAAGTGTACATGTCGCAAGTTATAGTATAAAAGATATCGTCTCCACAGGGATTGGTGCCACTTCAAGAATCTAATCTCTTGTACTGTAAAAAGTAAAAGAACACAAGTAGAAGATTGTAGGAGTTTAACTAACAACTAAACTAGAAAGTAATAAAGTAAAAGAAGATGTAATTAAATGAGAGAGAATAGGCCAGGTTATCATGAGTTGAGGAGTGATAGCCATTTGGATCGTCTTGGTAAAAGGGTGTGTTGCGTGTAATAAGTGCTACGCAATTGTGCAAGTATACACGTCGCAAGTAATAAAGTGATATGAGTATCGAGTATCGTCTCCACAGGGATTGGTTTGGGCCACTTTGCTTAAGTTACTGCACTGTGAAAAGTAAAAACACAATTGATAATAGGAGTTCTAATTAAAGAGTAAACTAAGAGCAATAAACTAAAAGAATAGATGAAATCAAAAGAGAGAATAGGTCAGGTTATCATGAGTTGAGGTGTGATAGCCGATTGGATCGTCTTGGTAAAAGAGTGCAAGGGCAACTCAGTTGCCGTGGCAACTTGCACAGCGGGGTTGCCTTGGCAACTAATCGATGGTTGCCTGGGCGACTAGCTGGGCAACTACTTGGGCGTCTGGGCAGCAACTTCAAGGTTCGGCAGAGCGTTCTTCAATGGTTTTTTCTTATCCCTAAGTCGAAACTCTAGCTACTTGTGAATGCCTTGATAATACACCCCTGCGTGAATCAAGGGTTAACAACAACCAATCTTGCGCTCCTCTTAGCCTTTGAAATCCTTAACTTATTCCTAAGCCGGATTAATCTTCACCATCAATAGATTGAATAAAGACCATACTCATTCATTTCTTGAATCTAGCTCTCCCGATATTAGATAAATAGATGAAGTTACGAGATCCTCTCCCAATTCACTCGCAAACAAGAATAAAAGCCAAGAATGAGTAAACCTTGAATAGAAAAGTGCAAACTCTTATTACCTAAACAAAATCCAATAGTTTCTCACAACCACAAAACACAATAACCATAGCCAAATAGATTTAGTTCATGGCTAGGTTCCAAAGAAACACAAGATAAATAATCCATAGCATGAACCTAATTGAACAAGAAAGAAAAAGATGAAGATGAAGCTTGTTAAAAATCTCCTTGCCCTAGATGCTTGTCGAAAATTCTCTCCTCTTGCTCTCTTGGAGTTGTCGAAATTCCCCTCTAATTTATAGGGCTAGGTCAAAGTCCTTCTTTGAGGAGGAAGTTAAGTTGGAATTAAATTATCTTTAAAGAATATAATTCTTTATTATAATTATATTCCTACTAGAACTTCTCCTATCTTTTTGGAATTTAATTCTTCTTTAATCTTTTCATGGAAATCAAATTCCTTTGGGATTTGGCTTTGCTCCACGTCATCTTGGGCTTGTCTAGTCATCAATTTCGACTACCATATCACCTTGTTCTTTGTCGACAATTGCCCTGGCAACTGGCTCGGCGTCTCCTTCATGCATTGCCCTGGCAACTAGCTTGGCATCTCCTTCATGCATTGCCCTGGCAACTAGCTCTAGCCTTGCTTTGGTAAGTGATCCTGCACATACACACAAAACACACCAAAGCAACATCTTTTCCCACAAAAACTACCAAGTTAAGTAATGAAGCTCAACGATGGAAGGAAACATGGATTAATGCATGATTGGCTAATTATGCAACTAATATGAGCCTAAGTCTAACAATAATATGAGTAAAAAGGGTAAGAAAATAGTACTTTTGAACACTAATCACACCCCCAAACTCGAACTATTGCTTGTCCTCAAGCAATGCAAACTAATAATTACCAACCAAGACTTCAATTTTCACAAACTTAGCTTTGAACTTGATTTCAATTCTCAGAACCGGGCACAAAGTATGATTGGCTTTTCATTTTTCGAAAAACTTAGGAGTTACTCGGAATCAAACTATAATGCTTGTGAGTGTGTGCGGAGTTGTGTGCAAGTTGTTGATTTTCGGATTCTATGCAAACAAGAGGTTTTCAAATTACTTCATTGGGTTCTTTTTAACATGTTTTAACTAGAGCGTTTTGGGCACCTCTAGTGTTTTGTTTTTAGTTTTATTCGACTAGAAGCAGTTTGGGCACCTCTAGCAAGAAAGTGCATTTACTACTAGAGCCAGTTTGGGCACCTCTAGCACTCATCCAATTTTTATTCTAATCCCCAATTTGTTAATTATCAACCTAAGTTCACTAGAATTCCTTAAATCAATCAAACCACAATAGCGTTTCATCAAATTTAGCATCATAGTAAAATTCTAAGTTTTTCCATGGTTATCTTAGAATAAAAATTCTATCAATTAAGTGCATTGGCAAAGTCATCATCGGATATTCATCAAATCTAAGCAATTCTTGTTCCAACTAAAAGGCATGGCAAGCAATTTATGTATCCTAAATGTAATACTTAAGATGAATGTAACTAAACATGGTAACTACTAATAACAATTCCCCCCAAACTCGATTGAGGCATTGTCCTCAATGCATGCATTAAAGAAAAATAAAAATAATGAAAAATAAAATGCATACGAGGACTTACTCCGAGAGTTCGTCATCGTAGATGATTAGTTTCCTTTTGGTCGGTGTCTTGATTGTCTTTCTTGAACGCGATGGTTGTTTTCTTGTTGCCGGTGGTGGAATCGATCCTTGTACGGGGTTGTCCTCATCGTCCTCTTCATCAGTGTCATTGGCTTTTCGCTTGGAGGATTCAATTGATGCGGTCTTTGTTGGTGCAATGGAGGACTCGTCCGAATCTGAAAAATCAGAAAACGATTCCGTAGGAGTTGATTCGGGCATAGGTGCTTTACCTTTGGCTTTTGCAGTGGTTGCCGGGATGTCTTTAGCTTTGGTTGCTGTGGCATCTTCAGGGTTGGTTGCCGTGGCATCAGCTTTTGCAGGCACGATGTAGGTTGCCGCGGCATCATCTGTTGCGGTTGCCGTGGCGACTTCTTCATTGGTTGCCGGGGCAAGGATCTCGGCAGGAAAGATTGGGAACGACACGCGATTGTCCGGGTACTTTTCTAGGATGACTTGGGTGATGGCATTGTTGTGCTCCTTCATGTACCGCATGAACATTAGTTGCTAGTCTTCAATTTGCTTTAGGTGGCTCACCAATGGTTACAAGAGTGCTTTAAAGTGTCCCGGGGTTGATGGCCGAGTTGCCCGGGCATTAGGTGCTTCGGCATTAGGGATTGCCGGGGCGGCAGGAGTTGCTGCGGCAATTGGAGGCCTTGAAGATTTTCTCGGTGTCTCTCCCAATAGCTTTCAGATTTGTGCTTGATTCCAACCGGACTTTGGTAGGGCCTTTTCATCGGTGGACTCACTTGGGACATGCATCTCCTTGCAAAGATTAGAAATTAAGCAAGGGAAGAAAAGAGAACCCTTATCTTTTGAGCTACATACAAAAATCTCATCACAAATAATTTTTCCAATGTTAATGATACTATTATACAAAATAGAATGTATGAGCAAAAGACGTGGTATATCAACGGTAGTATTGTGTGTGGTGGGCATTAAAGAAGTTTTAACAAACTTATTCCATAGTTTTGCCTCGGGTTTAAGCCGAAGGCGATTTACCATGCCCTTGTATTTACCGTCGTTCCAATGAGTTCCCAGTTGAGTGAGTTCTTGAAGCACCTTGTCGAGTTTCTTGGGCGTGATTTGATCAACGAAGGCTTGATGTTCGTCCTTCTCAATGTAAAGCCCGTAAAAGGTGTTGACATTTTCGGGGCTTATGAGTATGGCCTTGTCAGGAACAAAAACATAAGGATTATCTGGGTTAGGTGAGTGAGCATAGAATTCTCTTACCCATGAGATGTTGCCCTGTTAGGTTGATGGCAAAAGATTTGCCACTTTTGATGTGCAATCCTCTCGAAGATGAATGGTTCAAGGCCGAAATCTTGATGAGAGTTGGAGTTTTCAAAGCCTTGTTCTTCATGAATCTTCCGGCTTTCAAACTTGGAGTGAAATCTTTCTTGAACCACCGGTGTAGCAAACTTCTTGTATCTTGGTTCTTTGGAGGAACTTGGATGAACTAAAAATTTAATTTTGGATGCCATGGATGATCTTGGTTGTGAGTTTTGTAAAAACAAAGAAAATAAAAGAAACTAAAGAGCTGGAAGATAAAAAGTAGGTATAGGTTAAGGGTGATGGGTTTTTATAGAAAAAATAGGTGGTGAATATGGTGGGTGAGATTAGGGGAAGACGAAAAAAGGGTTTTGGTTTAGGGAGAGGGTAACGACAAGGGGGTTTAATTAGGGTAAGTTGGAGGCTTTATATAAGCCTTAGATTCAGCCCATTAATTTCCTTGTTGAAGATGTTTTCTTTCTTGGATTAAAATTCCTCTTTATCTTGAACTCTTTTCCTACAATTCAAAGACAAATCAAACAAGGATTAAAATTAAAGATAGACTAATAAAAGAAAAATAAATAAAGATGTGTAAAGGGATTCTTAAACTTAAAAAGATAAAAAAGAAAATCTATCTTAAAAAAATAATAATAATCGAAAATAAAAAAATAGTTCAAAAAATAAAATAAAAAAATTAATCGAAAATAATAAAAAATATATAAAAAATAAAATATCAAAGGGGGAGAATGCTCATGCATCTCCTAAGTTGACCACTTCTTTGTTACGTTCCACATGGGCACCATTTTAGTGCTTCAATCTTTGTCCATTAACTTTGAATTCATGGTTGTCAAAGATGGACTTGATTATCACAGGACCATGGGAGAATGGTTTGACGACTTCGAATGGTTCCGACCATCTTGATTTTAGCTTTCCCGGGAAAAGTTTTAGCCGAGAATTGAATAAGAGAACTAGTTGCCCTGGCATGAATTGCTGCGGCAATAGTTTATTGTCATGCCATTGCTTTGTTTTCTCCTTGTAGATTCGTGCATTGTTATAGGCGAGTGCACAAAATTCTTCTATCTCATTGAGGTCCAACAAACGCTTTTGTCAGGCACTTTCCCAATCCATATTCACGGTCTTGATTGCCCAGTATGCCTTGTGTTCGATTTCCACCGGTAGATGGCATGTTTTGCCATAGACAAGTCGGAAGGGGGACATACCTAAGGGTGTTTTGAATGCAGTGCGATATGCCCAAAGTGCGTCATCTAGTCTTGATGATCAATCATTCCTAGAGGGATTTACAACTTTCTCGAGTATACCCTTCAATTCTCGGTTGGAAATTTTTGCTTGCCCGTTGGTTTGTGGGTGATATGCCGTGGCGATCTTGTGTGATATGCTGAAGTGTTGTAACATCTTGGCAATTAGTCTGTTGTCAAAATGCTTGCCTTCGTCACTGATAATTTCTCTCGGCATCCCAAACCGTGTAAATATGTTTTTCTGCAAGAATCGTTGCATGGTCTTGGAATCGTTGTTGGGAACTACAGCTGCCTCAACCCATTTAGACACGTAGTCGACGACAAGTAGAATATAGAGGTTGCCGAATGAAGATGGGAAAGGTCCCATAAAATCGATCCCCCATACATCGAACAATTCCACCTCAATGATGTTCTGGAGCGGCATCTCATGTCGTCTAGAGATATTGCCCGTCCTCTGGCAACGATCACATTGATTGTAAAAGTCTTGGGCATCTTTGTACAATGTTGGCCAATACAAACCGGATTGCAAAACTTTGGCGTGATACGAGTTCCTCCAAAATGTCCTCCATAGGGTGAAGAATGGCATTGCCGAGTACATTCTCTGTTGCTCTTCTTCGTGGGACACATCGGCGTATAACCCGATCTGCACATTGTTTAAAACAAAAGAGGCTCATCCCAAAAGTAATACTTAGCATCATGGCAGAACCACTTCTTCCCTTGGTAAGTAATGCCATAAGGTAAAATACCACAAACAAGGAAATTAACTAAATCTGTACACGTGGGGTATTGTCGAGGCATGTGCCGTCGTTGTAATCGCTCCCAAAATTACCAAGGCGCGCGCTGGCGTCAAAGGCTCTTTGCTGCGTCGAGAGTTGCCGAGGCGTGTGCATCCATGGTTGCCGAGGCGTCGAGGGTTGCCGAGGCATGCACGTCCATGGTTGCCGAGGCAACTAAAATTTGTTCATCCGGGAATGCATCACATATCTCTAGATTCGTGTCCTCCTCCTCCTATTGCGTTCTAAACGTGATAAGTGATCGGCCACTTGATTTTTCTGTTCCTTTTCGTCCTTAATTTCAATATCAAATTCTTGTAAAAGTAATATCCAACGAATCAAACGAGTTTTGGTATCCTTTTTAGCAAATAGATATTTGATTGCCGAATGGTCCGTATGAACAATTACCTTTGTACCAATCAAATAGGATTGGAACTTGTCAAATGCGAAAACTATAGCTAGTAACTCTTTCTCCGTTGTTGTGTAATTCACTTGAGCACTATTAAGAGTTTTACTAGTGTAGTATATCACATGGAAGGTCTTACCTGTGCGTTGGCCTAGGACTGCTCCTACCGCGAAATCACTTGCATCACACATGAGCTCAAAAGGTAGCGTCAACTGGTGGAACGACAATGGGTGCCGAGGCAAGCTTTTTCTTTAGGGTTTGAATGCTTGGGTGCAAGAATCATCAAAATCAAAGACTTTATCATGTTCAAGCAAATTGCACAAGGGTTTAGTGATTTTAGAAAAATTATGAATGAACCTCCTATAAAAACCTGCATGTCCAAGAAAACTTTGAATTCCTTTAACCGAACTTGGTGGGGTAATCTTTCGATCACGTCCACCTTGGCTTTGTCTACTTCAATTCCCTTGGATGAAATCTTGTGGCGAGCACTATTCCTTCATCTACCATAAAATGGCATTTCTCCCAATTGAGGACTAAATCAGTTTCTTCACATCTTGCCAACACCTCTCTAAATTGCCGAGACAGCTGTCGAAGTCATTACCAAAAATAGAAAAATCATCCATGAAGATCTCAAGGAAGTCTTTGACCATGTCTAAAAAGAGTGCCATCATGCATATTTGGAAGGTTGTCGGGGCGTTACACAATCCGAACGACATCCTTCGGAAGGCATAAGTACCGTATGGGCATGTGAAGGTTGTCTTTTCTTGATCTTTTGGTGCTATGGCAATTTCATTGTAACCTGAATAACCATAAAAAACAATAAAAGGGTTTACCTGCAAGACGGTCAAGCATTTGATCAATAAAGGGTAATGGGAAGTGATCTTTCCTAGTGGCTTTGTTTAGCTTTTGATAATCCATACAAACCTCCAACCGGTCACAATCTTGGTTGGAATAAGTTCATTTTTTTCATTACTTACCACCGTTATACCTCCCTTTTTTGGTACACATTGTACTAGACTTACCCATGTACTATTAGAGATATGGTATATAATGCCGGCATCAAGCCACTTGATGATTTCTTTTATTACAACCCTTTTCATGGCATGATTCAGTCTCCTCCGGGCCTCAATTAAAGGTTTGTGATCATCTTCCAACAAAATCTTGTGCATGCACACCGCGGGCTAATTCCCTTCAAGTCAACAATTGTCCACCCTATTGCCTTTTTGTGTAGCATCAACATTTTGATCAGCTTTTTCCTCTCGCTTTCAGTCTGTAACTTAGAAGAAATAATTACAGCAATGTATTATTGGTTCCTAAGTATGCATATTTTAGTTGCTCGCAATTGTTTTAACTCAAGAATCGGTGGTTGTTCAATGGAGGGGTTTTTCGAGTTTACCTTCCTTACCCGAGTAATCCAGTGGTTCAAAGTATGTACCTGGTTGATTGACTAGCCAATTTGCCTCTTCTTGTTGTTCCTCATCAATAGGTTCTTCATACTCCTCAGTTCCTCTTGTTCCAATAGATCGCAGGAAATTAAACTCGAAGTTAAACTCTTTGTGGCATGAAGAAGTTGGCATTCTTTTGGATCATCGATATGCCTTAGTGTTTGGAACACATTTAGTTTAACTTGCTTGTCATTCACCCTCATTGAGAATTCTCCCTTTTAAACATCGATCAAGGTTCTTCCTGTTGTTAGAAATGGTCTCCCAAGAATGATAGGTGCATGTTTATATGCTTCACAATCCAAAACAATAAAGTCAGCGGGAAAAATTAATTTATCAACTTTACCAAGATATGTCTTCGATTTTTCCCTCGGATGCACATAGGATCTGTCGGCTAGCTATAACCAGCATAATCATTGTAGGTCTTGCCTTCCGATTCCTAGTTTTTGAAAACCGATTTAGGCATCAAGTTTATGCTGGCTTCAAGGTCACATAATGTTTTCCCGGCATAGTGGTTTCTAATGGAACAAGTTATTTTAAAACTCCGGGATCCTTCAACTTGGGTGGCATGCGATTGTGCAACATGGCCATGCATCCTCTCATTTATGCAATTGTTTCAAACTCTAATAGCCTTGTTTTTTTGGAAACAATGTCTTTAAGAAACTTGGCATAGTTAGGCATTTGTTCAATTGCTTCAACCAATGGCAAGTTGATGTGAAGTTGCTTTAGGATATCAAGAAACTTCTTGAATTGATATTCCTTCTTTTTCGCTTCAACCTTTGTGGGAATGGTGGTGGAGTCGGATATCTTGATCCTTTCATTGGTCTAGAACCTGATTGATGGCATTCTTTGGGGAAACTAGAGTTGCCGAGGCATCGTCAAATGGGGTTGCCGTGGCATGCCTATCGTTAGTTGCCACGGCATCCTTATCGCTAGTTGCCGAGGCATGCTTATCGCCGTTGCCGTGGCAACCATCGGTTCAACATTTGAGGTTTTGCCGCTGAGTTCATCTTGTTCTTTTTGTGGAGTTTTGTTTGATGAGCGAGCTTGAGCCTCTTTAAGTTGTTGGCCACTTCTAGTGGTGATCGCCTTGCATTGCTCATGGCCATTTCCTCTTGCGACTTTAGTATCGCTAGGTAAACCTCCTTGCGGTCTAGTATTCATGTTTTGAGCAAATTGTCTGACTTGATTTTCCAATGATTTGATTGCCGCCTCTTGGTTTTGCAATCTCATCTCGATCCAGTTAATAAAAGCATCAGTTCTTTTTATGAAGTTACTATTCTCAACCATATAAGATTCAGTTTTCAACATAAAAGCATTGAGAGAATTTTCCAAAGAACTAGATGTTGTCGGTTGTTGCTGCGACAACTGTTGTCGTGGCATATTATGCTAGAATCCCGATGCTTGTACATTCTGATTGTTCTGGTTTAGAGCATTGTTGGCATTACTCCATGAAAAATTTAGGACATTCTTCCAAGCAGGATTATATGTGTTGGACATCACATTGTTGTTCCGATTGTAATTCCCCACATAAAAGATGGATTCTGGATTCTGCATACATTCAGAAGAATTATGGTTACCACCACATAGCTCACAAAAGGATTCCATTACCTTGACCTCTGTGTGTTGTTTGGTTTTGCATGTTCTGGACCATCTTGGTTAGAGTGGCCAATTATGCCAAAATTGAGTCTGATGATCCAGTTCATGTATTGTGGCCTCCTCTTCTAGCAGATAGGAATTGATAATCATTCTTGGCAAGCCTGTTTAGAATTTGCATTGCTTCCTCCGGCGAATTATCTAGGAGTATGCCATTTGCCGAGGCATCTAGCATCATCCTTGTTGGTGTATTCACAGCGTTGTAAAACATTGTTACTTTTGTCCACACTGGGAATATGTGTAGGGGGCATTTGTGTATAAGTTCTCTATATCACTTCCAAGCCTTGTACATAGATTCATCATCTGCCTGCCGAAAAGAAGTAATTTCATTACAAAGCTTATCAGTCAAATTTGTAGGATTAAATCGAGCAAGGAAATCACGACAAAGATCGGTCCAAGATCCTATTGATATGGCAGGAATACTATTCAACCATGCTTTCGCCCTATCCATCGTGAATAGGGAATAATCTTAGTCGTAAAACATCGGGGTGACTCCTTGTATTTTCAATGAATTGCAAATCTCGAGGAAAGATTTAAGATGTTGTCGTGCATCTTCAGTTGCTGAGCCGCCAAATTGACCAATTATGTTGATCATATTGAACATCACGGTTTCAACTCAAAGTGGTCGGCTTCAATTTCGGTGTGTGACAACTCTGGATTAAATCCTTCAAGATAGTTTTGAATAGTTACGTTTAGGTGCAAGAATCACCCCTCCTCTTTGGAACATCCGATTCATATTGTCGTCTTGATTAGCCATTGCTACTCTTAACCTTTGTCCGAGTCTTTGCAAGGTTCGTTCGATTTCTGGATCAAAGGGATATTCTGGTGTAATCGGTCTCGCCCTGGTCATATACCAATGCAAAACCAAAGTTTGTTAGCCATTTGAATCTTAAACAAGAAAAATAAAAAGTGAATAGGGGAATAATCTTAGTCGTAAAACATCGGGGGTGACTCATTGTATTTTCAATGAATTGCAAATCTCGAGGAAAGATTTAAGATGTTGTCGTGCATCTTCAGTTGCTGAGCCGCCAAATTGACCAATTATGTTGATTATATTGAACATCACCGGTTTCAACTCAAAGTGGCCGGCTTCAATTTCAGGTGTGACAACTCCTGGATTAAATCCTTTAAGATCTTCTTCAAGATAGTTTCCAATAGTTATGTTCCTGCAAGAATCACTCCTCCTCATTTCTTTGGAACATCCCGATTCATATTGTCGTCTTGATTAGCCATTGCTACTCTTAACCTTTGTCCGAGTCTTTGCAAGGTTCGTTCGATTTACGGATTAAAGGGATATTCGGTGTAATCGGTCTCGCCTGGTCATATACCAATGCAAAACCAAAGTTTGTTAGCCATTTGAATCTTAAACAAGAAAAATAAAAAGTGCAAGAAAATAAAAAATAAAGTTGCTATTGCCAATCCCCGGCAACGGCGCCAAAAACTTTTTGCGCGTAATAAGTGCTCCGTAATTGTGCAAGTGTACATGTCGCAAGTTATAGTATAAAAGATATCGTCTCCACAGGGATTGGTGCCACTTCAAGAATCTAATCTCTTGTACTGTAAAAAGTAAAAGAACACAAGTAGAAGATTGTAGGAGTTTAACTAACAACTAAACTAGAAAGTAATAAAGTAAAAGAAGATGTAATTAAATGAGAGAGAATAGGCCAGGTTATCATGAGTTGAGGAGTGATAGCCATTTGGATCGTCTTGGTAAAAGGGTGTGTTGCGTGTAATAAGTGCTACGCAATTGTGCAAGTATACACGTCGCAAGTAATAAAGTGATATGAGTATCGAGTATCGTCTCCACTGAGGATTGGTTTGGGCCACTTTGCTTAAAATTCTTGACCTTTGTGAAAAGTAAAAACACAATTGATAATAGGAGTTCTAATTAAAGAGTAAACTAAGAGCAATAAACTAAAAGAATAGATGAAATCAAAAAGAGAGAATAGGTCAAAGTTATCATGAGTTGAGGTGTGATAGCCGATTGGATCGTCTTGGTAAAAGAGTGCAAGGCAACTCGGTTGCCGTGGCAACTTTACAGTGTGGGTTGCCTTGGCAACTAATCGATGGTTGCTCGGGCGACTAGCTGGGCAACTACTTGGGCGTCGGGCAGCAACTTCAAGGTTCGCAGAGCGTTCTTCAATGGTTTTTCTTATCCCTAAGTCGAAACTCTAGCTACTTGTGAATGCCTTGATAATACACCCTGCGTGAATCAAGGGTTAACAACAACCAATCTTGCGCTCCTCTTAGCCTTTGAAATCCTTAACTTATTCCTAAGCCGGATTAATCTTCACCATCAATAGATTGAATAAAGACCATACTCATTCATTTCTTGAATCTAGCTCTCCCGATATTAGATAAATAGATGAAGTTACGAGATCCTCTCCCAATTCACTCGCAAACAAGAATAAAAGCCAAGAATGAGTAAACCTTGAATAGAAAAGTGCAAACTCTTATTACCTAAACAAAATCCAATAGTTTCTCACAACCACAAAACACAATAACCATAGCCAAATAGATTTAGTTCATGGCTAGGTTCCAAAGAAACACAAGATAAATAATCCATAGCATGAACCTAATTGAACAAGAAAGAAAAAGATGAAGATGAAGCTTGTCGAAATCTCCTTGCCCTAGATGCTTGTCGAAAATTCTCTCCTCTTGCTCTCTTGGAGTTGTCGAAATTCCCCTCTAATTTATAGGGCTAGGTCAAAGTCCTTCTTTGAGGAGGAAGTTAAGTTGGAATTAAATTATCTTTAAAGAATATAATTCTTTATTATAATTATATTCCTACTAGAACTTCTCCTATCTTTTTGGAATTTAATTCTTCTTTAATCTTTTCATGGAAATCAAATTCCTTTGGGATTTGGCTTTGCTCCACGTCATCTTGGGCTTGTCTAGTCATCAATTTCGACTACCATATCACCTTGTTCTTTGTCGACAATTGCCCTGGCAACTGGCTCGGCGTCTCCTTCATGCATTGCCCTGGCAACTAGCTTGGCATCTCCTTCATGCATTGCCCTTGGCAACTAGCTCTAGCCTTGCTTTGGTAAGTGATCCTGCACATACACACAAAACACACCAAAGCAACATCTTTTCCCACAAAAACTACCAAGTTAAGTAATGAAGCTCAACGATGGAAGGAAACATGGATTAATGCATGATTGGCTAATTATGCAACTAATATGAGCCTAAGTCTAACAATAATATGAGTAAAAAGGGTAAGAAAATAGTACTTTTGAACACTAATCACACCCCCAAACTCGAACTATTGCTTGTCCTCAAGCAATGCAAACTAATAATTACCAACCAAGACTTCAATTTTCACAAACTTAGCTTTGAACTTGATTTCAATTCTCAGAACCGGGCACAAAGTATGATTGGCTTTTCATTTTTCGAAAAACTTAGGAGTTACTCGGAATCAAACTATAATGCTTGTGAGTGTGTGCGGAGTTGTGTGCAAGTTGATTTTTCGGATTCTATGCAAACAAGAGGTTTTCAAATTACTTCATTGGGTTCTTTTTAACATGTTTTAACTAGAGCCAGTTTTGGGCACCTCTAGTGTTTTGTTTTTAGTTTTATTCGACTAGAAGCCAGTTTCGGGCACCTCTAGCAAGAAAGTGCATTTACTACTAGAGCCAGTTTCGGGCACCTCTAGCACTCATCCAATTTTTATTCTAATCCCCCAATTTGTTAATTATCAACCTAAGTTCACTAGAATTCCTTAAATCAATCAAACCACAATAGCGTTTCATCAAATTTAGCATCATAGTAAAATTCTAAGTTTTTCCATGGTTATCTTAGAATAAAAATTCTATCAATTAAGTGCATTGGCAAAGTCATCATCGGATATTCATCAAATCTAAGCAATTCTTGTTCCAACTAAAGGCATGGCAAGCAATTTATGTATCCTAAATGTAATACTTAAGATGAATGTAACTAAACATGGTAACTACTAATAACAATTCCCCCCAAACTCGATTGAGGCATTGTCCTCAATGCATGCATTAAAGAAAAATAAAAATAATGAAAAATAAAATGCATACGAGGACTTACTCCGAGAGTTCGTCATCGTAGATGATTAGTTTCCTTTTGGTCGGTGTCTTGATTGTCTTTCTTGAACGCGATGGTTGTTTTCTTGTTGCCGGTGGTGGAATCGATCCTTGTACGGGGTTGTCCTCATCGTCCTCTTCATCAGTGTCATTGGCTTTTCGCTTGGAGGATTCAATTGATGCGGTCTTTGTTGGTGCAATGGAGGACTCGTCCGAATCTGAAAAATCAGAAATCGATTCCGTAGGAGTTGATTCGGGCATAGGTGCTTTACCTTTGGCTTTTGCGGTGGTTGCGGGATGTCTTTAGCTTTGGTTGCTGTGGCATCTTCAGGGTTGGTTGCCGTGGCATCAGCTTTTGCAGGCACGATGTAGGTTGCCGCGGCATCATCTGTTGCGGTTGCCGTGGCGACTGCTTCATTGGTTGCCGGGGCAAGGATCTAGGCAGGAAAGATTGGGAACGGCACGCGACTGTCCGGGTACTTTTCTAGGATGACTTGGGTGATGGCATTGTTGTGCTCCTTCATGTACCGCATGAACATTAGTTGCTAGTCTTCAATTTGCTTTAGGTGGCTCACCAATGGTTACAAGAGTGCTTTAAAGTGTCCGGGGTTGATGGCCGAGTTGCCGGGCATTAGGTGCTTCGGCATTAGGGATTGCCGGGCGGCAGGAGTTGCTGCGGCAATTGGAGGCCTTGAAGATTTTTCGGTGTCTCTCCCAATAGCTTTCAGATTTGTGCTTGATTCCAACCGGACTTTGGTAGGGCCTTTTCATCGGTGGACTCATTTGGGACATGCATCTCCTTGCAAAGATTAGAAATTAAGCAAGGGAAGAAAAGAGAACCCTTATCTTTTGAGCTACATACAAAAATCTCATCACAAATAATTTTTCCAATGTTAATGATACTATTATACAAAATAGAATGTATGAGCAAAAGACGTGGTATATCAACGGTAGTATTGTGTGTGGTGGGCATTAAAGAAGTTTTAACAAACTTATTCCATAGTTTTGCCTCGGGTTTAAGCCGAAGGCGATTTACCATGCCCTTGTATTTACCGTCGTTCCAATGAGTTCCCAGTTGAGTGAGTTCTTGAAGCACCTTGTCGAGTTTCTTGGGCGTGATTTGATCAACGAAGGCTTGATGTTCGTCCTTCTCAATGTAAAGCCCGTAAAAGGTGTTGACATTTTCGGGGCTTATGAGTATGGCCTTGTCAGGAACAAAAACATAAGGATTATCTGGGTTAGGTGAGTGAGCATAGAATTCTCTTACCCATGAGATGTTGCCCTGTTCCGGTTGATGGCAAAAGATTTGCCACTTTTGATGTGCAATCCTCTCGAAGATGAATGGTTCAAGGCCGAAATCTTGATGAGAGTTGGAGTTTTCAAAGCCTTGTTCTTCATGAATCTTCCGGCTTTCAAACTTGGAGTGAAATCTTTCTTGAACCACCGGTGTAGCAAACTTCTTGTATCTTGGTTCTTTGGAGGAACTTGGATGAACTAAAAATTTAATTTTGGATGCCATGGATGATCTTGGTTGTGAGTTTTGTAAAAACAAAGAAAATAAAAGAAACTAAAGAGCTGGAAGATAAAAAGTAGGTATAGGTTAAGGGTGATGGGTTTTTATAGAAAAAATAGGTGGTGAATATGGTGGGTGAGATTAGGGGAAGACGAAAAAAGGGTTTTGGTTTAGGGAGAGGGTAACGACAAGGGGGTTTAATTAGGGTAAGTTGGAGGCTTTATATAAGCCTTAGATTCAGCCCATTAATTTCCTTGTTGAAGATGTTTTCTTTCTTGGATTAAAATTCCTCTTTATCTTGAACTCTTTTCCTACAATTCAAAGACAAATCAAACAAGGATTAAAATTAAAGATAGACTAATAAAAGAAAAATAAATAAAGATGTGTAAAGGGATTCTTAAACTTAAAAAAGAAAAAAGAAAATCTATCTTAAAAAATAATAATAATCGAAAATAAAAAAATAGTTCAAAAAATAAAATAAAAAAATTAATCGAAAATAATAAAAAATATATAAAAAATAAAATATCAAAGGGGGAGAATGCTCATGCATCTCCTAAGTTGACCACTTCTTTGTTACGTTCCACATGGGCACCATTTTAGTGCTTCAATCTTTGTCCATTAACTTTGAATTCATGGTTGTCAAAGATGGACTTGATTATCACAGGACCATGGGAGAATGGTTTGACGACTTCGAATGGTTCCGACCATCTTGATTTTAGCTTTCCCGGGAAAAGTTTTAGCCGAGAATTGAATAAGAGAACTAGTTGCCCTGGCATGAATTGCTGCGGCAATAGTTTATTGTCATGCCATTGCTTTGTTTTCTCCTTGTAGATTCGTGCATTGTTATAGGCGAGTGCACAAAATTCTTCTATCTCATTGAGGTCCAACAAACGCTTTTGTCAGGCACTTTCCCAATCCATATTCACGGTCTTGATTGCCCAGTATGCCTTGTGTTCGATTTCCACCGGTAGATGGCATGTTTTGCCATAGACAAGTCGGAAGGGGGACATACCTAAGGGTGTTTTGAATGCAGTGCGATATGCCCAAAGTGCGTCATCTAGTCTTGATGATCAATCATTCCTAGAGGGATTTACAACTTTCTCGAGTATACCCTTCAATTCTCGGTTGGAAATTTTTGCTTGCCCGTTGGTTTGTGGGTGATATGCCGTGGCGATCTTGTGTGATATCTTTGAAGTGTTGTAACATCTTGGCAATTAGTCATTGTCAAAATGCTTGCCTTCACATCGATAATTTCTCTCGGCATCCCAAACCGTAAAAATGTTTTTTGCAAGAATCGTTGCATGGTCTTGGAATCGTTGTTGGGAACTACAGCTGCCTCAACCCATTTAGACACGTAGTCGACGACAAGTAGAATATAGAGGTTGCCGAATGAAGATGGGAAAGGTCCCATAAAATCGATCCCCCATACATCGAACAATTCCACCTCAATGATGTTCTGGAGCGGCATCTCATGTCGTCTAGAGATATTGCCCGTCCTCTGGCAACGATCACATTGATTGTAAAAGTCTTGGGCATCTTTGTACAATGTTGGCCAATACAAACCGGATTGCAAAACTTTGGCCGCGGTACGAGTTCCTCCAAAATGTCCTCCATAGGGTGAAGAATGGCATTGCCGGAGTACATTCTGTTGCTCTTCTTCAGGGACACATCGGCGTATAACCTGATCTGCACATTGTTTAAACAAAAGAGGCTCATCCCAAAAGTAATACTTAGCATCATGGCAGAACCACTTCTTCCCTTGGTAAGTAATGCCATAAGGTAAAATACCACAAACAAGGAAATTAACTAAATCCGCGTACCAGGGTATTGTCGAGGCATGTGCTGTCGTTGTAACTGCTCCCAAAATTACCAAGGCGTGCGCGTCAAAGGCTGCTGCGGCGTCGAGAGTTGCCGAGGCGTGTGCATCCATGGTTGCCGAGGCGTCGAGGGTTGCCGAGGCATGCACGTCCATGGTTGCCGAGGCAACTAAAATTTGTTCATCCGGGAATGCATCACATATCTCTAGATTCGTGTCCTCCTCCCTGTTGCGTTCTAAACGTGATAAGTGATCGGCCACTTGATTTTCTGTTCCTTTCCTGTCCTTAATTTCAATATCAAATTCTTGTAAAAGTAATATCCAACGAATCAAACGAGTTTTGGTATCCTTTTTAGCAAATAGATATTTGATTGCCGAATGGTCCGTATGAACAATTACCTTTGTACCAATCAAATAGGATTGGAACTTGTCAAATGCGAAAACTATAGCTAGTAACTCTTTCTCCGTTGTTGTGTAATTCACTTGAGCACTATTAAGAGTTTTACTAGTGTAGTATATCACATGGAAGGTCTTACCTGTGCGTTGGCCTAGGACTGCTCCTACCGCGAAATCACTTGCATCACACATGAGCTCAAAAGGTAGCGTCCAATCTGGTGGAACGACAATGGGTGCCGAGGCAAGCTTTTTCTTTAGGGTTTCGAATGCTTGGGTGCAAGAATCATCAAAATCAAAGACTTTATCATGTTCAAGCAAATTGCACAAGGGTTTAGTGATTTTAGAAAAATTATGAATGAACCTCCTATAAAAACCTGCATGTCCAAGAAAACTTTGAATTCCTTTAACCGAACTTGGTGGGGGTAATCTTTCGATCACGTCCACCTTGGCTTTGTCTACTTCAATTCCCTTGGATGAAATCTTGTGGCCGAGCACTATTCCTTCATCTACCATAAAATGGCATTTCTCCCAATTGAGGACTAAATCAGTTTCTTCACATCTTGCCAACACCTCTCTAAATTGCCGAGACAGCTGTCGAAGTCATTACCAAAAATAGAAAAATCATCCATGAAGATCTCAAGGAAGTCTTTGACCATGTCTAAAAAGAGTGCCATCATGCATATTTGGAAGGTTGTCGGGGCGTTACACAATCCGAACGACATCCTTCGGAAGGCATAAGTACCGTATGGGCATGTGAAGGTTGTCTTTTCTTGATCTTTTGGTGCTATGGCAATTTGATTGTAACCTGAATAACCATCAAGAAAACAATAAAAGGGTTTACCTGCAAGACGGTCAAGCATTTGATCAATAAAGGGTAATGGGAAGTGATCTTTCCTAGTGGCTTTGTTTAGCTTTTGATAATCCATACAAACCCTCCAGCCGGTCACAGTCCTGGTTGGAATGAGTTCATTGTTTTCATTACTTACCACTGTTATACCTCCCTTTTTTGGTACACATTGTACCAGACTTACCCATGTACTATTAGAGATAGGGTATATAATGCCGGCGTCAAGCCACTTGATGATTTCTTTCATTACAACCCCTTTCATGGCATGATTCAGTCTCCTCTGGGCCTCAATTAAAGGTTTGTGATCATCTTCCAACAAAATCTTGTGCATGCACACTGCCAGGCTAATTCCCTTCAAGTCGGCAATTGTCCACCCTATTACCTTTTTGTGTAGCTTCAACATCTTGATCAGCTTTTTTCCTGCTCAGACTGTAACTTAGAAGAAATAATTACAGGCAATGTATTATTGGTTCCTAAGTATGCATATTTTAGTTGCTCTGGCAATTGTTTCAACTCAAGAATCGGTGGTTGTTCAATAGGGGGTTTTTCGAGCTTACCTTCCTTACCTGAGTAATCCAGTGGTTCAAAGTATTACCTGGTCGATTGACTAGCCAATTTGCCTCTTCTTGTTGTTCCTCATCAACCGGTTCTTCATACTCCTCAGGTTCCTCTTGATCGGCAATGTAGTTGTCGAGGAAATTAAATTCCTCGTCGAAGTTAAACTCTGCCGTGGCATGAAGAAGTTGGTATTCTTTTGGATCATCGGCATGCCTTAGTGTTTGGAACACATTTAGTTTAACTTGCTGGTCATTCACTCTCATTGTGAGTTCTCCCTTTTCAACATCGATCAAGGTTCTCCCTGTTACTAGGAATGGTCTCACGAGAATGATGGGTGCATGCTCATATGCTTCACAATCCAAAACAATAAAGTCAGCGGGAAAAATAAATTTATCAACTTTTACCAGTATGTCCTCGATTTTTCCCTCTGGATGCACATAGGATCTGTCGGCTAGCTGTAGCATAACTGTTGTAGGTCTTGCCTTCCCGATTCCTAGTTTCTGGAAAACCGATTTAGGCATCAAGTTTATGCTAGCCCCAAGGTCGCATAATGTTTTCCCGACATAGTGATTTCCAATAGAACAGAGTATTGTGAAACTTCCGGGATCTTTCAACTTGGGTGGCATACGATTGTGCAACATTGCCATGCATCCCACTATTGCGGCAACTGTTTCAAACTCTCCTAGCCTTGTTCTCTTGGACACAATGACTTTAAGAAACTTGGCATAGTTTGGCATTTGTTCAATTGCTTCCACCAATGGCAAGTTGATGTGGACTTGCTTTAGGATATCAAGAAACTTCTTGAATTGGTATTCTTGCTTTTGTCGCTTCAACCTTTGTGGGAATGGTGGTGGAAGTCGGATATCTTCGATCCTTTCATTGGTTTGGAACCTGATTGATGGCATTGCCGGGACAACTGGAGTTGCCGAGGCATTATCCATTAGGGTTGCCGAGGCATACTTTTCACAAGTTGCCGAAGCATCCTTATCGTTGGTTGCCGAGGCATGCTTATTGCCGGTTGCCGCGACAATTCCTGGTTCAGCATTTGAGGCTTTGCCGCTAGGTTCATCTTGATCTTTTTGTGGAGTTTTGTTTGATGAGTGGGTTTGAGCCTCTCTAAGTTGCTGGCCACTTCTAGTGGTGATTGCCTTACATTGCTCATGGCCAGTTCCTCTTGCGACTTCAGTATCGTTAGGTAAACCTCCTTGCGGTCTAGTATTCAGATTTTGAGCAAACTGTCCGACTTGATTTTCCAATGATTTGATTGTCGCCTCTTGGTTTTGCAGTCTCATCTCGGTCCTATTAATAAAAGCATCAGTTATTTTTATGAAGTTACTATTCTCAGCCATATAAGATTCAGTTTTCATCATAAATGCATTTAGAGAATTTTCCAAAGAACTAGATGTTGTCGGTTGTTGCTGCGGCAACTGTTGTCGTGGCATATTATTCTTTGGAATCCCGATGCTTGTGCATTCTGATTGTTCTGGTTTAGAGCATTGTTGGGATTACTCCATGAAAAATTCAAGTGCTTCTTCCAAGCTGGATTGTATGTATTGGACATCACATTGTTGTTCCGATTGTAATTCCCCACATAGAAGCTAGATTTCGGATTCTGCATACATTCAGAAGAATCATGGTTATCACCACATAACTCACAAAAAGAATCCATTACCTTGACCTCATGTGTGTTGTTTGGTTTTTGCATGTTCTGGACCATCTTGGTTAAAGTGGCCAATTGTGCCGAAATTGAATCTGATGATCCTAGTTCATGTATTGTGGCTTGGCGTCTAACTCCTCCTCTTCTAGTAGAGGGGAATTGATAATCATTCTTGGCCAGCCTGTTTAAAATTTGCATTGCTTCCTTCGGCGACTTATCTAGAAGTATGTCGTTTACCGAGGCATCTAGCATCATCTTTGTTGGTGTATTCACGGCGTTGTAAAACATTGTTACTTGAGTCCACACCGAGAATCCGTGTAGGGGGCATTTGTGTAGAAGTTCTCTATATCGCTCCCAAGCCTCGTACATGGATTTCATCATCTCCTGCCGAAAAGAAGTAATATCGTTACGAAGCTTATCAGTCAAATTTGTAGGATTAAACCGAGCAAGGAAATCACGACAAAGATCGGTCCAAGATGCTATTGATCCGGCAGGAATGCTATTCAACCATGCTTTCGCCCTATCCCTTAGTGAATAGGGGAATAATCTTAATCGTAAGACATCGGGGGTGACTCCGTGTATTTTGAACGAGTTGCAAATCTCGAGGAAAGATTTAAGAATTTGTCGTGCATCTTCAGTTGCTGAGCTGCCAAATTGACCAATTGTGTTAATCATATTAAACATTACCGGTTTCAACTCAAAGTGGTCGGCTTCAATTTCAGGTGTGACAACTCCTGGATTAAGTCCATCAAGATCTTCTTCAATATAGTCTCGAATAGTTCTGTTTCGTGCAAGAATCACTCCTCCTCCTGCTGGAACATCTTGATTCATATTGCCGTCTTGATTAGACATTGTTACTCTTATCCTTCGTCTAAGTCTTTGTAAGGTTCGTTCGATTTCTGGATCAAAGGGATATTCTGGTGTAATCGGTCTCGCCCTGGTCATATACCAATGCAAAACCAAAGTTTGTTAGCCCTTTGAATCTTAAACAAGAAAAGTAAAAAGAAAGTGCAAGAAAATAAAAACAAAGTCACAATTGCCAATCCCCGGCAACGGCTCCAAAAACTTGTTGCGTGTAATAAGTGCTACGCAATTGTGCAAGTATACACGTCGCAAGTAATAAAGTGATATGAGTATCGAGTATCGTCTCCACAGGGATTGGTTTGGGCCACTTTGCTTAAGTTACTGCACTGTGAAAAGTAAAAACACAATTGATAATAGGAGTTCTAATTAACGAGTAAACTAAGAGCAATAAACTAAAAGAATAGATGAAATCAAAAGAGAGAATAGGTCAGGTTATCATGAGTTGAGGTGTGATAGCCGATTGGATCGTCTTGGTAAAAGAGTGCAAGGGCAACTCAGTTGCCGTGGCAACTTGCACAGCGGGGTTGCCTTGGCAACTAATCGATGGTTGCCTGGGCGACTAGCTGGGCAACTACTTGGGCGTCTGGGAAGCAACTTCAAGGTTCGGCAGAGCGTTCTTCAATGGTTTATTCTTATCCCTAAGTCGAAACTCTAGCTACTTGTGCATGCCTTGATAATACATCCCTGCGTGAATCAAGGGTGAACAACAACCAATCTTGCGCTCCTCTTAGCCTTTGAAATCCTTAACTTATTCCTAAGCCGGATTAATCTTCACCATCAATAGATTGAATAAAGACCATACTCATTCGTTTCTTGAATCTAACTCTCCCGATATTAGATAAATAGATGAAGTTACGAGATCCCCTCTCAATTTACTTGCAAACAAGAATAAAAGCCAAGAATGAGTAAACCTTGAATAGAAAAGTGCAAACTCTTATTACCTAAACAAAATCCAATAGTTTCTCACAACCACAAAACACAATAACCATAGCCAAATAGATTTAGTTCATGGCTAGTTTCCAAAGAAACACAAGATAAATAATCCCTAGCATGAACCTAATTGAACAAGAAAGAAAAAGATGAAGAATGAAGCTTGTCGAAATCTCCTTGCCCTAGATGCTTGTCGAAAATTCTCTCCTCTTGCTCTCTTGGAGTTGTCGAAATTCCCCTCTAATTTATAGGGCTAGGTCAAAGTCCTTCTTTGAGGAGGAAGTTAAGTTGGAATTAAATTATCTTTAAGGAATATAATTCTTTATTATAATTATATTCCTACTAGAACTTCTCCTATAGTTTTGGAATTCAATTATTCTTTAATCTCTTCATGGAAATCAAATTCCTTTGGGATTTGGCTTTGCTCCACGTCATCTTGGGCTTGTCTAGTCAACAATTTCGACTACCATATCACCTTGTTCTTTGTCGACAATTGCCCTGGCAACTGGCTCGGCGTCTCCTTCATGCATTGTCCTGGCAACTAGCTCGGCATCTCCTTCATGCATTGCCCTGGCAACTAGCTCTAGCCTTGCTTTGGCAAGTGATCCTGCACATACACACAAACACACCAAAGCAGCATCTTTTCCCACAAAAACTACCAAGTTAAGTAATCAAGCTCAACGATGGAAGGAAACATGGATTAATGCATGAATGGCTAATTATGCAACTAATATGAGCCTAAGTGTAACAATAATATGAGTAAAAAGGGTAAGAAAAATAGTACTTTTGAACACTTATCAGGGTGCAAGGGAAACTCAGTTGTCGTGGCAACTTGCGCAATGGGGTTGCCTTGGAAACTAATCGATGGTTTCCTGGGCAACTGTTTGGGTGGCTGGGCAGCAACTTTAAGGTTCGGTGGAGCGTTCTTCAATGGTTTCTTCTTATCCCTAAGTCGAAACTCTAGCTAATCATACATGCCTTGATAATACATCCCTGCGTGAATCAAGGGTGAACAACAACCAATCTTGCGCTCCTCTTAGCCGTTGAAATCCTTAACTTATTCCTAAGCCGGATTAATCTTCACCATCAATAGATTGAATAAAGACCATACTCATTCGTTTCTTGAATCTAACTCTCCCGGTATTAGATAAATAGATGAAGTTACAAGATCCTCTCCCAATTCACTCGCAAACAAGAATGAAAACCAATAATGAGTAAACCTTAAATTGAAAGTGCAAACTCTTATTACCTAAACAAAATCCAATTGTTTCTCACAACCACAAAACACAATAACCTTAGCCAAATATATTTAGTTCATGGCTAGGTTCTAAAGAAACACAAAACAAAGAACCCCTAACAGAAACCTAATCGAACAAGAAAGAAAAAGATGAAGAATGGTTGAAAGCTCTTGTCGAAATCTCCCCCGTTTGCTCTCCCTTGTCGAAATCTCTCACTTGCAGTCCCTTGGAGTTGACAGCTTGGTCCTCAATTTATAGGGCTAGGTCAAAGTCTTTTTTAGAAGGAAGTTAAGCTGGAATTAAATACTTTTAAAGAATGTAATTCTTTCCTTTTAGATCTTCTCATATCTTCTTGGGATTTAATTTCTCTTTAACCTCTTCATGGAAATCAAACTCCTTTGGGATTTAACTTTGCTCTACGTCATCTTGGGTTTATCTAGTCATCAATTTTGACTGTCATATCATCTTATCCCTTATCGACAATTACCCTGGCAACTAGCTCGGCATCTCCTTCATGCATTGCGCTGGCAATTATGTCGGCATCTCCTTCATGCACTGCCCTAGCAACTAGTTCCAGCCTTGTTTAGGCAAGTGATTCTGCACACACAAAAAAAAACAGCTACCGGCAACACCCTTTTTCCACAAAATTAAGCAAAATATGAAATCAAGCTTGTCCACCAAGGAAACAATGCAAACATGCATGAATGGCTAATAATGCAACTAATATGAGCCTAAGTCTAGCATAAATATGAATAAAAAGGGTGAATAAAATAGTAATTTTAGACACTTAAGAATAGGCCTTAACGATAGATGATCTCTTTTTTCAAGAATTTATAGACTGTGGACCTGGTGACATTTTCGTATGAAGCCGCTTCTACCCATTTGGTAAAATAGTCAATATCCACTAAAATGAACCTGTGCCCATTTGATGCTTTTAGGGTGGATTTTCCCAATTACATCCATGCCCCACATTGAGAAAGGCCAAGGAGCCTTCATGACATATAGTGGTTGTAGAGGTGTATGGATCTTGTCAGCATAGACCTGACATTTGTGACATTTTCAGGCATAATTGATGCAATCACTTTCCATGGTAGATCAGTAGTACCCAAAGCACATAATCCACTTGGCCATGGTGAAACCACTGGGGTGAGTTCCACAAACCCCTTTGTGAACCTCTTCCAAGATCGTTTGGGCTTCTTTGGCAGCCACACATCTCAGTAATACTTGATCTCGACTCTTTTTGTACAAGATTTCTCCATCGAGTACATATCTGGTGGCCATCTTTCTAATTGTTTTCTTATTATTCTCAGTTGCCTGTGGTGGATATTCCTGGGATTTTACATACTGCAAGATATCGTGATACCAGAGAAGATCATCTGCTTTCTCTTCTATGCCATAACAGTGCGCCGAGGAGTCGAATGTTTGGATCTTGATTGGCGTCATCAATGAACCTTCACAGCTAAAGTGGCAAGGGCATCAGCCATTTGATTGTCCTCTCCTGGGAGATATTTGAAGGTGATTTCATCGAACTCTTTGATCAATTCAAGGACCAAGTTACGATACCCGATTAGCTTTGCATCATTTGTTTCTCATTCCCCCTAATTTGGTAGATAACTAATGCAGAATCCCCAAAAATTCTCAAGGTTTTGATATTCCTTTCCATGGCCTCTCATAATCTCAGTATGCAAGCCTCATATTCAGCCATGTTATTGGTGCAAAAGAACTTTAACCGACTGGTGAAAGGGTAATAGTTTCCTTCTGGTGAAACTAGAACTGCCTGATGCCTCACCCCAAAGCATTAGCGGCGCCATCCAAATTCATCACCCAATACTCTATCGGGTCACCATCGTTCTCCTCTGTTGAGATACACATCAGATCTTCATCAGGAAAGCTAAAATTCAATGCCTTATAGTCATCGCAGGCGCGACTTGCCAAGAAATTTGTTATGGTACTTCCTTTTACTACCTTCTGACTTACATATTGGATGTCAAATTCTGAGAGTAACATCTGCCACAGCTTTCCTAACAAAGTTGGTGCCTCCATCATGAATTTCAAGGGATCCAACTTTGATATTAACCACGTGGTGTGATACAACATATATTGCTAAAGTTTCTTAACTGCCCATATCAAGACGCAACACGGCTTCTCGATCAGAGAATATCTGGTTTCACAGTCGGTAAACTTCTTACTCAAGTAATATATTGCCTTTTCCTTTCTTCCATTTTTATCATGTTGCCCCAATACGCATCCAATTGAACTTTGATAAATTGTTAAGTATAGGATCAAGGGTTTTCCTGGAACATGTGGCACTAGTTTGAGCAGATTCGTCAGTTGTTTCTTGATTTTTTCCAAAGCTTCATGGCATTCTTCATTCTATATACATGGATTATTCTTTCAGAGCAGCCTAAAAATAGGATCACATTTGTCCATCAACTGGGAGATGAAGCGAGCAATGTAATTCAATATTCCAAGGAAACCCTAAACCTCTTTTTTCATTTTAGGGGGATGAAGTTCTTGTATGCCCTTGATTTTATCCAGATCAATCTCAATTCCTCTTTCACTCATGATAAAACCTAACAATTTCCCGGATGTAACCCCAAAAGTGTACTTGGTATGGTTAAGCTTCAATTGGAAATTTCTCAGCCTTTGGAAGAGTTTTTCCAAGTTCACAATGTGTTCTTCTTTAGATCGAGATTTGGAAATCATGTCTTCTACATATACTTCTATTTCCTTATGCTTCATGTCATGGAATAAAGTTACCATAGCTCTTTGATAAGTTGCCCCGCATTCTTTAGACCAAAAGGCATCACCTTATAACAGAAAGCTCCCCATAATGTCACAAATGTAGTCTTATCCATGTCTTGTAGGCACATCATGATCTGGTTATGCCAGAGAAATCATCCATAAAGGAGAAGAGCGAATGACCGGCTATGTTATCTACCAGGGTATCAATGTGAGGTAATGGGAATTTGTCTTTTGGGCTGGAACAATATTAGCCACCCATTCTGAATACTTTACCTCTTCGAAGAATCCGACATCATACTATTTTTTGCCTCATCTCTGATCTTTAGAAGCATTTCGGGTTTCATCATTATGAGCTTCTGTTGTATGGGCTTACATCCTGTTTTTATGGGTAGCTGGTGCTCAACAATATCTGTTTCAGGCCAGAAATATCTTGATACGATCAGGCGAATACGTCCCTATACCCTTGAAGGAGCTCAATTAATCTTTATCGAGTTTCAGCGACGATGGTGGTACCGATCTTTACCTTACGTTTTTCTTCTTCAGTTCCGAGATTCAAAACTTCCAACTCTTCCTTATGGGAAAGAATTCGTTTCTCTTCACTTTCTAATAACTTGAGCATGTCATTAGGAAAATTATATTCTTCTTCGTCATCTTAGTTTTCAACCTCTCCTAAACACATAGGCGATTCAAAATCAACTTCTGGGTTGGACTCGGGGTCATTTATACCATTGATATCTGGAAACCTGAAAAGAAAAGGGATCGAATATATACAAAGGTTCTGGATAAACAAATGAATGAATGGAATGTCATGCATTTTTTGTTTTTGTCTTTTTAGCTGCTTTTTGGGTTTATTTTTTGTGTTTTATTAGTTTATTTACAAGAAAGTGTTCGCCACACAAGGTTTATTGAAATGCATCCTTTATTAATGATAATAACCATCATAGTTTAACATAAGCCCTTTGTAGCGACCTTTTCTTGAAGGATCTCGCTTATGAGTTATGCAATGTTTTGAAAATTGAGGATTTTTCTTTTTAAACATCGAGTTTTTTGAAAACAATAAAAGCCTGGAGTCGCCACAGGTCACTTGGATAAGGTAGGTCAGACACCATAAAACCAGAGATTCATCCGAAAATAGGTTCGAGAGTTGGTTACATGTGGGGAAGGGTTAGCACCCCCATCACGCTCGAAAATCAGTACCAACATATATTTTGCTTGTAAATTGATGGAAATTGTTGAAATTTAAATTAAATTTAATTAAATGTTCTTAATTGAATGTAAACCTTAATTAAACGGGCTTTTTCAAATTGGTGGGTCTGAATTAATTAAACGTTTAATTAACAAGGGTGACAATACAACATACCATAGATTAAACTGACATCGAATAAGCCTGACTGTCGTGTTAATTTATGACTCGAAAATCGTACATCACCTTTATGCATGATGCAAGCATTTAAGTATGATGTTATCACTTTTTCACTTTTAATTGATGTTCACCTTCAGATGGTAAGAATTAATTCAAATATTTAGTCAACATCCATTGAGCCCAGACTGTTATGACACAAACATCGAAATTAATAAATACCTTCCTTTTTAGGGTTTAAATTCGTTAATTTCCCTATGTAATTAGAATATTAAAGGTCATATGAATAACAATTACAAATGCATGGCCTAGAAGAACTTGGAAATTAAAACCCTAGGCCCACTAAAGTCCTAACCTAACAGGCCCAAATTATGAAAGTCAAATTAGTGATCTAGTTATTGACTAGGTTATTGTAGTATTAACCTTAAACTAATTAAACCCTAAAAAACTAGAAAATCCTAACAATTTATGGATGATCTTGAATCATGATTATTAACTTGATTGATTTTAAACTAATATCCCAATAAGCCAAGGATATTATTTAAAATTAGTCAAATTAATCAATCATAAAATTAATTTAAATGTTCGTCTATGCCCAATGTTAATTTTATCCTAAAGGATAATTAAGAAGTGTTCAAATAATTTAATGAATTTAACATTTTATCTCAATAAGTCAAGGATAAATTTGAATTAAGTAAACTAATTCAAACCATAAATCTAACAATGGCTCTAAAAATCTAACCCTAAATCTAATTTAATTAATTTAAAAATTATACCCCCATTAGTCGAGCGCACAACTTAAATCAATTAAATTAGATTACACCAAACTATCTTAAAAAGCTTAATCTAACAAACACAAAAAGAAGGAACCCAAATATCAAACATTACAATTATGTTATATGAAAACGATATTATATACATATAATAAGATACCATACATACAAGTATTTACATATAACTATATCTTTATCTAAACTATATATTGTATACAATATGCAAAACATATAATATATACATTAAAACCATATATTACAATATATATATATACCATATGTTGGCCTAATATATGCTTTAACATATAATATGTAGTTTTAAGATATATATATTATAATATTTGGTTTTAACGTGTATATATATATATATATTCACAATGCCACATTATAACAAGGTAATAAAAAACAAAATCAACATAATAAAGATTGTAAGCTAAATATGCATAAGAAAAGAGGAAATTTAGGGTTTTAAGCTTGGATTTCGGACCGAAATTAATAAAATAGAAGTTCGAAGGACCTAAAAAGAGATTTACCCATCGAAACCAGGACAAAATTGAAAGATTTGGAAAAGCTTCAGGGACCGAAGAGGTGGTTTAAAAATACAGAAGAATTGTGGGAGTAATTTAGGGAACACGAAGGGATTTAAGATGTAATTAAACCATTTTCGAAAGAGGCCGAGTATAATAGTTAATTTTTTTAAAAACAAAACATTTTATCTCATTTTACCCAAAAAAGAGATTAGAAACGCTCTGAAATGTTCTTTATGTTCATCTGGTGTTCTTCGAGAACCCAGATTCCAGTGGCTCCTCCGCCGTGATTTCCAAAAATCGGTGACCTCTTCGTTGTACACCAGTGGCCGGCGAACTAGAAAACAACTCCAAAAAACCCTTTTTCTCTTATAAACCCAAATTTGAGATCTGTTTGGAGAAAACCCAAACGAAAACCCCTCTTTTGTTCAAAACCGTACAAAAACCCTTTTTGAACCTTATTCTCATGTCAGCTCACCCGATACGACCGAGGGAGTCGAAGGGTTTATCACCAGTATGAGGCAAAGGGAGGCCGAACGGCCGCGAAAGTGCACGAACGTCGCAAGGGTAAACCCCAATCCTCTTATTCTTTCTTTATTTTTTTTATTCGAAGATGCAAAGAAGAAAGAATGTTACCTCTGAAATCCTTGGGGCCTTTTTTTGTCTTTTATTGATTCCGAAATCTCTGTCTTTTAAAAATGGATTTGGTTACATTGCTTATATCCCCTTGTCTCATATTACTTTTTGCCCCTATCTCTAATCTATAGCTTACATTTTAAAGCAAACTCTTGATGGATGAATTGTGGATGATGATGACTCTGATAACCCATTTTTTATGTTTTTGTCCTGCATGGTGTTGAAGAGCCAGTGAAAGAAAGACGTGCTTTCTGGCGATGAGGGGAACCGTTGAGCTGGACACGTGGCGGCCATCGATGAAGAGCGCGTAGGCATGTGGAAAAGCTACATCGTCGGGGCACGCGCACGTGGGGGGAGATGCGGGGTCTTCTTGGCTTCAATCCTGGCCGTTGGATCAGAATCGATCTAATGGCCCTAGCGTGGCTGCGCATAGGAAAAGGGGATAGGTTATCAGATTAGGTTAAAATAATATTACGTTTTGGTTATTTATGGGCCAAACGGGCCAAATGTAATAATATGTAAAATATTATTTTTTGGGTTTTTTATGAATATGTAAATAGACATGAACATTAATTAAAATGGGTCTAATTTGATTTTTTTTACATTACCAGCCCATAATAATAATAATAATAATAATAATAATAATAATAATAATAATAATAATAATAATAATAATATAGCATACTAACTTGCATACACATATAAACATACAAATATACTTACACATAATACATAAACATTAATACACATTACATATACACATAATACATACGTACGTACACATAATATAGTATTAATAATACAATAATACATGCAATATATACACATACACAAATAAGCATACAAACATATATTTATGCCTAAATAGATAATAAACATACATGCATTAAATACATAATAATGACACATACATATCATACATATATAATATGCATACGCATATATATTAGTATACTCATATATAACACCTACATTCACAATACTCATACATATATGCACATAAAAATAGCATATATTTTAATAATATTAAACATCTATATACGTGGCCGGACAAAAATGAGTGATTACAACTGCCCATCTTTGTTTATCCTTGTAGAAGAAGGATAAAGCAAAGACCATAAGCACTTATTTTGTCCGGCTTTCCTGTTGGACGATTTGCTCCTCTGAAGCGGCAGTGACCAAATCAAAATAACTTACTTTCCCAAAACAGTGAATATAAATTGGGTAGTGCTGACATGTCTTTCTAAAGCGGTAATGAATAAATTTAAATGAAATAAGAATTTGTTTCCCCGAAATGGTAGAAACAAAACCAGATGAAGACAACATGTCCCTCTGAAGCAGCGGTGAACAAATCAAATGTCCTCGAATGGTAGATGGACTCGTTTCCCGAAGAGGCAGATATGAAACCCAAAAAAGACGACATGTTCCTCCGAAGCGGAAGTGAATAAATAGCAATTTTTCAAATGAAGGTTCCATTCTTCTTGGGCCTAAATGGATAGGCCATAGGCCAAAATGAAGGTTTCCATTCTTCGCGAGCCTGAACGGATAAACTATTTTCTTCTTCCCTTTTCTAAAAGGTTCTATTATCCTATCTCTATCTCTTTCACCGTGAAGTGGTCAGTTTGAAGTCCTTCATTTGAAAATCCCTTTCAAATTTCCACTTTGTCGTTTACTCCTCTTCTTAGGAGGTACCCGACTTATTTTTCAAATACCTGTGAAAAGAGATGAAATACTACGATGGTATGAGTTAGCATGCTCCTAACTTAGGGATGTCTAACTTAGTATGATGCATGAATGAAAATAGTTCTTTCAGATATTTTTTCTTCTTGGTCCATTGATTTTAATATTCTCTTGCTTTTCTCTCCTCTCCTCTCCTTCGTAACGATGGTTCCTCTTCTCTCACTCGGGTTCACCCTGGTTTCCTTTCTCTCGAGCTCTTGAATCTTTTACTCTAAAACGGTTTTTCAGGTTTTTACTTTAGAGATCTTTTTTTTCTTTCTTCTCATTTTTCTTCTTTCTTTCTTTTTTTCTTTTTTCTGGGCGCCCCTTTTGGCTTTTCGCCCCTTTCCCCTTGGATTTTAACATGAGCGGCATTCGATGCCTTTTCTTGGTGGATCTTGTCAATTTTGCTTCTAAGGCCTTCTTGCCTTAAACTCGGCGGACTCTTTTCCTACCTGGGAACGAACCTACACTTAATCGGTTAAATTATAGTAATGTCGAGAAATCATTTGCTTTTTCATAATCTATGTCAATCTATCTACGGGATGCATGTGAAATAGACAATATAAACTAGAATAAAATTTTATTGATACTCAAAGGAATACTAGAATAATTTTGAAAGTCATGGCAAATATGAGAAAATGAAAAATATATATATGGTGTCAACTGTATGGATGATGAGAACCCATCGACCTCGGTAGATCTCTCGCTGGCCACCCTTGGTCGTTACTTTCGATAATCTGAGGACCGAAACATAACCCCTCAACTGAAACAAAGCCCTTCATCCGGATACCAAAGTTTAAATTCGTCTGAACCGTTCTTTTTGGATTTTCAATTCAGACCATCATTTGGTTTTAAAGCACCCATTTTCGGGTTTTCACCTTAAACCCTCTTTTTTTCTTTTTTTCTCTCATCCTTTTCTTTTTTTCTTTCTTTTCTTTCTTTTTTAGGCGTAGTACTTCTTGACAGAGTCTGAGTTTATTGGGTTGCTCAACTCTTTCCCATCCATCTCTATTAGAATTAATGCTCCTCTAGAGAAGGCCTTTTTTACAACATAAGGCCTTTCCCAATTAGGCATCCACTTCCCTTGGAAATCTCTTTGGTTTAGTATGATCTTTTTAAGCACCAAATCCCCCTCTTGGAACTCCCCCGGGCGGAGTCTTTTGTTATAGGCTTGCATCATCCATTTCTGATACATTTGGCTATGACAAATGGCCTTCAACCTTTTTTCTTCAATGAGGTTCAACTGATCAATCCTGGCTTGCATCTATTCGGCTTCATCCAACTTTACTTCATTCAAAATTTGAAGCGATGTGATCTCTACCTCGATGGATAATACCGCTTCCGTGCCATATACCAAAGAGTACGACGTTACCCCGGTAGAGGTTCTCATAGAGGTCCGATAAGCAAACAGGGCAAAGGGTAGCTTTTCATGCCAATCCTTAAAATTTTTTGTGGTTTTTGCTATGATCTTTTTGATATTCTTATTTGCCACTTCTACTGCCCGTTCATCTTGGGGCGATAAATAGTAGAATTATGATGCACAATCTTGAATTGCTACATACCTCAGTCATCATTTTGTTGTTCAAGTTGGAAGCATTGTCAGTGATGATTTTTTTGGGCAGGCCGTAGCGACATATAATTTCTTTCTTAAAGAACTTACAATATGTCGCTTTTGTGATGTTAGCGTACGAGGTGGCTTCTACCTATTTGGTGAAATAATCGATAGCTACTAAGATGAAACGATGCCCATTGGAAGCCTTCAGGTGTATCTGACCAATGACGTCCATTCCCAAAACGACCATGGTGAGTTCATGGCATGAAGTGGCATTAGTGGGGAGTGTATCTTATCAGCATTTATGGCATTTTTCGCGTAACTGATGCAATCTCCCTCCATGGTTGACCAAAAGTAACCATATCTCATGATGTTTCTAGCCATCAAGAATCTACTGGCGTGGGTTCCACATAAACCGTCATGGACCTCCGCTAAGATGGCTTCGGCCTCTCGAGCATTGACACAATAACTGATCTTTACTTATTTTGTACAAAATCCCCCCGTCAAGGAAATACCTCAATGCTAACCTTTTGATAGTTCTTTTATCGTTGTCGTCGGCCTCTTTTGGATAAGTTTGGAACTTGATGTATTGAAGAATGTCGTGATACCATGGATTGCCATACTCCTCTTCCAAACTATAGCAATGGGTTGGTACCTCAAAAGTTTGCATCTCGATTGGCTTCATCTCGGCTGTCCGACTTACATTGAAAATGGTGGCTAATATGGCTAGAGCATTAGCCATCTGATTATCCTCTCTTGGCAAGTAGGAAAAGCCGATTTCTTTAAAATCTTTGACCAAATCTTGGATTAAATTATAGTACTTAATTAGCTTCGAATATCTAGTCTCCCATTCTTTCTGAAGCTGGTAGATTACCAAGGAAGAGTCTCCAAAAACCCGAAGCACTTTGACCTTCTTTTCTATGACTTGCCGAAGCCCCATGGCACAAGCCTTATATTCGGCTACATTGTTGGTGCAGAAGAATTCCAACCTACTTGTGAAGGGGTAGTAGACGTTTTTAGGAGAAATCAATACTGCCCCTATTCCATGGCCTAAGACATTCGATGATCCATCAAAATAAAGCCGACATCCCCCATTCACAGTAGAGGGCCTTCCTTTGGTCAAATCACAGATCAAGTCTTCGTCTGGGAAATTGAAATCCAACCTCTCGTAATCATATGAAGCGCGGCTTGCCAAAAGATCTGCCACCATACTTTTTTTCATCATTTTTTGTCTCACATAAACGATGTCGAATTCAGATAATAAAATTTGCCAACAGGTCATTTTCTCTATTAGTGCTGGCGCTTCCATCAAGAATTTCAAGGGATCCATTCGAGAAATTAAGCAAGTGGTGTGATACAACATGTATTGCCCGAGTCACTTAGGTAGCCCATACCAAGGCACAACACAACCTTTGGATCAATGGGTATCGTGTTTCACACTCGGTGAACTTCTTGCTTAAGTAATAAATTGCCCTCTCCTTCTTGCTAGAGTCATCGTGTTGTCCCAACATACATCCCATAGAATTCTCAAAAACTATCAAGTACAAGATTAACGGCATATCCGACACCGGTGCTACTAAGATTAGAGCTTTGGTAAAATACTTCTTGATCTTTTCTAGCGCTTCTTGACAACCCTCATCCCAAATTCCTAGATTATTCTTTCGAAGTAGTCTGAAGATGGGATCACATTTATCGGTCAACTGGGAGATGAACTGAGAGATGTAATTCAGTCTTCCCAAAAATCCTCGGACTTCCTATTGACTTTAAGGCGGAGAAAGATCTTAGATCGCTTTCACCTTATTGGGGTCAATCTCAATCCTTTTCTGGCTTACTACAAACCCCAAGAGCTTTCTGAACATAACTGCAAAGGTACACTTGGCAGAATTGAGCTTCAACTGGTACTTTCTCAGCCTTCGAAAGAGTTTCCGTAAATTTTGGATGTGCTCCTCCTCGGTTTGAGACTTGGCTATCATGTCATCCATGTACACCTCAATTTCTTTATGCATCATGTCATGGAAAAAGGTCACCATGGCTATTTTATAAGTTTCCCTAGCATTCTTCAACCTGAAAGGAACTTGTAGCAAAAAGTGCCCCACATGGTCACAAAACTGGTTTTTTCCATGTCTTCGGGGTGCATTTTGATCTGATTGTACCTCGGAAAGCCATCCATAAATAAGAACCAAGCATGCCCCCGCAGTATTTTCAACTAGTGTATCAATGTGGGGCAAAAAGAAATTGTCTTTGGGGCTTGCCTTATTAAGGTCCCTATAATCTACACACATGTGCACCTTCCCATGCTTTTTCGGTACTGGCACTATGTTGGCTACCCATTTCGGGTACTTAGAAACTTTCAAGAACCCAGCCTCAAATTGTTTCCTTACTTCTTTTCTAACCTTTAACAACATGTTTGTTCTCATTCTCCAGAGCTTTTGTTGGACAGGCTTGCATTCCAGCCTTATAAGGAGCTTGTGCACCACGATGTCTGTGTTCAATCCTGGTATATCTTGGTATGTCCATGCAAACACATCTTTGAATTCCAGAAGTAGTTCCACCAACTCTTGCTTAACTTTTAATGATAGGGTACTGCCGATCTTTACTTCTTTCTTTTCTTCGTTAGTCCCCAAATTCAAAATCTCTATCTTCTCTTGATGCGAAAGGATTTGTTTTTCTTCACTTGCCACCATTCTTACAATTTATATAAGAGACCTGCACAATTTTTGAAAGTGTGCATTGGGAATAGAAAGGGACATCTTATGATACGAACAAATAATAATAATAATAATAATAATAATAATAATAATAATAATAATAATAATAATAATAATAAATAATGAATGAATGATGTGCTTTCCATTTGAGAAAGAAAAGTAGAAAATGTCCATTTCATTGAAAGCAGATAAAAATAACATAGCTACCCTTTTACAAAAGATGCATGTTACTTTCAGGCAAAAGTAACGAGGTTGTTCTATGCATTACTTTGATTCAGTCCTAGAAACCATAGGTATGTCCACACATGTCCAATTGTTGAGCTTTTCATCCGGGAAGTATGGGCGAATCTTGGCCAAAAGCTGGTCAGTCTTGCCACCATCACAGATTATATTCACATCCATCTCCTCCAAAGCTTCGCGAATCAACTCTTCTCGGAGGCACCTTTCACCTTCCCGGCTCGCTTCTTAGACTTTCAACTCAGGGTTTCAATTCCCACCGGATATGAAAATGCCATCAAAATTCGCATAGGTTATAGGGGACCAAGAGATGTCCTCCCTTCTAAGCTGGGCCTTCTTTTGCTCTTTTTCCCTCTATTCTTGTCTATTTTGCAGGAAATTGGGCCTATAGCCGAGCCCAAAATGGTCAACCTTATGGATCACATTGATAGGACGAAGACGTCCTTGTAGGCTTCTTCTCAAGCCTCTTCCTTTCTTCACTCATCTTCCTAAGGTCTTAAATACCACCATCTTGGTGCAGTTTGACAGTTTAGGGCAAGAAAACTGGCTCCCCTCGGCGGCAAAAGTTGTATTGACAAATTCCAAAGACCTGAAAGCACATTCCATTGCCTCTTCATTAGTATAGATGTATGGTGCATTTGAAGTCACCAAAGCGATGATGTCTTGCTCGGCATTTACTGTGACCAATTTTCCCTTGATAACAAACTTTAATTTCTAATGTAGCAAAGACGGGACGGCGCCGGCCGAATGTATCCATAGCCTCCCTAACAGACAATTATAGGATGACCGGATGTCTATAACCATAAAATCAACCATATATTTGGTAGGGCCAATGAGCAGGGGTACTTCTATTGTTTCGACCACATCTCGTTAGGTCCCATCACATGCTCGTACGGTGTTATGATAGGGCTTCATGTATGAACTGTCGACCGATAACCATTGTAGAGTAGCCAACGGCACAACATTCAGAGTAGAGCCATTATCAAGTAGCACTCTGGTAGCACATAACCCTTGCAATGAGTGGTAATGTTTAAGGCCTAGGTGGATCCCCTTCCTTCCCCCGGTATTTCATCGTCACTGAAGGTGATATGATTATTGGCAGTGATATGACTGATGATCCGGTCCAACTTCCCAACCGAGATATCACTAGTGACAAAAGTCTGATTCAAAACCTTCAACAGCGCGTCACGATACTTTTCTGAGTGATCGAGTACTAAAATTCGAGCTGGCTACTTCTAAAGTTGTTCCACAACATTATACTCGTTGTGTTTCAAGAATCTCAAAAATTCTTGAGCTTGGGTTTCCGTGACTGGTTCTTTGATCTTTGGAGGCAACTCCTCTCTGAACATCATCTCGGGTTCAGTATTGGTTTCCTTGCCTTTTTCCTTTTGTTCCTCCGACGCCTTTAGATTATCTAAAGCATAACATCAAGCACTCATCGTAAGATGCCCCACATTGTCTACCTCTTTGGTATTTGGTTCCAAAGGTTCTACTTGAGCGGGCTTCGTCCCCATCACCACCTTCTTCCCCTCTTGTGAACTGGAGAAGCCCGAAATTGAATGCTTGCGGTGTAATTCCACGAAACCATCTGTGTATCCTTGAAAATGGAGGATCTCGGGGTAGCAATTATAATCTTGGGGGCCATGATTGGGCCATTCCTCTCGCTTGGCTTGAAACCGAGGATAAATGGTCTTTTTGCATTATACTTGGTGTCATGAGTGTCCGACGCACAGACTTTTGATTGCCTCCTTCCTCCCTCCTTTTCAAAGAACTCAATCTTTTTATTATCCATCATAGCTTATATTAACTAATGGAACTCCTCGCAATTCTGAATCTCATTATCTTTTGATTGATGATATTCATAATATGGGCCACAACCTTCATTCACGATCACCATTCCATGGTCAATGAGGCGTTCTATGCACAATTGTTGGAAATCCCACCTTAACGGAGATTAGACTTCGGACACATTCGCCTATCTTTTCTAGCATACTTATCTTCAATAGCATTCATGCCCTGACCTTCATGATTTGGTAGGGGTTTGTTGGTCTTACTTGGCTCCCCTAACTGTAATACTCCGATACAAATCAATTTTTGAATGAACTTTTTGAATGCTACACAGTTTTCAATTGAATGACCCGAAACATCAGCATGGTACTCACAATGTGCCTTGGGGTCATACCACGCTAGGTAAGGTGGGTTGTAAGGAGTCACATGATAGGGCCAGACTAAATCGGCCTTGTACAACTGCGAGTAAAGTTATTTGTAAGAAATTTGTAAGGGAGTGATTGACCTATTCTCGCCTTCCTTCTTAGGCCCCCTGTCTTCTCTCTGGTTGAAATTTTGGGCACTCCCCGTCGTGGCTTGGGGTTGAGAGATAGTGAGGTTCTTGGCGGCCTGGTAAGTGTTTGTAGTGTTAACCTCGTGATCCTTATTCTTGTACTATTTGCGTGAATGATCCCTTCCATCAATTCTACTACTTTTAATTGCGGCTTCAATGCGCTCACTAGTCATAACCATCTCCGCGAAGTTGCTGATAGAATTGTTGATCAAATGATCATAGAGTGTTCCCTTTAGTGTGTCTATGAACATCGAAGAGATCTCATTCTTATGAAGCAGAGGTTGAACCGAGCCACCACATCACGCCACCTTTGAGCGTACTCTCGGAGGCTCTCATTGTATTTTTGCTCCATTTCTTGCAACAGAAGTCGATTCAGGACCATATCAGTTATATGCTTGTACTGGTCGGTGAAGGCCTTGGCCAAATCCTTCCATGACTTGATCTGAGCTCGTGTTAGCTGATTGTACCACCTCGAGGCAGATTCGACCAAGCTATCCTAAGCTCGTGTGCTGTGGGGCAAGTTGTCTAGTAAAACTTCTTAAATTCTAAGGTCTTGAACTTGTGTATAATTTCCACATCCGAGACCAAACTAAGCTCACTAGTTTTCAGTCCTTAGGAACGTTCCCTATCTTCCTTTACTCATAATTTTTCCTCGATATCCTTACGAGTATCTTCCAACTACTTTGTGAATTCTGCCTTCATTTGGTTTAATTTCTCTAACTTATCAAAATCGGGATGCTATCCCCAATATTTTTGACATTCACGAAGGTCAGGCCCGGATAAGCTTGGGTCGAGGTGCCAACTTGAGAAGAAGATACCCCTTGTGGAAGATTTGGTGAAGGGTCGGTAAAGAGTGGGTTCTTAAAGATTGGGGTATATAGGCGGTCCCCCAAGGTTTGGGCAGGATTCTCGACGGCACCCTTCTCTCTTAGACCTTGTCCTAGAAGGGATTACAGGATCTGAGATATCTCTATCATCATATCTTGTTGGGATTTGATGATGGTTTCCCTCAATTCTTGTTGAGTTTGCTCCAACTGACCTCTAAGATCGACTTCCAATCTTGCAAATCCCTCCTTCATTATCCTTGCTTGTAAACGAGTACGATATGGGTGTGGAATGATTGTAATTTAAAGAACCAAAATGCTATATCTTTCTGAAATAAGAAAATTTTCAATTAATTTAGTAATTTAACAAAGTATGCAAATAAATGTGTTATGCATGAATGCAAAGAGCAACACGGAGTTCGACAAATATCATTATTAAGTGACTTGCATTAAAGGAAGCATTGTCTCGTTACAATAGTTAAAGGAAACCAACTACGCATATGATCCCAATATAACATCTAGGTCGATGATCTCCCTCGTGATCCAAACAATCTTTTCTCCATCCTCGGATTCATCGTCCACGCAATCCAGAAGCTTGACAGCATCTTCCGCTAGAAACTATATCTTTCGGGCAACTTCTTGCATCTAAGCCGTCCATTGTGCCAATTCTTGCTCTTGCCTCCAAATAGTGTAAGCAGCGAACTGTAGTTGCTCCAAATTCAGCCTTTGATACACTTGGACCACTCCCCTGAAGCTTGCTATATGGTCCTTTAGTCGTTGAACCTCGGCTTCCAATTCTTCAACACGAGCTTCCACTTAAACCCTTGTGCTTGAAAAGAGAATTTTCTAAACATTTTACTTGATCTTTCAATGCTTCATTTTGGCGTCGTTCCTTTTCAAGTTTCCTTGAGTGAGAGGTTCGTAGGTTCTCTATATCTTGAGTCAAAGCAAACACTTGGTTCTTGTGCTCGTAATACTTCATCTTGTAATTCTCAGTTCTCTCTTTCTCCTCTTTGAATCAGAGTTCTAACCCTTGCTTGGTCCATCCTTCGCGACTCTCTTACTCTTGTTTAACCTTTGTAGTTTTTGGATTTCCTCCCTCTCCAACTTAAGTTCGAGTTCCAATTCATCTTTCCTTCTTTGCAGAACCTTAATCACTCCCTCGAACTGTGTTTTTTCCAACTCAAAGTCGAACCTTTCTTGACTGACTTTCTCTTCGAGCTGAATATACCTCTTTTGTTCCTCTTCAAGCTATTTCCTTATCAAGTCGACCTCGGTGGCAAGCCTAGACAATCTCTCCTTTACAGACCTCCTACCATCGGCGTTTAATTGGGGAACATTGTCATTGACATGATTGAATCACCATTCTTCGTATTTAGGGGTGACCATGTAGGGAGCATTCATAATCCTAACCTGCCTTGCATTGTCCCAGGTCGAAGAAGCGTTATACACCACCACTTTGTAACCTTTCTCCTTCTCGTAGTCTATGTTGAACTCGTTCAATACTTTTGTGGCCGACAAAAACTGGTTCAAACCATACTGTCTTAAAACCAAAAGGGATGCGTAAGCGGTATGCCCCCAAAGGCCAAGTAAAGGTACCCAACAGTGTTCCTCGCATCTATAAAGGATATTCCTTGCTGACAACCACATAGCTCTCCAAATTATGTCTTCTTATTTTGGAGAACGTCTAGCCAAACCTCCTCAAGTCTTCTCGTCAGCCAATCCCCTTTTCGTATGAACTCTTCTAATGGTGAGAACTTTCCATCGAAGATAGACCTTAAGAATTGAACATCAGACTAAAGATGGCTATAAAACCAAACGGTCAAAAGCTGGGGACATCCCCGGAAACGACCCCCACCATGCTCTCTACAAAACCTCAAAGACCAAAAAGTTTCTGTCAAAATTACGGGTACCAGATTGGTCCCGCCACCCAAACAATCAAACAAATCCAATACTGATGGGTTAATGAGCCCTAACACTTTAGAAAATAGCACCAACCCATAGATCAAAAGTGCAAATAGGTCCCGCTGAACTAGGCCCGCGAGGTGTACTGAAGCTAAGATCTGAATTCCTTCCCACTTGAGATACTCTTTCTTGTTCCAAGTTGTAACTTGATTGTCGACCTATAATGGCAAAGTGTCTGAGAACCTACCATGCTTTCCGCAGAAAGATTTTTTCTTGTTCGGTTTAGATTAGACTCGATTCTTATCGATCTTCTTGCAATTTACGAGGGCTTGATACTCTTCAATTGTCGGGGTTAAATCAATGTTGCCAATCGTGAAACAACTGTAAGCTTAATTCCAAAACCCTACCAAGGCTTGAAGCAGTGATTGGTCGACCAGAACATCTAACAAGTATGCAATATCACCGTACTCGCTTTTGAAATCATCTTTTGTCTCATAATCCCAACTATTCCAGACCGACCTCAATCTGGACACATCATTGTATTCCGTGTTCATGAAAGTATCGGCTGACATCGTAGACCAAAACCTGGCAGAAATACTGTCTACATTATAGAGCTATTTTCCTTCTGACCATACTTGCACATCGAAATTCTTCTCTCCGTTGCTACGAACCAACTCTCCCATTGATCTAGCCTTTAATTTCAGATTATTTATGACTCGATATGCTTTTCATGATATGACAAAATATGCAAAATGAAAAGGAAAAAGGAAAAAGACAAGAAAAACGTGTCAGTTACGGGATAAATAATAAATTCAAAAGTAAAAAATATAAATACAAACATATTAGGCAGAAACAGAAAGAAAACCCTAATCACATGAATTCTAGTTCACTACGGCTGTCCGCATGGCTCTAATTGGGGTGGGCTTCCTAAATTCTCACACATGGGTTCAGTTCTAGTTAAGGGTACAAGCTTGCAAATTGGATTCAGTTCAAGTGAAAGCACGACCTAGTGATATGGAGGGCTGCTCACGTGTAAAAGACGTGGATTTCGAAAGTGAATTACCAAACATGGAGGGCTACTCACGTGGGTATATGACGTTTCACTCCCATTCAAGGGACAGAGCTCGGGTATGGAGCTTGATGATCATGATGCAATACATGTCAGTGATTTCTTAGAAATTAAATGATTAATTAATCTAAAAACCACCAATTATCAAAGCTCGTGCAATCAAAGTCACATATTCAAGCAAGAACAAACTAATCAAAGTTAAATTAAATTCTACTAATTTCCATCGATTAAAGTGAAAATATAATTTTTGTGGCCTAAATCTCTTTTTGTTTTGCAAAAACAAAGGTTGTCCCCAGTGGAGTCGCCATGCTGTAGCGACCTTTTCTTGATGGATCTCGCTTACGAGTTATGCAATGTTTTGAAATTTGGGGATTTTTCTTTTTAAACATCGAGTGTTTTTGAAAACAATAAAAGCTTGGAGTCGCCACCGGTCACTTGGATAAGGTAGGCCGACCACCATAAAATCAGAGATTTATCCGAAAACATGTTCGGGAGTTGGTTACATGTGGGGAGGGTTAGCACCCCCATCATGCCCAAAAATCGGTACCAACATATATTTTGCTTGTAAATCGATGGAAATTGTTGAAATTTAAATTAAATTTAATTAAATGTTCTTAATTGAATATAAACCTTAATTAAATAGGCTTTTTTTTAAATTGGTGGGTTTTAATGAATTAAACGTTTAATTAACAAGGGTGACAATACAACGGACCATAGATTAAACCGACATCGAATAAGCCTGATTATCGTGTTAATTTATGGTTCAAATTTCGTACATCACCTTTATGCATGATGCAAGCATTTAAGTATGATTTTATGACTTTTTCTCTTTTAATTGATGTTCACCTTCGGACGGTAAGAATTAATTTAAATATTTGGTCAACATCTATTGAGCCTGGACTGTTACGACACAAATATCGGATTTAATAAATACCTCCCTTTTTAGGATTTAAATTCGTTAATTGCCCTATGTAATTAGAATATTAAAGGTCACATGAATAACAATTTTAAATGCATGGCCTGGAAGAACCTAGAAATTAAAACCCTAGGCCCACTAAAGCCATAACCTGACAGGCCCAAATTATGAAAGTCCAATTAGTGATCTAGTTATTGACTAGGCTATTCTAGTATAAACCTTAAACGAATTAAATCCTAAAAAACTAGCAAACCCTAACAGTTTATGGATTATCTTGAATCGTGATTATTAACTTGATTGATTTTAAACTAATATCCCAATAAGCCATGAATATTATTTAAAATTAGTAAAATTAATCAATCATAAAATTAATTTAAATGTCCATCTATGCCCAATGTCAATTTTATCCTAACGGATAATTAAGAAGTGTTCAAATAATTTAATGAATTTAACATTTTATTCCAATAAGCCAATGATACATTTGAATTAATTAAACTAATTCAAACCTTAAATCTAACTACGACTCTAAAATCTAACCCTAAATCTAATTTAATTAATTTAAAAATTATGTCCCTATTAGTCGAGCGCACAATTTAAATCAATTAAATTAGATTACACAAACTATCTTAAAAAAGCTTCATCTAACAAACACAAAAAGAAGGAACCCAAATATCAAACATTACAATTATGTTATTTGAAAACGATATTATATACATATAATATATAAAACATATAATATAATATAACTATATCTTTATCTAGACTATATATTATACACAATATGTAAAACATATAATATATACATTAAAACCATATATTCAATATATATACACACACGTTAAAACCATATATTATAATATATATATATATATATATATCAAAACTACATTTTATATCTTAAAGCATATGTTAGGCCAACATATGGTATATACAAATACTTTATATTATACAACACAACTAAACATTATATGAAACAAACATTAAGAACAAAGTATAACACATATATATATTCACAATGCCACATTATAACAAGGTAATAAAAAACAAAATTAACAAAATAAAGATTGTAAGCTAAATATGCATAAGAAAAGATGAAATTTAGGGTTTCAAGCCTGGATTTGGGACTGAAATTAATAAAATCCGAAGTTTGAAGGACCTAAAAAGAAATTTACCCATCGAAAATCGAAACCGGGATGAAATTAAAAGATTTGGAAAAGCTTCAGGGACCGAAAGGGTGGTTTAAAAACACAGAAGGATTGCGGGAGTGGTTTATGGAACACGGAGGGATTTAAGATGTAATTAAACCATTTTTGAAAAGGGTCGTGTATAAGAGTTAATTTAAAAAAAACATTTTATCTCCTTTTACCCAAAAAGATAGCAGAAACGCTCTAAAATGTTCTTCATGTTTATCTGATGTTCTTCGAGAACCCAGATTCTGACGGCTCCTCTGTTATGATTTCCAGAAATCGGCAACCTCTCCGCCGTACATCGCCAGGTCGGCCGCAGCTCACCGGGGGCCGACAAACTCAAAAACAACTCTAATAAAGCTTTTTCTCTTCTAAACCTAAATCAGAGATCTATTTTGAGAAAACCCAAATGAAAAACCCTCTTTTGTTGAAAAACCGTACAAAAGCCCTTTTTAAACCTTGTTCTCACGTCGCCTCACCCGATACGATCGAGGGAGTCGAAGGGTTTATTACCGGTACGAGGCAAAGAAAGGCTGAACGGCCGCGAAAGCGAAACGACCGTCACAAGGGTAAACCCTAATCCTCTTATTCTTTCTTTTTTTTTATTCGAACATGTAAAGAAGAAAGAATGTTACCTTTGAAATCCTTGAGGCCTTTTTTTGTTTTTTTATTGATTCTGAAATCTCTTTCTTTTATAAATGGATTTGGTTACATTGCTTATATCCCCTTGTCTCAGATTACTTTTTGCCCCTATCTCTAATCTATAGTTTATATTTTTAAGCAAACTTTTAATGGATGAACTATGGATGATGATGACTCTGATATCCCATTTTTTTATGTTTTTGTCCTGCATGGTGGTTGGAGAGCTGGTAAAAGGTAACGTGATTTCCGGCGATGAGGGGAACCGTTGATCTGGACACGTGGAGACCATTAGTGAAGGGCGCGTGGCGCGTGGAAGAGATGCATCGTCGGGACACGTGAGCGTGAGGGGAGATGAGGGTCTTTTCAGCTTCAATTCTGGCCGTTGGATCAAATTCGATCCAATGGCCCTAGCATGACTGCGCATAGGAGAAAGGGATAGGTTATTAGATTAGGTTATTTATAGGCCAAACTGGCCAAATTTAATAATATGTAATTTATTATTTTTTGGGCTTTTATGAATATGTAAATGAACATAAACATTAATTAAAATGGGTCTGATTTGATTTTTTTGTTTTTCATTACCAGCCAGAAATAATAATAATAATACTATAACATACTAACTTGCATGCACATATAAACATACAAATATACTTACACATAATACATAAACATTAATACACATTACATATACGCATAATACATACGTACATACACATAATATAATATTAATAATACAATAATACATGCAATATATACACATACACAAATAAGCATACAAACATATATTTATGCCTAAATAGATAATAAACATATATGCATTAAATACATAATAATGACACATACATAATATAATATGCATACGCATATATATTAGTATACTCATATATAACACCTACATACACAATACTCATACATATACGCACATAATAATAGCATATATAATTAATAATATTAAACATCTATATACGGCCGGACAAAAATGAGTGATTACACCCTTTACAAAAGATCCCTTATTGCCCCAGGCCTAAGGCAAAAGGGTTGGTTTTGAGAATTACTCCGTAAATGACTTAAAGGCTACATGAATTTCTTCAGCAGTCCAATTGTTAAACTCAGAGCATGGGTAGATCATAGATAGGTACTTGTTCCCTTCATCCAAGTCTATTATAGCGTTGATGCTCAGGCCCCCTAAAATCTCATCCAAGTCACTTTTTCCCTCCTCATTTTCAACATCAGGATTCACAAAGCCTCTGGATTTGAAACTATGACCAAAAGATGGGAATGACATTGGTTCCCACATAATCTATTCTCCACTCAATCTCGCCTTCCTTCTTTCCCGTTTTCTTTTCATCACGGTCTTCATTTGTAGAATGCTGGGCTTGTAGCCCAATTCGAATTGATCTTGTTTCTCAGGGACGAACACATGGTAAAACATTTTTTGGAGCTTTTTCACAAAGCCCTTCCTGATTTCTGCCCCTCTTCCGAGGGTTTCATTCACTTGCATCTTGGCGCAGTTAGACAGCCCTGGTCTAGGAAGCTTACTCCATTCGGTAACGAATGCAGCATTGGTCAGCTCCATGGATCTAAAATGACACTCAAGTGCCCCTTCATCAATTTCAATGTAAGGCGCGTCGGTGGATACTGATGATATGATATCTTCTTCAACACCAACGATTACCATCTGACCGTCAACCATGAATTTCATCTTTTGGTGCAGGGTGGAAGAGACTGCGCATGCAATATAGATCTAAGGGCGTCCAAGCAAACAACTATATGTGGGTTTAATATCCATCACCATGAAGTCAATGTCAAAAGTAGATGGTCTAATTTGTAGGGACACTTCTATTTTGCCTAACACATCTCTTTGGGTTCTGTCAAATGCTCTTATCGTGTTCTGGTAGGCCCTCATGTGAGTATTGTCAACTGGAAACTTCTTCAGGGTTGCTAGGGGTAAAAAATTTAGGGTTGGCTCATTATCAATAAGGACTCTTAGCAGCATACGTCATCTGCACCGAGTTGAGATATGGAGGGCCTTGTACGTCCCTCTCGCACCTTCTGGAATTTCTTCACCACTGAATGAGAGGAAATTGTCCACTGCAATGTTATTGACCAACCTGTCCATCTTGTCAGTCGTTATTTCCTTGAGAACAAATGCAAGATCTTCAAAAGGGCATTTCGGTGGCCCTTAGAGCTTAATAGTAACGACAACATAGAGATTCGTGCTGGAAGCTTAAGAAGCTGTTCTACCACACTAAACTCACTGTGTTTGAGTATCTTCAGGAACTCTTGAGCTTCTGATTCCTTCAATGGCTCATGATACATTGGGGGTTGCTCCAAAAAGAAATCCTTCTTAGCTTCTTTCTCTGGTTCATTGGTTGTAGCCTTCTTTTGGGTTGCATCTCTATTTTCAATTGCCTATGGTGAGTAACACCTCTCACTCCTTATGAAGTTACCCACCCCATTGAACGGTGTAATACCTTAATTTTACCCGGTCATGGGTATATATATATATATATATGGATATATTAAATAAATAAATAAATAAATAAAGTAGGTCCAATAGTCCAAAAATCCAATATAAATGGCCATTTATACAACTCAGTCCATTTTACAATATACATGGCCCATTCTTCTTTATAAAGCCCAAACCCTTTTTTAGATTATATTTGATAGATAACCACCCCAAAAAACCAATCCCCATTCTTTTCTCGCTTAATCTGCCAACAAACACAAAAATCGGATAAATCCATCTTTCCTGCCCAAATAGTGCCATGTGGTGACTCTTCATTGGCCGAAACAAAATGCAATGTAAAATTAAAAAGGTACTAATAACGGGCATTCGTGGGGGTGCTAATCCTTCCCCACACGTAACTAACTCTCGAACCCAAAATTTAAAGAAACGAATCTCTGGTTGTTTTTATGGTGTCTAGTCTACCAAAGTGACTGATGACGACTCCAAACATTTTTTAAAGATTAAATGAATGAAAAATCAAATTTTTATGGTTAATTAAATGAAAAAACTGATTTAATAAGGAAATTGAGTTTTAAAGATAAAATGAATAAAAAGGGGTCAAATCCCTATTTTCCAAAATGAATCGCCAGGCTATTTTTACACCACGGTCAAAAAAATGGTCTCGACAACCGGTTCTTCTTTAGGCTCTTCCTTGCCTGAGGTATTTCCTAGGGTTGTCACCGTGCAAGCATAGTTCCAAGGTACTTGCATGCTATCCTTATATGGGAAAAGGCTGGTGCATTTATTATTACCCTCGGGGTTTCATTCTTTGGGGGTTCATTGGCTTTTGCCTTGACCTTGATCACCAAGGGCTTAACTCCCACGAAATTCTTTTCGTCTAGGGACTCTTCCGACGTTCATATATCCGGGACCTGGTTCAAGTTTCCCTTCTCAAAGAATTCCAGTTCTTTGCTATCCATCCTAGTCTGGACTAGCCGCCTAAACTCTGGGCAAAACTAAATATCATGCCCTCCTTTTTTGTGATACTCACAGTAAGCTTCACCGGCGCCTCTCATACCTTAGTTCCTTACCTCAGTACTTCAGCCTCAATCATTTTGGCCCATACCCATCTTAAGGGTGTCTTGACCTCTGAGACATGCTCTTTAACCAATCTATCATCATCTTCGGTCACTGCATTTACTTCATCTTTCTGGTGATTTGGTAAGGGATTCCCCATTTTCTTTATTGTTTCAAATGACAGCATCCCTAATTTTCGCATATCCTCCACTACTCTTTTGAAAGCAGTACAATTTTCGATAGTATGTCCCTATTTCCAGCATGATATTCACAATACACTTTTTCATCATACCATGGTGGGTATGGGGGTGTGAAAGGAGGAACATATCATAGTAACACTACTCATGCTTTAACCAGTTCTGAGAATAATTCTGCGTAGTTCATAGGGATTGGGAAGAAGTGAGCCTTCTGATTCCCTTGATATCTTCGTTCATCTTTAGGTGGGTTTGAGGCCACCGAATTTGTGGCTGGGACGTTAGGCTTACTGGGGACTAACCCTTTCACATAGATGGGGTTGTAGACACTTGTCATGCTAACCTCACAATCTCTCTTCTTATACGACTTCTTCGTATCACCTCTATCAAGTTTCACACTCTTGACAGCTACCAAGATCAGCTTTCCATTCATCAGCATGTCTGCAAGCTCTTAGTTGTGTGGTGTATCATCCAGTCATAGAAAACGTCTTTCAAGGTTTCTACGAACATAGGGGTAATCTCATTTTCTAGTAGTGGCGGCTAAACTTGAGCAGCCACATTCCTCCATATTTGTGCATATTAACGAAATCATTCATTATGTTTTTGCTCCATTCCTTGCAAGACGAGCCGATTCGAGACCATATCAGTGACATGCTTATACTACTCGTTGAACACCCTCGATAGATCTTTCAATGTTTGTATATTTTCCCGACTTAGTTATGTGTACCAACGGGACACAAATCCCATTAGGCTATCCTGTAAAATGTGAATCAAGAGCTTTTAATTATCTAGATGCATTGACATCCTTCGGCAATACATGGTCATATGTGCCGTAGGGCAAGCTGTTCCATCATATTTGTCGAAGTCAAGGGTTTTAAACTTTGGCAGAATCACCAAATCAATTACCAAGCTCAAGTCTTTAGCGTCCATACCACCATGGGTGTTTCCTTCTTGGAAGGCCCTAACGATCCTCTCTTATTTGTCGCAACGGTCCTCCAGCTTTTTGTTTGCCTTAACTTTATCATCAATTTCATCAAGGTCAACTACCTCAACCTCTTGAGCCCCCTCATTAACTTCCAGCTTATTCATTATACGGATGGAAGATTCCCCTGAATGAAGTGGAAATTTAGCTTTGGATGCGATTAATCCCATTTAAACTCTAAGAAAGCGGGGTAGGGCATTAACATCACCCATTGCTTCACTACCGTCTAGGTCCTTAAATCCTAACATAGCTGCAAATTGGCTAATAGTTTTCTGGTGGGCTAGTTTGATCTCTTGCTTCAGGTCATTTTCTATCTTGTCTAGCCTATCCTAGGTGCTTTGGTGGTTGACTTCTAAGGTCGCCAATCTACCCTCCATGTCCATTGCTTTGGTTTGGGCATGATTACCATACTTGTGTGAAGTTTTAGCTATTTTGAAAGTTCTATCGTGTAATTTACCTTAGTTAATTTCGCATGGATGTATGCTAATGCAAAGAAGACAAACAAGATAATGATGCATAAATGCAAAAAAAATTGCAAAATAAAGATGCGTGAATGCAAGAGAAGGGCATTGATCACACGAATCTTTTCTCTAGAAATAGTCTTTATTGGATATCAAAGGTTTTTAGTACATAAAATGTCTACTTTTCTACGAGTACATCTCAGCCCAAACACCCAACTCTCTTATTTCTTCAATCAGCCACATGAGTCTTGGTCTCACATCTCCTATTGGTTTGATGTACTAGCGAAGGGTTGTGGCTTCCGTCGCTAACATCATCACGTGCTTAGCCACGTCTTGTACCTGGGCCATGATGGTCTCGTCGAACTTGTCTCGCTATTGGAACCTTCTGGCATTATCACTAAGCCGGGTGAACCAGTAGTCGTTGCCTCCCTCATTGATATCCTCAAAGACTAAAATATTCATCATATACTCTTGAATGATGGTCTCCATATATGCTACTTGCTTTTTCAGCGCCTCATTATCACTTTGACGGGCCTGGGTGTAATAATTCTGGAGCTTATGCAACGAATGTCTAAAGTCTGCCATCTTGGCATGTAACTCAACAACGAAGGCCTGGCTCAGCTTCAGCTTCTCATTGGTCGTGTCGTACATGCTCTGTAACTCGCACACACGGATCTTGTTGTCATGGGCCTTCATCTTCCACACAATCACATTTTCTCTTTCTTTTTCGAAGGCTCACTTGACCCCTCGTTCCCCTTTCTTCTTTTTATCTGTCAGCATCTACTTGTACTTTGCAATGTCTCTTTTGTCGCGCTCCCTCTTCTTCCTTAAGGCTTGCTCAATTTCTTTCTTCCACCGCTCAGGCATCTTTCGCAAATCTGCATTTCGGACTGTTGCTTGAAACTTGAGGAAATCGGCATAAGCTAGTTTTGGTACTCCCTTACACAACCATCATTGAAAATCCTTGACCTTCCCATATGGGCAACATGATACTTTAACTCGAACTAACTCTGTACAATCCATCACTTAACAAGCTCGCTTTACTTTGGTGGTGATCGATCACATACGGTCAACAGCTCTTGATTACTTCAACTTACGTCACTATCCCAAACCTCAAATTCCTTAAAGAGCAAGTACCTAGAATATCTCATTGTTGGGGTAGGCACATCCTTCTCTCTTCTAGCACAAAATACAGCTCTAACCAAACAACAAAACATCCTTAAAGATCTCGAAACTTTATTTGGCTCCAAATGAAATAACACCACTGACACAACAAAACGGTCTCACGCAACTTCGATTTCCACCAATGTTCATCGGCTCTTTCCAAGGAACTGTGATACAAATCAAAAGCATCCATGAAGTCTTAACCCTAGCTTCCTTAACTGATTAGACGATAAGTAGCATTTCTCATACACAAGGCCATTATGGTAATTTCTTGCCAACGATCATCTTTCCTTGTTTCTTATACACTCACACGTGTCACACAAGACATCAAACTCATGTTCAAGAGATAATATAGTGGCCCCCACTCTATCATTGTTGAATTATCTTACACATCATTGCATACATCAACCGTTATCACCATCTACTTTAAAAAGAGAAATCACCTTTCCAAAATCTATTTCAAAATTACAAGCCTTTAACACTTTAACCATAACCATCTTAATCTCGAACCAATCTGAGGAAACACACGGTACTTCGCAAATGATTAAACGAGTCATCCACCATAGGAGACACGCAAAAGTCACTCATTGTTACTTAACAAGCTATCACCGGTTTAAGCACCACCTCAACGAACCAACTTCTTACTAGTGAACAAGCTCGTTCCTTCCTTGGGCGAAACACTTAGACAAAAGAATCCTCTTTTGGGTTGCGCCTTCACAACTGAACTTCTAACTTTCTCAACTGGGTCGGTGTCCTCTAACAACGACGATAAGAACCGATGTCCAACTCGGTCTTACCTCAACCTCTACTAATATTCTTGATAGGGAGGAAGTCTTGACGACTCCTCTAAGAAGCATAAACAAACGCTCTGACAACCTAAAAGCTCTCAAGCATCAAACCGTACTCATCAACATATGCCCACCATTTAAACATGGCTCACAACCCCCTTGTGTCATTCTCAAAATGACCACCACAAAAATCATGGTAAAGGGCCAACGATCCAAACATCCTCATTACCAAAGGTTGAGTCCCTCGAGGTCCCCAAACCTTGAGAACAGCTCTGATATTGCTAACTAGAATCGTGCTCAATTAACCAAAATAATTCCAAAGGTACAACAACTTCCAAGAAGGTAGCTCCTTCAAACAGGTAAAATGTCCAACCTCTGACACACTCTAATAAACTAGAGGATCTCAAATCCACTATCTCCGAGAAACACCTTCAAGAAGGGTGGTGATATTCTCCAAGTATCAACAGGACTCACCTTAAAGCGAACAAATGGTCATCCAACCATCATGCATCCACTGATCAATTTCGAAAGTAGTTTGTCCAAATCTGTAACACAACGATTAATTGCATATAACGATGAAGATTTCCTTGCCACAAACTCTTATAACGTACCCGAAGGCTTCGGAATGACCACAACGCCCAACGAAGACACCATTTAGGTGGCAGGAGGAGGACACATCCTTGAGTTCAACATTGTTCAACTAACTCACATCTCGACAATCCGATGCAAACTCACAATCGAAATTGCTCTCATGAGCGGCTCAACACTTAACTCAGCCTTTTCGACCATGATTGTAACCATTTTATTGTCACAACATTAGATGCACCATCAGTATTCCAATCTTTAAGGAGTACGAACATAATTTAAGGACTTGTATTTACTATACACCTAACTAAAACACCTATACCACCCCAGGTTTCCTAGAACCGGCTAAACCTAAGCTCTAATAACAATCTTGTAACACCTCTGACTCGGATGTCACAATTTAGGCCTCAAGCCCAAATCAAAACCATTAAAAAAATCTCAAACGATGTTTAGCCCAACAAGTTATTTCTCAAAAGCATTTAAAGTCAATAGTTGAAAATATAGATAAATCATTTAAATAGTTACAAAGGAGCTCCACTTTAATTTAAAACATTTAAACATTTGATTTGATTAATACAATTTCAAAATAAGAAGTACAAACTCAACCACGTAAGGTTCTATGAAAACACAGCCCACTAAACACAAGTATCGTACTCTAAAGGCCCCCACATACTGGAATCCCAAACCGATAATGCTTCTCGATCCCACGATCCAATGATCAACCTATGCACGAAAACAACGATTCTGAGCATTGAGCTTACAAAGCTCACTGGTATACATCTACTCTACTAAACTTCATGCTAATCATAAACATAAGCATAAAAGCTAGTACGAGCAAAAAAGAGAGATAAATAAATAGGTGGCACTACCACTAGTCGCCTAAACACATGCTCTCAACACAGCAATCATCATAAATGGCCCACAAGGCCCAACCATACTAGAGATCCCATTGGATCCTCCAAGCAAAACACACAATGTCATAATCACAAACCTGGACTGAGGCTTGGTGTCACACAACCTCGGGATCGTACACTCATGCTCGAAATCTCACATCGAGCATTAATACTCAGAATCTCACATAAAGTATCATCACTCGAAATTTCACATCGAGTAGAATGGCTCAGAATCGAGCATTATCACTCAGAATCTCACATCGAGTGGTCTTCATATGTTGCCACACTCTACCACTGGGTATCTGGATCCCACTAACCAACAGTGACTCAACCACACGAGTGCCCAAACTTGGCACGACTCAACCCACGAACCACCAAGGATCCTTATGGTTTACTATTACAAACAAGTCACCCAATAGTTACCGATTTATTACTCATTAGGCTCATATATAATTAATCCCATTCATTAGCTCCATTTTTATTATTCATATTGATTTTCATCCTTAACTTGCATTTATTGATTATTTAACGTATTGGGTATCGGTACTCAAACACGAGTATCGATACGGTACCCTCAGGTATCGATACTCACATACTTACCGATAGTAAAACTGCTCACTGGAAATCATTAATTTCCACAAGTATTAGTACAGGTCAACTCGTACCAATACAACCCCTAATTCGCATACCGATACGGCCAAAGCTCGTACTGATACTCTATCCACGGGTTCGTACAATTTCCTCGAATTACAATATTACCAAGCTTATACGATCCCTAAAGCTTATGAAAGTCATTAGAGTTGGTTTGCTAATGCATTCATCACATTAATATTAATTAACGGCTTATACTAATTTATTCAAATATCATCATTATTCATCTAACACACATTTCCCACCGAATCACATCAATCCATTCAAAACAAGCATACAAAAATATCACATTCATCTCAATCAATCCAGCAATCATCAACTAATCATACTAGCATAACAACCGACCTTACACGATCTCTAGAGTCTCTAATAGTTCCATCATATCCGTAATATCATCATGCATCTCATAATATATCAAGTCTCAATATACCGGTCCCTACTCAAGCTTATCTATCATCAACCCATTTGCAACCACTAACAAGCAAGGCAATCACATTTATGATGCTCACAAGGCGATAGAAGTTTAAGGTGTACTAACCTTATGCTAATACTACTAAAATCCTCATCTAAGCTTCCCGAACATTCCACTTGACCTAAAATTCACTCTCGAATAATCCTCGTAAACTAATTAATATCATGAGTATCACTAAAACATATTTTCTAAGGAATTTCAAGGGTTAAATGCATAGAAACAGCTTACTTGGTTCGAATTTGGTGAAATGGACTGCGTCATTGGAACCAGAATGTCGAGAAACCCCAGGTAGGGTCCCCAGAAAAAGTAAACTCTTGGTCAACGGTCAAAGGTTGGTCAACCTGGTCAACTGCCCTGGGCGATCTGGTGCGATGAGGCACACCATAACAACCATGCACCTGCATGGCCTGATCTGGTGTAGCCGGATCTATGTGAGATCGGGTTTGGAATTTGGTGTGGCATGGTACACCGGATCTGTGTGCACCCCTGGCCAAGCACACGCTCACCCGTACAGGTAGAGCGTAGGGCCTCTTCCGATGGCTGGACGACGCCAGCAAGCTCTAGTCCAGTAGTTTTCTGGCCGGTGAACAAGTCGGTAGCCTCCATTTGTAGTGGTTTTGGCCAGAACACGGTGCTTCTAACAAGGTCGTACCTTTTTTCCCCCACCCCGGTAAACGATGGTGGCTTAGGCGATGGGAGGAACACCGTCGAACTTCTCTCGCTGAGCTGGAACTGGTGGTGCTGGCGGTGAGAGCTACAACAGCTCCGATGGTAGCAGATCAAGACTCAAACTTCATTTCGCCCACTTTTCTCTTCTTTTCTCTTACTCCCTTTCAAAATATCTTATCCTCCCCTCTTTTTCTCTCCCCCCATCAAATCACCAACCAACCTAATATAAAAACACCCAATTCTCTTTTCCTTCTTTTCTTTTATTATATATTTTTTATTTATTTTTCCATAAGGCCCAAACCTAATATCTTTAAATTTGGGTTTCTAACCACGAGGCCTAAATAAATTGGGTCTGAGGCTCAATTTGCAAAGCCCAATTTCGGATCGTTACAAAATCACTATATTTACAAGATTTAAATGAATGTAAAAATCTTAAACAAATTAGTGAAAAGATGAACAAAAGAAAATCTTTTTTAAATCATGTATATCATTCCCTAAAGTGGGTCAACACAATAGGTTAATCAAGTTTGTTTTTAACGAAGAGTAAAAAATGGTAGAAAACTAAAAATTAATTTACAAAAGGTTAAAAAAGAAGATTACTAAATTTCAAAAAGAAACTGAATTTAAAAGAATTATTAAAAAAATTGAGAATTAAAGGATCAATGGTGATGGTGAATTGAATATGGATAACTTAATTAGAAAACTCTTTTCAAATTTCTTTTTTCAAAGGAAATAGATCAAACATCCACTTTTATTCTTAAAACAGGAACGAAAAAAAAACAAATTGAAAAAATCTTTTTATACATACATTCGAACAAGAAGAACACACAAAAAAGTAATTAAATACCTCGAAAGATGCTTCAAACTTTTATTCTAACTTCGAATCCAAATACAAAAGCTCAAGCATAAATTGCGCAGAATTCTCCCCAAAAACTATCAAACTCTCTGAACTCAACTGTGTGTTCTCTCCAATGAATTCTCTGTGTGTGTATGTAAAATTACAAAGGCTTGAACCCCTTTATATAGGTATTTTTTTACCTAAAAATTCCAAAATTTGGAATAAAAAATACCTATTTTTGGTGATTTTCTCCTTTTTTCGTTTAATGTAGATACGATATGATTTGGAGCTAATTTGATTCGAATTTTTGGGGCAACTTTGGGCTGATTCTTTTCATTTTTCCTTTAATGCAGATTCAGATACGATTTGAAGAATATTTGATTTGACTTTTAATTTGAATTTGATTTGACTCATTCCATATTCGAATCAAGAGAAACCCTAACTCCTCTTTTTTGCTACAGCTTGGTTGCGGGCGGTCCGTCGAAGGTGAGGCCTAGTCGCCGGAGGTGCGGAGGGGCTGCGCGATGGCGCAGCGTCGCGCCATGCGAAGGCCGAGCTTCGCGTGCACAGGGAAGACAACAGTGTGACACGGCGTGCCACGACGTGGAGGCGGAGCGATAGCCGGCGCTTCTCATCGATCCTGAGATGGCCGAACGCCATGGCCACCGACGCGAGGCTGGCTGGTCGGGCTTCGATAGAGGAGGGGGAATCACGCACGTGGACCACACACGCCAGGCGCGAGTGGAGGTACCGCCCCTCATTTTTTCTAGTCCAATTTGGACCGTTAGATCTCCAACCCTAGATCTAACGGTTGAGATTAAAGCCTACACATGGGAAAAAAATGGGGTTAGCCATGGGTTCTGTTTTGAGCCTAGTGGGTTTTTATTTATTTGAAATGGACTCCTTTTATTTTATTTTTTAAGTTTTTTATCTAATGAGGCTATATTATATATATATATATAATAAATAAAATAAATATAAAAAATAAATAAAATAAAAAGGTGGTGAAAATTAAGTGACAACAATCGTGTGTGTCGACACGTGGTCGTTGAGCATTGTTCGCCTAGGTGCGTTCGCAATTGATTTTGCCTGTTGTAGGTTGCCTTTACTTGTTCGCCTCCACGAGATTCGCAAGGCCAGATTATCATCATTCGCATTCAATACATTTTGGGTGGTCGTGGTTCCTTGACATGTGACGGTGAATATTCGCAGATATTAACATGATCCTATCTAATACTCCATTTCTTACTATATATATATATATATGTTAAGCAAACAACTCAATACGCCAACTATTCAAATCAAAACTAAAAAAGTTTGAATCTACAAGGAAGTCACCAAGATCCTTTAAATCCCAAAACCGGTAAACCACTTCTATGACTCTTCTAGTTAACAGCGAGACCCTTATGACCAACACCTCATTAATTAGTAATACTATGGATTATAGGACCAACCTGAATTCCAATAAAAATATCAGGTCCAGTAACATTTCCAGCAAACATTTTTTTCGAAGCTTTAATTCTTATCGGTTCACCAATCTAGAGTAGGAAGACAACTCCAAGAAAAGTCCAGAGCACTTAGCAATGGTAAATTATGTTGTATTGATCATATACTGTTGGTTGAACAACGGGGACAAAGACAAAAAAAACAATAAATTTTAAAATTACAGGATACGGATGTAGTGAAAGTGCAATAAATATAGAATAAAAACCATTAAAATTAATAGTAGATTTGAAAATAAAATTCATAAAAAATCATAATATTAAAGTGTCAAATCTCAAACAATAAACTAAGTCTAAAATAACACTAATTAAACAATTAAAAATCAACTCACTCTCTAAATTAGACTCATCAAGTAAGAGCTCCGCAAACACTAAATATCTCACATCTCCCAAAGAATTAAATGTATCTCCACCATCTTTGATAGGCGTGTGAAGCTTATAAATGACCTTATAGGTATACGCATAATATTCAACAGTCATGCCTATACGTCCCCTATGGTCTACCAAATGTACCTAATTAATTTCAGTCGTACTCCTTAAACATGAGATATCCCCAATACTTACCCAAGTCATATCCAATCCGTACATGTTTCGAGGACATATCGTATACGTGGGATGGCCTTGGGCTACCGTATCTGTGTTTCATAGCCGTTAAGGTGGCAGGTGTTGGGTCACATCGGTACACCCCATGGAGCAGCGAAAAAAATATCCGGTGATCACCATCAAAGAACCATGTACAAGGAATGAATTCGGGTGAAAAAGGGTGAAGAATTACCTGTTTAAAATCTGAAATTCTGAATTTGGAGAAAATAGATATTCAATCACGATTTCACGATGTCGATTCTTAAGCAGCAACGATTACGCTTCGACCTCTACGTAGTTCACCAAGTTGAAACGAGCATATAAAACTCTCTAAACTATTTAGAAGGGAACGAGCATATAAAAACTCTCTAAACTATTTAGAAGGTTTCTCCCAAAAAGCATTAATGATTGCTAGATCTCTCATACCTTTATATAGCCTTTGAAAGTCTAATTCGACTCATATCAAGATTTCAATATATATTAATATCTATAATCCTAATACAACTTTAATTAGGATTTTAATATATATATATATATTAATTTAAATCAAATTATATTATTTATATATTAAAAGAGTCATAATTAATTATTTTCTTTTAATATTTATCCAATAGTTAAATTATATATATATCAAATATATATTAATTTAACTAAATTTGTGTACAACAAATTTGTACATATACAATTCGTTTAATATGTGCTCATTTCAACCGTGGGTGTGACCCTATAGGTTCATGTAACGTTAGTAGTAAATATTAGAACATTCCTAATATTACAAACAATGAGTGACATCTAACAATATGTCATTGTCACCTAAGTTACAAGAAATCATGATTAAACATAACCTTTTCATGATTAACTCTTTTTCATGTATTACATCCTTTTGTCCTTTATATCTAGATTGAAAACAAGTCATGGAAGAATCACACTTGTATAGTCCATCTAATATTTCTTGATATTTTGAGTAGACTATTATAAACAAATAACAATGATATATCATGTCAACTTATTCGAGCATGTCCATGCATTTTTAGTCTTACTTAATCAAGTGGCCTATGATATTACTCCTATTATGTTGGAGAGACAAATCCTATCTTGATCAACCATATCCCACTACATAGATTGTGACATATCCAATATTAGTCTTTATAGTGTGGTCAATTATGACATACGTTTGACCATATCAAAATATGTCACTCACGATGTTGAAATAATGATGATCTCAAGTCTAAGGATCATACATATAGTTATCACTATGAGCAATGTTGTGACTGTCACATAATAATCCAAGAAACATGCTCATAGCGGGTCAGTCCAGTATGTCTTTCTCTAACATGTACTTATGTATTGATTTTGACATCTCCATGTCAATGAAAATATTTTGTCATCAATCAACTACATATTAATCTTAATGCATTATTGTTGTCCATGCCCACAATAATACTCGACTAAGGATATTTAAGAATAACCATGTTATTCTAAAGACTTTATTATAATCCAGTTTATTTATGCACGCAGGATTGTAATTAAAAATAATAATGACAAAGCCTTTTTATGAAAAGTAAAAACAAATGTCATTTATAATCATCTTATGATTAGTCTTTGGGAATACTCCAACAGTAGGTGCCATGGAGAAAATGATAAAAGAGCTCCCATTGTTGAAAAAGGTGTTGAGAAATGATAATTGAAATTTTTCTCTAATTTTCATTTCATAATGATATGATAAGATTACAAGGTCCTATTTATAGTTTGTACAATTACTAAGCTAGTATACTAACCAACTATAAATTGATAACTAATTAGTAACTAACTTTCAAAATAACAACTGTAGCAACTAACTCTCTACACTCTCCCTCAAGTTGGAGGTTGAAAAACTTTTTTAACTCCCAACTTGAAGAGAAGATAGTTGTGCTGCTGGATATTCAAGGTCTTGGTCAAGATGTCTGCAAGCTGTTCTGCTGAAGCCAAATATTCAATGCGTATGAGTCTCTTTTGAATTTTTTTCTCAAATAAAATAGTAATTGATCTCGATATGCTTTTTTCTCTCATGAAACACTAGATTTGCAGCTAAATGTAATGCAACCTTGCTGTCATAGTAGAGCAAAGTTGGTTTAATAGTGTCAACTTCAAGCTCTTTCAACAATCCATTCAACCAAACAATTTCAGAAGTTGTTGTCATACTTCTGTATTCTACCTCTTTAGATGATCTGGCTATGGTGTTCTGTTTCTTTGACTTCTAATAAATCAAAGATTCTCCCAGTTTAATGCAGAAACCAGACACTGAATTTCTCAACATTGGACATGAGGCCCAGTCTGAGTCATAGTTAGCTATTAACTTGCATTTACTTGAGCTTTTCATGAATATTCTTTGCCCTGAACTGCCCTTAATGTATCTTACAACTCTGAGAGCGACGTTAAGATGAAATTTCTTAGGCATTTGCATGAATTGACTAAGATGTTGAACTGCATAAGAAATATCTAGACGCGTATGTGTAAGGTAAATCAGCCTTCCAATTAATCTTTGAAAGACTGATTTTTTATTCAAGAACTGGATCATCATCTTGCTACTGCACTGACTCATCAAAAATTGTTGTAGTAATCTTTTGATTTTGCTCTAAAAGAGTTAGATCAGGCCCCCTAAACCAGTATTTTCAATAAGCTCTAAGGCATATTTCCCTTTGGTTCAGCGAGATACCTTCTTTAGATCTCAAAATTTTCAATCCAAGAATACATTTCCGTTCACCTAGATCTTTAATCTTAAAGTTCTTATTCAAAATTTCTTTTAGCTCATTGACCAGTACAATATCTTTGCCAGTTAATACCAGATCATCAACATAGATAAGCATGACCACTATTTTCTCACCTTGCTTATTAGTAAACAATAAGTAGTCATATTTGCTTTGTTTGTAGCCTGCTGCAACAAAAGAATCTTTTGTTAACTTTATGTTCCATTGCCTTGATGCCTGTTTAAGTCCATAAAGTGATTTCTGCAGCCTGTAGGCCATATTTTCCACCTGGCTGCTGAATCCTTCATGTAAACACATATACATCTCCTCAAACAAATCACCTTGGAGGAAGGCATTATGAACATCCATTTGGAACAAAGTCCAATTGTACAATGCTGCAAGAGGCAAAACTGTTCTGACAGTGACAAGTTTTGCTACTGATGAGAAAATATCAACATATTCAACTCCTTCGCTTTGATTGTATCCTTTTGCAACAAGACGTGCCTTATATCTCTCAACTTCACCCGAGGTCTTGTACTTAATTTGATACACCCATTTGTAGCCAATGGGGGTCTTGTCTTTTGGTAAAGGCACAACATACCAAGTTTCATTAGATTCTAAGGCTTGAACCTCCTCTGGCTTTAATCTAAACTGAATTTTGTATGGTTTTAGAATATATATGAGGTCCAAATAAGGTAGTAGAAGTAAGAAAATGTTTAAGTGTGTAATGATAAATGAGAGTAAGAAAATGAGGGTGAAGAAATGGTAAACAAACTTGGAGAAGAATAAGCAGATTGATAGTAACAAATGTAATCATGTAACCAATTAGGGGGCTTAGTCACACAAGTAGATTTTCGAGGTAAGACAGGAGAAGGAGAAGAGTGATTTGGAGCAGACAAGTTAGGCATACTTGTAACAGAAGGAGAAATGGCTTGGGATGGAAGAATGGTTGATGGTAAATCTGTTTGAGGCATAGAAGATGAAGGGAGTAAATCTGGTTGAGAATTAGGAAAAACTGGGGTATGTGATGATAAATGTGGGGTGTGTTTGGTTCGCAGAAAAGATCATTTTCGGTGGGAATAAACTTTTCTAGAATCATATACATTGGATTGATTTGGAACAATTCCCATCAAGGGATAATGATACATTCCCTACAGTAACACTTTTTTGAGTTTTTACCAGGAATGTGTCAACAAAAAAACATACGACGACAAAAAAGATCATACAGCTGACTCGCATTTGGTTTCTGCGTGCTGATCAACTCATCTCATCGAAAAAACCAGCTCTTAGTTGGGTAAAGATCAATTCTGTTGTTAAGTATTGTAGATGTTAGTTACGTGTAAGCTGAAGATGTTAAGGAAGTTAAGGGTTAGTTAGGGTTAACTGTATACAATTAACATTGGATGTTGAAGCTAACCTTAACCATAAAAGGATAGCTCCTGGTCATTGTAAAGCGCTTGAATTTGTTATCATTTCTATGAAATAAAGTTTCTAAATTCCTTTATCAAGATTGTTGCTTTAATCAGTTCTCATCATGATGGAGCAACGAGGGTTGATTGGAACCTGCCTTTTTTATTTAGAAAACGAAATATATATTAACAATGTATCCAAACTTTATTGGTAAATATTATCTAATGTTATTTACAAAAAATTTGAACTCTATATTTCAATTAGATGGTTACATGCACTTCTTATTGAAGAATTCAATTAATGTATTCTACTAAATAAAAGTAAAGAGATACAAACTTATTTGAATAATCAAATATTAAAAATGATATAACGTTTTATTGAATATATTATCATTTCATTTTTCAAATAATTAACAAATTTTGAAGGAATATAGTATGTTAGCTGTAAACAGAAGACTCGCAAACAGTGGCGGATCTAGAAATTAAATAATGGGGTTCAAAATATTTTTCTCAAAATAGGTATACAAAATTATTATTATTTTACTTTCATACATTAAATTAAATATTTTAAAGAGGAAATTCCCTTTAATTTAAATTTGTTTCGAAAATAATGGAGATGTAGTTGCTCCCATAGAGAGCCAGCTGCAGCTGCCCCTGCTTGCAAACCTGACAGCTGACAGATTTATAATGCTTTCACTTCGTTTATGGGTAAAATCGAGAGCTTTTCCATTTCCTAGGAAAAGTCGTTAGGTAAACAATGAAAAAACTTGATTTGATTTGTGACTTGAAATTTAATTCTAATAGATGAGGTTGATTCAAATAAAAAATTAATTGTTTAAATATAATTGACTTAACTTATTTATCATTTAAATAAGATTTCCTAAATTATTGTTTAAATCATCTTTATTAGCTTGAATATATGTGTCATGATGGTACCCTATTTCGTTCAAACCCAAGCTTAGTGTCACGACCCGCCAACATGCAACGAGGTTAACTCAACTTTCTTAGGCATTTTTGAGGCAAGCATGCACCAAGGAAACTTCTAGAATGGCCTAGAGTAGCCTACATTCATCTTAATAGAATGCCATAACGTTCTAGGAGGTTCCAGGAGGTTCTACCCAAGTCTAGACACATCCAGAATGCCTTAGAAGACTTTGGAAAGATCGGGACAAGTCTAGAAGTCTCTGGAACTCTCTAGAACCTTTTAGACACTTAGGGAAATATATAGATCCTTGTAGAGTTATCTAGAATTCTCTACACTTGTAAATATTTCCTAGTGACTAGGTTGATCTAGAAACATCCCTTAAGGAGGTAGAGGCCTATAAATAGGGTCACCCCCTTCATTTGCAAACCATCCAACAACATCTCAAGAATCCAACAATCTAAGAAAGACTTGTAAAGCTCTCTCAAAGCTTAATACAAAGTTCCTTTCTCTTTCCCTTCAAAGTCATTCTTGCATTCTCTAGTTTTTCCTTTTACTAGCATTTGCGTTTGTGTGAATTAAGGTTTGTTAGCATAGTTCGGGAGTGCTAACGCTGCACGGATAGCTTGAGGAAGTTTAGTCGTGACAATTGGTATTAGAGCGACGTTCGGGACATGGCGAAGACTGCCAAGAATCAAGTTGTTGGCTCGTCCGAGATGGAGATCACGCATGAGCAACGGGGGCGCGAGAAGATGGTCGATCCTACTATGGCAAGTTTGCGAGCCAAGTCCAAGGATCTAATCTCTAGATTCGAGTCTCGTATGACCTACATTGGGGCATAGGTGTCCTAGGTGGACGACCATTACCATCGGGTAGGAGGCCTCGAGGCAGAGGATACCGAGATCTACATGGCCATGAAGGCTATGATGATCAAGCTAGAGGAGACCATACGAGTAGAGATGGAGGAGATTCGTAACCTACTCATGGGGGAGCTCTAAAAATGCGTGATTTCTTCCAACGCGAGATTGACAACGCACATGCCCAACTTGAGGCATTACAAGGCGACGTTGCCTTATGCAAACACGTCTTGGCAGCAGAGCCAAGCACCACGGTCGAGGCTAGAAAGGTCGATGTGCCAAAGCTAATGACCTTTGATGGATCACGCAACGTGTTAAGTGTTCAAAAGTACTATTTTTTAACCCTTTTTACTCATATTATTGTTAGACTTAGGCTCATTTTAGTTGCATTTTTAGTCATTCATGCATAATTGCATAGTTTCCTTCACCGACATGCTTGATTTCATAATCGAGTTGTTTTTGTGGAAAAAGATACTGCGGATATGTGTTTTGTATGTGTGCAGGATCAAATTGCCCAAGCAATTAGAAACTACCGTGGCAACTAAGGAAGGAAACTAAAGGATCTGCCAAGGCAATCGAAGTTGTCTTCTAAATGCCATGCTGAGCAGATTGCTGAGGCATGTCGAGACAAATCCACCTCGTTAAGGATAAGCACGAAAAGTAAGAGATAAATCCCAAAGATTTGGATTTCCATGTAACATTTAATGAAGATTTAAATTCAAATTTATGAGGTGTTCTTGGAGATTAAAATGAGATTAAATTTCAAGAGTTTTAGGAGAAGTTTTTGGAGGAATAAATATATAATAAAAGAGATCTATTTCTTTTATTCTATTTAATTCCAACTTAACTTCCTCCTCGAGAAAGACTTTAACCTAGCATTTGCGTTTGTGTGAATTAAGGTTTGTTAGCATAGTTCGGGAGTGCTAACGCTGCACGGATAGCTTGAGGAAGTTTAGTCGTGACAATTGGTATTAGAGCGACGTTCGGGACATGGCGAAGACTGCCAAGAATCAAGTTGTTGGCTCGTCCGAGATGGAGATCACGCATGAGCAACGGGGGCGCGAGAAGATGGTCGATCCTACTATGGCAAGTCTGCGAGCCAAGTCCAAGGATCTAATCTCTAGATTCGAGTCTCGTATGACCTACATTGGGGCATAGGTGTCCTAGGTGGACGACCATTACCATCGGGTAGGAGGCCTCGAGGCAGAGGATACCGAGATCTACATGGCCATGAAGGCTATGATGATCAAGCTAGAGGAGACCATACGAGTAGAGATGGGGGAGATTCGTAACCTACTCATGGGGGAGCTCTAAAAATGCGTGATTTCTTCCAACGCGAGATTGACAACGCACATGCCCAGCTTGAGGCATTACAAGGCGACGTTGCCTTATGCAAACACGTCTTGGCAGCAGAGCCAAGCACCACGGTCGAGGCTAGAAAGGTCGATGTGCCAAAGCTAATGACCTTTGATGGATCACGCAACGTGTTAAGTGTTCAAAAGTACTATTTTTTAACCCTTTTTACTCATATTATTGTTAGACTTAGGCTCATTTTAGTTGCATTTTTAGTCATTCATGCATAATTGCATAGTTTCCTTCACCGACATGCTTGATTTCATAATCGAGTTGTTTTTGTGGAAAAAGATATTGCGGATATGTGTTTTGTGTGTGTGCAGGATCAAATTGCCCAAGCAATCAGAAACTACCGTGGCAACTAAGGAAGGAAACTAAAGGATCTGCCAAGGCAATCGAAGTTGTCTTCTAAATGCCACGCTGAGCAGATTGCTGAGGCATGTCGAGACAAATCCACCTCGTTAAGGATAAGCACGAAAAGTAAGAGATAAATCCTAAAGATTTGGATTTCCATGTAACATTTAATGAAGATTTAAATTCAAATTTATGAGGTGTTCTTGGAGATTAAAATGAGATTAAATTTCAAGAGTTTTAGGAGAAGTTTTTGGAGGAATAAATATATAATAAAAGAGATCTATTTCTTTTATTCTATTTAATTCCAACTTAACTTCCTCCTCGAGAAAGACTTTGACCTAGCCATCTCCTATAAATAGAATACCTAGCCGTCTACCTAGAGAGGTGCGATTGGGAGAGAATTTGACAAAAGGGGCTGCTCGAGATCTTCTTTTTTTCTTCTTTGTTTTTATTTGATTCATGTTTAGGAATTTTATTCTTGAGTTTATTTTGTGCCCAGCTATGAACTAAACTTATTTGGCTTGGGTTATTGTGTTTTTGTGGTTATGAAAATGATTGGATTTGTTTAGGTATTGAGTTTGCAATTTTACTTCAAAGTTTGTTCATTCTTGGTTCTTAAATTTTGCGAGTGAATTAGGAGAGGATCTCGTGAAGTCATCTATTTATCTAATATCGGAAGAGTTAGATTCAAGAAACGAATGAGCATGGTCTTTATTCAATCAATCGATGGTGAAGACTAGTTCAACTTAGGGATAAGTTGCGAATTCCAACGGCTAAAAGGAGCGCAAGATAGGTTGTTGTCCACCCTTGGTTCACGCAGAGAAGTATTATCAAGGCATGTACAATTACAGTGTTTCGAGTTACGGATAACGAGAAACCATTAAAGAACGATTCGCCGAACTTTGAAGGTTGTCGCCCAATTGCAAGGGCAATCGCCTCATTCCCAATTGCCCAGACAATCGCAAACTTGCCCAGGCAGTCGTAGACTTACCCAGGCAATCACAGATTTGCCAAGACAATCCGACTAGATTCAATTGTTGAGCAATTGAGCTACTGTAGAACTCAATTACCACGATGGTCCATTCAATTATCACACCACGACTCACGATAACCCGACCTACTCTCTCTTATTTAATTACATATTTCTTTTATTTAATTGCTCTTTTATTTACTCATTAATTAGAACTCCTACACAATCATCAATTTGTGTTTTTACTTTCAGTGCGAGAAGTTAGATTCTTGAAGTAACACCAATCCCTATGGAGACGATATCTATACTATACTATAACTTGCAACGTGTACACTTGCACCAATTGCGAAGCACTTAATATGTGCAACAAGTTTTTGGCGCCGTTGCTGGAGATTGGCAATAGCAACTTTGTTTTTAATTTCTTGCACCTTTGTTTCTTTTTATTTTTGTTTTATTTCTAATCGATTTCAAGGGACTTACAATTTTGGTTTTGCATCTGTGTATGACCAGGGCGAGACCAACAGTACAAGACTACCCATTCAAACTCGAGATGGAACAAGTTCTTCATCAAAGAAGACTAGAACAACGAGCAGCAATGGCAGAACAACAAGGTAACCCAGTTGGCAATCTGAATGTCGTAGCAAGAGGAGGAGGAGTTCAACAACCTGTTCAGAACAGGCCCATTTGAGACTACTTAGAAGAAGATCTCAACAGCCTCAATCCATGAGTTGTCGCACCCGAGATAGAAGCCGCCCACTTTGAACTAAAACCTGTGATGTTCAACATGATCAACACAATTGGTCAATTTGGTTGTTCGGCAATTGAAGATGCCAGACAACATCTCAAATCCTTCCTGGAGATTTGTAATTCATTCAAGCTACAATGAGTCCATGAAGATATCCTAAGGCTGAAATTATTTCCCTATTCACTAAGGGATAGGGCAAAAACAGGGCTGAATAGTATTCCATTCGGATCTAGATGATCTTGGACGAATTTATGTCATGATTTCATTGCTAGATTTAGTTCTACAAATATGACTGATAAGTTGCGTAATGATATTACTTCTTTTTGGCAGGCAGACGATGAATCCATGTATAAGGCTTGGGAGCGATACAAAGAGCTTTTACACAAATGTCCCATGCACGGATTCCCATTGTGGACGCAAGTGATGATGTTCTACAACTCAGTGAACACGCCGACAAGGATGATGCTAGATGCCTCGACAAATGGCATACTCCTTAACAAGTCGCCTGAGGAAGCGATAGAGATTCTGAACCGTCTTGCCAAGAACGATTATCAATTCTCAACCACCCGAAGGGGAATAGTTAGACGCAACGCCACGATAAATGAGCTTGATTCATTAGGATCTATTTCTGCACAATTGGCCACACTAACCAACTTGGTTAGAAACATGAGTCGACCAAGCAACACACAGGAGGTCAAGGTAGTTGGTTCATTTTGTGAATTATGTAACAATAACCATGATTCTTCTGAGTGTCTGCAGAATCTAGCTTCTATGTTGGAAACTAAAAACAACAATATGATGTACAACGCTTACAATCCAGCCTAGAGGAAGCACCCTAATTTCTTATGGAGTAATCCCAACAATACCCTCAACCAGAGCAGTCAGAATGCACAAGCAACAGGATTCCAGCAAAACTTGCCACGGCAAAAAATGCCACAGCAACAATCAACACCATCCAGTTCTTTAGAAAATTCTCTCAATGCTTTCATGTTAAAAAATGAATCTTATATGGTAGAGAATAGTAATTTTATGAAGAAGACTGATGCTTTTATGAACAAGACGGAGATGAGATTGCAAAATCAAGAGGCAGCCCTGAAATCTTTAGAGACACAAGTCGGGCAATTCGCTCAGAACTTGAATATGAGACCACTATGTGGTTTACCTAGCGATACTGAAGTCGCAAAAGGAGCAAACCACGAGTAGTGCAAAGCAATCACCACTCGAAGTGGCCGACAACTTAAGGAAACCCAAGCTCACTCAACAGAGAATACTCAACTAAATGAGCAGCTCTTTGTCCAAAAAGACGAGCCCAGTAACAAAACCTCTACCAAAACTCATGAATCGGAGAATGCCACTGCAAAACCACCTACCTCGGTAATTCCCTATGCATCGACAACTCCATATGCTTCGGTAAGTCCTGATGCCTCGGCAACTCCTTCCATCAAGTTCCAAACCAATGAAAAGATTGAAGACATCCAACTACAACCACTATTCCCATAGAGGTTGAAACAGAAAAAGCATTAGTACCAGTTCAAGAAGTTCATTGGCATCTTGAAACAAGTCTACATTAATTTGTCGTTGGTAGAAGCAATAGAGTAAATGCTGAACTATGCTAAGTTCCTTATAGACATCGTCTCTAAGTGAACAAGGCTAGGAGAATTTGAAACCGTCGCTGTAACGGAAGGATGTATGGCCATGCTACATATTCGCATGACACCCAAGCTTAAAGATCACGACAGTTTCACAATACCATGTTCGATCGAAAACCACTATGTCGGGAAAGCATTGTGTGATCTTGGAGCAAGTATAAATTTGATGCCCAAATCAGTTTTTCAGAAATTGGGAATCGGGAAAGCAAGACCTACAACAGTTATGCTACAGCTTGCTGACAGATCCTAGTGCATCCAGAGGGAAAATTGAGGATATACTGGTAAGAGTTGATAAATTCATTTTTCTCGCTGATTTTATTATTCTGGATTGTGAAGCAGATAAGTTCACACCCATTATTCTTAGGAGACTGTTTCTAGCAACGGGAAGGACCTTGATCGATGTTGAAAAAGAAGAACTCACCATGAGGGTAAATGACTAGCAAGTGAAGCTTAATGTTTTCCAAACCCTTAAGCATGCCGACGATCCAGAAGATTGCCAATTCATCCAAGCCACAACTGAATTCAATTTCGACATGGAGGAAGATTGCCTTAACAATTTCCTCGGCAATTGTATTGTCGAACCTGAGGAATTTGAAGAGTCAGATGATGAAGAGCAGGATGAAGCCAATTGGATAATAAGTTGTCTAGGTATGCATTTTGAATTATTGGATTACTCAGGTAAGGAGGGTAAAATCAAAAAACCTTCTATTGAGAAACCTCATGTTTTAGAATTGAAACCATTGCCAGGGAAATTAAAATATTCTTATTTGGGAAACGATAACGCTTTACCTGTAATAATTTATTCTAAGTTACAGCCTGAACAGGAAAAGAGGCTGATCGACATGTTGTCATTGCACAAAAAGGCGATAGGATGGACAATTGCCAACTTAAAAGGAATTAGCCTAGTAGTTTGTATGCACAAAATCCTATTAAAGGATAATCATAAACCGACAATTGAGGCACAAAGAAGACTTAACCCTGCTATGAAGGAAGTCGTGAGGAAGGAAATCATCAAATGGCTTGATACCGATATCATATATCTTATCTCCGATAGTACATGGGTAAGCCCGGTACAATGTGTATCGAAAAAGAGAGGTATAACCGTGGTAAGCAACAAAAGCAATGAACTAATCCCAACTAGGACTATGACCGGTTGGAGGGTTTGTATGGATTACAGTAAGTTAAATAAAGCTACTAGGAAATATCATTTTTCTTTACCATTTATTGACCAAATGCTTGACCGCCTTGCAGGTAAATCTTTTTATTGTTTTCTTGATGGCTACTTAGGTTATAACCAAATTGCCATAGCATCGGATAATCAGGCAAATACCACTTTCACATGCCCGTATGGTACCTATGCTTTCAGAATGATGCCGTTTGGATTATACAATGCTCCAGCAACTTTCTAGAGATTTATGATGGCAATTTTTTCGATATGGTGGAAGATTTCCTAGAAATCTTCATGGACGATTTTTCGGTATTTAGAAACAACTTCGACAATTGCCTCCACAATTTGGAGAAAGTGCTAACAAGATGTGAAGAATCCGATTTAGTGCTCAATTGGGAGAAGTGCCACTTTATGGTAGATGAAGGCATAGTGCTTGGTCACAAGATCTCCTCCAAAGGAATTGAAGTCGACAGAGCCAAGATGGAAGTGATCGAAAAATTACAACCACCAAATTCGGTCAAAGGATTCGAAGCTTTCTCGGTCATGCAGGTTTTTACATAAGGTTTATTTATAATTTTTCTAAAATCTCTAAACCTTTGTGTAACATGCTTGAACAGGACAAAGCCTTTAATTTTGATGACTCATGCATCCAAGCATTCGAAGCCTTGAAGAAGCAACTTGCCTCGGCACCCATTATCATTCCGCTCGATTGGACCTTACCTTTTGAACTCTTGTGTGACGCAAGTGATTTCGCAGTAGGAGCCGTTCTAGGGCTGTGTACAGGTAAGACTTTTCATGTGATTTACTACGCTAGTAAAACTCTAAATGGTGCACAATAAAATTACACCACGACAGAGAAAGAATTACTAGCAGTAGTTTTCACATTTGATAAGTTTCGTTCCTACTTGATTGGTACTAAGGTAATTGTTCATATTGACTACTCGGTAATTAAGTACCTTTTCACTAAGAAAGATGCCAAACCTCGTTTGATTCGTTGGATTTTACTTTTACAAGAGTTTGGCATTGAAATTAAGGACAGGAAAGGAACAGAAAACCAAGTTGCCGGTCACTTATCAAGGCTGGAAAATGGCGCTGAAGATCCAAACTCTTTGGAGATCCATGACTCATTCCCAGATGAGCAGTCGTTAGTTACCTTGGCAACTCCCTGGTATACTGATTTGGTTAATTTCTTAGTTAGTGGTATTTTGCCTTATAACCTTACTCACCAAGGAAAGAAGCGGTTCTGACATGATGCTAAGCATTATTGTTGGGACGAGCCTTTTTTATTTAAACAATGTGCAGATCATGTGATAAGACGATGTGTTCCCGAGGAGGAGCAGGACAATGTGCTTCAACAATGCCATTTTTCACCCTATGGAGACCATTTTGGAGGAACTCGCACCACAACCAAAGTCTTACAATCCAGCTTATATTGGCCTACTCTTTACAAAGATGCTCAAGAATTCTACAAGAGGTGTGATCGTTGTCAGCAAACAGGGAATATTTCACGCCGACACGAGATGCCACTACAGAATATCCTTGAGGTCGAGTTGTTTGATGTATGTGGGATCAATTTCAAAGGACCATTCCCATCCTCATTCGGAAATTTGTATATATTACTTGCCATAGACTATGTGTCTAAATGGGTTGAGGCAGTTGCAGTTCCCAACAACGATTCCAAGACTGTGCAAAAATTCTTACAGAAAAACATATTCACACTATCTAAAACACCAAGGGCAATTATCAGCAATGGTGGCACACACTTCGACAATAGGCTAATTGCCAAAGTGCTGGAGCGATTTGGAGTGACGCACAAAATTGCCACGGCATATCATCCATAGACAAATGGGCAAACCGAAATTTCCAATCGTGAATTAAAGGTTATCCTTGAAAAAGTTGTCAATCCTTCTCGAAAGGATTGGTCAGAAAGAATTGATGAAGCACTATGGGCCTATCGAACAGCATTCAAGACACCTTTAGGCATGTCACCTTACAGACTTGTCTACGGCAAGACTTGCCACCTTCCGGTAGAGATTGAACACAAGGCTTATTGGGCGATCAAAATTGTCAACATAGATTGGGAGAGAGCTGAACAAAAGCGATTATTGGACCTTAACGAAATTGAAGAATTTTGTGCCTTAGCTTACGACAACGCAAGAATCTACAAGGAAAAAATGAAGCGTTGGCATGATAAGAAGCTATTGCCACTGCAATTTTTGCCCGGACAATTAGTACTCCTCTTCAACTCTTGGCTGAAACTCTTCTTGGGAAAATTGAGATCGGGATGGTTTGGGCCCTTCAAAGTAGTCAAACCCTTCTACCATGGTGCCGTGATAATCAAGTCTACCATTGACGAATATGAATTCAAAGTTAACGGGCAAAGATTAAAGCACTATGCTGGCAACCATGTTGAGCGCGACAAGGAAGTGGTTGCTTTAGGAGATGCATGATCAAGCTTTCCCTTAGTATTTCTTATCTATTTTCAGTTTTATTTTTAATTTTGAACTTATTTTATTTTTGGATTTATTTTATTTTTATTTTCAATTTTAGGATTCTTTTATTTTTGTTTTTGCTTTTATTTCCAACCACAGCCACAAGATCATCTATGGCCAAAGACATCAAAACAATCCACTGCACCTGACATCACTGTGCCTTCCCCGGTATTTTCTGTCGACATACTTGCCTCGGTAACTACTGCACATGCTAAAGAGATCGATGAAGAAAATGAAGCACGCGATGAATTTCAAGAGGCAACATCAGTCACACGCACTCAAACATCACGAATCGGCAAACAAACCAAGCAATTGGCACGAAGAAAACTCTTCATTCAAGGTGACGACCTTTCCGACTAACTCATTTGTATTTTATTTTAATTTTTGCATGCATTGAGGACAATGCTTCTCTCGAGTTTGGGAGGGTATTTGTTTTTAGTTAGTTTCATGATTAGTTGCATTCATCTTTAGTAATAACATATAGGTTGCATATGTTACTTGTCATGCCTTTGATTGGATTTAATTACTTGAACTTGTTGAATATCCGATGATGAATTTTTGCCACTGCACTTAATTGAAAGAACATTTAAATTTTAGGATTGCATAAAAAGAACCTAGAATTTTACTATTATGCTAAATATTATGAACACGGTTGTGGCTTGTTGATTGAAAGAAACTTAGTGAACTTAGGATTGCTTAAAATTTGGGTCAAATTTAAGTTGAAAATTAAAACCTTATTTTCTTGCTAGAGGTGCCCGAAACCAGCTCTAGTTATCACACACTTAAAAATTGCTAGAGGTGCCCAAAATTGGCTCTAGTTGATTAACATTAAAACAAGAAATTCCTTATTTTACTAGAGGTACCCAAAATTGGCTCTAGTAAAAAAAGATAAAAAAAAATATACCCCGATAATTAAATTAATAAAAACCTATTGTTCACATAGAATCTTGAAAATCAACTTGTACTCAACTACGCACACACATTGTCACAAGCATTATAGTTTGGTTCCGGGAAATTTTTGTGCCATCCAAAAAATTCAAAAGGTGATCATACTTTGTGCCACAGTTCTGAGGTTTGAAGGCAAATTTAAAGCATGTCTTTGATAATTGAAGTCTAGGCAGGTAATTATTAGATTTGCATTGCTTGAGGACAAGCAATAGTTTGAGTTTGGGGTGTGTTAAGTGTTCAAAAGTACTATTTTTATAAGCCTTTTTACTCATATTATTGTTAGACTTAGGCTCATTTTAGTTGCATTTTTAGTCATTCATGCATAATTGCATAGTTTCCTTCACCGACATACTTGATTTCATAATCGAATTATTTTTGTGGAAAAAGATACTGTGGATGTGTATTTTGTGTGTGTACAGGATCAAATTGCCTAAGCAATCAGGAACTGCCATGGCAACTAAGGAAGGAAACTGAAGGATCTGCCAAGGCAATCGAAGATGTATTCTAAATGCCATGCTGAGCAGATTACTGAGGCATGTCGGGACAAATCCACCTCATTAGGGATAAGCACGGAAAGAAAGAGATAAATCCCAAAAATTTGGATTTCCATCCAGCATTTAATGAAGATTTAAATTCAGATTTATAAGGAGTTCTTGGAGATTAAAAGGAGATTAAATTTCAAGAGTTTTAGGAGAAGTTTTTGGAGGAATAAATATATAATAAAAGAGATCTATTTCTTTTATTCTATTTAATTCCAGCTTAACTCCCTCCTCAAGAAAAACTTTGACCTAGCCATCTCCTATAAATAGAAGACTTAGCCGCCTACCTAGAGAGGTGCAATTGGGAGATAATTCGACAAAGGGGGCTGCTCGACATCTTCTTATTTTTCCTTTGTTTTTATTTGATTCATGTTTAGGAATTTTATTCTTGAGTTTATTTTGTGCCCAGCCATGAAATAAACTTATTTGCTTGGGTTATTGTGTTTTTGTGGTTGTGAAAACGATTGGATTTGTTTAGGTATCGAGTTTGCAATTTTACTTCAAAGTTTGTTCATTCTTGGTTCTTAAATTTTGCGAGTGAATTGGGAGAGAATCTCGTTAAGTCATCCATTTATCTAATAGCGGGCGAGCTAGATTCAAGAAACGAATGAGCATGGTCTTTATTCAATCAATCGATGGTGAAGACTAATTCAACTTAGGGATAAGTTGCGAATTTCAACGGCTAAAAGGAAAGCAAGATAGGTTGTTGTCCACCATTGGTTCATGCAGGGATGTATTATCAAGGCATGCACAATTACAGTGTTTTGAGTTAGGGATAACGAGAAGCCATTAAAGAACGCTTCGCCGAACTTTGAAGGTTGTCGGCCAATTGCCCAGGCAACCGCTCAATTTCCAATTGCCCAGGCAATCGCAGACTTACCCAGGCAAACGCAGATTTGCCCCAAGGCAATCCAACTGGATTCAATTGTTGAGCAATTGAGCTACTCTAGCACTCAATTACCACAATGGTCCATTCAATTATCACACCACGACTCATGATAACCTAACCGACTCTCTCTTATTTAATTACATCTTTCTTTTATTTAATTACTCTTTTATTTACTCGTTAATTAGAACTCCTACAATCATCAATTTGTGTTTTTACTTTCAGTGCGAGAAGTTAGATTCTTGAAGTTGCACCAATCCCTGTGGAGAAGATATATATACTATACTATAACTTGCGACGTGTACGCTTGCACCAATTGGGAAGCACTTAATACGCATAACACAACGCGAAAGAAATAGATAACTTCTTATATGGCTTAGAACAATACCTTGTAGCTTTCGAAATTGTGGAGGAGGCCTCTAAGATTCAAACCGTAGCTCTATATCTCACCGACACCGCCATGCTATGGTGGAGGAGAAGGCGCAGTGATATCGAGAAAGGTACGTACACTATCTCTACTTTCGATGACTTTAAAAGAAAGCTTAAACAGTAATTCTATTCGAAGAATACTGAGGACGAGGCAAGAGCCCACTTGCGAAGACTAAAATAATTAGGGAGCATTCGCGAATATGTCAAAGACTTCACCAACTTGGTGCTTAAGATCCATGATCTCTCCGAGAAGGACTCACTCTTTAATTTCATAGATGGACTCCAACAATAGGCCAAATTGAGTTAAGGCGTCGTGCGGTACAAAACCTTGTTGATGACATAGCCGTAGCTGAGAGTCTCGTCGACTATACTAGCCACAAAGAGTCCACCGCAAAGCTAAAGGATTAGAAGAGCGGTCAAGCTAAAGGTGGGGGGGACAAAACCCAACGCAAGGAGGGCCACCAAGTGGACAACACCTCTAAGCACAAAGAATCACCCTCATGGAAGGGCCAGGATAAAGGTAAATCCAAGGAATCTCGAGGCATGAGAAGACCACCATCCAATAAGTATTTCATTTGCGACAGCGATCATTGGGTTCGAGAGTGCCCACAATGGTAAGCTCTTAATTCGCTCCTAGCAAAGTATCGAGAAGGCAGTGACGCCGATAGAGGCGAAGAAGATGCACATATGGGATCCATGCAACTACTCAACGTCATTCAATCCGCCCCAAAGACTGAAGCCAAAGGGTTGCTACATGTAGACGTCATCGTTAATGGAAAAGCAACAAGGTTCATGCTAGACACAAGTGCGTCTCATAACTTCGTCTCTCTTGAAGAAGAAAATAGGCTTGGTCTTAGAGCGATGGGGGAAGGAAGATCTATCAAGGTAGTTAACTCTGTCGCACGACTCATCTATGGCATCGCTCGAGGGGTCAAGAACAATGTCAGAGCATGGTCTGGCCATATGGATTTCTTTATAGTACAGATGGACGACTTTAAACTCGTTTTAAGACTTGAATTCCTCGATCTAGTCAAAGCAATCTTGATGTCATTTGCCAATAGCATGTGCATTATGGATGGAAACTAGGCTTAATTGGTACCAACAACCAAGGCCACCAAGCAGGAGACTAAAGTGCTCTCAGCACTTTAGTTCAAAAAGGGCATTAAGAGAAATGAGGAAAGCTACTTAGCCATCCTCAATGAACATAATAAAGAAGAACTAAAGCACGACGAAGATCTACCAAAGGAGATAGCCTAAGTTCTAGAAGAATTCAAAGACGTTGCACCTCTAGAGTTGCCAAAAAGGTTACCACCAATGAGAGAGATGGACCAAAAGATCGAGTTAGAACCATGCACAAAGCCACCAGCTATGAGTGGCTATCGTATGGCACCACCTGAGTTGGAGGAGCTTAAGAAGCAACTCAAAGAAATACTCAATGAAGGGTTCATCCAGCCCTCCAAAGCACCTTTTGGGGCGTCAGTCATATTCTAAAAGAAGAAGGACGGTTCATTATGGATGTGCATCGACTACCGAACACTCAACAAGATCACTATCAAGAACAAGTATTTGATTCTTTTGAATTTGGATCTCTTAGATCAACTCGGCCATGCACGTTACTTTTCAAAATTATATCTTTGCTCGGGGTACTACCAAGTGTGCATAGCGGAAGGTGATGAGCTGAAAATAATATGTGTCACTTGACGACATTGTAGTGTATAGCAACACCTTGGGGGAACATGTTGAGTACCTAAGGGAAGTGATCATGGTTCTACGGGAAAACCAGCTATACATCAAGAAGGAAAAGTGTTCCTTCACCAAGCTGGAAGTAATGTTCTTAGGGCATAAGATTAGGGATGGAAAACTCATGATGGAAGATGGCAAGGTGCATGTCATCCAAGAATGGGAGCCACCCACCAAAGTACACAAGCTAAGATCTTTTTCTGGGGTTGGTGAATTATTATCGCCACTTCATTAAAGAATATTCGACGATAGCTACACCGCTGACAAAGCTCTTAAAGAAAAACAAGCCGTGGGCATGGACACCAAATTGTCAAAAGGCCTTTGAGAATTTAAAAAGGGCCATCAGTGAAGAGTCAATGCTTAGCCTACATGGCCACAAAAATCCCTATGAAGTACACACTGATGCTTCAGACTTCGTTATTGGAGGAGTTATTATGCAAGATGGGCATCAGATTGCTTACGAAAGTCGAAAGCTTAACGATACAAAAAGATGCTACACCGTTCAAGAAAAGAAAAAGAGTGCCATCATTCATTGCCTTAGAGTGTGGCAATACTACCTCCTTGGGTCTAAATTCTTGATCATGACAGATAACTTGGCCACAAGTTGCTTTCAGACCTAAAAAAAGCTAAGTCCAAAGCAGGCTCTACGGCAAGATTTCTCAGCCAAATTTGATTATGTCATGCAATATAAGCCTGACAAGGCAAATGTGATTACTGATGCGCTAAGTCAAAAGGCGGAGCTCGCAAACATTAGCCAAGTCACCAGCCCACTACTCAAAAGGATCAAAGAAGGCTTGCAACAAAAGCCACTTGACTGAAGTATTATTACCTTGGTAAATGAAGGTAAGACACGACAGTTTTGGCTAATCGATGGCCTACTACACCAAGAGCAACCGTCTTTATGTACCGAAGTGGGGCAACTTATGAAAGGAGTTAATTAAGAAGTATCATGATTCATTGTGGGTGGGCCACCCAGGTATGCGACGAACCCTTGCACTTTTGAAGTCTACTTATTATTGGCCTCGAATGCAAGATATAGTGGAGGAATATGTACGGGCATGTCTTGTGTGCCAACAAGACAAGGTGGTTCAACATCAACCAGTTGGGCTCCTAGACCTATTGCCAATACCAGAGAAGCTTTCAAAAAGCGTCTCTATGGACTTCATCACTTGCTTACCAAAGTCCAATGGGTTCGGAAGCATTATAGTCATGGTGGATCAATTTAGAAAATATGCTACCTTCATTACCGCACCAACAGACTGCACCGCAGAGGAGGCAGTAAAACACTTTCTTCACAATGTAGTCAAGTTATGGGGCATATCAACCAGTATCATTAGTGATCGCAGTCCACGCTTCACTAGGAGGTTCTAGACTGAACTATTCAAGATGCTCGGGTCTGACTTAAACATTTCTACAAGCTTCCACCCTCAAAGTGATGGGCAAACGGAACATGTCAATGCCCTCTTAGAGCTCTACTTGAGGCACTATGTGAGTGCCAACCAACGAGATTGGGCCAAGCTTTTGGACGTGGCACAGTTTTCTTATAACTTGCAACAAAACGAGGCTACCAACCGAAGTCCTTTCGAGATCATCATGGGGCAACAACCAACCACCCCACTCTCCCTTGCCACACGCTATGAAGAGAAGAGCCCAGTAGCCTTCAAGTTTGCTAAGTCGTGGCATGAGCAAACTGAGTTAGCTTGATTGGCACTACACAAGGCCGCCAAAAGAATAAAGAAATAGACAGACAAGAAACGAAGGCACTTGGAGTTTAAGAAAGGTGATCTCGTCTCATTAAAACTCTTGCCCCAACAATTCAAGACCTTGCGAAATGTGCATAAGGGCAGAGTATCTTACAAACTCGAACTACCACCAAAACTTAAGATTCATCATGTCTTCCATGTGAATTTATTAAAGCCATACCATGGATACGTGGATGATCCTTCACGAGGGGTTTCCAAGAGAGCGCCCACAGCCGTAGTCACTTCATTCGACAAAGAGGTGAAAGAAGTGCTAGCGAACAGAGTAATTCAAAAGAGGGGCGTATCAAGATATAAAGAATACTTCATCAAATGGAATGGTCTGCCCAACACAGAAGCAAGCTGGGAGTCCGATGAAGCACTTTGGTAATTCAAAGACCAACTCCAATAGTTTAATGAAACTGTGACAAGGGCATCGCGAGCTTAGGTGGGGGAGAATGTCACGACCCGCCAACATGCACCGAGGTTAACTCAACTTTCTTGGGCCTTTTGAGGCAAGCATGCACCAAGGAAACTTCTAGAATGGCCTGGAGTGGCCTGCATCCATCTTAATAGAATGCCATAACGTTCTGCGAGGTTCCATGAGGTTCTACCCAAGTCTAGACACATCCGAAAAGCCTTAGAAGACCCTAGAAGACTTTGGAAAAATTGGGACAAGTTTAGAAGTCTCTATAACTCTCTAGAACCTTTTAGACACTTAGGGAAATATATAGATCCTTGTAGACTTATCTAGAATTCTCTACACTTGTAATTATCTCCTAGTTACTAGGTTGATCTAGAAACACCCCTTAAGGAGGTAGAGGCCTATAAATAGGGCCACCCCCTTCATTTGCAAACCATCCAACAACATCTCAAGAATCGAACAATCTAAGAAAGCCTTGTAAAGCTCTCTCAAAGCTTAATACAAAGTTCATTTCTCTTTTCCTTCAAAGTCTTTCTTGCCTTCTCTAGTTTTTCCTTTTACTAGCTTTTGCGTTTGTGTGAATTAAGACTTGTTAGCATAATTTGTGAGTGCTAACACCGACAGATAGCTTGAGGAAGTTTAGTCCGTGACATTAGTCTCAAAACCAACACCAACCTAAACTCACTTTCCAGACTCGAGCCTGAACAAACCAAATCCAGTTTCAACCACTTTCTCTCTCTCAGTCATGTCCCTCAATTGTTGTCCAATATCCTAGCTCAACTTCGCTCATCTTCTAGCCATTATCAGTAACCATTCATCGAATTTTGTCCTATATAACACTAGTTGAAATTATTCGAATAGAGGGATATAAACAAAGACTAAGGCTCATTTAGCATTGTTTTTAGAAAGTATTTTTGAAGTTGAAAATATTGTTAGAGACATAAATAATGTTAAGATTACTTTTAGAGAAAAATATAATTGAATTTTCAACTTAAACATAAAAGCTGAAATTTTTAGTTTTGCGATTGGAAAAGATTTGTGACAACCAAATTACAATTTTAACCTTCATTTGTTGTTATGTTTATTTATATTTTATAAACTTATAATTTTTACGGAGACATAATTATATGATTAATAAATTACTTTGTAGTTGAAAAATTATATATATATATTATCATGTCAAAATTTTTAAATAAAATATTTTATATTTTTTATATTTTTATGGAACACGTACAATTGTTAAAAGTATTTTAACTTAAAGCATTATAAATAAAAAAGTTTTTATATTTTTATGATAATTTAAGTAGACATATTTCATATATTATAACAATAAAGAATTTTGATATCATTTAAATATATATATATTAACTTACAATATCATGTCTAAGGTGATATTTTATCTTCTCAAAAGCACTTTTTGACAGTAATATTAAACACTTAAATCTTAAACTTAAATATCCAAAAACACTTTTATACTGCAGTTTTAAAAGCAATAATAAACTTAAGCTGAAACACACTGTTAAAAGGCCCTAAAAGAATATTGGGTAAAGTAGACAAACGATCACTAAATTATCCTAAAAAATATAAAATGGTCACCAAACTTCTAAAGTTACATAATGGACATTAAACTTTAGTTTTTTGTTACAAAATAGTCAATGAGTCGTTAACTGTTATTAATTGGGTGACATAGCAGTTTATGAACATTTGTATAACAGCACATTTAAGCCTCAATATTTACACATTCAATCAATTTAGGTATCAAGAACGAGGGTTAAATTAGGACTAAATTGACTGAATGTGTAAATATGGAGAATTAAATGTGTTATTATTTAAATTTTCGTAATTGTCACGTCATTCAATGAACTACAGTTAACGGCTCAGTGACTATTTTGTAATAAAAACTAAAATTCAATGCTCATTATGTAACTTTTGAAAGTTTAGTGACCATTTTATATTTTTTAGAATAGTTTAGTAACCATTTGTGTATTTTACCCAAGAATATTTTAAGGGGTACATCGAAAAAAAATAGAACATTAGACAGTAGGCTTCTCAGCCACCATGGAGTGTCCACACCCTCATGTACCCTGCCAACACCACTTCGCCACACGAACGGTAAGCCTACTACTACTTAGTAGTGTTACAATCGAGTCGTTCGGATCGGGTTGATTTTCGATTCATGTTGCTTTCAATTTAGGTTCAATTATGGTTTGATTCGGAATTAATTTGGCTCTATGTTATATTGAGTCATTTAATTTTCAGATCGAGTCAATTAAATCGGTCAGTTTTCGATTTGAGTTAATATATGAAGCTGGTCTTTTAAAGGATAAAAAAATATATTAAATCATTAAATCAATACTAAAGTTGGTTGTTAATAAATAATATAATACAAAAAGAAAAATAAAACAAGCATACTTTAGCAAATTAAATTCAGGTTACTTTTAATTTGGGTTATTTTTTAGGTTCGCGTTGTTAATTAATAATTAGTGAAACAAAATATTTTAAAATTTAGTGATGAAGTTAAAATAGGAGCTATGGAGACCTTCCGTACTTATTAAGAATTGAGCATGGATCCAAAAGAAAAATAAAGGAAAAAGGAAGTATTAAGTGCGTGAAAGGCATTTAAAGCAAAACCCCAATCCATGTGAAGAAAAAAGAGAGGCAAATTTAAGTAGTAGTAGTATTAGTTTGATATTGATTCAGTCTCCGGGCAACAGTAGCATAAGACATGGGGGGTCCAATGCATGCTATTCTCGGAAGACCCATCAATGCTACGAGGAATGAAACCAAATTTGACCACTCCAAAATTTCAGCTCTCCACCCCATCCCAACCCAGCCCACCACCATTTAACTTCAAATTTAACAATTCATTTCAATCATCCTTGGAAAAGTTAATTTCTCATTATACACGTAAGCTCGAACAAAACTCGACTCCACTGGAAAAAAATTTAATTTTTTATTCGATTTAACTTAAATCGTAATTTTATAAATTCGACTAAAAAATTTTTAAATAAAATTTGAGGTATAAAATAGAAGTTCGAATAACTCGAAAAATTCAGTAATTAGTAGATCAGTTTTCAAGTTAAAATCAAGTTTCTTAACTTTACTTGACATATGTATATCGCATATGAAAAATATAATAAATATGTCTATATGTATATCGTAGATGGTTATAGAACGTTGTTATTGGAATAATTAGTAACATAACATGATAAATGTTTACAATTAAATTAGTATCATTAATTGATCAATTGGTCAGTGATGCTCATGTTTATCTTATCTTATATGAGTTTGAAGTTCGACATTTTATCTTTAAAATGTAAAAGTTCTCTATTTAGTAAAAAAAATAACAAAAAACTCATACAAGTTGACTGGAACTTCATAAACATGACTTGAATTGAAAATTTTTAAATAAAATTTCAGGAACTGAAATGGGGTAATTGACTAGGTGTTTCTCTAATAAGAAATAATGGTAGTCTTTTCCTCATTTTTCCAAATGAGGTTTTTAATTTTGATTGGCAATTAATAGATAGCTAATAGTGAATTAATAGCTGATTTGACTAGCTAATATTATTAGCTGATTGTATAAAAGTGTTTGGTAAAATTAACTGATAATTAATAGTTGTTTAATTATTTAAATAAGCAAAATGACATATAAATACATGATTATATTCGATACTTGTTTGATTAGTTTATTAAATGTTAATTAAATTATGAAAAACAATTTGTTTTAATATAACATTACTAAGCATATTCGCAGGATATATATATTTATTATTTATATAATAATTTTTAATACAGTTTAATTAATAATTAAATTTAAATATAAATATAAATGTGTGAGAATAAAAAGAAAAAAATAAATTAATTTACAAATGTTACAATATAAATACATGAGGGTAAATAATTAAAATAAAAAATATTAAATTTAAATTATTTGGAGATTTTTTATAATTTTTAAAGGTAAAAAGATATCTATAACTCTTACGTCAAAACCTCTGATTTTAAAAAGCTCTTATTAACAATTTTTTCAAAATTAGAGGTTTTACCCCAATCGTTATTCTAATTCGTTGTTCACCAAACATCCAACTTAGCAAATTTAATCGGTCAAACTTTTAATTTTAGCTCAAACCGCTATTTACCAAACATAAACGATATCATTCTCACATTTAAAAAAATTAATTTTTTTTGAATAGATTGAATGCTCACCCTTACCCCTTACACGCTATAAGCTTTGTTGATGATTTTCCATATATTTGGATTAGGGATTTTCCACCATCTTTCCCTGTTTCTTTAGGATGAATTTTCCTGATTTATTTCGCATGACTTTAATTTGCAAATAAGTTATACAAATAATCCAATTACGATTACAAGATATACAAAATTTTATTTATATGGAAAGAAAAATGATATAAATATTGAATCCAACGAACGGCTCGATAAAAAATATAATGATATTTATCTTAAAAGATTTAAATTCAAAGACTCGTACATGAAGAAGGGTGTGAATATTGTCAAATGTTTAACCAATTAGTCAATTATTGAGTTTGTTTAAAAAATAACACAATTATTATATGAGGCATATGAGAACAGTTTTTAAATTTCAAATCAAAATCAAGATATAAAATTACTCTACAAGAATATCTCATTCTCAATACTCGGATACTTTTTCATATACTATTAGCAGAAAGGCAAGGAAATCCAAGTGTCTTGAACTCATAAAAACAGAGCTTTCTTTTAGATGCGAAAATAAGCAGAAAACGGTCCAGAATGCTGCGTTTGAGGCATTGACCAACAGCCGAAAGAATTGATTTTTGTTGTAAGAAGTAAGAAGTGGACAAATTTTACACATAGGCATGTGATAAAAAGATTGTGCTGGTCTCCCACCATGCACCACCACCTCGCTTCAACAAAACCACAAGAAACCCAAGTTGTTAAAGTGCAATCTTTTATTAAATGCAACCGTGTTCCATCAGTTTTGAGTATTTTACAAGCACCTTAGCCATAGACCCCACCATTTTTTTTTCTGATTTTATTCTTTTCTCAATCCATTGCCCAACAAGCATAATTCAACAGTTGCTATATGTACTCCATGGAGAAAAAAAGACGATTGAAATTTGTAAATGAACGTGCTCATGTTTGAATTACTCTATATACATCGTTGAATATCAAATACTATAGAGAATCCCCCAAAAGAAGGAAACTAACAAGAAAAATGAAATCTCTCCCCCAAAAAGTAGTCAAAAAGACAATTTCTTTAAAACAAAGATTAGCCCAAAATCCGAAATTGAGAAGAAAGGAAGAAGAGTTATAACATACCTGGGATTATCTATCTTTCCATTTTGGCTCGGTAATCTTTCAATGGCGTGTTAAATCAAACACTGAAGCTTTTAATAATCAGGCATGAACTGACTCATCTTCCCTTCTTCGGTTGCCATCTTTTCCTCTGTAATTTTCAACCAGATACAAACTCCAGTAAAGCTAATCATCAAACTAGCAAGTCCACTTCCCAATCCGATCCCAACAATGGCCAAAACAGACAACCCTTTGCTTTTCATAGGTGGTAAAGGGTATCCATAAAGACCCTTATTTCCTTGAAAAGAAGTAGCATTGAACCTCGGCAAATTCTCACTTCTGTTCCCTAAAGACGCTGGTATCGGCCCGGAAAGCTTGTTGTTGGAGACATCGAAAGCTGACAAGCGAGCCAGAAGGCCTAATTCGGGAGGGATCTGACCGGTAAACAAATTGTCGTGAAGATCAATGACGTTTAAATAAGCACACAACGTAAGCTGCTGCGGGATCTCTCCTTCTAAACGATTTGACGAAAGATTCAACACGGCAAGATTGACCAGGTATTGTAGATCTTGTGGGATGGGACCTGAGATAGAGTTTGAAGACAAATCAAGCGACTGAATATTGGTACAATTGGAGAGAAAAGGCGAGATGGAGCCTTGGAGAGAGAGGCTGGTAAGGGAAAGCTTGTAGATTCGACCGTTGTTACAAGTGGCACCAGGGAGGTAAGAAGTGAAACCGCTACAAGGGTTTGCAAAGGTGGATTTGGTCCAGTTTCGCAGGTTGTTTAAAGGGTCTTTCAAAGTTTGGCTTAACTGAGTTAAACAAGCCTCGTCATTCGGATCTGGTGCAGCCAATGGAAGCGATGCACAGGTTAGCAGGAAGAGAATTAAAAGACCCATGTATTAAAAGAAATGGTGTTTGATGAGCTTTAAACCCTTGGATGTCTCGGCTATGAAGATGAACACAGGAGTATATGGGGAGAGAGGAAATGGTGGTGGGGGTGGACTTCGAGAAGACGGGATTTGGCAAAGTGAGAGAGTGATGGTGACAAGACGGGAAATAGAGTGAGAGAGAGAAGAGGTGAAGGGGAAGTAAGGGAAGGTTTAGAGTATCTAGGGAAGCAGCAGCTCAGCAGGGCGCAGGCAATGGTTGTTGTATTGTCGTCGAGTCGAGGGTTTGATTTATACGTTCAAGAACGGTGGGGAAAAACCAGGGAACTGGTGATTTTGCGATTGCTTCATTTCCGTGACAAACACAAGTAAAATGTTAGCCATTTGATGTGACTGAATCCTCATCCATTTGCAAATATGCAAAAAAAAAAAAAAAAACTCATAAGCCGAGTGACTGCTAATGTTTCAGGGAAATATAGAAAAGTTCTTTTGGTTTGAATGGATATTAAAGTTCTTAATTGGACGCAAGGGATGGGTTTGAGGTTGTATTAATCCATATTTACATGTTTTATAAATAAATTTAAAAAAAGTATTAAATTTAATTTTTAAATATGTTGGATATTTTATTTAAAATTAAAAGCCGGGTATGGTTAGATTGTTTGGGTAAATTACACCCAATACTATTGAATATCAGGTGTTGTATTATTTATATTATTGTACTTTCAATTACTTCAATTATAGCATTAAATTTTCATTTTATTTCATTTGTATTATTAGACTATTAAAATTTAAATAACGTGGTCAAAACAATATTATTTTGGTGTAACGCTTGATACTCAAAAGACGTCATTTTAGTCACTAAACTTTAGTGATGTATAGATTTGATTACATCTGTTAAATTGGACTGATACACTACTAAAGTTTAGTGACTAGTCCACAATTATTTTGAGTATAGCGATGTGAAACTATTTTAAATTATCAAGTCTGTTTTAAGTTTGAATCATTTTAAATTTCAAGTATTTCAAGTTCACATAGATTTTAGATTCATCATGTGCAGGGGTGAGCAAAAATACTAAGTCTGTTGATTCGGTAGGTTTTCTATATTTAACCGATCAAAACTTTTTTTGTTTGAATAAATAACTTAATCGATCGACTTTAATAGTTTAAATTGACCTAACTTAAAGATATAACATTGCTCAATTAACAACTTATTTATATATTATAAATATGTTAAAAATAATAAACATAGTCGGTTTAAGTTGATTGATTCAATTATGAATTGATCAATAAAAGCATCTTAACCGTAGTTTAAACGGAGTTAGGAGATAATCAAATTAATTAAAACCGATATAATCAAATGGAGTTCTTTTATATAAAAAATCATTTATGACCCTTAGTTCAAAAAATAAAAATAAAAATAAAAATAAAAGCAGCGGAATGCAACAAGAATTGACATGGCCTATTTAGCTTGTGTGGTGACTAATGTGACACATTCTTCTCTATTTAAGTTTATGATATTGTAAACCCTTCATTAGTGGGACCTAAAAACAATTTTGCAAAAGATTTAGACACTATTGAAATCAATGACAAAAGAAATTAAAAGGGTGGGAAATTTGCCTAAAAATAATCAAGTTTCGTTGTCAAAAGGGCGAAGCATTTATTGTTTTTTGGGCAAACACTAATAATTATTGCTTAGGCATGCCTAATTTTTGAGACCGAACAAAGCCAACGCATGCTTGAGAGCTGGAGGGATATATCCCACTCATCATGTGGCAGAAAATTTAAGAATTTTTATTTTTAAAGTGGGGTTTGTCCTAATCGATATTGATTGCTTTGTTAATCAATCTTTTTGAGCTCACAAATTCAAAACTAAAGAGTCTTATGTTGAGGTATTGGCACTAAGATATTTACCTACTAATTAAATGATTAATTAAGGCTTTTTTTTATTTGCGTTGAGGTTTGACGTTCAAATATTTAAGGATTAGTTTAGTATTGTTTTTAATAATTAGTTGTGAAAATTTTGGTTTAAAATTGAGGTGTCTAATGTTGTTGTTTAAATGTGTTTTTGAAAAGATAAATGATTATTTGAAACACAACTTTGTAAAGTAAAAAAATATGCATTCAAATTGTATTTATATTTTTTAATAGTATATAATATATTTTTTAATGAGAGTATTATATAATATATAAAATATTTTAACTTAAATTACGATAAATTATAAAATATATTGAAAAGATAAAATTGTAATATTTGCACGAATTACATAAAAATATGTAAATTTTAAAATATTTTTTTATCTAAAATTGGCACGGTAAGATATAAAATTTTCAAATTCACAAATATTTTATTAATCGTGTAATTATGTCTTGATAAAAAATATAAATTTATAAATTATAAAATAAAAACATCATAGAATAATAAGTAAATGCTAAAACGGTAATTTGAGTTGAAATGTAATTTCTAGATACATTTTTCTCTCTAAAAATTATTTGTTTAACATTAATTATGACTCTAAAAATATTTTTAAGAGCAATGTTAAATAAGACCTAAGACAATTAAAAGAACTTATTTTAGGTAGCCTTGTAGAGGATAATTATTTAAAAAAAAAGAAGAAGCTAAAATGTAACTTTGAGATTACTTGAACCCTAGCAAGAAAAGAAAGTGATTAAATACTTAGGAAAAAACTTTGATACACATGTCGTGTAAACTTTAGTTTACACGTGCCTTTTAGTTTTAGGGGTTAGGATTTTAGTTCAGGGTTTAAGGTTTAGGTCATAGGGTTTAGAATTTAAGGTTAGTGTTTAGAAATTAGGGTTTAGGGTGTGGGGTTTAGTTTTTTAGGGTTAGGGTTAAGAATTTAGGATTTAGATTTTTATAGTGTAAATACACAGGCTTGTGTAAAATTAATTTTACACAGCCTGTGTATCAAAGTTTTGCCCAAATACTTAACACTATTTTTTGACAAATCTTAATCATACCTAGAGGGGAAAAGAAAACTCTAAGAAGAAGGAAGAAGAGTGTTCCTAATACGTCTAAAACCTATGACCTAAGAGAATTTAAGGGAACAAATGTGAACAACTTAGTCAATCGACCAAACGTGCTTGCTCACTTAACCACTAAATTAAATCATTTATTTCATTTTTATAATATACTATATAACTAAATTTGGGGTTGTCAATAAAATAAGGATAAATTACAACAAATGTTACTTAGTTATAAGTTTGGTAATAAACATGTCATTCATCTTTTAAAATAACAATTGAATCGCTCAATTCTATGTTTAGGAATAAACAAGTCATTTTTTTTTTAAGAGTAACAATTCAGAGAATCAACTATTCGTTTGTGAACAAACATGCCATTCAATTAAAATTTTGTGACAAACAAGTCACTCTATCATTAAAATTGAAATAAGAGCTTGGTATAATAACAATTTTAATCCTCGGAATATGCATTCTATTGATTTAATCCTAATTCAAATTAATCAATAAACTTAACCCTTCGTATTTAAAGATCTCATTAGTGAAGTGAGTGTGTCTATTACCAGACGACAATAAGGTTACAACTAATATATTTCATTAGTTTGTCAGTTGTCCAGTAGTAAAGTGATTGTGTGTGCTGAATTATCACATATATTAATTATCGGGATGATAGACAATAACATGGAGTGTGGTAAGTAGTCAGGATGGTGCAATGTCCATTTTTTAATATGAAGCGTTAAGTTTATTGAATTATTTTGAATTAGTACCAGATTAATAGAATGCACAAGTTTCGAGAACAAAAATTGTAATTTATTTTTTTAGCAAAAGATTTTATTTATTAATTAAAATAAAAAAATCCTCAAATAGGTGAACTGCCTGTACAATCAAGCAATCAAACTACGCATGCTAGTCAGATCACGGAAAAGCATCATACTAATACAAGCGTTGAGTGTGATTTTACGTAAAGCAGAACATATTGGATTAATTTTTGGAGTTAGAATCGGGAATAGTGAAGTTCGGATCTCACACATCCAATTCGCGGATGACCTGATCGTGTTTGTTGAAACTAAGAAGGAAATGGTCAAAAATGTGAAGCGTATCCTCAGGATTTTCGAAGTTGCGTCGGGGTTGAAACTAAAATGAAGAAGACTAAGTTATTTGGGTTAAACATGGAAGATTCTAATGTACAAAATTGGGCAGATTCGATTAACTGTGTTAAGGATATATTCCCTACTATGTACCTTGGCATGCCCCTAGGCCCTTCTAGAAATAACGGGGAGCTGTGGAATCCTATATTCGAGATGGTGAGAAAATGTCATGATAGCTGGAAAGGCAAGTGCCTGTTGTTTGGGGGACAAATTACGTTGGTTAAGTCAGTCTTACAGAGCATCCATGTTCATTATTTATTCATGTTTTAGATGCCTAAGCTTCTTGCTTCCAAATTCAATAAGGTAGTCGCCCACTTTATTTGGGGGGCGGCGTCGAACTGCTCCATACACTGGATTAAGTGGGAAAATATTTCCAAGTCTAAATTGGGCGGGTCTCGGATTTTTTGATGTTGGGTTGAGAAATCGAGCTTTGTTGAATAAGTGGATTTGGAGGTTCGCTCACGATCATAACTGTCTATGGCGTAAGGTGATTGTGGCTAAATATGATATCGGTTCTTCTTCATTATTGCCTAAGGGAGCTCGATCGAGAAACGTGCCATGGTTATGGAGAGACATATCAAGATCTTTATTAAATCCAGGTGATGCTTTTACAAAAAATCTGCAATGCGTTGTTGGAAATGGGCGCCACATCAATTTTTGGAAGGATTTTTGGACCGAGGTAAAATGGCCTTTCCAAGAATACTCGCAATGGTTGTCAAGAAATCTGGTAAGGTTGCTGATTTTGGTTTCATGGAAAATGGTGGCTGGGTTTAGGATATTGAGTTGAGGCGTAGGCTGTTCGTATGGGAATATGATATGTGGATCGAGTTCACGGGTACTATTCAAAGGGCAGCTAGTTGTTTTAATGGTGTGGATTCTCTAAAATGGATAGGGTCCTCCACTGGACAATATAAGCCTAAAGACTTCTGTGAATTTGTTGCAATGTTTGGGAAGCAGTAGATTCCATTTGGAAGGTGGTATGGTCGAACTTAGCCCCTCCAAAATTCGAAGCTTTTGTGTGGAAGGCAATTTAACTTCGAATCCCAACCAAAGCTGAACCTGCAAAGAGGGGGTGGCGGGGTGGGACTCACTTTTGTGTGTTCTATGCTCAAGCGAAGTGGAAAAGGTAAATCACCTGTTTTGCCATTGCACGTAGTATGGAACATTTGGCAAAAATGGTGTAACTTGTGGAACATCCATATTATCTTTCCGAGCACTATAAAATGTTTGTTACAGGTTTGAGTTTTACAACCAATTAAAGAAAGCTCAAAATCGATTTGGCTCATGGCGTTTTTTGGGATACTTTGGACGGTATGGCTCTGTAAGAACGAAGTCATCTTCAACAAAAAAGTATTTAATGAGGATTAAATCTTTGATTTGGCGATGCTTAGGATCGGCTACTGGTGTAAAGGCAAATGGCCGGGGTCCATTCCTTCAGTTCTGGATTTTATCAGATATCCGAATGTGTGCTCAATACAGGCGTCATGTAAATAGAGGCCGACACTAGGGGCATAGGTTGCACCTGCAGAAGGCTCGGTGAAATTTAACGTCGATGCAACAATTAATGGTTGTGTTGGGGCTGCTGGAATAGGTGGTTTTCTCAGAGACCATGCTGGAAAAATTCTTATTCGCTTCTCGAAGTCTATTGGTATCTCCGATCCTACAGGGACAGAATTACAAGGAATCTTGGAAGCGTGCAGTCAGTTTTCTTCATCCATTTGGCATGGAACCAAATCCCTCGTAATTGAATCCGATAGTGAGCTTGCAGTGTGTAGCGATATTTTTTTTTTTGGTTTTTTATTGAAAAATATTTTCTTTCGCGTGGGATTTTATAAAACCCGTATTTTATTTAAAAATGGAGTCGCCACCGGCCACTTAGGTAGGCCGGACACCGTAAAAAACCAGAGATTTTAAATTGATGGGTTCGGGAGTCGGTTACGGATGGGGAAGGATTAACACCCCACACCGCCCAAAATTGGTACTTTAATAATTACCGCTTTATTAATATTAGACTTTCCGGATTAAAGTGACGATTAAATTAAGATTTGGTTATAAGTGCGAGTAGATTTTAAAGGCCTCGTTATTCGAGAGTAAACGCCCAACCACTATCACTACGCCTGATACTGGCCCCGTTTACGCTCGAATAAAAGGGCGCTGCATTGACAAAATATATGTTCGTTATGCAAACTTAAAAAACATGGCAAATATAAATAAATACATTGCGATAAAAATATGAATAAATACTAACATAATGCAATACTAATATAACATAAATAAAATACTAATCTAAAACATACATACATAACTATTAATTTAACGCACAAATAAAAACAAATCTAACATAAATAAAATACTAATCTAAGACATACATACATACATACATAACTATTAATTTAACACATAAATAAAAACAAATCTAACATAAATAAAACATGAATCTGAAACATACATACTACCTCTACATATAATATAAACATGATACGGTTTTTTATATATATATTATATAAAAAATACATAATAGCAAAATTGATATATATAATATGCAACATAAATGATATTTACGCGTATATAGCAAACATAATAAAGGGACTAAAATGTATGAAACAAAAATAAAGATGCTACAAATAAAAAGAAACATAAATAAAAGGCATGAAATTAAATAACTTTAAAATGGCTAAAATCTGGAAAAGGACTAAATTGAAAAGGACAGAAAATAAGAGGGAAAAAGGGTGAATAAAAGTGAAAAAGACAGAAATAAAAGTTCAGGGACCAAAGGCATGATTATTCCAGGACAAAAATGAAAATAAGAAAGAAAGGGAGGGACCAATGACGTAAATTTCCCATTAAAAGGACGCAGATCCTCTCCGGGTATTCGGATCACCGCGGTTCGGGTCGCTTCAAAACGACATCGTTTTGAGTTTAGCCCATTTAAACACCCAAGTGTTATTATTTCTTTTATAACCGGTAAAAATAAACCTAACCCTAAGATTAAGCTCTCAGTCTCCCCTTCTCTCAACCCAGACTCACGGCGGCCGCTTCTCAGCTTCCAGACAGCCGTTCATCGGCCCACGACCTCACGGCAACGGCCGAGCAACCAGGTAAGCTTCTAACCTTTTTATTTCGATTCGAAACGAAAATAAAAACAACAAAAAAACCTTAATTTTGAAACTTAAAAAGATTTTTGATTTTGATTTAAAAACTTACAATCTTTCCTAGATTACAAGATTCTTGATCTCGAAAGCCCCTAACTTCTCTGTGTTTTTTTTTCGAAGTCCCTATGATTTTTTAGATAGCCACGAAATCCCCCTTCTCTTTCATTACATTTTTGGTTTCTTATATCCGGTTCCAAACTAACAAATCCTTTTTTTTAATTGCTGCAGATCTGGTATGATGGAGATAATCCAGATTTTGGGGAAATGGGTCTGAGATAGGGTATGGTTTAAGGTATGGGTTCGGCCAGAGGGTAGTTTAGATTTTGATTTTGATTATATTTTTGGATTTTCTGGATTTTGTATAGATTTCAGGGATTGGGATTTTATTTGGGGTTTGTTTTGGTTGCCGGTGAAGAGGTGGCCGGAGCATGGCGGTGGCAGTAGAGGAGGGCGGCGGCGGCAGTGGAGGGTATAAGGGTTAGGTTAATTAGGGTAAAGGGCATTTTGGTAATTTTATATTTGGGTCGAGTTAGGTTATGGATCCGGGTCGGGTCGAGTCTGAACCGAGTTTGGTTTGGGTAAAACGGGTTATTACAGTTGCCCCCCTTTGCTCATTGTTGTGTAACGACAATAGAGCAAAGGTTAAAAATAACACGTTTTGTCTGGTCCGGCTGAGCTTCTTCTCTTGACGTACGTCTTCGTTCTTCTGTAGATCTTCTTTCTCTTTGATGCAGGTCTTCTTTCTTGTCTTGGTTGATCTACCTTGTTACTCTTGGGGTGCAAAATCTTCAAAATGGGGGTTGTCTATTGGGGAAGCAAAATGAGTGCGACTCACTACATTATCGATAATAAGCTAATACCTAAAGAGAGTTTGACCCGGCTGCAACACCGACGAAGAGGCAGGATCTACAAAATTTGATCCAGCTGGCTACAACACTGATAAGGAGACCTGGTCGAAAGATAGATGTTGGACCCCACTACTCCATCAACAGAGAAGTAAGATCAGAGAACGTTGGTAACATGGATTCAACCACCCCATCAACGGAGGGCTGGATCGGATAATGGCAACATGGGACCAGCTACACCATCAGCGGAGAGCTGGATCAGAGGACGACTGCAACTTGGACCTAACCACTCCATCAGCGGAGGGCTAGATCGGGCGATACATTTTTTGAATTTTTCATTTTTATTTTTTTCATTTTTCTTTTTCTTTCTTTCTTCTTTTTTTTTGATTTTTCTGATTTTTCTCCTTCTTCTTTTTTCTTTTTTCCTTATTTTCCTTCTTTTTCTTTTGATTTTTTCTTTTTTGATTTTTCTTCCTTTTTCTTTTTCCTTTTGATTTTTTTTCCTTTTTTTTCCTTTTTTTTGATTTTTCTTTCCTTTTTTGATTTTTCTTTTCATTAATAAAAGGAATTGAAAATCAGTAAAGTTGGATTTATCAACGGAGAAGTAGAACATTAACTGGAACCCTACTATACCATCAGCGGATAAGTAGGATAGCAGCAACTGGGACCTAGCCACTCTATCAGCGGAGGACTGGATCGGATAATGACGACCAATAATCGGTTACACCATCAGCGGAGAGCGAGATTAGAGGACAATTGCAGTTGGACCTAGCCACTCCCTCAGTGGAGGACTAGATTGACTAATGACGACCTGGAACCGGCTACACCATCAGCGGAGAGCAGGATCAGAGTACGAAGGGAGCTTGTACCTGGCCACTCCATCAGCAGAGGACTGGTTTGGATAATGACGATCTGGTTTGGATAATGACGACCTGGAACCGGCTACACCATCAGCGGAGAGCAGGAAATGAGGGCGACGAGAGCTTGGACCCGGCCACTCCATCAGTGGAGGACTGGATTGGATAATGACGACCAGGAACCGGCTACACCATCAGCGGATAGCAGGGTCTGGGGACGTCGGGAGCTTGGACCCGGTCACTCCATCAGCGGAGGACTGGATCAGATAATGACGACCAGGAACCGACTACACCATCAGCGGAGAGCAGGATCTGGGGACGCGGGAGCTTGGACACGGTCACTCCATCAGCGGAGGACTGGATCGGATAATGAAAGTTGATATTTTTTTTTATTTTCCTCATTTTTGATTTTTTTCAATTTTTGATTTTTTTCGATTTTTGATTCTTGGTTCTTGATTTTTTTTTCAACTCTATTTTTTTTATAAATTTTCTTTTTCTTGAACTATACAAAGAAGTAAGACTCGAGAAAAAAATTAGGTCTGGTTGCACCGTCACCGGAGAAACAAGAACTGAATAGAAATTCGATCTGCTTGGGGAAAGGTTCGAGATCTTCAGGATATTTATATTGTTGCACCATCAGCGGTAAAGCAGAATCTGGAAATTGTTGGCCTATCAACAATGACGCAGGCAAGATCTGGAAAAGTCTACTTCTGTTGCTCTACTGGCGGAGAGGTATGACCTAAAAATGAAAAAACATTAATCAGTAAATGTTCAACAATTTGTCACTGTTACCTTTTACTGATGTTTCAGCATCCTCTTTGTGTTTGGCCTCCTCTAAGACTAAGGGTTGGCCTTCTTGTCATTGCCCTCACATCTGAGGATGTTCGGTCTCTTTTTGAACCTTTTGTAAGCAAAAATGCATGAATTTTATGCCTAAATGCATGTGTCTATCCTAAATGCAAGGTGACTTTAGTGTATGCATTGAACATAGATGTTTGACGTATGCAAGGATGGTTCAATGCAAGATGAATGCATCTAAATTTATGAATGCGACATAATTTGATTTTTGGTCTTCAAAGGGATGCCCCTGACTTTCGATTGGTCATGTCGGAATCTTGGTTTTTCATTCGGTAGTGCCCCGACTTTGCCCTGGGTTCGATCAGCTTTCATTTGAGTGGATGCCCCAAAAGTTCATTCATTACATGACATCATCTGACACTATTCTTGTAGTAAATTTGAAACTTTAAGGTGATGTATTTTGGATATTCAGAACTCAGATATGAACAAAAGATGTTTGCATTGCTACTTGTAGTTTTGATCCCTTACAAAATACTCTCACCACTATTGTACTTAAGTCTGTGAGGTTGATTTACAAAAAGTATTACTCTGAAAGTGATAAAAACTACAAGGGGACCTGCCATGGTCAGGACAGTGGAATACTTAACATGGTCCAGTTCAAAAAACCTTCAACACCCTCAGTTGGCATCTTCATGCTTCGGAAAAGGGTTCCCACTTGTGGCTGAACTTACAGGGTTTTCAATACTTATAACACCGAGCTTGAGGTACTTTTCTACCAGCCTCTTGAAGCCCCAACAATTTTCAATCGTGTGGCTCGCCTGTTCAGCGTGATATTCGCAACTCGCGTTAGGATCATACCACTAAGGGAATGGGGGTTGCATCGGAGCCTGGTGGAAAGGTACCACTATATGGGCTTTTAGCAGTTCCTTGTACAGATCTCCATACGACATCGGCAGGGGAGTGAACTCTATCTTCTCAGTGTTCTTCCTCTGACCAGAACCTTGGCTTGAGGCAACGTGAGCACTTGGCACGGCTTTAGATTGCACAATTGTGCTGGGCTTAAAATAATTTGCATTGTAAACTCCCGAAGAGTTCACTTCCTGGTCTTTCCTTCCATGGTAAGGTTTCTTATGGGACGAACTTCCATCGTCAATTTTTCCAGTCTTGAAAGCATTCTCGATGAGCTCACCGGATAACACGAGGTCGGCAAAATTGGTAGTCGCGTTGCCTATCAAGCGACCCAAGATCGGACCCTCCAAAGTTTGTACAAATGTGACCAAGGTCTCCCTCTCACTGAGCGGGGGTTGGACCTGAACTGCTATATCCCTCCAGCGCTGAGCGTATTGCCTAAAGCTTTCATTATACTTTTGTTTCATCTGTTGCAATATCCACCGGTCTAGCATCATATCATTGACGTGTCGGTACTGCTCCATAAAAGCTTTGGCCAAGTCTCTCCACGACTTACTCTGATGACGGCTCAACTGATTATACCATCGGGCAGTAGATCCTGATAGATTGTCCTGAAAGTAGTGAATTAACAGCTTGTCGTCTCGGCCGTATCCAATCATCCTCCGACAGAACATAGTGAGGTGAGCGCGGGAATAGCTTGTCCCGTCATATTTCTCGAACTCTGGGACCTTGAATTTAGGGGGTAAAACCAAATCCGGGACAAGACTAAGTTCACTGGCATCGAATCCACTGAATGTATCCTCTATTCCCATAGCCTCTAACTTCTCTTCGAGTCTCTTACATCGATCTTCGATTTCCTTTAAAGCTTCTGCCTTTGGCTCCTCGGTCTCGAACAGATGATCCATTTCTGAGATAAAATTTTCAGCTTGATTGCCCCCCGGGCTTAACTTCTGATGCAGATGGCTGATTTATAGGGATCGAAGTACCGGCCTGATATAGGTAAGACTTTCCCCGAGAAATGATCACCCGAGGTTGAGTTTCTGGTTGTATCCTAGTTTGAACGGGCGTGAACCCCGGAGGATACATAAGATCCTCGTCCCCAACACTGGTTTAGGATTTGAAGTGGGATTACAATAGAGGCATCTCTAAGCTCGGGAAGCTTTAATCCCAACATTTATTCCATTTGGCCCAGCATGTCTTGTTGTGACTTTGCAAGTTGTTCCCTCATATCCTGTTGGACTCTCGCCAACTGTTCCTCAACCTGTTTGGCTATGTTCGATTGCAATTCTTTCTGATCTTGCTTAATTTTTTTCAATCTTTCATCGTTCGCCATCTTTGTTTTGTACCGGGTTCTATATGGATGCTGAGCTGACTGATCTTCTACTTTATCCAGTATCACTGTCATAGGGCACCCCTAGAGTCAGTTTTCTTATTTTGAAAATGAATGTATATGCATGCAAAATGTGTCATAAATTGATGCAATGCAAAATCAAGATTGTGATGATGTTGTGCAATGATGCAGGTGAAATCCATGCGATGAGAATAAAATGAAGCGAGTTAGTACCAAATGAAAAATAGAGTAATAAAAAAACTATACATAAACAAGAAAGAAGGCACCAGAGCCTAAATAGGGTGACCACTAATCAGGCAGAGTTTCACATTGCTCTAAAGGGTTGGCTCCTACGGCTCACTATATACAGTTTTTGTGCTAAGAGGTACCCGAATTGTCCTTGCTGTCCTCTACTAATAGTAGCAAGGCCCCTGATCATCACCCATTATAGGCTCCTTTCAACCGGGTTCAACTCAAGGGGACCTATTCGCTTATACTCATACGAAGGAACGATATCCTCACGAAAGTATAAGGTACTCGAGCCCCGAAGGTACTTAATAGGCCCATACGAGAGAACGATATCTCCACGAAAGCATTAGCGTTTTCCTCTCACTTAAAAAAACGGGTTTATATGTCATATTTTAAATGCGTTGAAACAAATGTGCAATTATAACCGAATGTTATTTTAATAGTCACTTTAATCCGGAATTTCTGATATTAATAAAGCGGTAATTATTTGAAAAAAGCTCGACTCTCATTTGTTTTTGAAAAACAAAAACTCTCCCCAGCGGATTCGCCATCTGTAGCGATGTCTCTCTCGCTAAAAAGGTGTGGTTTTTTTTGAAAGTATTGTCTTCCGCGTGGGATTTTAGAAAACCCGTATTTTATTTAAAAATGAGTCGCCACCGGCCACTCAAGGTGGACCGGACACCGTAAAAAAACCATATATTTTAAAATGTCAGGTTCGGGAGTCGGTTACGGATGGGGAAGGATTAGCACCCCCACACCGCCCAAAATTGGTACTTTAATAATTACCACTTTATTAATGTTAGACTTTCCGGATTAAAGTGACAATTAAATTAAAATTTGGTCATAAGTGCGAGTAGATTTTAAAGGCCTCGTTATCCGAGAATAAACGCCCAACCACTATCACTACGCCTGATACTGGCCTCATTTACGCTCGGATAAAAGGGCACCGCATTGACAAAATATATATCCCTTATGCAAACTTAAAACATGGCAAACATGGATAAATGCGATAAACATATAAATAAATACTAACATGATAAAATACATATCTAACACAAATACATAAACATTAATCTAACGCATAAAAGAATCTAAAATAAAATATTATTCTAAAACATGCATAAATATTAATTAATATAATAATATGTACAAATAAATATACATATATAATACTACAAAATTTCTTAAAAAAACATATAATAATACTTTAATATAATATGAAACATATCTTATATACCAAAATATATATAATAAATATATATATTTTAAAAACATATAATATAATAAAATCATATAATTTAGCAAAATATATTATACTAAATACAAAAATACATACATACATACATACATACATACATACATACACACTACCTCTACATATAATATAAACATGATACGGTTTTTTTTATATATATTATATAAAAAAATACATAATAGCAAAATACACAAATGATATATATAATACGCAATATAAATGATATTTACGTGTATATAGCAAACATAATAAAGGGACTAAAATGTATGAAACAAAAATAAAGATGCTAAAAATAAAAAAGAAACATAAATAAAAGGCATGAAATTAAATAACTATAAAATGGCTTAAATCTGGAAAAGGACTAAATTGAAAAGGACGGAAAATAAGAGGGAAAAAGGGTAAATAAACGTGAAAAAGACAGAAATAAAAGTTCAGGGACCAAAAGCATGATTATACCAGGACAGAAATAAAAATGAGAAAGAAAATGAGGGACCAATAATGTAAATTTCCCATTAAAAAGACGCAGATCCCCCTCGGGTTACTGGGTCACCGCGGGTCGGGTCACTTCAAAACGACGCCGTTTTGAGTTTAGCCCATTTAAACACCCAAGTGTTATTATTTCTTTTATAACCGGTAAAAAATAAACTTAACCCTAAGATTAAGCTCTCCCAGTCTCCCTTTCTCTCAACCCAGACTCGCGGCGGCCACTTCTCAGCTTCCAGACGGTCGTTCATCGGCCCACGGCCTTACGGCGGCGGCCGAGCAACCAGGTAAGCTTCTAACCTTTTTTATTTCGATTCGAAACGAAAATAAAAACACAAAAAAGACCTTGATTTTGAAACTAAAAAAGATTTTTGATTTCGATTTAAGAACTTACAATTTTTCCCAGATTACAAGATTTTTGATCTCAAAAGCCCTTAAATTCTCTGTGTTTTTTTTTGAACCAAAAAGCCCTCTTTTAAATCTGATTTCCTGGGTTTATAACACCCATTTTACACTCCAAAATAACAACTACTCCTATTATTTTATTATTACAGATCTATTGATGATTTTGACAAGATTTAATCCGATTTTGGGGAAATTGATAAGAGATAGAGAGATATGGGCGTTGTATGGATTTGGTGGCGAGGAGGGTAGATTTAGGGTTATAGTTTAATTTAATTTTAGGGTTTGTTTTGTGGTTTAATTTAGGTTGGGATTTTATTTTCCAAATTTTGGTTGTGAGGTTGGTGGCGGAAAAAGGGTGAACGGGCGGTGGCGGTGGGCGGCGGAGTGGTGACGGAGGAGAGGAGGGGCGGCGACGGTAGGGTTAGGGTATTAGGTTAGGTTTTTTAGGTTTTTTTATATTCGGGCGAGTTAGGGTTTGGATCCGGGTAAGTTTGGATTCGGGTCGGTTTGGTTGAGTTGGGTTATTACAGTTGCCCTTCTTTGTTCATTGTTGTGTAACAACAATAGAGCAAAGACTAAAAATAACTCGCTTTGTCTGGTCGGGTTGAGCTTCTTTTCTTGACGATGTCTTCTTTCTTCAGTAGATCTTCTTTCTCTTTGATGTAGGTCTTCTTTCTTGTCTTGGTTGATCTACCTTGTCACTCTTGGGAAGCAAAAATCTTCAAAATAGGGGTTGTCTGTTGGGGAAGCAAAATGATTACGGCTTACTATTGTTAGCGAAGACGATAATACCTAAAGAAAATTTGACCCAGCTGCAACACCGACAAAGAGGTAGGGTCTACATAATTTGATCTACAAAATCGGAGGATGAAAGTTCTCGGCTACAACTCACGGCTACAACAACACCGAGACCAGGTCGAAAGATAGATGTTGGACCCCACTACTATATCAACGGAGAAGTAAGATCGAAGAACGTTGGTAACATGGATTCAACCACCCCATCAGCGGAGGGACTGGATCGGATAATGGCGACCTAAGACCGGCTACACCATCAGCGGAGAGCAGGATCAGAGGACAAATGCAGATTAGACCTAGCGACTCCATCAGCGGAGGACTAGATCGAATAATGACATTTTTGAAATTTTTCACCATTTTTTTTTCATTTTTCAAATTTTCTTTTTCTTTCTTTCTTCTTTTTTTGATTTTTAGATTTTTCTCTCCAGGCGATTTTTTGATTTTTTTTCTTTTTTTTTTTTTTTTTTCATTTTTTTCTTTTTGATTTTTCTTCTTTTTTCTTCTTTTATCTTTTCTTTTTTTTTAGATTTTTTCTTTTTTTCTTTTTTTAGATTTTTCCTTTTTCTTTTTTTATATTAATAAAAGAACTTGAAAATCAGTAAAGTTGGATCTAACCTCGCCATCAACGGAGAAACAGAATATTAACTAGAACCATACTACACCATCAGCGGAGAAATAGGATAGCAGCAACTGGGACCTAGCCACTCCATCAACGGTGGGACTGGATCGGATAATGACGACCAGGAATCGGCTATACCATCAGCGGAGAGCAAGATTAGAGAACGATTGTAGCTTGGACCTAGCCACTCCATCAGCAGAGGGACTAGATTGGATATTGACGACCTGGAACCAGCTATACCATCAGCGGAGAGTAGAATCTGAGGACAACGACAACTTGGACCTAGCCACTCCATCAGCGGAGGACTGTATTGGATAATGACGGCCTGGAACTGGCTATACCATCAGCAGAGAGCAAGATTAGAGGATGATTGCAGCTTGGACCTAGCCACTCCATCAACGAAGGGACTAGATTGGATACTAACGACCTGGAATCGGCTACACCATCAACGGAGAGCAAGATTAGAGGACGATTGCAGCTTGGACCTAGCCACTCCATCAGCGGAGGGACTAGATTGGATACTGACGACCTGGAACCGGGTATACCATCAGCAGAGAGCATGATCTGAGGATGATGGTAGCTTGGACCTAGTCACTCCATCAACAGATGACAGGATTGGATAATGACAGCCTAGAGCCGGCTACACCATCAGCGGAGAGCAAGATTAGAGGACGATTGCAGCTTGGACCTAGCCACTCCATCAGCAAAGGGACTAGATTGAATACTGACGACCTGGAACCTGCTACACCATCAGCGGAGAGCAAGATTAGAGGAAGATTGCAGCTTGGACCTAGCCACTCCATCAGTGGAGGGACTAGATTGGATACTGATGATAGTTGCTAAATTATCTTCCGATTTTTTCATTTTTGATTTTTGATTTTTTCTATTTTTGATTTTTTCTTGCTGTTGTTTTTTTTTCTTCAAATTTTCTTTAAATTCTTCTCTCTTTTTTTTCAAAATTTTTCAATTTTCTCTTTTTTTATGATTTTTTTCTTGAACCGAGAAAAAATTAGGTCTGGCTGCACCGTCAGCGGAGAGACAAGACCTGAATAGAAATTTGATCTGCTTGGGGAAAGGTTTGAATCTGTTGCACCATCAATAGAGAAACAAGATCTTCAGAATGTCTATACTACGCACCATCAGCGGTAAAGCGGAATCTGGAAATGTTGGCTTCCATCACACTATTGTTGGAAGAATGAAATCCTGAAAAGGAGAAAAAACATTTTTAGTAAATTGTTCACAAAATTTGTCGCTGGTATCTTTTATTTAGATGTTTTAGCATCTTCTTTGTGTTGGGCTTTCTCCAAGACTAAGGTTGGCCCTCTTGTCATTGCCCCCATGTCGAGGGTGTTTAGGTTCTCCTTCGAACCTGTTTGTAAGTAGAAATGCATGATTTTTATACCTAAACGCATGGTGACTTCAGAGTATGCACTGAACATAGATGTATGACATATGTAAAAATGATTTAATATAAGATGAATGCAACTAAATGCATGAATGTGATATGATTTTTCTTGCCCTCATGGGATGCCCCTGATTCCTCCCGGGTCCCGTCAGGATCTCAGTTTTTCATGCGACGGTGCCTCGACTTTGTCCTGGTTCGATCAGTTTTATCTGAGTGGATGCTCCAAAATTTTGTTCATTACATGACATCATCTGACACTGTTCTCGTAGTAAATTTGAAACTTTAAGTTGATGTATTTTGGATATTCAAGACTCATATATGAACAAAATATGTTTGCATTGCTACTTGTAGTTTTGATCTCTTACAAAATACCCTCACCGCTATTGTACTTAAGTCGGTGAGGTTGGTTTACAAAAAGTATTACTGTGAAAGTGATAAAAACTATAAGGGGACCTGTTATGGTCAAGACAGCGCAATACTTAACATGGTCCAGTTCAAAAACCTTCTACACACTATCAGTTGGCCTCTTCATGCTTCGGTAAAGGGTTCCCACTTGTGGCTGAACTTGTAGGGTTTTCAATACTTATAACACCGAGCTTGAGGTACCTTTCTATCAGCCTCTTAAAGCCCCAACAATTTTCCCAAGATCGGACCCTCCAAAGTTTGTACAAATGTGACCAAGGTCTCCCTCTCACCGAGCGGGGTTGGACTGAATCGCTATATCCTCCAAAGACCGAGCGCATTGCTGAAGCTTTCATTATGTTTTTGTTTCATCTGTTGTAACGTCCACCGGTCTGGCATCATATCATTGACGTGTCGGTATTGCTCCAGAAAAGCTTTTGCCAAGTCTCTCCAGGATTTGATATGATGTCGGCTCAATTGATTATACCATCGGGCAGCAGATCCCGATAGACTGTCTTGAAAGCAGTGAATTAGTAGCTTGTCATCTCGGCTGTATCCTGTCATCTTCCGACAAAACATAGTGAGGTGAGCGCGAGGACAGCTTGTTCCGTCATACTTTTCAAACTCTGGGACCTTGAATTTAGGAGGTAAAACCAAATCTGGGACAAGACTGAGTTAATTGGCATCGAATCCACTGAAGGTATCTTCTACTCCCATAGCCTCTAGCTTCTCTTCGAGTCTCTTACATCGATCTTCGATTTCCTTTGAAGCTTCTACCTTCGGTTTATCAATCTCAAACAGATGATCCATTTCTGAGATAAAATTTTTAGCTTGATTGCCTCCGGTCTTAACTTCTGATGCAGATGGATGATTTATAGGGATCGAAGTACCGGCCTGGTGTAGATGGGACTTTCCCCGTGAAATGATCACCTAGGGTTGAGTTTCTGGCTGTATCCTGGTTTGAACGGGCGTGAACCCCGGGGGATACATAAGATCCTCGTCCCCGGCAATGGGTCTAGGATTTGCAGTGGGATTTACAACAGAGGCCTCTCTCGGCTCGGGAAGCTTCAATCCCAGCATTTGTGCCATTTGGCCCAGCATGTCTTGTTGTGACTTTGCAAGTTGTTCCCTCATATCCTGTTGGACTTTCGCCAATTGTTCCTCAACCTGCTTGGCTATGTTCGCTTGCAATTCTTTTTGGTCCTGCTCGATTTTCTTCAATCTTTCATCGTTCGCCATCTTTGTTTTGTATCGGGTCCCGTATGGATGCTGACCTGACTGATCTTCTACTTTATCCAGTATCACTGTCATAGGGCATCCCTAGAGTCAGTTTTCTTATTTTGAAAATGAATGTATATGCATGCAAAATGTATCCTAAATTGATGCAATGCAAAATCAAGATTGTGATGATGTTGTGCAGTGATGCAAGTGAAATCAATGCGATGAGAATAAAATGAAACGAGTTGGTACCAAATAAAATGATTAAATAAAACAAATGATAAATATAATAAAAATAGAGTAATAAAAACTGTACATAAACCAGAAATAAGGCACCAGATCCTAAATAGAGTGACCACTAATAGGGCAGAGTTTCACATGGCTCTAAAGGGTTGGCTCCTACGGCTTACTATATGCAGTTTTGGTGCTAAGAGGTACCCGAATTGTCCTTGTTGTCCTCTACTAAGAGTAGAAAGGCCCCCGATCATCACCCATTATAGTCTCCTTTCAACCGGGTTCAATTCAGGGGGACCCATTCGCTTATACTCATACGAAGGAACGATATCCTCACGAAAGTATAAGGTACTCGAGCCCTGAAGGTACTTGCTAGGCCCATACGGGAGAACGATATCTCCACGAAAGCATTAGCGTTTTCCCCCCACTTAAAAAACGGGTTTATATGCCATATTTTAAATGCGTTAAAACAAACGCGCAATTATAACCGAATGTTAGTTTAATAGTCACTTTAATCCAGAATTTTCGATATTAATAAAGCGGTAATTATTTGAAAAAGCTCGACTCTCATTTGTTTTTGAAAAACAAAAATGTCCCCAGCGGAGTCGCCATCTGTAGCGATGTTTTTTTTCTCGCTAAAAAATGAGTTTTTGGTTTTTTATTGGAAAATATTTTCTTCCGCGTGGGATTTTATAAAACCCGTGTTTTATTTAAAAATAGAGTCGCCACCGGCCACTTAGGTAGGCCGGACACCGTAAAAAACTAGAGATTTTAAATTGATGGGTTCGGGAGTCGGTTACGGATGGGGAAGGATTAGCACCCCCACACCGCCCAAAATTGGTACTTTAATAATTACCGCTTTATTAATATTAGACTTTCCAGATTAAAATGACGATTAAATTAAGATTTGGTTATAAGTGCGAGTAGATTTTAAAGGCCCCGTTATTCGAGAGTAAACGCCCAACCACTATCACTACGCTTGATACTGGCCCCGTTTACGCTCGAATAAAAGGGCGTCGCATTGACAAAATATATGTTCGTTATGCAAACTTAAAAAACATGGCAAATATAAATAAATACATTGCGATAAAAATATGAATAAATACTAACATAATGCAATACTAATAAAACATAAATAAAATACTAATCTAAAACATACATACATAACTATTAATTTAACACATAAATAAAAACAAATCTAACATAAATAAAATACTAATCTAAGACATACATACATACATAACTATTAATTTAACACATAAATAAAAAACAAATCTAACATAAATAAAACATGAATCTGAAACATACATACTACCTCTACATATAATATAAACATGATACGGTTATATATATATATATTATATAAAAAAATACATAATAGCAAAATACACAAATGATATATATAATATGCAACATAAATGATATTTACGCGTATAGAGCAAACATAATAAAGGGACTAAAATGTATGAAACAAAAATAAAGATGCTAAAAATAAAAAGAAACATAAATAAAAGGCATGAAATTAAATAACTATAAATGGCTAAAATCTGGAAAAGGACTAAATTGAAAAGGACGAAAAATAAGAGGGAAAAAGGGTAAATAAAAGTGAAAAAGACAGAAATAAAAGTTCAGGGACCAAAGGCATGATTATTCCAGGACAAAAATGAAAATAAGAAAGAAAGGGAGGGACCAATGACGTAAATTTCCAATTAAAAGGACGCGGATCCTCTCCGGGTATTCGGATCACCGCGGTTCGGGTCGCTTCAAAACGACGTCGTTTTGAGTTTAGCCCATTTAAACACCCAAGTGTTATTATTTCTTTTATAACCGGTAAAAATAAACCTAACCCTAAGATTAAGCTCTCAGTCTCCCCTTCTCTCAACCCAGACTCACGGCGGCCGCTTCTCAGCTTCCAGATAGCCGTTTATCGGCCCACGACCTCACGGCAACGGCCGAGCAACCAGGTAAGCTTCTAACCTTTTTATTTCGATTCGAAACGAAAATAAAAACAACAAAAAACCTTAATTTTGAAACTAAAAAAGATTTTTGATTTTGATTTAAAAACTTACAATCTTTCCTAGATTACAAGATTCTTGATCTCGAAAGCCCCTAAATTCTCTGTGTTTTTTTTCCGAAGTCCCTATGATTTTTTAGATCTCCACGAAATCCCCCCATTCTCTTTCATTACATTTTTGGTTTCTTATATCCGGTTCCAAACTAACAAATCCCTTTTTTTAATTGCTGCAGATCTGGTATGATGGAGATAATCCGATTTTGGGGAAATGGGTCTGAGATAGGGTATGGTTGAAGGTATGGGTTCGGCCAGAGGGTAGTTTAGATTTTGATTTTGATTATATTTTTGGATTTTCTAGATTTTGTATAGATTTCAAGGATTGGGATTTTATTTGGGGTTTGTTTTTGTTGCCGGTGAAGAGGTGGCCGGAGCATGGCGGCGGCAGTAGAGGAGGGTGGCGGCGGCAGTGGAGGGTATAAGGGTTAGGGTTAGGTTAATTAGGGTAAAGGGAATTTTGGTAATTTCATATTTGGTCGAGTTAGGTTATGGATCTGGGTCGGGTCGAGTCTGAACCGGGTTTGGTTTGTGTAAAATGGGTTATTACAGTTGCCCCCCTTTGCTCATTCTTGTGTAACGACAATAGAGCAAAGGTTAAAAATAACCCGTTTTGTCTGGTCCGGCTGAGCTTCTTCTCTTGACGTACGTCTTCGTTCTTCTGTAGATCTTCTTTCTCTTTGATGCGGGTCTTCTTTTTTGTCTTGGTTGATCTACCTTGTTACTCTTGGGGTGCAAAATCTTCAAAATGGGGGTTGTCTGTTGGGGAAGCAAAATGAGTGCGACTCACTACATTATCGATAATAAGCTAATACCTAAAGAGAGTTTGACCCGGCTGCAACACCGACGAAGAGGCAGGATCTACAAAATTTGATCTAGCTGGCTACAACACTGACGAGGAGACCGGGTCGAAAGATAGATGTTGGACCCCACTACTCCATCAACAGAGAAGTAAGATCGGAGAACGTTGGTAACATGGATTCAACCACCCCATCAGCGGAGGGCTGGATCGGATAATGGCAACATGGGACCGGCTACACCATCAGCGGAGAGCTGGATCAGATGACGACTGCAACTTGGACCTAACCACTCCATCAGCGGAGGGTTAGATCGGGCGATACATTTTTTGAATTTTTCATTTTTCTTTTCTTTTCATTTTCTTTTTCTTTCTTCTTTTTTTTGATTTTTCTGATTTTTCTCCTCCTTCTTTTTTCTTTTTTTCTTTTTTCCTTTTTTCTTTTGATTTTTTCTTTTTTGATTTTTCTTCATTTTTCTTTTTCCTTTTGATTTTTTCCTTTTTTTTATTTTTCTTTTCTTTTTTGATTTTTCTTTTTCATTAATAAAAGGACTTGGAAATCAGTAAAGTTGGATTTATCAACGGAGAAGTAGAACATTAACTGGAACCCTACTATACCATCAGCGGATAAGTAGGATAGCAGCAACTGGGACCTAGCCACTCCATCAGCGGAGGACTGGATCGGATAATGACGACCAATAATCGGTTACACCATCAGCGGATAGCGAGATTAGAGGACGATTGCAGTTGGACCTAGCCACTCCCTCAGCGGAGGACTAGATTGACTAATGACGACCTGGAACCGGCTACACCATCAGCGGAGAGCAGGATCAGAGTACGAAGGGAGCTTGTACCTGGCCACTCCATCAGCGGAGGACTGGTTTGGATAATGACGACCTGTAACCGGCTACACCATCAGCGGAGAGCAGGAAATGAGGGTGACGAGAGCTTGGACCCGGCCACTTCATCAGCGGAGGACTGGATTGGATAATGACGAACAGGAACCGGCTACACCATCAGCGGATAGCAGGGTCTGGGGATCTCAGGAGCTTGGACCCGGTCACTCTATCAGCGGAGTACTGGACCGGATAATGACGACCAGGAATCGGCTACACCATCAGCGGAGAGCAGGATCTGGGGACGCGTGAGCTTGGACCCGGTCACTCCATCAGCGGAGGACTGGATCGGATAATTAAAGTTGATATTTTTTTTGACTTTCCTCTTTTTTGATTTTTTTTCAATTTTTGATTTTTTCGATTTTTGATTCTTGGTTCTTGTTTTTTTTTCAACTCTATTTTTTTATAAATTTTCTTTTTCTTGAACTATACAAAGAAGTCAGACTCGAGAGGTAACACTTGTGAGCTTGGTTTTCACATTCTATGAAAGAATGTTTGCTCAACTTGTGATCAAAAAGACAAAATACTGATGATTGTAAAGACAAAATACTTATGATTGTAAAAGAGTCTTAGTGCTTAATTTTCACATTCTTTCATAGACAACACTTGTGAGCTCAACTTGTTATAATTTGCTCAAGTGTTTTAAGATTGGGTGAGTGTTTAAATTCTGCAAACATACATTTGAGAGGTTTTCCTAGTTTGCTTTGTTTTTTTCTCTTTGTAAAAGAGGGTTTGCTTAAGCTTTGGGATAGAAAGCTTTGAGTGTCTAATGGTTGCATCCTTAGCCTAGAAAAGGGGAAGAAATTCAATAGTGAATTTGGGAAAATCCATAGTGGGGAAGCTAAGGTAGTGGATGTAGAGCTTGGTTAGAATCTCAAACCACTCTAAACTCATTGTGTTCATTTTCTTTTATTGCTTCCACCACCAACACCCAAAATTGACATTCCCCACCAATTTGGCAAGCAAATCGGTTGAGGAATTCGAGGTATCAGAATGAGGCTCAATCGAGAGGTTTCACCACCTATTGTGACGACCCGAGAGGCTCGATTGATCCTACACTTCAACCAAACATCATAACGCAATCTATCGATAGGCCATCATTCTTTGACATGATCAACTACTCCTATTGGAAGAATAGGATGATGTACTTCTTGAGAGCCAAAGACTACCGTCTTTGGGACATCGTTCTTGATGGTCCGCTCATGCCAAAAAGATGCAAGGCAGAATGTAATACGGATGACCACAAGAAGATGGAGCTTAATGCGAAGGTATTGCACATTCTCCTTTATGTATTTTGCTCGGAAGAGTATGCAAAAGTTTCTTCTTGTGAAGATGCCAAGGAAGTATGGGACACGATGGAAGTCACTTATAAGGGAACAAATGAAGTAAATGAGATCAAGATTGGTCTTCTCAACCTTGAGTATGAGAACTTCAAGATGGACCCAAAAAAACACATCAAAGCTATATCTGATCGACTCTCTACTATTGTAAATGAATTCAAAGGGTATGGAGAAGTGATCTTGGAGGACAAGCTTGTGAGGAATTTGATTTATTCACTTCTTGACTCAAGGGATTCCAAGAAGACCGCCATCATTGAATCCAAGAATTTGAAAGAGCTCAAGCTTGATGAGCTTATGGGATCTTTGCTCACCCATGAGATGATGATGCCCAAGGGGAAGAAGAAGATAATCGAGCAAGGCACCAATGTTAATGTTGTTGCTCTCAAATCCTTCACAAACCAACAAGAAGATTCAAGTGGAGAGAATAGTGAAGAAGAAGAGATGACCAAATTCTTCTTAAAATTTGCTCAATTCATGAAGTGCCAAAATGAAGAATCAATGCATGAACCAAGAACGAAGAGGAATGATCCCATCACATGCTTCGATTGCAAAAAGTCGGGGCACACCAAGTACGACTGCCCTTATTTCAACAAGAAGTAATCAAAGAATAAGGCATATGTGGCTACATAGAGTGATGAAGAGGACTCCACTGAAAATGAGGTAGGCCATTTATGTTTCATGGCCATCCAAGATAAAGGGGTAACTTCTAACCCATCTAATTTAAATTCATATACCTTCGATGAGTTACAAGAAGACTATGATGGGTTGGTTTTGGAACTCAAGACTTCATTTTCTAAAAACAAAAGGTTGATTTCAAAATTGAAAATTGAAATGATTTACTTTCTAAAACCAATCTCGAACTTGAAGCAAGGTTTGAAGTTTTGAGAAAAAGAATTTGGATTTACAAAAATTTGCTTCTGAAAGTTCAAGAGGATCATAAAAGGGAAATTGATGACCTCAAAAAGAATTTGTTTTACAAAAGAGTTCAAAAATGTGAATTTGGAGGTAGCTCCAAATCAAATTTTGTTAAAACAATTTTTTATCAAAGACAATCTAGCGCCCCCTAGATTTTTAAATGAAAAATGTTTTCGAAGTATTTGGTTTCCAAAAAAACTACTTACTTCAAATAAAAAGGATGAAATTGTAAAATAGATTCCTAAGGAGACTAAAATTTGTGCAACTAATGCCATTGGATCCAAAACAATTTGGATACCAAAAATTACTTGATTGTCTTATTATAGGTGTGATGGAGCATTGATCAACAAAGTAATGAACCAAGGAAGCTCTATGCACACAAGGAAAAACACTTGAAGAATGAGGCTTAACATCCTACCTTTGATTCAAGTGGTAAAATTAGTTGATTTTTTTTCTTGTTTTATTTCTTTTGAATTCAACTAGTTAATCATGAATTGTTGGACTAAAAATTTGTTTGATTCTTGAATAAGGGGGAGCCACTTTCAAACAAAAGAATTTAATTGTAAATTTTTTTAAACCTCCATTGTTATGTTTTGAAAAATTCATTTTTCAAATGAATAAGGGGGAGCTTTTAACTCTTTTGAATCTATATTCTTTTATTCAAAAAATATTTCACAAATGGGGAGAATCACAAAAATAATTTTTCAAGTTGGTTTTATTATATCAAAAATGAGAGATCGTTAGGGTTTTTGTTTTGATATAATAATTGAAAAATAATTTTGGACTTATTTGAAAATATTGAAAAAATCCACTAAAGTCCAAAAACCATGAAAATATGTTTGAAATGGTTTCATAAGTTTTTAACATGATTTAAAAATCTTTTAGATGGCCAAAATGTCACATTTTTAAGGCCCGTACCGGTACACCTTTGGTTCGTACTGATATGCATGTACAAACTATTTTCCATAAACCAAACCGTGTACCAATACAACATCTGTCATACCGGTACAAGCACGATGGTTTCGAAATCCCCTTAGTGATTTTAAAACCTCCCTAGGTTTTAGTCTCCAACGGCTATTTCCCAAAAATAGGGTCGTACCGACACATGTACTCGCCTACCGCTAACAGCACCAGATTGAGAAATTTAGCATGGAAATCATCCCCAAAGGCTCTAATTCATCCCCAACGGTCGCCAACAGCTAGAATCTCATTTGGGAGTATAGAAGGGACCTTCAAGCACCAGAATCAACGAATGATCAAAAATCCAACATACTTACGATTGCAAAAAAGTCTTAGTGCTTAATTTTCACATTCTTTCACAGACAACACTTGTGAGCTCGATTTGTTATAATTTGCTCAAGTGTTTTAGGATTGGGTGAGTGCTTAAATTGAGAAAACATATACCTTTAAGAGGTTTTTCTAGTTTGCTTTGTTTGTTTCTCTTTGTAAAAGAAAGTTTGCTCAAGCTTTGGGATAGAAAACTTTGAGTGTGTAAGGGTTGCCTCCTAAGCCTAGAAAAGGGGAAGAAATTCAATAGTGAATTTGGGAAAATCCTTAGTGCAGAAGCTAAGGTAGTGGATGTAGAGCTTGGTTAGAAGCTCGAACAACTCTAAATTCATTATGTTCATTTTGTTTTATTTCTTCCACTACCAACACCCAAAGTTGATCTTCTCCACAAACTTGGAAAGCAAATCGATTGATGAATTTGAGTCATACGCTAACAAATACCGAAACTTAACAAAATATGTAACATTTTTTGTTGCAAACTAAAATTTTGAAACTTAGATAACATTTTAGGTTGGATCGAAACTTGTCGTGAAAGAACTTATTTGTTCAAGATATTCTCCATTGTTATCGATCGAAGGATGAAATGCTTTAATGAGGGAAAACAATTCTTATACATAGAAATAGCTTATTTTCAAGTTCTTTAACTTTTTAATAGTGATTTTGTTAATTCCGAACTAAAGCTAAGATTTTCTATTGGGTAATGAAGATTTCTTAGAATATATGAGTAATCTAAACTTGATTTTAACAAATTAAACTCAGAATTAGGAAATTGATGAAAGAAATAGCTTATGTTCAAATTTTTTAACTCTTTAATGGCGATTTTGTTGATTCCGACCTAAATCTATGATTTTTTATTAGGTAATAAAGATTTATATTGCGCGTATTAAGTGCTTCGCAATTGGTGCAAGTGTACACATCGCAAGTTATAGTATAGAATATATATCCTCTCCATTGGGATTGGTGCTACTTCTGGATTCTAACTTCTTGCACTGAAAGTAAAAACACAAATTGGTGATTGTAGGAGTTCTAATTAACAAGTAAAATAAAATAGCAATTAAATAAAAGAAAGATGTAATCAAATAAGAGAGAGTAGGCCATGTTATCGTGAGTCGTGGTGTGATAGTTGAATGGACTGTCGTGGTATTTAAGTGCTAGAGTCGTTCAATCGCTCTTCAATTGAATCCAGTCGGATTGCCTGGGCAATTGGGAATGGAGCGATTGCCTGGGCAATTGGGCGACAACCTTCAAAGCTCAGCGACGTGTTGTTCAATGGTTTCTCGTTATCCCTAACTTGAAACATTGTTAATTGTGCATGCCTTGATAATACATCCTGCATGAACCAAGGGTGGACAACAACCGACCTCACGCTTCTTTTAGCCGTTGAAATTCGCAACTTATCCCTAAGTCGAATAGTCTTCACCATCGAATGATTGAATAAAGATCATACTCGTTCGTTTCTTGAATCTAAACCTCCTGATCTTAGATAAATGGATGAATTTACAAGATCCTCTCCCAATTCACTCGCAAACAAAATTAAGAACCAAGAATGAACAAACTTTGAATTAAAATTGCAAACTCAAATACCTAAACAAATCCAATCGTTTTCACAACCACAAAAACACAATAACCCGAGCCAAATAAAATTAGTTCATGGTCAGGTGCAAAAGAAACACAAGATAAAAATTCCCTAGCATGAATCTAATCGAACAAAGAGGAAAAGAAGAAGAAATCAAAACAGCCCCCAATTTGCTCTCCCTAATCGTGCATGCCTTTATAGTTGGCGGCTAGGCCTTCTATTTATAGGAGATGGATAGGTCAAAGTCTTTCTTGAGGAGGAAGTTAAGTTGAAATTAAATAGAATAAAAGAAATAAATCTCTTTTATTATATATTTATTCCTCAAAAAACTTCTCATAAAACTCTTGGAATTTAATATTCTTTTGATCTCTATTAAATGCTGCTTGGAAATCCAAATCTTTGGGGTTTATCTCTTGCTTTTCGTGCTTATCCCTAATGAGGTAGATTTGTCCCGACATGCCTCGACAATCCGCTCGACATGGCCTTTAGAAAACAGCTTCGATTGCCTTGGCAGGCCCTTCAGTTTTCTTCCTTAATTTCTACGACAATTCCTGATTGCCACGACAATTCAGTCTTGCACAAAACAACACACAGCAGTAGTATCTTTTTCCACAAAATCAACTAAATTATGAAATCAAGCATGACGGTGAAGGAAATCATGAAAACATGCATGAATGCCTAATAATGCAACTAAAATGAGCCTAAGTCTAACAATAAATTGAGTAAAAAGGGTTATAAAAATAGTACTTTTGAATACTTAACAATTTCTTAGAGCATATGAGTAATCTAAACTTGATTTTAACATCTCAAACCCAAAATTTGGTAATAATGAAAATTACGATAATGCTTTTAAGCTAGAATTCTTGATTTTTAGTAAATCGTGGATTTATGTTGCACAAGTTTCGAAACTTAGAGCAAAGTTTTGATACTTGTAATGTAACCACCTAGTTTTGGGGTTAGAAAATCGAGTCTTGGACTGGGTATTGGGCCTTATGTTAGGAGCCCAAATTAAAAGTATTTGAATTTGAGCTTGTGGTAAAAAAGAAGATTGTGTGTGTTTATTTATTGTTTTAAAAAAATAATTAGATAGTATTTTAAATAAAAAGGTGTCTGATGGGATAGAGGAAAGAGAAGATATTATTGGGAGAGAAAAAGGATAGAAAATAGAAAAAAGTAAGGGGAAAGTTTTCAACCCCGATCTACGGTCGTTGGAGCCGTTATGGATTACACTGCCGCCACCATCGTCTTGAGCTCGACATGATGATTCAATTGGTGGTCCTCTCATTACCGTCAGAGCTGTCATTCGTCGGAGTGAAGAAGAATAAATTTTGGAGAAACTAATTTAAAAAGTTCCAACCGTCACCGCCGCAAACCAAGGTCCCCAACGTGCTCACCGGCCAGAGTACTGCGGATCTGGAGTTGGCCGTCGTCGTCTAGCCACCAAAGTCGATCGCACGCGCCACTATGCGCCGCCCTTGCGTGTGGGCGTACGTTGGCTGTAGTGGGCGGGTGTATAAAGGTTTCCTTGCACTGCGCTACACTGAATTTCGATCTCTAAGGTGCACAACAGCTTCCATACACCGTGCCACACCAAATCCCACTCACATGGGTACACCATAACGTCCATGCACCACGTCGCACGGGATCAGATTTGACTTTGACAGTTGCATTGATCGTTGACCAAGGCGTTGACTTTTTTTGAGGGACCCTATCTAGAAGGTTTCAATGTTTCGGGTCTATTAGAGTAGTTCATTTTGCCAAATTCGAACCCGGTAAGCTGTTTTTACACATTTAACCTTTTGAATTCATTAAAGTATGTGACTAAGTGATACTTGTGGTACTAATTGATGTAACCCCCTTGACCCGGTCTAGAAATAAAACCGAACTGAGCGAGCTACATTGGGTTTGCCGAAACGAACCCAGTAAGATGTTTTTCTTTTATCTTATCTAGATGCATCATTATAACCTATAGTGCATATGCTGGTAGAGGGTAAAATTTTAACTCAATCGGGCGTCAAATCGAGATCCAATTGCTCGCAATTTAGGGACCAATTTGCAATTCTAGAAAATTACAAGGACTTATCCCATTTTAAAGTTACCAATCCTTAATTAGTCAAGTTATATGCTTTCTGGTCAAATTTTAGCTCAAAACGATAATCCAAACTCATGAAATTACATGCATAATAATTAGGGACCAAAACGAGATAATATTAAAACATCAAACTTCATTTAAACCAACTTAAATGCTGGCCATATCGGAACACGGGCTAGCGTATCAGTACGTTATACATTTCCAAAAACTCGAATTCTAGTAGCTCAAACACGTATCGTAACACTCCTTCGTATATCAAAATGCCTAGCTAAAATACTTATACTCGTACAGAAACAATTGCTCGAGTACTGAAGCAGACCCTCGAAAAACACTTACCCATTTTGGTATATGGTCAAGTGTACCGAAACACCTAGACCCAAAATGTCCCAATTTGTTGGTTTTTCACAATTCCATGGATTCAAACATAAGCCAAACATGCTTCAAACATAAAGTCAATTATTCTAAAGATCAATCTGTATCATAACATCACATGAACATCAACAAGACGTAGCATAATGCTTCAAAAGAAAGTCTAGAGGCATGCATCCTAGAATCAAGACATCCAAAATCCAAAACATGAATCCAAAGCAATAACATCCATAAAAGGCCATTTACAAAGCCACAACAGCAATATAAACTTGCTCAAATATGAAGTTTAGCAAAAAAAAACCCCCCCAAAACACATTGAACCCCATTGCCTTTATTACTACAAGTCTAGTTCGAAATCATACTTTCGCGTTATTCAAGTCCTTGGATTTCTTTTGCTTGCTCATTGCCTCCAACCTTTAATTTTATGCATTGATGGACAAAGAGAGCGTAAGCACACAAGGCTTAGCGAGGAGCGCTCAAAAACACTACACCATCAATGCATTTAAAACTATTTTTCCAACTCACATGAGCTCAACATATTAAATCATCTTTCAAAACATAATGCCTTGAAAACATGCACTTAACACTTTCAAAAACTAGCATATTAAACCATATGCAACATGTATCATGGATCAACAACAAATCCCATTGTTAACCATCAATTTAAGCCTTCCCATGCATAATAATCTATATGCAAATCTTAAAGAGTAAACATGTATAAATCAACATTATACATCAACATCCATCAATATGATAAATTAACAATTATATTGGCTTTCAAGTGATCATGAACTAAGTTCCATTTCACAAAATATTACATCGGATACACGGATTCAACAAGTGTCTTCTCAACACTTCATGTCATCTTAACCAGAATTAAGGTACATTCAAAACCCGGGAACACCAACCCTAATCATCGGTTAGACGCATAAGCCACTAACGAGAGTTTTTGGTACCATATAACCTCTTGACATGTTAGGGTACTCGTGGTGGAGTATTATGTACACATAAACCCTTCAACACCCGATGTGACTTATTTATAGTGCACTATCATTCTTATGGCCGGCTAACTATATCTGATAACATTTTAAATCACATCACTTGACAATATAATTTATTGTTAACTATGTACCTCACTATTTTATATGCGTCAAACAAAAACGATTTCCAAAGCATTAAACCATGCTTTTACAAGTATTTCACATACTTACATGGATCATTTACCAAATGCATCCATCATCATTATATGATCAAAAATAGTATAAAACATACTTTAAATCATGCTTAAACAGTAGGTACCATGCAATTCAAAACAAGTGCATAAAATCAATTCCGTAAAGCACAACTAAGGGAGAAATCTCATCATACTTACTTATGAGTTTAAACCGGTGTTTTAAACTTAATTTAAACTCTCAAAACAACCTTTAAAACATTTCAAAGCAGAAATCCACGTTCTCAACCACCGATAACGCAAAGCCTCATTCGCCGATGCGAATTACCCCTCCAAAGCTTCCGAAGCAACACTTCAAGCTTGAGGACCGACCTCCTCTGATTTCACCACACAAAAACAGAGGACCCAATGCATCAAAATACATTCACAAACCTACAACATCAATCCACAACAATCCTTTACAAACTCTAGCCGAAACCTTTCCAAAACTACCGAAATCAACATCAAACATCTTCCAAACTTAACCCATCCAAAACCTAAAGGTTTGATCCATCAGTTAACTTCAATTTACATTCACAAACAACCTATTATCATCCTTATATTTCCAACATTTATTAAACAACCAAAACTCGCCAAAAACACATCACTAGCAACCTAGGAAATTAGAGATTCACATAGTTTCGGGATTCCAATATTAAAACCAACTTAATAACATTATAAAACATCAAAAACTTGATTAAAATCAATCAAGAACTTAGCAAAATAGATCCAATTCGAAAATTATATAATCACATCAATTAAACGTTGATTAAACCAATTTCCATAATTAATTCATCAAAACTCATTAGAAAACATATATAAAGGATCAATAACTTGAGAATTTCGATAAAGAACCATACATTAGAGGAGAAGGATGAAGCTCACCTCTAAAGTTGACTTTTCTCCATAATTTTATTAATTTACATGAGAAAACAAGATTAAAACAATAAGGTTTTGATAGAAATCAATTAAGAAATCTTTTGCAATTAAAAGATTGAAGAAATCAAGAAATTACCTGAAAATTTTGAAGAAGAAGAAAAGAGTGTTTGGATAGAGATAATTTGAAAGAAAATCTTTTAGAGAAAAGTTAGTTACGTGAAATTTACTTACGAATTAATTATGAAATTAATTCCCCAAAATCTATTTATATTTTCCAAAACCTTTTTAAAATAGCAAATTAAGGAGAAAAATGTGATATTAGACTTTGGGAAATACCTCCTTAAAGATTCTAAGTTTTGACCATTTTTTAAAACAGTCACTAAAAATAGTTTTCATTCTTTACATTTTAGTCACTAGCCAAAATGTTACAATTCCAAATCTCATTTTTCAAAATTGACTTTACCAAAAATATCCATATATTAAATAATTATTTTTAGATTTTTCCCGCACCAAAAAAATTTAATCTAACTTTAATCCCGAATTCGACTCGAATCTCTAACCCGGTCCACCGAACCTTCTAATCAACCTAGAAACTCCTAGGCCCAAAACTGGGATGTAACAATTGATATACGATGATTATTCGGGATCGAATATCGGATCAAGTGGAATATTCTTGAAGCTCAGATGAGGGTTTTGCGATAATAGCTTAAGGTTACTACACCTTGAACTCCTATTGCTTCATGAGCATCATAAATGTGATCTGCAAAATAAGTAGACAATAAATAAGCATGTGTTGAGATTGATACTATGAGACTTGATATCTATGAGATGCATGATGATGTTATGAACATAAGGAGACATGCGGAGGCTTTAGAGACCGTGAGAGTCGTTTTGAGAGGCTTGTATGACTACTTGATGATTTCTTGATTGATTGGTAATTGTGATACTTTGTGTGCTTGTTCGAAGAGATTGATGGGAATTATACTTAAGGTTTAAATATTCGAATAAATGATCATAGAGCCGATAATTAATGTCAATTGTTTAAATGCGTTAGTAAACAAACTTTAATGACTTTCATAAGCTTTAGAGATCGAGTAAGCATTGTAAAATCGTAATTCAAAGAAATGGTATGAACCCGTATTTAGGGTATCGGTACGAGCTTTAGTCGTACCGGTACGCGATTGGGGGATGTATCAATATGGGTCGACCTGTATCGATACCTGTGAAAATTTAGGATTTCTATTAAGCAATATTAGTATCGGTACGCGTATGAATATTGGTACCCAAGGGTACCGTATCGATACTCGTGTTCAAGTACCGGTTCCCATTGAATGGAATAATCTCTAATGCTAATAAAAATATGGAATTTAATGTGGGAAATTATTGAGATATTATGGATTAATAGAGATGATTAATAAAGATGATTAATGTACACTTCGATAATGAGTAATAACTTGGTAAATGTTGGGTGACTTGTTTATAATAGAAAACCATAGGGATCCTTGGTGGATCGTGTATTGTTACGTGCCAAGTATGGGCACTTGTATGGTTTGGGTCACTTTGTTGATGGGATCTGGATACCCAAAGAAAGTGTGTTGTAACACCATGGTTAGAGACACCGAATGTACGTTCCAGACATTGTATGACACTAGGCCTCATCTGATAATACTCGAGAAGAGATGCCGATTATGAGTGTACAATTCTCGAGGTTGTGTAACACCGAGCCTCACCTAAAGAGAGTGTGTATGTTCTCGAGGCTGTGTGACACCGGGCCTCTCTCTAGGTTTGTGGTACGAATTTGTGTGCTTTTTTTCTCGGTTGATCTAGTGAGATCCCGAGTATGGTTAGGCCCTGTGGGCCATGTATGATGATTGTTATGATGAGAGCATGTGTTTAGGCGACTAGTGGTAGCGCCATGCATTTATTTATCTCTCCTTATTGCTTGTACTAGCTTGCATGCTTATGTTTATGATTAGCATGAAGTATAGTAAAGTAGATGTGTACCATTGAGCTTTTTAAGCTCAGAGCTCAGAATCGTTGTTTCCGTGCGTAGGTTGATCGTCGGATCGTGGGTTCCAAGAGCACTATTAGTACGAGATTCCAGCACGTGGAGATTTTCAGAGTATGATACTTTTGTTTGGTGCGCTATGTATTTATAGGACCTTACGTGTTAAAGTATGAAATTCCTACTTTTGAAATTTGTATTAATCAAGCCAAATATTTAAATGTTTTAATTTAAAGTTGAGATCCTTTGTAATGATTTAAACTGTTTATCTATGTTTTTAACTATTAGATTCTAAATGTTTCAGAAATACCTTGTTTGGGCTAAACTCAGTTGCGAAATTTTATGGTTTTTGGGTTGGGCTTGAGGTTCAATTGTGACATCCGGGTCGAAGATGTTACATGTGAAATATTTTCATTCAAGGACGATCAAATTTTATATAATAATTTAGGTTGAAGTGAGTAAAATTTTAGGTTTCAACCTGAAATGTTACCCAAAATCATAATAATTTAAATTGCAACCGAAATTGTTACCAATATATAACATTTTAGGTTGGTAACCGGATAAAGGAAAGAAACGATCACACCATATTATTAGCCACATTTTAAATTTCGCACCCTTAGAGTCACCCCTCACTCGAGCCCTAACTACTTAACTGCTAATGATGAGAGAGCCGAATTAGTATGTTGGAAACTTTAAGGTGTATAAATTGGTCAGTCGTAGATTAATGCCATTTTTAGATTAACAGTAGCCGCGGCTGAAAAATATGACAACTGCATTTCCAGTACTTTCCCATAAATGTGCCATTTCAACTAGGTTGTGAGTAGGAATATTGTATGATTTCCTTGGATTTTAATGTATTATTAAAGAAAAGCAAACCACATCAACAACCAGTATTTCTTCTAAAAAGTTTCATCTTATCCCATGTATATATATATTGAATTAAAGTATTTAGTACCAAGTTGCCAATTATGTTGGCTTTTGAAGTGAGACACCTAATGCTTAAATGTTTGAATTAAAGTAAGCATTAGGTGTCTCACTTCAAAAGCCAACATAATTGGCAACTTGTAAGCTTAGGTTTGTACTAAATCTAGTTTGAGTGAGTTCTTCATTTCAGTTGGTCCACTCTATTTTATTGGTCATGTGTTTTGATGGGGATATTCATCTTAGTTGTAAAAGAATAAGACCTTATTGAATAGTTAGCTACTTTATTTAAACTCAACATCCAACCCCCCTTACAATAAAGTCTTACTAACAAATGCTTTCATTGCTTTAAATAATAATAATAATAATAATAATAATAATAATATATTTCTTGAATTCAATATATAAGGTTTCAAATGAGCTAGAAATAGAAGGTGAAGAATATAGAGATTATATATGGTTTCTGAAAATATTTTATTTTTTCTACTTTTTATTTTAATAGCCAACTGATGCATTACTTGTCGATGCAAAAATAAAACAAAGATAACTTATGTTTTTAAAATAAATGCAACCCAAGTGATTTTGTGCAGAAGTAGTGGTGGGATATCAATAATTGTTTTTAAATTTTTTAACACTCTTTACATTTATGATCATAAAAGATGGAGGGTTTTTTTATTTATTTTTAACACTGTTTGGATTTATGATCATAAAAGATGGAACATGTTTACTACCAAAATTGTAAATAATATGAACATTAGGTTGCTGCAAATTTAGTAATGATTTTAATGTGGTCGGACGAAGAAATTATTTTAGGACATGGTAGTTTAACATTTTAATTATATGAGTTTTTTTTAAAAAAAAATAGATATATTATAAACATATTCACGTAATTTCAAACATTTATATATTGCCCTAATTTTTAATCTTGACTTCGTCTATAGTGTGTGCTCTTTATTATGTTATTATTTGAATTTCCTTTCATTTTTAACTCCATAACTTAAAAAAGTACATATTTTGAGTTAATTCACATGTCTTTTTTCTCTTTTCCTTTCAAATTAAAATGATTTGTTTTTATACATGAATATTGCAAATGACCATCTCTCATTTTTTCTTGCTTACATTACTTCTTTATCAAACTCACTCAGAATTTATTTTCTCTAGAATTTTTTATTCATTCTTTATATCCTTTCATTTTTTTTCACTCAGCCAAACAAAATTACATTGAATTATCCTCATTATCAAGCTCATCAAACCTACAAAAGATCTTAATCGACCTAACCGGTTAAAAAGCTACATCTACTTCTAAACACAATAATTAAAAAGCTTGTCCTTTTGAAATTCAAAGCCTTTTAACAAAATGAGGGCAAAGAATTGAATTGCATTGAAACTTGACTATTATGGCAATTCAGAACTTGTTAGTTACTCTAATCCCTATTCCATTTTCAGATCCATGACAGTATCCTAGGAAATGATTTCTGTTTCAAATTAAATTAGCAAACGATTGGTAATATACGTGCAAATTAATTAATATCAATCACACACACTGATTAAAGTGTTAATTGTAGCGTATATAATTAATTATTTACTTTTGAATATATAATAAATTATGTCAATAATGTTTGGAGCAGGTGGTTAAAGCTCTCACTTGGCACCCTAGCTATGGGTTCAAGACTCAATAGGAGCAAAATTTTTCTTCCCCTTCTTAGTAGAAATTGTTAAAAAATATATAATATATTAAATAAAAACTTAGTATATGTTTCATTAATTTTTGTAGCAACAAACATGATATCTGTTTCGTAAAATAATTACATAATTATCATTAGAGTTTATTTTTTAACTTTAAATGTATTTAATTTGAATTAAAAATATATGAATTAAGAATCCTAAGCCTAGAATTACTTTTCGGCCATTTTTTAACCATGAATAAAAATATATGAAAACCAATTGCTAAACGAAAAATAAATATATTAAGGAAAATAAGTTAGATAATATCTTGTTATCTATTTTTTAGGCTTATGGGTTAGTTTAGTCTTCCGTAAAAAATAAAAACAAAATTCTCATGAATTTTTTTATTCAATTTAGTCTATCATAATTCAAATTGCAATTAACTTAGCATTTCTATTACGATGATTGTGTTGACCGTAATGTTGACCGTTAATAGACTATGACGGTCAATGCAGTTAACATTGTGAAAGGGCTTAATTAATCAAAATTTGAACTATAAAGGTTAAATTGAGTGTTCTATTTTTTTTTTTTGATGTATTAGACTTCGTTAAAATCTTCTTCCCATAGAAGGGAAAAAAAGTACCCCGACTAATAATATCATTAACAAAAAAAAATCCATACATCATAACTGACTAAAATACCAAAAATAATACAATACCGAGTAGAAACAAAACCCACTAGAAAACAAAATGAAAACTACTCTGTCACCCAATGCCCTTTTTGGCTCTATCACCCAATGCCCCTTTTGGCTAAGTTATCTGTCAGAAAGTTGCAGCATCTAGGAATTGATCTCAAAAGCATTCCTTTCTCTACCATTGTTTTAGTTACCTTCTGAACCACAGTGAAAAAATCGTTGGAGGCTCGACAGTCTCCTTAATCCAATCAACAATCTGCTTGTAATCTGTTTCAACAATCAACCTATAACTTGAAGACCAAACTAGAGATATAAACTTGGCAACACCAACTCTTACTGCCTCCAATTCGACCAAAGCTGGTGGGCCACTGACCAAAGCTTCAGAGAACTCAAATAAAATTGAGTCTCCATCATTTCTAAGAACCCCACCAATGCCACTCTTGTTATTAAAATGAGAAACAACCCCATCAACATTGAATTTAGGCCGATACTTTTGAATTCCATATCTTTCTGATATCGTATACATCCAACTGCTGGTGAAAACGCATGTCCCATATCGTTTGAATTCCATAGCTTTCTGATATCGTATACATCCAACACTTCAAGTTTTGTTTCCTGAATAAAGACAAAATTCGGCCGATACTTTTGAATTATCCCGTTCACTGCTTTTTTTCTCCCTTCTCCTCAAACCTCTGATGTTCCATGAAATGACTTTTAACTCCATCAAAAAAAAGAAGAAAAAAAACCCCCAGGAAAACAGGGCTAACAATCCTTCCTTAAATCTTGTTCCAATTCCTGAACTTTACTTATCACTGCATCACGACCACCTTTGAATGAAAACTCCAATAAATTGCAAATTTCCCAGACAGATTCGGCTTCCAAACCAACTACCGAGTCCTTTTGTACAGAGTTTAACTCGAAGCCCCTCCCACCAGAAATTGTTGTTAGATCTTCTAGGGAATCACGAACCAACCTTCGAAAAATTCTTCTGGAGCTAGCTCTAAAAAAGCCTCTTGGATTCACAATATTTGAGAGCACCTGGGGATTATGCCTTATTTCGAAAGAAGACAACAAACCAGATCCCTCAATGCCTAAACCGCCAAAGCTGTCTGGTACTACTTCAAAAGAATCCCCATAACACTAATTGGATTACACTATCAAAGGAGGATCTTCATTAAGACCCGGATCGGATATAATAGGACCCAACCCTTCATTATTACCCAACTTATCCAATTCGCATTCCTTCATTTTGGATTTAGCCTTGTCCAGCCCATAATTTTGACCTGATCGAGGCCCAAAAGAGTCACTCCTATCAGCCGACCCTGCATTCATACTGTTCTCCAACCACAATTCCACCAGCACCGCATCCTCGTTACTATTGGTCCCACTTTCATTAACCAAATAATTGGGAGAAACACCATCTTCCTTAACTACCTCCTTTAGTGAGCCCAAGAAATCCTGATCATGAGGTAAACCAACAGGATCGACTCTTCCCATACTCCAGGACGGTGCCATCGTCGGAGCCGCCATTTTAGCAGCAACAGATCCATTTCTCGAGTCTAAGCTTGCATCCACCGAAGCTGGCCAAACATCGGCAATTTTTTCTTTAGTAATTCTATGATCGGGAAGAAAACTCTCCTCACTTACGTTAAGTTTATATATCATATTAGTACTTAAAGTATACCAACTTTTTCGTTTTGGTACCTAAAATATTTTTTGGTCAAAATAAGTGTCTAAAGTATACTTTTTGGTTAAATTAGGTACATAAAGTATACTTTTTGGTCAAAATAAGTATCTAAAATATTTTTTCGTCAGAGTAAGTACCTAAAGTATATCTTTTGGTCAAAATAAGTACCTAAAGTATATTTTTTCGTTAAAATAGGCACATAATGTATTTTTAATGGGTAATTATCCTATACACTGGTGGTGGAAACTAAAAGTTTCCACAAGCACCTTAGTTTTAGGATTTAGGGTCTTAGGGTGTAGGGGTTTAGGTGTATGAGTTTAGAATTTAGGGATAATGGTTAAAATTTAGGGTTTAGGGTTATAATTCAAGATTTATAAGTTGAAACCTAAATCCTAACTATATTACCCTAAAAACTAAACCCCAACATCTAAACCCTAAATTTTAAACCCCTACCCCTAAATTTTAAACCCCTACCCCTAAACCCCTAAACCTTACACCCTAAACTAAGACCCTGAACCCTAAAACTAAGGCACTTGTGAAAACTTTTTTACACAAGCGCCTTAGTTTTAGGGGTTAGGGACTGTGTTTGGGGTTTAAAGTTTATGGATTTAAGTGTAATAGTTTTGAATTTAGGGGTTGTTGATATAATTTTGGGCTTAGGGTTAAAATTTAGGGTTTATAGGTTAAAACCTAAATACTTGCCCATATTATCCTAAAACATAAACCCTAGCCCTAAACCCTAAATCCTAAATTCTAACTATGAATCCTAAATTATAAACCCATACACTAAAACTCCTAAACTCTAAACCCTAAACTAAAACCCTAAACCTTATAATTGAGGCACTTATGGAAATAAAAAGTTTCTACCGCATGTGTATAGGATAATAATCCTTTTAATTAATGTCACATGACAATTTTTAGGAACCTATATAAAAAATATGTATACTTAATGTACCTATTTTGACCTAAAAATACTTTAGATACCTATTTTGATCAAAAAATATACTTTAGATACTTACTTTTACAAAAAAAATACTTTAGGTACCTATTTTGACCAAAAACTATATTTTAGGTACCTAGTTTAACTAAAAAGTATACTTTAAGTACTTATTTTGACCAAAAAATACTTTAAGTACCAAAATGAAAAAGTTGGTATACTTTAGGTACTAACATGATATATAAGCCCTTATATTACTAGGTTTAACTTTGATAATATAAGTGACACCCCTAGAAGATACCTTGATGCTCTCCGGAATATACGCAGGGCTGGCAATTCGAATGATGATCCTTGCCACATCTAGTCTTTCCTTAAGCACTGTTGCTTCATCAACCTCCACCAATATACCCCACCGTTTACCCAAAGTTTCAAAGAAACTCTTGTGCCAGCAATATAGAAGCACCCCTGTTAATAGCACAGAGCAGAAATAATGGGGGACTCCATTCAATAACAAAGGTCCAATATGGGAGAACCAATAGCAAAGTTCCTCTCTTTTGGAATTCCATATATCATCCATAGCAGTAATTGACTTGAAAACCAAGACAAAAGAATCGAAATCGGTTCCCCATTTCATGATCGATACATCAATTCCATCGTGAAGTAGGGCTTTTTGTACAAACTCCCTATCAAAATCATTCCTAAACACACCCACCATACTTCTCTTTAACCATTCAGTCTCCATTTTCGGAACCCAGAAATCTAGCAGATTAGCGCTCGTTCGTAACCCGGTTCCATTGGTTGGCCGTGAGGTTGGTTCACTTCCCACCTGAACCAACTTCTCCGAAACGCTAAGGAGAGCTTCACTATAGGTTTTAAGACCGAAAAAAACTCCAGTGGCCTTCTCCTTCTCCTTTCCTTTGAATCCAGCACCAGTCCTACCCAGAGAAAGCGAGGTCTTTATTGACGATTCAGCTGCACCATTCTTACCCCATTGAGAAACGTTCGCCATTTTATTTCTCGGAAACTTAGCTTGAGACACATTAACCACGAAACCATCAATCCGAGATCTATCAATATTCCTAATGACTCGATCCGTATCCTCCCGATTTGCCAATGATATGAAAGCGAAAGTTGTTTCTTTGTATTTCGCTTTTGAGTTTACCCGAGGTATGAAAACTCTCTCCACCTTTCCATGATATCTTGCCAGTTCCCTCAAAGCCGCTCTTGAATCCCTTTTGCTCAGATTGTCTACAAAGACTGTCCACTTCTCTGAAGGTTGCCGTTGATCCTGCCCCCCGCCAGTTTTTATGGTAGTGGACAGTTTCTGGTGCATTGTAAATGCAACTCAAAGCGATGCATTTTTATTTATTTTTTAATGAGAACTAAATTTATATTTAAACTTAGTTTGTTTATTTATGCTCAAAAATAGTTTGTTTATGTATATGTTTTCATATTATATTTTAATTATTTTTCTCACGTTGAGTTCATATCATAAATTTTTAATGTGTTTCAATTTTGATAATTTTTTTACAATATTATATCTCAAGTCATTACATGTTTTTTATAATTTTTGTGATGATTTAATTTGAAAAATATTATGAATTTGTATCACATTATATTAATTTTGTCGTGTTAATTATTTTTATGTGCTTGTTTGCAAGTCAACTTATGTAATATTTTTTATATAAATTATAGTATGAATTTGATTTTATTATTTTTTAAGAATGAAATGACTACATAGATCTTATATCAATATAGTTAATATTATTTTTTATCTTTAATTTGATTTCCCGAGACGTGTAAATGAGAAAAATATAATTCCAAAATTATTGTTATCCAAAAAGCCCAAATCCAGCCTAAAATTATCTTAATTGTTTCCACTTAAAATTACTCAAATCAAAATAATTATGAATTCGAAAATAGATCTTTTTATAAAATAAAGACTTAAATATAAATTTAGCCGTCATTAAAAAACAATTTAGCCTTCATGATTTTCACCTAATATAATTTTTATAATTCAAATTACGATCAATTAACGTCAGAGTCCATTAGCAATTAAATTGGTCAACATAATTAACGTAACTCAAGGGCTAAATTGATTGTAATTTCAATTATAATAACTAAATTGAGTGTAAAAAAAATGAGAGTTTAATCGATTTTTTTTACTGATGGATAAGTTGACTCTTAAGTCTTCTTTTAAAAAATTAAGACTTACAGATAATCATGATAATGAGACCTTCGTGTAATTGGTAAAGACTAAGGTTGTTTTTGATAAATTAAAAAAAAAATTAAGTGTTGAGTATTGCAACATTTGATACTAAAAACTAAATATTGAATTTAAGTTATAAATTTATTTGATATTTTATATAAAATTAAATACTCAATATGATTATATTGTTTGATAAATGTAAAATTTAAAGGATAATACAGTTTAAAGAAATAAAATTTATAGGATAATACAGTTAACAGAAATAAAATTAAAAGTGTTTAATATATTTTCAGTTAATTGATAAATATATCTTTATCTACTTAACATATTTTTACACATATTTTTTGAACAATGACATGTGAATCTTATTAATTATGATACTATAAATACAATGCATCAAAAAGAAAAAAAAGGTCCAGTCCACTAAAAATCTCATACAAATGTGCAAATAAAAAGAAAACACTTCCATGAAGATTAACATACCATCAAAACTCAGAAGTCTTCATGAATCTTATTGCCTTTAGCCAAACGAGATGCTTTACGGGATGAAAAATGAGTTGTGAGCGAACCAAACTATCAGACATATTGCTCCGCTATACAGTTCTGATTACATCGGCTAACAAACTATCAAACGAGTGAGAATCAATCTTTTCCATGACCATTGACATAATTAAATCAGAAAGCTAGCATCGTGAGGATCTCTATTCAAACACCAAACGACCGCTATAGTATGCTGAAATCGTGTCAAACGACAGTAAAATAAACCACAAAAATCAATAAAAGTGTGTCACAAAGGCAGAGGAAACGCGTGCTACAATAACAGAGATTTTTATTAAAATTAAAAAATAAAACATGAAAGAGTAAGAAAAATAATGAACACCGGTGTCGACAACCAATACTAAATAAAACTAAAATGATTAGAATGTTCATAGATATTCTTAACTATTTAACAATAGTCATCATACACTTAATAAACAAAGTGATTTAAACCCATATCTTCTAGTATGAAAATTATTTAATTTTCCATTAAAACACTTATTGGATTATGTTAAAGCTTAATTCTTAAGATATATTATAATTTAAGTCACAGCGGATAGTTTGGTCGTATATAGATAAAAAAAATGAACACTCTTTATACTAACAAGGAGAAATTTGTAACTTTGACCTTTCCTTGAAAGCAACGGGTGCTTTCTTTTTCACTATTTATACTAACATGTCTGAGATGTTGTATACCATGTCCGCTCCCTTCCCTCCATTCTCTTTTTTTTTTTTCACATACTCTTCTAATTATATTTTTGTTTTCCCATCACAAAAATACACGAAAACCCGATCTGAACAGTGAAACATAACACCCCCTTTGTCCTTTTTTTAAGATGCACCTCTCTTTCCCTGTCTTCAAACACTTGTTATTCAAAACTTCAGCTTTCAACTCTTCCATGTCATCATCAACTCATGCTTCTTAGAGGCTGTTTTGGATTGGTTCTATCCCCAATATGGATTTTGATTTTGGGGTTCTGGGTTTCGAGGGTATTGTGGGTCCTGATAATGGAGCTCCATCTCAAACTCAAACTTTCCTCTCAGCTGAGACCAAGCCTGTGCTTGTCGGATCTGGGTTTACCAAGCAAGAAAGATCTTTAGACTCAGCTGAAGAGGATCACTGGAAAAGCTGTAAGTTACCGAGAACTGATGATTTGTCAACCCCAAAGACAATGTCATTGCACCAAGACACTCCTTTGTTGAGATCTAATTCTTTGGTCTCAAGTCAAGCTTGCCAACAAGACCATATGATTAACTTATCTTTACTCAAATCTGAAGTTCCTTCTATCGGCAAAGATGGTAACTTTTTAGAGAGAAGTATACAAAACAGTGACCTTTCTTATTATCAACATACACCCTCTATGTATACTAGAAATGCAGGTAATGTCTTTTTATCTATTCCTTCTGTTTTTAAAAGAGTTTGTTTTTAGGGAAAAAAGAAATTGGTATTTGGTGATATGATTCTGTTTATGATTTTTTAGAATTAAAATTTAATCAGGCGTATTCTGCTTAAATTGTTAAGTGGATTTGTTTCTATGTAATAGTCGAGGGTCCTTTCATATGCATTTGGTTGAAAATTTTAAACTCTTTTTTGTTTGAAGTATAAAATGTGGATTCTTCCTCTTACAATCTTGGTAATTTTACCATTTGTTTTGGAGATAGAATCCAAACATTTCTTACCATTGAAAACATTCCTTGTCTTCTATTGTGGACAAAAGTTGACAAAACAAGTTTCATGGCATATGTAGCCTCAGTAAATGTTTCAGCCTTTCAGGCAAGTTAACCTTCTAATGTCTTGTTTCAGCTTATGGTTCCGAAAGCCTGAATGCAGGCATGTATGGGGTTTCTACTGGGGTTGAAGGACCTTTTACTCCATCTCAGTGGAATGAGCTAAACCACCAGGCATTGATATACAAGTACATCATGTCTAATGTGCCCGTCCCTTCGAATTTGCTCATTCCTTTGAGGAGATCCCTCTACCCTTATGCCTTCACCAGCTCATCTGTTGGACCCTTGCCTTATAATTCATGTAAAATTCTAATCTTTCCTTGAAAATTAGATACTTGAATGATAATAATCTGTCTCACATATCATGTGGTTGACCTAGATCCCTTGTTTGTCATTATTGTGGTTTTAGTTTCATATTTGGGTTTCATTTCATTTTTTGAAGGTGTCTGTTGTACTTGTTTAGTTCATTGATACTGGAACTCATATTATAGTTTTGTGCAGTGATCTGTTTATATTTGATAAAAAGTTTTATCCAAAGCCTGGTATCAGAAGTGAAAAGAAATTTCAGCTAAAAGTAACACTGGGTTTAGTGTTAAATCTTTTTTCTTGCTTTGTCTTTATTATTCATTATTGAGTGGCCTCTTTTTCCTGTTTTAAATTTTTATTTAGTGGGATGGGGTTCTTTCCATCTGCGGTGCATCGGCAACACTAACCCTGAGCCAGGGAGGTGTCGCCGAACGGATGGAAAGAAATGGCGCTGCTCCCGGGATGCTGTTCCTGACCAGAAGTATTGTGAAAGGCACATAAACAGGGGCCGTCATCGTTCAAGAAAGCCAGACTAGCCGTGCCGCCACTGGGGCCACTAATTCAAAGGAGGTGCCAATGTCTTCCTCCGTTTCAGCATCTGTTAAAATCAGTGGCAGTGCAGCCAACGTCCTCACAATTGCATGGGAGCACCAGTATAAGAACTTGCAATCTGGTGCTGCCAATCTTTCTCTAGACACCCTTGTCAACAGGTAAAAATATACTTTATGCTTCTGAGGTTGCTTTACTTGCTTACACTCATATTATTTCTTTATTGATATTAAAAATGATTATGCTTTAACTGTTTGTATATATATATATATATATATATACTTTCTGTTCCTTTCTCTTTACTTTAAAGTAGACCCCATTATTTCATTTTACTTTGGTGACAGTGGCCACACCTTGCAGTTGGGACTTAGGATTCTCCTTGCCATGTACTTTGGCCTATTGCTTGTGTAGAAAAGCAATTTTCTAGCTTTAGGAAAAACTAATTAACGCATAAAAATAAAGCAGAATTTAAGTTTCTGCAGAAAAGAAGAAGAAAACAGAATTGATTTTCTGTTATTGAATATTTTCAAAAAATTACATCCCTTTACAGTGAATTTATAGACTCAAGTATTGGACTTTAGTTACAATTAGGAGTCCTAAGTACACAAGACATCTAACTCTATCTTTTAGGAAGTAAACTTTAATTTAAACTACTATTTACATGAGGACTCTAACTCTATCTTTAAACTTTAATTTAAACTACTATTTACATAAGGACTCTAACTCTATCGGATAATCTAACACTCCCCTCAAGTTGGAGAATATACATTGTATAATCCCAACTTGAATAGAAACTTGTCGAAAGAAGCTTTTGGTAGTGCTTTTGTAAGTACATCTGCCACTTGTTCTTCTGTAGGAACATAAGATAAAGAAGCTGTCCCACTAGTAATCTTTTCTGAGATAAACTGTCTGTCAATCTCCACATGCTTAGTCCTATCATGGTGGACTGGATTTGAGCAATTTGTATGGTGGACTGATTATCACAAAAAATCTCAAACTTCTCATCTTGGTTCACATTTAGCTCCTTCAATAGCTTTAACAACCAAATTCCTTCACACATTCCCAATGCTAAAGCCGTATATCTCGCTTTCAAAGATCGCTTCTAGATACAACTGTTTGTTTCTTACTCCTCCAGTCACTAGATTTCCCCAAACAAAGGAGCAAGTAACCACTAGTTGATCTTCTTTTCTCGTCGATTCGTTTGCCCAACTTGAAATCAATAAATGCGAGCAATCCTTTCTTGAGTCTTTTTAAATAGCAATCCATGCCCCCGTGTCCCTTTCAAGTATCTCAAAATTCTAATTGCGACTTCCATGTGATCTTCCCTTGGATCAGTCATGTGTTGATTGATAATATTAATCGGAAAAGCAATGTCCGGGTCCAGTTAATGACAAATAAATCAATTTTCCCACTAACCTCTCGAAATTTACCCTTATCGCCTTTAGGGCTTGTGTCCTCTCTATTGAATTTTAAGCTCGCTTCCATGGGAGTATCAACTGGTTTGCATCCCAACATTCTGCTTCATTAAGTAGATCAAGAACATATTTTCTCGGTTTATCACTAGACCTTTGCTCGACCTAGCAACCTCCATGCCTAGAAAGTATCCGAGCTTTCCTAGGTCTTTTGTTTCAAATGTGTATTTAACAACCCTTTCAAGTGACTTATCTATTCATCATCATCACTGTCGAATAATGTCATCCACATATACTATTAAAATAACCCTTTTATTGCTAGAGGTTACCTTAATGAAGAGAGTGTGATCGCCAAGGATTGTTTGTATCCATTTTCTAAAATCACCTTGGTGAATCTGTCAAACCAGGGCTCTAGGTGACTGCTTCAAACCATAGATGGATTTATTAAGTCCGCAAACTTTCTCGATCTCCTTTTATCGACTTCAAGCCCGAAGGCACTCTCATGTACACTTCTTCTTCCAATTTTCCATTAAGAAAGGCATTCTTAATGTCAAGTTGATGAAGCTTCCAGTCCTTGTTTACAGCCAAGCTTAAGAGAACTCTAATCAGTATTTAGTTTAGCTACAGGAGCAAAGGTCTCATTATAATCAATTCCATAGGTTTGAGTAAAACCCTTGGCCACCAACCTTGCTTTATACCTCAGATATCGCCATCGAGTTGTATTTTATGGCGAACACCCATTTGCATCCATTGGTTTCTTGCCTTGTGGAAGATCTGTAATGGTCCAAGTATCATTCTTTTCAAGTGCTTCAATCTCCTCTTTAATGCCCCTTCTCCACTTAGAATCTTTTAGAGCCTCCTCAATAGTGTTAGGTATCATTCTTTATCTAAGCAAGTTGTAAAAGCCTTAAATGATGACATTAGATTACCATAAGCAACATACCTCTGAATGGGTGTGTTTTGTACATTGTCTTACCCCTTTCCTTTTAGCAATAGGCAAATAATCAAATTCAAGTAAATGAGAGGGAATCTCGGCTAGAACATTACCTCCATCATTTTCATTGGCAATCAATTCAAGTCCAATTCTCGGCAAGTGTCGATTGCAAAACAGTCTCTCTGGAATAGTTTTTGGTATAAACTTTCAATTGCTTAGGAGGAATTTGAGGGTTTGTGAGGAAGGTTTGGGTGAATTTCGAGGAGTAGTAACAATAGGTGAAGGATGGGAAGTCTGTAGGTGTAATAATAGGTGAAGAAGTAGAAGGGTTTAAAGGAGTATGGGGTTCAAATAACAAAGGATTATTAGTAGGTATATAACTCAAGGTAAAGAAGGATAAACTTGATTGGTAGGAGGTGAAAAACATCACAATTCTCCCCCGATTTGCAGCCGCAGGGAAATAAGGTTCTGTTCAAAAAGGTGAGATCCAAGAAGTAAAAAATTTACGAGAAGGAGGATGATAACATTTGTAGCCCTTCTTAAGTGAAGAATACCCGACCAAAACACACTTCAAGGATCTGGGGTCAAGTTTTGGCCTAGAGGGAACATAATCTTTCACAAACACAGTGCAACCAAAAACTCTGAAAGGGAGAATAGAGGACAAAGGTTTAAAATTGGGGTAACTCTCCAAAAAAACAGCTCTAGGTGTTCGTATTGCAAAACCTTCTTGGGCATTCGATTAATGAGATAGGTTGCGATTAACAAAGCCTCACCCCACAAATACTTAGGAATATTACTAGTGAACATCAAAGACCTAGTTACCTCCAACAAATGCCTATTTTTCCTTTCTGCAACCCCATTTTGTTGCGGTGTATCCACACAAGTGCTAAGTTGAACAATCCCTTTTTTGTTAAAAAATTCCCCCAAGGACTTGGTAAAATATTCACTCCCATTATCAGATTTGAAGATTTGAATTTTACTTCCAAATTGGGTTTCAACCATATTGTAAAATTTCTCAAAAACAGAGGCTACTTGATTTATCCCTTAACAAATATGCCCAAGTTGTTCTACTATGATCATCAATAAAAGTGACAAACCACCTACTACCAGTTACATTCTTCACTCGAGAAGGACCCCAAACATCACTATGAATTAATGAAAAAGGTTGGGAAGGTTTGTAGGAAGATGGTAAATAGGATGCTTTTGTCTACATTTAGCGAGAGGACATATATGACATTTAAAAGAACTTGATTTTCTATTAACAAATAATTCAGGGAATAATTTAGCAAGATAATGAAAATTAGGATGCCCTAACCTAAAATGCCATAACATTATATTATCAATTTGCCCTAAAGAAGTCAAAGAGCAAGAAGTATTTGGTAGGGTAGATGGTTGATTTCCGAGGACATAAAGACCATTTTGCAAGCTAGCGATTGCCAAGCATCTTCCTCGAATTCATTGCTGCAAAAAACAACCAGATTGAAACTGTAATGAACACTTCAAATTCTTGGAGAGTTTACTAACAGAGATGAGATTTGCAGGGTAGATTAGGCACAAACAAAACATCTTCAAGCAACAAATTATCGTTAATGAGGATGGGCCACTTCCTTTGATAGGAGAGAAAGAGCCATCTACTGTTTTTAATAGAACTTGTAGAAGATGAATCTGAAAAATTAAGGAATAATTCCTGTTTACCGGTCATGTGATCGGATGCTCCGAGTTAATGATCCATCTTTGATGCACCTTTGGTAGAAAAAAAGTGCGTAGGAGAACAAGTATTCAGTATGCTTGTATCCTCCACGAGGGCTAAATCGCTTCACGGAGTTCTTGTCGAACTGAAATTTTTGGAAAAAACTCCAATCCAAAGAGCCTGCTCGCTATGGATAGCATCTCAAAGGTTGTCGAAGGGGATCCCATTAAGAATTCTAACTAGGATCGATGTTAGACTGATACCATGTAGAAAAGCAATTTTCTAGCTTTAGTAAAAACTAATTAACGCATAAAAATAAAGCAGAATTTAAGTTTCTGCAGAAAAGAAGAAGAAAACAGAATTGATTTTCTGTTATTGAATATTTTCAAAAAATTACATCCCGAATTTATAGACTCAAGTATTGGACTTTAGTTACAATTAGGAGTCCTAAGTACACAAGACATCTAACTCAATCTTTTAGGAAGTAAACTTTAATTTAAACTACTATTTACATGAGGACTCTAACTCTATCTTTAAACTTTAATTTAAACTACTATTTACATAAGGATTCTAACTCTATCGGATAATCTAACAGCTTGGATTATAGACTAAATCAAAATCATGTAGAGTCTTGAGTTTAACGTATTTTGCCTTTAGTTTTCTATTTACACAGATACTTTTCGAGTCTTTAATTATGTTCTTTGTGGTTCCATTTCAAATGTTTCTACTAATAAAGATGATGTTTGTGGCAGAACTACCAACCTGAAATCCAAGGAGTCTACATTTACCATTACAAAACAAGGTGTTCCGCTTGCAGAATCATTTCCATCAGATTTTGGACATGTTGCCTCTGATTCTCTCACCAATCTGTCGCATAACTACTACATGAATTCTAAAGAGTTTGGTCTTCTCCTAGACTTCACTGGTCAAGAAACACAAAACCACACTCCACGTCACCAATTCATCGATGGCTGGCCCGAGGATTGGTCTAATCGTTCTGGCATTACTTGGCCAGAGGATTTAAAATCAGATCGGACCCAACTCTCTATGTCTATTCCTTTGGGAACATCAGAATTCTCACCCTCCTCGTCCTCACCAGCTAAAGAGAAACTTGACCTTTCATCACTGAGGTTATCTCGGGAATTTGATCCGATCCAAATGGGACTGGGAATGAACACTGACATGACTGATCAGACCAAAAAGCAAGCTAACTGGGGAAGTTCAATGGGAGGTCCTCTAGGAGAGGTCTTAAACAACAGCGCAAACAATGTGGATACCTGCAAGAACTATTCCACGCTTACCCTCTTATCTCAAGGGTGGGATGGCAACACACAGTTGGGATCTTCACCAGCTGTGTTGCAGAAGGCACCTTTTGGCTCACTTTCAAATAGCAGCTCAGGGAGCAGTCCAATTGCTGAGAACAAGAAACATAAAGATGGTGCCAGCCTCTGCAATAATGCGCTCGGGGTCCACTCTCGTAAGTGCTGCCTCGATTCCTTCCATAATCAGAAGCTAAAATTTAAGCCTCAAACTGAGACTGGAGCAGGTTAATTAAAAGAAAGCTTTGTTAGAACTGTTTCTCTAAATAATTTTCCATCATCTCTGTTATCTTTGTCTTACTGTTCAATTTTACAAACTAGGAACTTGGTTTTGTTGGTGTATGAGTTTATCATCTTTTATGTATTGAAGAGCAATAATAACACGGGGATTGATCGAGAATCCGGACCCCATTATTAACAGGGAAGAGTGGGGGTAAGGAGTAATCAATGATGGTGCTGAAACTTTCGTCATATTAATGCCTCCAAAATAACTTGAACAATGGCTCTGTTGGGCCATTATGTGGCAGACCCCTTGCCATTCTTTCCAGTTGGTAGGTTGGGAAACATTTTTGAGATCACAAAACAGGATCAAGTTGGAGTTTGCTTGACTCCTAGCAGGAGGCACATTTGTGTCCTGCCAGCCCGCTACACAAAGCCACTGTTCCCCCCTCACCAGACTGTCATCCTGAATTCAGATGATTCAAAACATGGGGACCCAACTCTGAAACCAAACATTTTGGTGCTGCCTCTACTTCTTTGGGGGTTGGACTTGGAACATTTATCATATGTTGTATTGTTCCCTACCTTAGCTGAGTAACATAGTTTTATTTTTGACTGAATTTGTTTTTATTACAGGGAAAATGTTAAGTGGGTTGTTTAACGAAACCCCAATTTGACTGGTCGACAACTAGGAGTTTTTAGAATGTATCACTTACCAGAAATGCTCTTTTTCAAGTTTCCGAGATTCTGCCAAAATGAAAATATACTTCTGCCGGCAGCCTGTTTCAAAACAGACCTTGGTATTAATTTAAAACAACATTGTTACATGAATAAAAGTGAAAAATTCCCTGCAAGATTTTGTGATCAACAGTTGTAAAAGGGGCTTGACGGCTGTTGGAATCTGAACTTGGTTCTTTTTATGCCTGTAGATAGTTGGTACAGAAGTGAGTCTCTTGGCATGTGATATACATATATATGCAACATATTTTATATCAAAAGTGTGACTAAATATCTAAATGCCAAGGTCTCATATCGAATCCAAAGCCTGAGAAAAAGATAGAGCTGGATGACACTCTTCTGTTTTAGTTTTGGAGTGCATTTTTGTTAGCTTTGCAGGGCAATTACAATCGTATTTTATAGACCCGATTGTAGCCTGTGTTAAATGAAGCCCAAGTTAGGACTTGAACCCAAAGCATGAATCTCCAGTCTTTATCAAAACTTTGCATGAGGGATCCTATTGTTTTCCCACACTGAGCGTTTGATCGAGTCGAGTCAAAAAATTTTAAGTTATTCGAGCCGGCATGTTATATTTTACAACTCAAACTTAATTTGAAATTTTTTTCGATTCGAGTCAAGTTCGAGTTTTCGAGTTCTTATACAAATTTAATTATAATTATTTATCATGTTAAGTACGGTTTGATTCCAATTTAAACGACTTTCTCTAATCATATAAGATATGCATATATATATATATATATTTCTTCATATTATTTTTCACATGTATAAGTAAGGTTTGTAATATTATTTTTAAATAAGGAACTTTTAGGGATAAAGTATTGATAGGAGTATAAATGAGTCAATGAATTGATGTGAAGAAAAAATTTACAAAAAAAATTAGTTGAATGATCAAATTGAATAAAATATAAAGTTAAAGGACTAAATTGCAAAAAGAATAAATTTTTTTAAAATATGAATTGAAGTTATATAGATATTATAGTGTTAGTGAATCATGTGGTTTAATTTTGGTCAAAAATAAACTTAAAAAGGAAGAGGAATTGAAGAATGAAAAATCATTCAAAGTTGAGGGGCTAAATTACAAAATTAGGAAATTTAATTTAAAAAATATAAATTGAAGCTAAATAGGTATTCTATAGTGGTCTAAGAGCACGTGGTTCAAATTTGGTCAAAAATTGACTTAAAACGAAGGATGGATTGAAGAAATGCGGAAATCATATAAAGTTAAGAGGTTACATTGAAAAAATATAAAATTTATTTTTAAAAATATGAATTGAAGCTAAATAAATATTTTACATTGGTTTAGAAATATTTGGTTCAAATTTGGTCAAAAATGAATTTAAAATGAAGGAGGAACATAAGAAAAAATAAAATCAGGACTAAATCGCAAAACTGTAATTCAGTTTTTCGAGTTAGACAAAATTTAACTCGACTCGAACTTAAAATATTTTTGGGTTACTCGAATTGACTCGAATAACTCGAAATTAAAAAAATTGATTTTTTTGAGTCGAGTTTTAATTACCCCACACCCCAACCCATTATAATGCATGCAGACAATGCTTTAAGATCGAACCGACTAGGATTCTAGTTCTCGGTTAACTGGTGGAACCGTTTGAACTGTTGTTTAATATTAATTAATTAAATAAAATAACTAGAAGTTATGTAACGAGGAATGTGTTAAGATAATCAATCGGTTGTGGAAGAAGGCTAAGAGGAGGTGAATTGACAAATAAATTGGTAGAAACAATAAGAGAAATAGAAAAAAACTGGACACAAGGAATTATAGTGGTTCAACCTTCTAACAAGGTTTACATCTATTACCTTAGCTTCCCATTAAGGATTTTCAACAAATTCACTAGACCTGGCAAACTTGACCCGAGACCCGAAACCCGAACCGAGACCCGATATTGACTCGAACATGATGATCCGAAACCCAAAATAAACCAAACCGAATCAAAACGGACCTGAAATTTTTGTTGAACCAAAATGGACCCGAACCGATTTTCAACCTAACCGAATTTACCCAAACCAACAACTGAACCGAATATTAACCCTATTTTAACCCGATAATTAAGGTAAAGTAAATGAATAATTTATTTTTAATGTTATCTATTTCTAACAATATGATAAATAGTATAATGATATATGTTTTATTATCTTTTTGTATTATACTATGGGAGAGACCGTTGTTTTTCTCAAAATTGTGGTATAATAACATTTTATTTCATTGTAAGTTTAAATATTAATCAAATAAGGCCTTTTGTCCTTACTAATTTTTAAATTTAGAAGTTTAATAGACTCTTTCCCCTCCCAATATTTGATCTTAACTTTATCCTAAACTACACCCTAAACCCTAAAGCATTAACACTAAGCCCTAAAAATCCTAAACCATAAATCTTAAGTTATAGAAATTAATCTTATAAACCAATAATAGTAAACTACAACATAAGCCCTAAACCATTAGCACTAAGGCTAAACCCAAAACCATAAACCGAAATTAGGGACCATAAAATATAGCATAAAACCGAAGTTACAGACTAATTTTGTAACACCCTTACCAGTATTTATTACCTAATACTAGTATAGAGTGTCACATGATGTTTAAACCATATTTTATGCTATCCGAACAAGTCAAAAATGACGATTTAAAATTTTTCCTTTTTAATCGCGTAAAATTTATTTCTAATTTTTAATCCATCAGATAGACCTCGATTTCAGGCAGCAACTTGACAATTTTTAACTATACTATACAATTAACAAAACTGCCTAAAAACTGCCGAAAATAAAAATCATTTTGATTACTCTAAAATTTCATTATTATAATATTACCCAATTTTCGTTACTAGCAATTTCTTTAAACTAGTATCCATTTAAATAAAACTCAATATCATATACTAACCACTAATCTAGATATTATTATTAAAATCTATATCTAGACTAGTTTGAAAGGAGCTACTATTTATTTATACATGCCAACTAGAAATATCAAAATACATCAAAGATGTAATTACCGATACTGCATATATCCCCTTTGATAATGATGCCTTACTTCGAACCGGGTTTTCTACCTATGCGTGAAAAACCATCACACGCTAAGTATATACTTAGTGAGACATTATAACTATTTAATATTAATCAACATGCTTGAATTATACCAATAATATAATAAACATGCAGTTTAATCACTATTCCTTTATTTCCCTTATGTTAATCAAATTAACATAATATAATCCGGATTCATAAATCCTATTATTATCCTTGCCATTATCCGAGAGTTTACCCACTCTCTAAATTATTTATCATTTATTACCATTATCTGATAGTTCGCTTACTCTCTAATTTATTAACCATTTATTACCATTATCCGAGAATTCACTTACTCTCTAATTTATTAACCATTTATTACCATTATCCGAGAGTTCACTTACTCTCTAATTTATTAACCATTTATTGCCATTATCTGAGAGTTCACTTACTCTCTAATTTATTAACCATTACCCGAGAGTTCACTTACTCTCTAATTTATTAACCATTTATTACCATTATCCGAGAGTTCACTTACTCTCTAATTTATTAACCATTTACTATCAAATGGATTATTGCCCAACATAGTTTTGAGGACTTGAGTACACGAGTCAAAACCGCACCAAAGTGCTAATAGACCGCACCGAAGTGCTAAACCGCTGGACTTTATGGCATGCCAACTATACTCTATACCTCAATTACCTATTTGGGCATACTTTCCAATTCCATATTTGATTCATCCATGGCAATATAATTAAATATTGGGCAGTTCATATCCTAAATATAACAAAAACATACATACCTGGTATATTTAGTGATCAAATGCATCATAGTTCTTCCTTTGACAATTCTCAATATGTCAAATATAAGTTCATGATATAAACATATAATTACCAAGTAATTATTAATAAGGTAGACTTATCACAAGTCTTCCAAATGATAATCATAATATTATCCATGCATAAAAATGCACTCACCCTGACACTTTATACTTTGTCAATATTCAACTAGCCTCATTAAGCTTTAGCTTTGATCTATATCCTTTCCTCGATTGTTAACTCGATCTCGATTTTGTGCACAGTCTACAAGTGTATTAAAAATACCATAAGCACATTCAAAATTATATGTTAGTATTTTACTAACACATAAGTAATATAGGAATAATTTTCCTAAAAACACCATAATATTTTCCAAATATTAGTTTCATGACATAAGTCATTTCATCCTCAATACTTTGTATTTCTTCCAACCTTTACTCAAAGAATGATTTATAACTCATTCTAACCTTAATTCCAGCATAATACTTCCATGAAAACAATTTTTCACTTTAGTCCTTAACTTTCTCCAAAATGCCGAATTGGTCCCCAAGCTTTCCAAGATTTTTGAATTGATCCTTATGTTTTTACAAACTTCTAAAATGGTCCAAATGACATTTTAAAGCTTGTAAAATAATAATTTCATCATATCCAATCTTATGGAAAATTTTCCATAATTTCTTCTAATTTTTCTTCTTTGACCGAAATGGTCCCTTACATTCCACTATTTCCATTTTGGTCCTAAATTATCAAATCAAGCTAATTTGATCAAAATCTCATCATTTCTAATGCTAGAATAAATTTCACAATAATTTCCCCTTTATTTCCAATTCTAACCGAATTGGTCCATTATTCTTCCTAAGGGAAATTTTTTATTCTAACATCAAATTAAGGCTTCTAACATTACAAATCATTCATTTCCATCCTTTATTAAATTCCCTAACCAAATCCCCAAATTCTAGGGTTAGGGTTTATAACATTGAACATAGAATTAAACTAAATTCATGCTTGTTTTCATGTGTTACAACACTTGAGTTACTTAATTCAAGCCTTAATTTCAACATAGTTCATGAAACTCCAATTTCTCTCTCTTCAAGAACATGAACTATTCTTCATAATAGCATACAATATTACTATCAAAAGAAAGAGCATGAAGCATAGATCAATTTATTTCAAAGCAACATACCTTGATTCTAACTTTAAAACCTTCAAATTTGCCAAAGAAAATTTTCTTCTCTTTTCCCTCTTGTATTTCGAAAATATCCCAAGAAAGATGAACAAATTAGTTCATCTTTTATCCTTTTAATTCACATGTGATAATTAAATGAATTTTAAATTCATTTAATTAGTAAAATTACTAATTTAGCCTTCAAATCCAATGGCTAAATTTAATCTTATCATAAACAAGGGCCAAGATTAAATCCATGTGTTTTTCATTTTCTAATAATGCCCTCAACATTTCAAAATATTTCAAAAATGCCATCCATGGCAAATGTCCAATTTGCCCTCCAACTATACTTTATTTACTAACAAGGCTTGAAAATTGTCATTCCATCACCATCTAACTAAATCTAGTTAGAATCCAACCAAATATAATAAAATATCCATAAAATAATATTTTATGAGTTTTCCATAATCCTTGGAACTGTCTTTAAAATTCCAATTCGATCCGATTACCCGATATTCACTTTCTACGATTTCTCCACTCTCCAAACTATCAGGTAAAATCTGAAATTCTCATAATTTTGATCTCCATATGTAAATATTTTTGGCAAACAAAATATTCCATAATTTTGTAAAAATCAAAATCTTAAAATTTTGACTCGGTCCAATATAGTGATAATTTACCCAAAATCTTTATCGGATAAATTTCTTTCAATAATCCTTGATCAGATATCCATAAAAAAATTTCAACTCAAACTAATTCCCCTTTTTATCATTCTCAACTATTCACATGAGACCTTCCCATAAGGTCACCCATCCTAATGCTACTCTGCTCTGAACACGCTTAATAATTTTTATTTCGATCCAAATATCTGGAAATTTTCTCGAACTTTAACGCTTTATAGCTCTTAATACAAACTCCGTATCAAAAATTCGTGTAACACGAAAATGCCAGTCTTGGGGGTGAACTATTCATTTACGGGACCAAATACATAACTTTTTAAAATTACAATTTAGTCCCTGAACTTTTTGAATTTTACACTTTGGCACCAAACTTTTTGAATTTTACATTTTGGTCATCAAACTTTCATTTTATTCATTTTACATGAAATACATCATGAATTTGATTAATCTTGGGTGGCAATGCTATCGTGCTGAAACTATATGCCCATGGAAAATTACTTCCAATAACCAAAATTTCACATTTTGACAGCTTTGCATACAACTTCTTTTCTCGTAGGATCTGGAGAACTACTTGAAGATGAGTATCATACTCCTCCTTGGTTTTCAAATAAACCAATATATATTATCAACAAATACTACCACAAATCGATTCCATATACAGCTAGAAGATTCTATTCATTAAATCCTTAATTGCCACCAGTGCATTTGTAAGTTTGAAGGGCATTATTACAACTCATAATGCCCATATTTGATTTTGAAAGCTATCTTTGGTCTATCCCCCTTCTTGATCTTTAATTAATGATACCCGATCGAAGATCAATATTAGAGAACACGGTTGCTACCCTAAGTTGATCAAAGAGATCATCAATCCTCAGTAAAAGATACTTATTCCTGATCGTCACTTCATTAAGTTAACGATAATCTACACATTATCTTACTGATCCGTCCTTCTTCTATATAAATAGGCTGAGGCTCCCCAAGGTGATATACTAGGCCGTATAAAACCTCGGTCTAATAATTCTTGTAACTGAGCTTTCAATTCTCTAAGCTCTGTAGGAGTTATCCTATAAGGTGCTATTGATATTGGTGTTATTCCATGAAGCACATCAATACCGAATTCTTCCTCTCAATCGGGAGGTAATCTCGGTAATTCATCCGAAAAAAACATCTAGAAATTCTCGTACCGTTGGTACATTTTCCAGATTTATTTTTGTTTCTAAAGCACTAATCACATTGTTCAGATTATCTGGTCTTTCACCTACAAATACCATCTTTGAACCGTCTGGCTTCTTCAAGATTAACCCTTTTATATTTTCCATAAAACCAGAAATAAATTCTAATATTTGAATCTTTAGAGGACATTTCTTGCATATTCGACTCACTTTGGCACTTTGTCCTATTAGATTGCAACTACTTCATTCAAAATTAGTTCTATTGGGATATTTCTTTCGAGTATTATTTTAGAACTAATGTACGAATGAGTAGAGCCTATATCAATCAATGTAAAGATAGGTCTGCCAAAGAGTTCGATCATACCTACTACGATCTCTGCATCATCTTGATCCTTAACAGTTTTGATGTGGTATACCCGAGCTGTAGCCTTGCTCTCTCGATTAGGCGTAAATGCAGATGTTCCTGGGTTACTACCTTTATTTCCTTTACCCGCCTGATGTGCTACAATAGGCTGATTTGGGTGAAGTTCTGGAAATTTTTCTTGAAATAACCAACTTGCCCACAATAGAAACATGCCCCAGTCAACCATCACTGACCAGGATGCCTTTTGCCACAATGCTCGCATTCTGTAATAGGGCGAATTCCAAAATCTCGAGTACCCGTAATACTCGTCTGGGATTGGTTCAATTTTCTTCTTGCATACCCCTTCTTAACTGAAGAGGCTGATGTTGTAGGTACTGTTGTGGCATTCATTTACTGCGTTTAAATGATGATGTAGCAAATGAACCTCCAGACCTTTTTTCGGTCTGAATCTGCTTCTCACCTTTTTCCTCGAGGTCGACTTTCTCCATAGCCTCGGTTCAATTTACCACTTCTTGAAAAGAAGTGAAGTTACGAGAAACCAAAATCTTTTTATATTGAGGACCCAACCCAGCTATAAATCTGTCTATTATGGACTTCTCGGTTGGAAGAAACTCTGTTGCAAATTAGTTTAATCTATTGAACTCGCATTCCTATTCATAATTGATCTGCCATATTGTTTCAACTGCATAAATTGTTGTCTCATTTCCTCGACAAATACATCTCCAATATATTTTTACTTGAATTCTTGTAGAAAGAATTCCCAGGTAATCCGTTCTGGAGGTACTTGTGTAGTTATCATGTTCCACCATATGCTGGCTTGTTCCATCAATAGAGATACTACTCCTTCTAATTTTCCTTGATTATCATAAGGAATCCTATTTAACATGATCTTTATATCATTTTACCAATAATCGGCAACCATAAAATCTGCATCAGTATCACCTCAGAATTCTGGTGCCCCAATTTTCCTTAATTCCTTTGGGACTGATACTGGTGCCTACCGATTTAGGATTGCCTCCAAAGACTGCATAAATAAGCCTTGATCTTGTACCGGCATATTTTTTTGCTCCTGAGCTTGTTGTTCTACATTCTGCTGAGCCAATTGCTCTACATTTTGCTGATCTTGAGGTGGATTCTGATTCACCTCATTACTTCCGCTTCGAGCAGGCACATCCTGCTCAACAGCCTGTCGGGATTCTCAATAACCCGACATCTGATCATGTCACGATTATCTAAAATAAGTAAGGAGAAATCTACTCAACATCAGGCATCATCATAATCGTACACAATATCAGTAATTTTTTAGATATCCTAGTGGCATGTATATAACTCTGACTTTCTACAGAGACTCATTTACTATCTAGAATTGGCTAAACCTGTAGCTCTGATACCAATAAATGTAACACCCTTACCAGTATTTATTATCCAATACTAGTATAGAGTGTCACATGATGTTTAAACCATATTTTATGCTATCCGAACAAGTCAAAGATGACGATTTAAAGTTTTTCCTTTTTAATTGCGCAAAATTTATTTCCAACTTTTAATCCATCAGATAGACCTCGATTTCAGGCAGCAACTTTTTAACTATACTATACAATTAACAAAACTGTCTAAAAACTACCTAAAATAAAAATCATTTTGATTACTCTAAAATTTTGTTATTATAATCTTACTCGATTTTTGTTACTAGCAATTTCTTTAAACTAGTATCCATTTAAATAAAACTCAATATCATATACTAACCACTTATCTAGATATTATTATTAAAATCCATATCCAGACTAGTTTGAAAAGTGCTAATTTTTATTTATACATGCCAACTAGAAATATCAAAATACATCAAAGATGTAATTACCGATACTGCATATATCCCATTTGATAATGATGCCTTACTCCTTACTCCGAACCAGGTTTTCTACCTACGCGTGAAAAACCATCACACGCTAAGTATATACTTAGTGAGACATTATAACTATTTAATATTAATCAACATGCTTGAATTATACCAATAATATAATAAACATGCAGTTTGATCACTATTCCTTTATTTTCCTTATGTTAATCAAATTAACATAATATAATCCGGATTCATAAATCCTATTATTATCCTTGCCATTATCCGAGAGTTTACCCACTCTCTAAATTATTTATCATTTATTACCATTATCTGATAGTTCGCTTACATTCTAATTTATTAACCATTTATTACCATTATCCGAGAGTTCAATTACTCTCTAATTTATTAACCATTTATTACCATTATCTGAGAGTTCACTTACTCTCTAATTTATTAACCATTTATTGCCATTATCCGAGAGTTAACTTACTCTCGAATTTATTAACCATTATCTGAGAGTTCACTTACTCTCTAATTTATTAACCATTTATTACCATTATTCGAGAGTTAACTTACTCTCTTATTTATTAACCATTTACTATCAAATAGATTATTGCCCAACATAGTTTTGAGGACTTGAGTACACGAGTCAAAACCGCACCTAAGTGCTAATAAACCGCACCGAAGTGCTAAGAGACCGCACATAAGTGCTAAAGAACCACACCTAAGTGTTAATAAACCGCATCGAAGTGCTAAACCGCTGGACTCTATGGAATTGCCAACTATACTCTATACCTCAATTACCTATTTGGGCATGCTTTCCAATTCCATATTCGATTCATCCATGGCAATATAATTAAATACTGAGCAGTTCATACCCTAAATACAACATAAACATACATACCTGGTATATTTAGTGATCAAATGCATCATAGTTCTTCCTTTGATAATTCTCAATATGTCAAATATAAGTTCATGATATAAACATATAATTATCAAGTAATTATTAATAAGGTAGACTTATCACAAGTCTTCCAAATGATAATCATAATATTATCCATGCATAAAAATGCACTCACCTTGACACTTTATACTTTATCAATATTCAACTAGCCTCACTAAGCTTTAGCTTTGATCTATATCATTTCCTCGATTGTTAACTCGATCTCCGTTTTGTGCACAGTCTACAAGTGTATTAAAAATACCATAAGCACATTCCAAATTATATGTTAGTATTTTACTAACACATAAGCAATATAGGAATAATTTTCCTAAAAACACCCTAATATTTTCCAAATATTAGTTTCATGACATAAGTCATTTCATCCTCAATACTTTGTATTTCTTCCAACCTTTACTCAAAGAATGATTTATAACTCATTCTAACCTTAATTCCAGCATAATACTTCCATGAAAATAATTTTTCACCCTAGTCCTTAACTTTCTCCAAAATGCCGAATTGGTCCCCAAGCTTTCCAAGATTTCCGAATTGATCCTTATGTTTTTACAAACTTCTAAATTGGTCCAAATGACATTTTAAAGCTTGTAAAATCATAATTTAATCATATCCAATCTTATGGAAATTTTTCCATAATTTCTTCTAATTTTTCTTCTTTGACCTAAATGGTCCCTTACATTCCATTATTTCCATTTTGGTCCTAAATTATCAAATCAAGCTAATTTGATCAAAATCTCACCATTTCTAATGCTAGAATAATTTTCACAATAATTTCCCCTTTATTTCCAATTCTAACCGAATTGGTCCATTATTCTTCCTAAGGGAAAATTTTTATTCTAACATCAAATTAAGGCTTCTAACATCACAAATCATTTATTTCCATCCTTTATTAAATTCCCTAACCAAATCCCCAAATTCTAGGGTTAGGGTTTATAACCTTGAACATAGAATTAAACTAAATTCATGCTTGTTTTCATGTGTTACAACAAATGAGTTACTTAAATCAAGCCTTAATCCCAACATAGTTCATGAAACTCCAATTTATCTCTCTTCAAGAACATGAACTATTCTTCATAATAGCATACAATATTACTAACAAAAGAAAGAGCATGAAGCGTAGATCAATTTATTTCAAAGCAACATACCTTGATTCTAACTTTAAAACCTTCAAATTTGCCAAAGAAAATTTTCTTCTCTTTTCCCTCTTGTGTTTCGAAAATATCCCAAGAAAGATGAACAAATTAGTTCATCTTTCATCCTTTTAATTCACATGTGATAATTAAATGAATTTTAAATTCATTTAATTAGTAAAATTACTAATTTAGCCTTCAAATCCAACGGCTAAATTTAATCTTATCATAAACCAAGGGCCAAGATTAAATCCATGTGTTTTTCATTTTCTAATAATTCCCTCAACATTTCAAAATATTTCAAAAATGCCATCCATGGCAAATGTCTAATTTGCCCTCCAACTATACTTTATTTACTAACAAGGCTTGAAAATTGCCATTCCATCACCATCTAACTAAATCTAGTTAGAATCCAACCAAATGTAATAAAATATCCATAAAATAATATTTTATGAGTTTTCCATAATCTTTGGAACTGTCTTTAAAATTCCAATTCGATCCGATTACCCGATATTCACTTTCTACGATTTCTCCACTCTCCAAACTATCGGGTAAAATCTGAAATTCTCATAATTTTGATCTCCATATGTAAATATTTTTTACATACAAAATATTCCATAATTTTGTAAAAATCAAAATCTTGAAATTTTGACTCGGTCCAATATAGTGATAATTTACCCAAAATCTTTATCGGATAAATTTCTCTTAATAATCCTTGATCAGATATCCATAAAAAATTTCAACTTGAGCTAATTCCCCTTTTTATCAGTCTCAACTACTGACATGGGACCTTCCCATAAGGTCACCCATCCTAATGCTACTCTGCTCTCAGCACGCTTAATACAAATTCCGTATCAAAAATTCGTGTAACACGAAAATGCCAGTCTTGGGGGTGAACTATTCATTTACGGGACCAAATACATAACTTTTTTAAAATTACAATTTAATCCCTGAACTTTTTGAATTCTACACTTTGGCACCAAACTTTCCAAATTTTACATTATGGTCACCAAACTTTCATTTTATTCATTTTGGTCACAACCAAAGTTTCGAGGTATTACACATTTGACAATTTGGAAGTAATAGAATTTGAGAGTCTAGTGACCAATTTCACAATTTTACCATAAAATATAGCATAAAACCGAAATTAGGGACTAATTTGACAATTTGGAAGTAATGAAATTTTAGAGTCCAGTGACTAATTTAACAATTTTTCTATATAAATAAATAGGGGTCAATTTCGGCTAAAAATTAAATCTTAGGAACTTAAATGAACAAAAATGCCAATATATTAAAATTATTAGAGTAAATTTAAAAAATTAGAAATAAATACGTGTCAATTTCAACTAAAAGTATATTTAGGGACTAAGTACCACTGTGGGGAGGGCCGGGTTGCTATATTCGAAGTCCAAACCGTGGGGATACTTCATACTTGTGAGTAAATTGAATTAAAATAAAACTTAAAAGTAAATATAAGGACTAAAATGTAACATTTTAAACGCGTCAGGACTTAAAGGTTAGTTAACCCCTAACCTAAAAAATGGGCGGCTCGTTTCCCACCTTCCCTCCAAGTTTTCCCTCCTTTTTCTTGCAAATTGTTGTCCCTCTCTTTTTTTTTAACTAAAATTACCCGGTTATCTTTTAGTTTTAGGTTAGGGGTAATTCATTGTTTAGCCCTTCTGATTTTACATGTTTTTGATTTAAGTCCCGAATTTTCACTTTTAGGTTTTAGTTTAATTCAATTGAGTCTCAATTTAGATTAATTTAATTGAAATTTCACATTTAGTTTTAGAATTCTTTTAATTATGTTCGTGATTTAAATATTTAATCAAATTCAAATGCATAAATTAGCAAGTCGAATCATAATTAATCTCATAAATCAATAATCCTAAACTAAACCAAAAACCATTAATACTGAACCCAAAACCATAAACCTTAAGGAATCATAATTAATCTCATAAACCAATAACTCTAAGCTAAACCATAAACCATTGATACTAAACCACAAACCTTAAGGAATCAAAACTAATGTCATAAACCAATAATCATAAACTAAACCATAAACCTCAAGGAATCAAAACTAATATAAAAAACCAATAACACTAAACTAAACCATAAACTGTTAATATTAAATTGTAAATCATAAACCATAAATCATAATTAATCTCATAAATCAATAACCATAAACTAAACCATAAATTGTTAACACTAAACCATAAAACATAAACCTTAGATAATAGAAATACCTAACTCAAACTGAATTGACACAATCTTATGTATCCTACCAACACAAAATCTTCTACATCAACGAAGTCTTTGTGAATCATAACCCAACTCAAACTGAATCGACCCGAAAATTCAAATTTTGACCCGATCCGAGCGGCCCGATATAGACCCGAACCGAAAGCGCCCAATTCGATATTGACCCGACCCAAAAACAACCGATTCGATTTTGACCCGATCTGATACCCGAACCAGACCTGACTGATCATAGACCCGAACTAAACCTGAACCAAATCTAAACCGATTTTAGACAGACCTAAAATGACCTGAACCAAAACCGATTTGAACGACCCGATTGCCACCTCTAAAATTCACTAATGAATTTTGTCCCCTTTTCTAGGCTTAAGAGGAAACCGTTACATGCTCAAAACTTTTTACCCAAAGCTTGATCAAGTTCACTCTTTTACAAAAAAGTTTGTTTGCAAACAAAGATATCCTCACAAGGTAGGTGTTTGCTCAATTACAAGTTCATTCAACCTAATAACTTTAATGCAAAAGATGACAATGATGATCAATCAAGTGGGTTCCAAAAATTTGACTCTAACAGACTCAAATATGTTGGATTTGTGCTTGAATGCTTTAGACTTGTTGACTTATTGTTGTTGAAGCTTTGGAGACTTGATTTTATACCCGTTACAGATTTCTAACCGTTTAGGTAGTTGGGATCATCAATAGAGCCGTTGGACTGCATTTTTCCCGCATTAAATGGTGTTTGGTAGGCTACCGTATCGGTACACGAGCTTCTGTATTGGTACTTGCCATAAAAAGAGAGATCCGGTGTACAAAGGGGTATTGATACGCTTGATGGCGTATCGAAACGAGTAGTGTGTAAAAATAGAGGTGTGTCGAAATGGCAGAGTCGTGTCGGTATGGATTTGACTCACTAGAATCTGAGAAAAGAGTCTACGAAAAAATGCATCGGTACGCCTGAGGGGCATATCGATACGGTATAACTAATTTTCAAAGTTTGGTGATTTTGATATTGACAAGGTATAACCAATTTTTAAAGTTTGGTGATTTCGATACTGACAAGTTGAATCCGTACCAATACTCATAGCTTAAATAAAATTCTCAGGTTGAAGACTGTATCGAAACGAGCACACTCGTATCGGTACGTTTTGGCTATTAAATTAAAATCGGTTTCCAATAGCCAAATGTCGTATCGAAACACCTAAGGGTGTATCGATACGCCTGGGCGTTTTTAGTTATTTGAGTATCAAAATACTTAAAAGAAATTTTGGGGTTTAAGTTTTTGACTTATAAATAATTTTAAGTTCGAATCCTTATCATTTTGTAAAACTTTTTGAATACTTAAAAATGTATCTAATTTTGCAAATTAGTTCTTAAACTCTTTGTTATATCAAAATCAAATATAAATTTTACAGAATGATTCAGTCCAGTTGTTTAGGGTTTTTTTTCTTTTCTCGATTCGGCTTTGTTACACAATTTTTAATTTTTTGTTTAATTAAGGCTTCATAGTCAGAAAGGTGCCCAACCTATATACCTTTTTTTTTTCCAGTTTGGTACCTAACGTTTTTTGGTCCACTTTGGTGCCTAATGGTTCATTTCGTAACTCAAATTGGGTTTTTGTCAACGGCCGTTAAAATTTTGCTATGGTATATACATGTTATCATTATTATCATTGTTGCTATGGTATAAAACATTATTGAAATATAAATGACAGCCCAAATCTGTTAATATGTAATCCATATGTCTTAAATAATACAAGCCCACATATAAAAAAATATAAATCAGACAAATAAAGCCCAATTCTGAGTTTAACGTCCACTTACAATTATTAAAAAAACCCAAAATTATTATTACATCAGGACTATTAAGGCCTTAAACAAAAAACCCTAAGAACCCATCTTATCTTTTCCCTCATGGGCAGCCAAAGGAGAGCCATTGGATTTAATATGATCCAACGGTCAGGATTGAAGCTGAGGAGACCCATCGAATCCCACACGCGCCCACGTGCCGGTCCGTTCACCTCCCACGCACGAGTGCAACCCACGCGCGAAACCCTTTAGCTCCCCGTGCACCGCGTGTCGCCATCCAGTCTTGCCACATCAGCTCCCAAATGCCATCTGGACCGTCTATTTTGGTGAAATCTCAGCCGTTGGATCAAGATCAAATCCAACGGCCCAGATTGAATCTCGACTGTTTGGCTCCCACGTGCCAACTTCCCTACGTGCCACACGCGCGACCGTTCTGATCCTCCGTCCAATTTTCGGCCATCCGATTTTTGGTGTGAGCATGCTTCCCCTCATCATTTGCATAGCCTACAATGGCGTGCATGCACAAAAAAAGGGCAGAGGAAAAGTCTGAGACCAAAATGGAAAAAAGCAAAGGAAAAGCAACAAAGAAAATTAGGGCAATGACAATCCAAACAAGTCATTAGAAGCAATTGATTAAGATTTAGACTAAGCATGTGATTAAAACGTTTTATTTGGCTATATAACAAAGGGTTGAACCATTGAAAAAGGGATCTTGGATCTCTAGATTTTGAGGAGCAATAGAGAAAGCAAAATTTTGAGAGGTATATCTATCATCTTCTTTCATTTTTGAAATAACAAAAAACAAAAAGAGGAAAAAGGGCTTCGATTTTACCTTTCATGGTCGTCGTCCCGCCCGTCGCTTCGAATCCTGCCAGTATCAAACCCTTCAACTTCTGTTTGGGGAGTGCATGTGGTGAACCGGCCAGATTTTAAAAAGGGAGAGGGCTCGGCTCTAACAAAATAAGGGTTCTCTTTCTAAGTTTTCAAAGGATCTATGGTTAGATCGGTTTTTAAAAAATGAGTTGATTTTTGGGTTTTTGGGCTACGCCGGCCACTGGCGAGCGCGACCGACACGGCAGAACGGCGCTGGCGATGGGGTAGCAGGGGGTGCTCATCAAAAAGGATGAGAGAGGACAGAGCATTGAGGTTTTTTTAGAGTAGAGTTTTTTTTTCTTTTTTTGATCAGAGTTTATCTTATATACTAGCCTTTGTTTAAAAAATGGTCTATTCGCATAATAAACCCTTTCGCCCCGCTCAAATCGCAACCTGGGTCCTCCCGCATTTTGAAATAACTTTCGCGGTCACTGAATCTTTGAAATGTTTTACAATTTCGTCACTATTTTAAACAAATTTGTTTATCTTCCTGATCTTGCCCTCCGATTTGTCCCCTTTTTCAACTTGGTCCCTTTCAGTGTTTTCCTCTTTTTGTACATCTTTTTTAATTTCGGCCTTCAGTTTTGGTTTTGTTCAATTTGGTCCCTTGCCCCAGTTTATCCCCTTTATTCATGCATTTTAATTTCAACCCTGTATTTTTTCTTTCTTTAATTTCAGTCCCCGTTACATTTATTTATGTCATAATGAGGCCTTTGATGTATGTATGTCATATTAGCATAGTGTTGTTATATTTGTTTATTTGTGAAATATATGTTTCTAATATGTATAATATGTAGTTTTTATAAAGCATATAATATATAGCTCTTATAAAATATGATATATAGTTTTTATGGTGTATTTAATATAGATAATGAACATACTTTTCTATAATATATAATATAAGTATAAAACACGATTTCAATACAAGGAGTTTATATATATATAAAACATAATATATACATAATATATAGTTTTACATAATATAAAGTATATATATATATAATATATGGTTTTAAAGTATATGATATATATAATGTATATATAACTTTATTAACATATAATATAGTTTCCATGTTTAGGTATGATCTTTTGCATGCTTTCGTTTATGTTTATTTACCATATCATGTTATTAGTCTTTAGCATTTGGAATATCGATTGTTATTCGGTGTCCTTTTATTCAGGAACGAACAAGGCCAGTACCAGTCGTAATGGTAGTGATTCAGACGTTCCTTCTCGAATACTAGGGCCTTTAAAATATACTCGTCTGTATAACCAAATTACAACTAAATCTTCACTTCAAATTTGTAATTTCCAATGTTAATGAAGCGGTAATTATTTTTGGTACCAACTTTGGGCGTAGTGGGGGTGCTAACCCTCCCCCATACGTAACCGACTCCTGAACCCTAGAATTTCTGGGGGGGTTTTCGGTGTCTGGTCTACCTTACCCAAGTGACCGGTGGCGACTCCAGTTTCATTTCAAAAGCACGTTTTTAAAGAAATCCCCCTTTTAAATAAAATGGTTTCAAATAAAAGTAGGAAACCCCTCAAACCCCGAACTTCTAAGTATTTCTAAAAACGTCACTACAGCATGGCGACTCCGCTGGGGAGTTAAAATTTTGATTTTTTTTACAAAAAAGATAGTCAAGCCTAAAAAAATTTTCCGTTTATTTAATATTGGAAATTTTGAATTAAGGTGACAATTAAGGTGATATTTGTTTATAAATGCGAGTTTATTTTAACGCATTTAAAATATGACATATAAACCTATCCGTTTAAGTGGAGGGAAAATGCTAGTGCTTTCGTGGGGATATTGTTTCTCCGTATGGGCCTAGTAAGTACCTCCAGGGCTCGATTACCCTATGTTTTTGTGGGAATATTGTTTCTCCGTATGGACATAGCGAAAGGGTCCCCCCGAATTGAACTCGATTGAGAGGAGCCTATAATGGGTGATGATCGGGGGCCCTGCTACCCTTAGTAGGGGACAACAAGGAAAATTCGGGTACCTTCATAGTACCAAAACTACACATAGCGAACATAGAAAACCCACCCCTTTTAGAGCCATGTGGTTAACCTAGGCATTTTAAACGGGATGTAAATAGGGATTGTTTGTTTTCTTGCTCCTTCTTGTTTTCTCTATTTTATAACTTTGTTATTTATTTTACTCGTTACTAACTCATTTCTTTTGTGTTTGGTTTTTGTTTTGCTTTTTCTTCATTTTGCATTCATTTCATGACATAGAGGTGTTGAATCAAGGTGGTTTGCCCGATCAGAGAACTATCATTATGGATGGGAGGTTACTTACTTAAGAAGGAGGAAATCAACTCGCAAGTCCAACACTGGTCTGAGGTCAACCAAAAGGTTCAAGGTGATAGTTTCCCGAGTGAGCGCATAGTATCGGGGGTATACTTACGTGAGTCTACAACAAAGTGATTTCTACGAGTTGAAAGAAATATAGGAAAGTTGGGATTGAAGATTGAAGAGTCTGTTCCGTGAGAATTATGGTGACATAGTCGACTTAATGTATGTCAAAATTAATAAACCTTTGTTGTTTTACCTTTAATGGGGAAGACATGATGCCCATAATCGAAGAATATACCGCGCTACTCCATCACAAATGTGTCAAGAAGGATTGGATCTACTCTAAACACCCGAAGTCTCAGAATTATCCAGCCAAGCTCAAGGACATCACCGGAATGAGTAAGGATTGGGTGAAAGGATTGATTCAGCATCAAGGAGATAGTGTAGCCTTTTTATGGGAATGCATTTGAGACTTAATACCCTCACACCCGGACGAGGTTATGAAGATGGACTTATTTGCTTTAGGGGTATAAGGGTTGATCATCTTTCTGAGGGTTTTGAATGACGTTGATGTGGTTGTCTTAGATGTATATGGGTTTAGAAAGGAACGCGAACCCGACACTGACAATCTTGACCAAAACTTTCATTTCTTTGAATGCTATCTGAAGGCATGAAGAAGGGCGTTTTAGAGGTTGTGCACAATTACTTCAGGTTTGGATCCAAATCCATTTTTGGGAGACGCCAAAGAAAGTTTTACCAGGAGTTTTGTTTGAAGACTTCTCTCCTTTACAAGCGTACATGGCCAAGGAATGGCGAGAAGACATTGAAAAGGTTAAATGGGCTACAATTCTCAGGAACCTTCAAGACAGTGATATAGTATTGCGAGTACCTTGGTTAGGCATTCTCCCTTATTTCCTATATCAGTGCAGAGATTATAATTGGCTAATGCTTATGGGTTGTACGAGGGGATTGGTTGCGCCCCCTATTGGTATCCAGACAGTTTGGGTCTTGACAGTTTATTCCTGTTACTTCGGATTTAAGCCGTACTGAATTTGCTTTCAAGGGTGAATTCAAGGAGAAAGTCCAAAATATATCTCGGGCGTGGGATCACTGTTACCGTGCAAGGGTCGAGGAAGATCATACGTGCATGTTCACTCCCGATTATGATTTCTGGAGGCGTTGGAGGATCAATGATAAGATTCCAAGACCGGATCAAGGACCAACCATGACATTAGAAGAGCATATGAGAATAGTCTCTTTCGGAGCCAACATTTTGAGGAGCGAACTCGAGGAAGTTAAGAAGAAGATGGAAGCTTTGGAAACCGAGCATGCGAGCGAGCTCTACAAAATGAGTTTGGACATGGATATACGTGATGGAACAATTAAGGACCTAAGAAAAAAAATGCGGACCTAAAAGAAAGAAATACCATTTATCAAAATAACATTGTCAAGCTTCAAGCATCGATACGAAACGCTGACCGGAAGAGATTTATAGCAGTTGAGAAAGAAAGAGAAAATGGTTTACGTTTGATCGAGGAAGAAAAGAGGAAAGGCAAGCAAGAAGTTGAGAAAGAAAAGGAAAGCAACAAGTTGATCATCAAGAAAGAGAGAAGAGCCTGTAAGAGGGCAATTCACCGAGAAAGAGAAAAAGCTAAGCAAGAGAAAGGTAAACATGCGGCGAATTGGGAGAAGGAAAATAGTGCCGTGTGGAAGAGAAAAGCACTTGACAACAAGTGTAACACCCTAAAATTGGCCTAGAAATGTTACCACAATCTAAACTATAGGCTAATTGAATTCATAATTTAATAAATTTAAAGAAGAAAGAACATTGGCCATCCTTAAGATCAAATAAGTGAAATTAGAACCAAATTGAATTGAAATTATAACTAGAAGGCATAAATAAAAGGATGAAATTGTGTTCATGTAAAACTCTATAGATTACATGTAAAATTTAATTAAAATCAAGGCCTTGACACATGTTCTCATTTGAAGAGAACATGTGCCATTTGAATGGTGACTCATGGCTAGGGAGAATAATGAACCAAACATATTGTCATCTTCCTCCCTAAATCATCCTCTTTGGCCAAAATACTTGAGAGAGAAAGGGGAGAGAAAAGCTTCATGCAACACCTTCAAATTCAAGCTTCTTGATTTAGACTTGATTAATTTTAGCTTGGAGAAGGTATAATGCTTGACTTTACATGTTATAGAATGGTTGAATCTTGAATTGATGATGTCTTTGTTGTTTAAATTTAATTGGATGATTGTTATATGTGTTAGGATCATGTTAGCTTCAATTTGAACTTGAAATTGTGAATACTAGTAGCCAATTTGATAAAGGAAATATATATGGTTGCTGGAAATTTGAGAAATGTGTATATGGTTGAAAACAGTTTGATTAGGGACTGTTTTGGATAGTGAAAATGTTGAAACATGTCAATTGAATATAGAACCCTGTTTTGATCATGTTGGTAGATGAAATGAAGATTGATTTGAATAGATATGTTTCTGGAAAATGAATGCACCTAATTGAATTAGTTAAATTAGGTAATGGACTGCTCAATTGGTAAATTGAATGTGCAATGTTGATCAAATAGATCAAATTGGGTTCAACATGATAATTACCTATTTTAAGCATATTGCTAGGTGTATTAGACTGACCTAGACATGTAAGAACATGAAAGTGAATCGAATTGTCATGTTAGAACCTTGTTAAAATGAGTTAAGAAGCTAAAAACTCAACTAGTGTAATCTGCCCAGAATGTTCTGTTCTGGGTAGTAACTTTGAAAAATCACTATAAATTGAATAAAATGAATTTAAGGCTGAAATTTTTATGGACAACACCTTGATATGTCTTAATTCATTAGGAGAAAACAGAACTGAATTCTGGATTGTAGAATGAAATGTAGAGAAGAAACACTAGGGACAGTGCAAACTGTCCAATGTAACAAATTACCCTGTCTTTAAGTTAAAAACTGTATTAATTGGAAAAGAAATAAAATGCAAGCCTTATATGGTTATAAATACAATTACGTTAACTTTCTAACGGTATAAACCAATTGAAATTCCGACGTACGAAATGAAATTTATGCATGATTAAGTGACTAGAGTGCAAGCTGCCTGGCAGCAGTAGTATAGGTAATTGTATACTGTTTTGTGGCAATTTGTAAACTGTTTTGTAAACAGTTTTAGGACATTGATTCTGCCCTATTTTATATGGATTAGTATAGGTAAGTGTAGTTAAGTGTAGTAAAGAATGTATATGAACATGCTGCCAGATTTGTATATGTTATGTGCTTGTAACATTGCTTTGATTGAATGATCATATGATCTTGTTTTGACATGTAATTGTTGTGTAATGTGATAGAACTAGGAGTAAACTTGGTGGAAGAGGATAGAGTGGATCATCCTAAAGCCAAGAACAAAGGATTGTGGATCCAAGACTAGCTAAGCTTGGAGTATTGTGAGTGTAGTTATCTCTAGGGTTCATACTTGTTTACATCCTTGAAATGTTAAATGAACCTAATCATGGACTTGACTTAATAAGGGAATAATGACTAGTAATGCATGAAGTTTGATCACATCTTGAATACATGTTTTATTCGAATGCTAAGCATGTTTAAATGGTACATTGGTGCTTGTATATGTCATGATGCATATGATCAAATGCTAAAGAACTTGCTTGAGATATCATCTCATCTTGATGAAATGAAACATGAAAATTACATGAAATGTGAGCTATGGCTCAAATGACCTAAGGGCCTAATATGAAATGAACTTGCTTGACATGATCTTGATCTTGAAACACTTGAATAAATGGTAAATCGAACAACCTTGGTAGCTAGTTGGACTAGGTACAAGGGTATGCCTTAGAGTCTATAGCTCATTGTGTCAGGGTGGACTACGGTCCAGGGTTAAGACCCCTATTTGACGACAGGAGAAAGGTACGTATGTGGTCTTTGGCGACAGTAGGAGGGTTGACTAGTACTACGGTGCATCTTGTGGCGACAATTGGTTGGAGACTCGATTACCTATACAAACTAGGTACCAATGGGGTTGTTTAATTGATAACAAATGTAATAACAATCCTAAAACACATGTGACTTGTCTTGAAAGCTATAAATAGTATGTTACTTGACATGAAAGCCATGAATTGTATGTTACTTGTCATGTAAGCATGAATTTCTTGATTACTTGTTTTGTAAGCATGATGTGCTTGATTTTTGATATGAATACATAAAGTATGATTCCATGTTCTTGCTCCTTGATAGCTGAATGTTTGATATCCTTAGCTAGGATTATCTTGATGCTTGAAAGCCTTAGCTAGGATCATTCTAATGCTTGAAACCCCTAGCTAGGTTCATTCTTGTTTAAATGACACAAAACTTGAAATAACAAATGGTTAGAACTAGTTACTACCTCACTAAGTACATTCTTGTACTTATCACTCTCATTTTCATTCTTCCCAACTACAGGATAAAGGATACGAGTGTTGCTTGATCTTGAAGCCTGATTTCTTGAGCTAGAAGCAAGTCACACAAGCTTTGCCTAAGTATGGTTTCATACTTGTTTTGTATACCTCCTAGATTGGTGGCACTAGATTGTATAGACTTTATCTTGATCATGCATTTTGGAACACTTGAATTTGTATATTTATATATGTTTTTGTTCTTGAATGGGCCTACTATGTTATGAACCTATTGGCAAGTATGTAATGAACATAAAGTACTTGTAATGTAAATGATGTTGTTGTGCATATGATGATACAAATGAAATGATCTAATGTTTGATCTAGTTTACCTTGAAACATTCAAATGCCTTGTTTATGTATATGTGTATGCTTGAAATGAAAGTAGTATGAAATGAACCATGTTGCTTGTATTCCAATCGAATGCCTTGGGAACTATATGGTCACTTGTGTGTGTGTATATACCATGATGTATGTGTTTTGGTATTAGCATGATGATTGTCGAATGCATAGGAATAGAGTATGGCTTGAATGGAAACTAGTTATATATAAATTAAATGATCAAGAATCATGTTAGCAATTTAGATATGAGATGTTTAAATGTATACAAACTAAGGAACATTGAATTGAAATGGAAGCATGTTACATCTAGGGTCATTCGAATGATAGGGTTTAAATGAAGTTAATTGTAATGCTAAGTAGTAACCTATAATGTAAGCTTGAAAGGAAATAATTTAGTGACCTATTCAAATGTTTTAGGTTGAAGTAAGAATCGAAATGTAAGTTGCTTGCATGATAAGTAATGAATGCTTGGTTGCTTATTAGTTAAGTAACTCATCTAATAAGGATGAGTTATCAATGTCTTGCCTTGTATTGTATTGTATTGCTTGTATTGCTTGCCTTGTCCTTGCTTAAGTAACGCTCCTGAGCCGGTTTGCTACTAGCCCGGGGTAGGGGTGTTACAACAAGAATCGATTACAAGAGATGTAAAATATGTATAATGCTACTTTTGAGAGTTTAAACCAAAACCAAGCCCATAATACCCAGTTGGAAGTAAGGATAGCGGAGTTAGATATTTCTTTCCAAGAGTACCATGATCGAAATGGTTTCTTCGAGCTTCAGGCTAGCCAGCAAGAGAACATAACGCTTTGAGCTCAGATTGAGACATTGGAAGCTATATTTCAAGACTACTCGGGTCGGATCCTGGTCCTCGAGGAAGCTGCGGAGGGTGGAGACAATTATTGGCTAAGGTGACTGCGTGATGCTACTCGAATGATTCAAGACCGGGATGACTACAACACAACTCTGATGGTTCAGGTGCAAGAGGTAGCCCAACATGTAAGGACTCTAGCCGCGGAAGCCGAAGCTCTTCGTCCCTTCGTCACCCCGGGGACGAACGAAACGCCAAGATTCGTTCAAATACTTCAAGCTATAGAAGAACTAGGAGTTAGGGATGGCACCTATCTGTAGGAATTTGCTTTATCTGTTGTAATGAAAACCTCTTTATTTCAATGAAAGTTTTCCTAGGGTGATCGATCAGCTATAGGATCCACACCTTTATCTGCACATATTTTCTTACGCATCTCATTTCATCATTTGTGCCACGTATTGTATTTCACCACATATGTCATGCATTAATCAATTAATCAATGGAATTAATTATGAGAAATATCCTTTCAGTGAGAAAGAGAGAAAAGTGAAAGTTTTAAATCTGTGACCATTTCGCGCTCGTACGGTACCCGTTCGCAAACAAGAACAATGGAAGAAAGGATGCCAAGGTAGAACAAGGCCAAAGAAATCTCGAAGCATGTTTGGACGGGGTGGAACAAGGCATCAATGATTAGATTACCCAGTCACAAGTCTCAATCGTTGCTCAATTGACTGCTCTGTTAGACAAGAAGCTTGGTAAGAAATGGGTCTCTGTTGACAGCTTGACTGATGAAAGAATGGAAGGGATCACACTCCATGAGAAGTCCCAAATAGAAATGTCGAATTCAAGAAAGAAATTATACATCAATCTCACGGGGGCATCTCCTAGCCACCACGCAGGGATTTCGGCCAATCAGCCTGTCGATTTAGGGGGAGGTCTCGAGAATGAAGTGTTGGATCTAAGCGTGATGAATGAGGTAGAGGGGAGGATTAGGGCTGAGGTGGAAAGAAAATACGAGGAAAGATTATGTTTCTTTGAAGAAATGTTTAGGACCTTACAAGGGATAAATGAGCAAGGGAATGATGCTAGTGATTTGAGCCTCGTAGCGGACTTAGTTCTTCCACCAAAGTTCAAAGTTCCAAATTTTAATAAGTATGACAAAACTACTTGCCCTTCAGCTCATATCACCATGTATTGCCAAAAGATGGCAGATTTCATCAAAGATGAGAAAATACTCATTCATTATTTTCAAGATAGAGCAATACAAGCATGTGACCGACATGACTCCAAACCGAATCATGTTAGAAGGGATAGAAAAAAGGACGAACGAAAGCTTGCGTCAGTATGCTCAAAGATGGCACGATATGGCCACTGAGATTCAGCTGCCTATCCCCGAGTATGAGATCACACCGATGTTTGTGAACACTTTGAGGGGGACGTTGTTTGTCTGATTGATAAACAACACCACCCAAAACTTCACTGACATGGTAAGAACAAGGAATCAATTAAGATAGCTATAAAAAGTGGGAGAATTGATAGTGGAGAAAATTCCCGAAGGAACTATAAAAGGAAAGATAATGAGGTGAATGCAACAAACACCTATACCACCCCGAGAAACATCACTATTTCTCAACCACAAGGCGAAACCAGAGGCGGAGAAGGCCCAAACAAGAAAAAAAACAAGTCCCCCAAAGAAAGAAAATGAGAAAATATCATTCACTCCTTTGTCGGTGTCATACGCCGAACCATACTCACAGCTACATAAGGCTGATTTGGTTAGGCCATATTATGTCACTCCATTTGATCCACCTTACCCCGCATGGTATGATCCTAAGGCAAATTATGATTATCACGCCGGTATCCCGGGGCACTCAATTGAAAATTACATCGCATTCAAAAAGTTTGTTCAAAACATGATCACGACTGGGCTTTTGTAGTTGGATGAACCAAATGTGGGTGCTAACCCACTACCGAACCATGAGGGTCGTGGCGTGAACTTCATCGAGGATGAGTACACTAGAAAGGTAAAAGTAAGTGTGGTCGAGATTAAATCCCCTCTGAGGTTGGTGTTCCAGTAGTTATGCATGACACGCCTAATTGAGCGGGGTATGGAAATAGTACAAGAAGGATGCAGCCTATATTGTGAATATCACCAAGAGGGAGGACAAGAATCCAGCATTGCGAGGAGTTCAAATGAGTAGTTCAAAAATTGATGGATAATAAGGAGATTGAGTTCTTCGAAAAGGTTGAAGGAAAAAAGGAATCAGACATGTGCACGTCGGATGACCCCAAGGTTTAATACGGGCTAGATAGGCCATTCAGGATCTCGCTCAAGCCAAGGGAGGAAAGCCTGCCTCAAGAAGGAATTTCTAAGGTAGCCCCTAAGATTGTGATCTCAGCTCCAACATCCTTTCCTTTCAAAGATGCGCGAAAGGTTCCTTGGAGTTACGCCACCAACATCTCAGTAACAGGTGCTTCAAAACCGCAAGGGAATGAGAAGTCACCCAAAGAGGTGAAGTCGGCACAGGAAGAAGAATCAGCAAATCTGAAGGCTGAGACAGTGAACGAAGTGGGGAATTTCACAAGAAGTGGTAGGTGTTATTCACCAGAAATATCAAAGGCGACATAAACAACAAGTGACAATGGCAAGGCTACGATGCTCAAACCAGAAAAGCTTTTTGGGAAAGAACCTCCCCCAAAGATTCATGAGCCAGTGACAGAGGCACAGGCACAAGAATTCTTGAGATTTTTGAAGCACAGTGAGTATAGCATTGTCGAGCAACTCCGGAAGCAACAAGCTCGAATCTCAGTACTGGAATTATTTTTGTGCTCGAAAAAACATCGTAGTGCGATGTTAAAGGTGCTAAACCAGACATTCATCCCGAATGACATCTTGGTAATCAAATTAGACCGGATAGTGGGCTACATCACCGCAAATAACTATATCACTTTTAGTGACGATGAGATCCCGGACGGAGGTATGGGGTCGACCAAGGCCTTGAATATTACCACTTACTATAAGGGGCATTACTTATTGACAACGGGTCAATCTTGAATGTGCTACCGATGGCTACTCTAAAAAGGTTACCCATTGATAGTTCACACATAAAGCCTTGTCATAATTCTGTTAGAGCCTTTGATGAAACTCAAAGGGAGGTGCTGGGGAAGATCGAGATACCTTTTTTAATCGGGCTGACCGAGTACATGGTCGAATTCGTGGTGATGGATATCTAACCGACCTATAACTGTTTGTTAGGGAGGCCTTGGATTCATTCAGCTAGCGTTGTACCCTTATCGTTACACCAAAAATTAAAATTTGTCATCGAAGGAAAGTTGGTGAGCGTGGGAGCCGAGCAAGACATTATTGCCTCAGTAACAACCAATGCTCGTTACATCCAAACAGACGAGAAGGCGATTGAGTGTTCCTTTAGAGCTTTAGAGTTTGTGAATGCTACTTTTGTGGCATAAGGGGGTAAGATCCCAAATCCTAGACTGTCAAACTACACTAAAATGCAAGTTTGGAAAATTTGGGACGAGGGGCCAGGAAAGGGAAATGACTCGGAAGGAACCTTCAGGGATGTCTACATGCCAAGGGTGTCATTAACAAGAAAGACCGAAGCGGGCTAGGTCACAAGCCCAATTTTTAGCAAAAAAAGACAGAATGAAAGAGGAAGGCGGAACAAAGGAATACCCGACTCAGGGGCGAGAAAATTCCATGGGAACCCATAACCTACTTAGACATGAAAGACATATTTGTATCATGTGGGATAATCAACGTCAGAAAAAAAGTGCATGAGGAAAATCTAGAGAATGACAAACTCAAAGAAGAAGAAAGGTTCAACGAGGCGTTAGAAGGGATGGATGTTAACATGATAGCCGAAGGAGGAATGAGTGGCAAGTTTCTGTCTGGGATCTGCCCTTGCTTCCCTGGAGAGAAACTCAGTAACTGGACCAGTGTGGATCTACCTCTAGTCTTTAAGTCGGAATCAAAGTAATGCTCAAAACCAGCCCTACTTGCTTTTGCCCACGAGCAGTAGGGATCTGTTGTAAAGGGCTTCTATGTTAACTTACTTGCTTTTAATGAAAAATGATGCTTTCTGCATTTTCTAAAATAGAAAACATCATATTTATTGTATTATTTTATTTATTATTTCATTCATTCCATAAGAATATTCATTTCTTTTCCCAATATATATTCATTTCTAAACTGTTTCAGGGTCCCTGTTATTAGCTGTATGAATGACTCTGAATCTGATCCCGAGATAGATTTTGAACAGCCTTTATATATGGCAGAAGTCGATGAAGGGGAAGATGAGATAGAATGTGAAGTCTAGGATGAATTGCTCAAGTTAATGGAAAATGAGGACAAGCATATTCTACCCCACCAAGAAGAGGTGGAAAATCTCAATTTGGGGACTGATGAAGAAAGGAAGGAGGTGAAGATTGGCACCACTATCTCATTCAAAACTAAGCATGAGTTGGTAGATCTATTATCAGAGTTCAATGACATCTTTTCTTTGACTTATCAAGATATGCCAGGGTTAAACGCAGACATCGTGGTACACAAGTTGCCGATAAGGTCAAAATGCAAACCAGTCCAGCAAAAACTAAGAAGAATGAGGATGGACATGCTGCTAAAAATTTGGGAAGAAGTGAAAAAACAGCATGAGGCTGGTTTTCTAAAGGTTGCCAAGTACCCGAAGTAGGTGGCGAATATAGTCCCGGTGCCTAAGAAAGATGGGAAAGTTCGAATGTGTGTGGACTATAGAGATCTCAATAGGGCAAGGCCTAAAGATAATTTTCCCCTGCCACACATTGATACTTTGGTCGACAACACCGCGAGGCATTTGTGGTTCTCTTTTATGGATGGTTTCTCAGGGTATAACCAAATAAAGATGCACCCCAAAGACATGGAAGAAACTACATTTATAACCATGTAGAGCACATTCTATTATAAGGTGATGCCGTTAGTATTAAAGAATACCGGGGCAACTTATCAAAGAGCCATGGTGACCCTCTTTCACGACATGATGCACAAAGAAATCGAAGTGTATGTGGATGACATGATTGCCAAGTCACGAACTGTAGAAGACCATATTCAAAACTTGATGAAGCTCTTCCAAAGATTAAGAAAGTACCAATTAAAGCTCAACCCGGCTAAATGCACCTTCGCTGTCACATCTAGAAAGCTCTTGGATTTCAAAGTTAGCCGAAAAGGGATCGAGATTGACCCCGATAAAGTAAAAGCTATTCATGATATCCCTCTACTTCAGACACAAAAAGAAGTTTGAGGTTTCTTGGGGAGGTTAAATTACATATCTCAGTTTATTTCTCAATTAACTAAAAAATGCGACCCAGCCTTTAGGTTGCTTCGAAAGAAAAACCCGGGAGTATAGGACGGAGAATGTTAGGAAGCTCTAGACAAGATCAAGAAATATTTGACTAATGCTCTAATCTTGGTGGCACCTGTGCCGGATAGACCCTTAATCTTTTACTTGACAGTCTTTGAGAATTCGATGGGCTGCGTGTTGGGGCAACATGACGAGTCCGAAATAAAAGATAGGGCTATCTACTATTTGAGCAAAAAGTTCATCGATTGTGAAACTCGATATCCACCAATTCAAAAATTGTGTTGTGCATTAGTGTTAGCTACCAAGAGACTCAGGCAATACATGTTATACCATACCACTTGGTTGATATCCAAGTTAGATCCGCTAAGATTCTTGATAGAGGCACCCACATTAACCGGGAAGATGGCTCATTGGCAAATGCTTTTGTCTAAATACGACATTGTCTATGTAAGTTAGAAGGCAGTCAAAGGGAGTGCTATAGCGGACTTCCTTGCCAGTCGTGCTTCGGACAATTATGAGTCCTTAAACTTTAATTTTGTTGATTGTGAAACTCGATATCCACCAATTCAAAAATTGTGTTGTGCATTAGTGTGGGCTACCAAGAGACTCAGGCAATACATGTTATACCACACCACTTGGTTGATATCCAAGTTGGATCAACTGAAATTATTGATGGAGGCACCCGCATTAATCGAGAAGATGGCTCGTTGGCAAATGATTTTGTCTGAATACGACATTGTTTCTGTAAGTTAGAAGGCAATCAAAGGGAGTGCTATAGCAGACTTCCTTGCCAGTCCTGCTTCAGACAATTATGAGTCCTTAAACTTTAATTTTCTCGACGAATATTTGATGTGCCTAACTGTGGAAGAAAAGGCTACTTCAGGAGAAAAGTCGTGGAAGCTCTATTTCGACGAGGCATGCAATGCCTTAGGCCATGGCATAGGGACGGTGTTAGTATCACCAGAAAACATTTACTATCCTTTTACAAGCAGGCTGGAATTCTTCTGTACAAACAATATGGCTGAATATGAGGCTTGTGTCATGGGCTTGCGTGCAACCATTGAAAGAAAAGTCAAGGTGCTTCAAGTTTTTGGAGATTCATCTTTGGTTGTTTATCAACTCCGAAAAGAATGGGAAACAAGAGACTCAAAGTTGGTCAAGTATTATGATCTGATCCAAGATTTAGTTAAATTTTTTAAGAATATCAGCTTTACCTACCTTTCACGGGAGGACAACCAGATGGCAGATGCTTTGCCAACTCTGGCCGCTATGTTTGAAGCAAGCACTGAAGCAGAAATAAATTCAATTGAGATGCAAATATTTAAGGTACCAGCTCATTGCTATAGCTTGGAAGAAGAGGCAGATGGCAACTCGTGGTACTATGATATTCTTTAGTATATTAAGTTCTAATCATACCTCGATGTAACCAATAAGAATGATAACAGAACTATAAGGATGATGGCAGCGGGATATGTTCTAGACGGGGAAATCTTATACAAAAAAGGAAAATACCAAATATTGCTAAGGTGTGTCGACACTCGAGAAGCTAGGAGCATCCTAGTCGAAGTTCATGATGGGTTATGCGGGACACATGCCAACAGTTTCTCAGTGGCCTAAAAAATTATGAGATATGGGTACCTTTGGTCGACCATGGAAGGAGATTGTATTGATTATGCAAAGAAATGCCACAAATGTCAGATATATGCCGATATGATCCATTTCCCACCCTTACCGTTGTACACTATGAATTCACCGTGGCCTTTCGTTGTATGGGGCATGGATGTCATTCGTCAGATTCACCCAAAGGCGTCCAATGGACACCGTTTCATTCTGGTGGTCATCGACTATTTCACTAAGTGGGTGGAAGCAATTTCTTACGCCAATATCACAAGAATGATAGTTTGCAAGTTCTTGAAGAAAGAGATCATTTGTCGGTATAGTTTGCCAGAAATGATAACGCTTCCAACCTGAACAACAAAATGATAACTGATGTGTGTGAACAATTCAACATAGTACACCACAATTCCACCATCTATCGTCCCAAGATGAAAGGAGCGGTAGAAGTGGAAAACCAACATATTAAGATCATTTCGAAGACGACAGATACTTTTAAAGATTGGCATGAAAAGTTGTCGTTTTCCCTGCTCGCCTACTGAACACCCATACGTACGTCAACAGGTGCAACGCCATATTCCTTGATTTATGGTATGGAAGCAGTTCTGCCTATGGAAGTGGAGATTTTGTCATTGCGGATACTGAATGAGGTGAAGTTGGAAGAGGCAGAGTGGATACGAGCACGGTTCGATCAGTTGAATCTCATTAAGGAGAAGAGACTAAAAGCCATTTACCATGGTTAGATGTACCAAAAGAGGATGATGCGAGCTTATGATAAAAAGGTTTGCCCAAGAGAATTTCGAGAAGGAGATTTAGTGATTAAAAGGATCTTACAGACTTAAAAAGATTTCCGAGGAAAGTGGATGCCTAATTGGGAAGGGCTTTACGTCGTTAAAAATGCATTTTTCGAGGGAATATTGATTCTAACAGAGATGGATGGGAATGAGTTAAACAACCCAGTGAACTCAGACTCAGTGAAGAAATGCTATGCTTAAAAAATAAAAAAATAGGAGGGTTTGAGGTGAAAACCCGAAGAGGGCGTCTCAAAACCGAAAGGAGGGTCTGAGTTGAAAACCTAAAAGGGCGGCCCAGACAAGCCTTCAAGATTAGGCATCCAACATGAGAGATCTTCCGGGATATCATGCGTTTCAGTAAAGAACCTCAAGCGAGCAATCTGCCTCGGTCGATGGGTTCTCGAATCATTCATATAGTCGATGTTTGGGACATTGCATCATGTTTTTTTCTTATCTTCTTCTTTTCTTTTCCTTTCTTCCATGTTTGCCATGACTCGTAAATTATTCCAAATTTTCAAATATTAATGAAATATTATTTTGAGTCTTCTTTCACTTCATCTGCCTAACATCTTGCAAGTAGGTTAATGTAGATTCATGATAAACAAAAGATTGATGGGTCTTGTTGTGTTCTGACCTCTCCAGGTACACTCGGTCCTAGGGCAGAAACAAATCTCAAACTCGCCCTATGAACCAAGGTTCAAACAAATGGAATTCTTCTAATAAAGAGACGATTAGAACGAAAGGCTCATTGAGACAAAGTTCTTTCAACAAAAAAAACTCATTGAGACAAAGTAATTTCAAAGTGAAAGCCGAGAAAGGCACCAAGTAAAAAATAATAAAAAGAAAGAAGAAAAAAAGAGGAGAAGAAAAATCAAGAAATAAGAAAGATGAGAGAAAAAAAAGAAAAAAGGAAAAAAGAATAAAGAAAAAGACGAGAAGGAAAGAAGAAAGAAGTAATAAGAAAAAGAAGAAAAGAAAAGGAGAAGGAAGAATAGAAAACAAAGAAAGAGAGAGAAATGAGAAAGAAAGGATAAAGCAAAACCGAGGTAACAGCAAAAAAAACAAAAAAAAAGACATGAGTAGGCACTTTGGAAAAAGGGCCTTGAGAACTTGAGAAGAATGATGAGGTGGCACCGTTAGCACAAAGAATCGAAAAGAAGAAGAAAGAGACAAGAGGACAACCGAAGGAAGGTCGATCGGCACGAAAGGGTGTTAACGTAACGATACAATCATTCATGCATCATGTGTAGATAGACATCCCTAAGTTAAGCGCACGCTAATACATATCATCAAAAGCACTACATTTATTTTGGCAGGTGCTCTCCATGTCGCTACAATAAGAAAGAAAGATACTTTCATTTGGTCTCCCAGCCTTCAGCCTCCTAGGAAGTAGTGGAGAAATTTTTGGTACTCGTGCCATCAGAAAGTAGAGTGTCGTCCCAACGTTCAATATAGGGGAAACTTCAAAGCAAGGAGTTTATATAGAAAAAACTCATAAGCAAAAGAGGTCTCATATAGAAAAGACTTGCAGCTTCAGGATCTCAAAAGCGAAAGGTTTCATATAGAGGGACTTGTAGATCTAGGGTATCGAATGAGAAGAAGAAAGAAGTTCTATAGAGAAAGAACTTGTAATTTGAAGAATTGGCCAAAAAGGAAAAGTTTTATGTAGAAAGAACTTATGGCTTCGAAGAGAGGGGAACAGACAGTTCTATACGGGAAGAGCTCGTCACTTCGAACCCTCAAACAGGAAGTAGGAAAAAATTAGAGCTTATGGTCTTTGCTTCATCCTTGTTCTACTAGAATGAGCAAAGAGGGGCAGCTGTAATCACTAATTTTGTCTGGGGTGAACTCGGTTTTTATCTTTGTTTTTCTATTACTGCAAAAATGGGTTTGGAAATGTGTATATGGGGATTTGTTTTGTTTATCCTCTATTAAAACTTTAAAACCCAAATTTTTACTAGTGCTATGTTATTTGAAAAGAAAAACATAAATATTACTAAGTATTACATTATTATTATTACTACTATCATATATGGCTGTCATTGAAATAAAAAAGAACAAAAACATTACTATAAATATATGCTTGAATGTGTGTGGTATATGTAGTATATGAGTATGATTATGTAATAGGTTTTGCTTGCATTTATCATCTTTTATATGAATGCATGTATATATTAGCGTCTTGTTAATTATATGTACAAGGAGTCTTGATGTTTGTTTATATATGTTATTATTATTACTATCATTACATGCATGTTATTATTAATATCTATCACTATTATTATTACTATCACTATGGGTATATACATGTTATCATTATTATCATTGTTGCTATGGTACAAAACATTATTAAAATATAAATGGCAGCCCAAATCTGTTAATATGTAATCCATATGTCTTAAATAATACAAGCCCATATATAAAAAAATATATAAATTAGACAAATAAAGCCCAATTCTGAGTTTAATGTCCAATTACAATTATTAAAAAAAACCCAAAAATTATTATTACATCAGGCCCATTAAGGCCTTAAACAAAAAACCTTAAGAACCCATCTGATCTTTTCCCTCATACGCAGCCAAAGGAGAGCCGTTGGATCTGATCTGATCCAATGGCCAAGATTGAAGCTGAGGAGACCCATTGAATCCCACACGCGCCCACATGCCGGCCGTTCATGTAACACCTCATCCCCGGGTTAGCCGTAATTCGGTTCAGGAGCGTTACCAAAACGAGAACAAAGAAAGAGATAGGTTACTTGTCAAACAAGTAACCTCGATATACATAACTTGCGACGGAAGTAACCTAAACACAACATACAAGACATACAAGTAATCCACATTAATCAAAACAAACACACTTAGCATGCCAATTTAGGTACTAATATGTTTCATTTCATACTTATATCCTAAGTTACCACTATCATATTACCATTTGCCATTCCATTTCAATACACCTACACCATTCTAACAACAATGAAAAGTGTGGCATACTTCAGAATATATTTCTATTAAACATGACCCAACTTACATTCTTATTACATGTTCATATACCCTATTCGAACAATAAGGAGGTCACTTAACACATTCCATTTATTTCTTTTTCAAACAAATCATACTATTTCATGGCATCCTTAGCTAGTAACATTGTTAATGCATGCTTGTACATACCTTAGCTCCAATCCAAGCATTGCCGAATCATACCGATGACCACAAGAACAAATGCATGATCATACAATTTTGGTCTAGCATTCGAATTATACAAGGTTTCATCAACCATTGGATTACTTTCACAATTTGCGCAGTATCTTACTTATTTATATACATATCAACATAGTTATATACATAGTTCAAAGTATCAAGGTTGGTTACATGATAGGCCCAAAAAAACATTACATATACTAGTCATATATATACACCCAAAATGCATGTTCAAAGCTAACTATTACAAGTTCTAGTGCCACCAAACTAGGAGCATACAAAGAGTATGAAATCATACATTCAAGCTTGCTTCAAAACGTTGCTTCGAACTCGATATATCCTCTTGAAAGTGTCCTTAATCTGTTATGGGAAGAATGAAGAGTAGAGTGGTAAGTATAAGTTATGTACCTAGTGAGGTAACACTAAGCTATCCAATTTCAAGTTTACTTATCCAAGTGTACAAACATTTTAAGGAATCATGATCATCACCACAAGTCATATACTATTCGAATGTATGGGGTAAACATAGGTGAGTTTCACATATCACATATCACATATCACACATTCAACATTACAACATCCATCATGTATCCATAACATACTTTTCGAGTTATTGCTTAAGAGACAATCAATCAAAAACACCAAGTACCAAGTAGGCATTCTTGCACAATAACATCATCTATGCATTTCTTTCATGGAAAGTAACAAGTTATACAATCATTCATGTGTCATCTTTCAAGACAAAGTTGTTCATTCAAGAATCTTACAAAACAAGTAATATTCTCATCAAACATTCAAGACAAACAATGTTCATTTCAAGTTATTAATTCATCTTATAACACCCTTGGTATTTAGTTAACTATATATCAAATCTTCAACAATATGCACCGTCGTGCCAATATGAACTCTAGATTCTAAGACATGACCTCCTAGCTATCCAAACTAGCTACCAAGGTTGTTTGATTATCAATTTCAATCAAGCTTTATCCAATTCATTAATCAAGATGTGATTATGCCATTCAAAGGCCAAGCCCTTAGGCTTATGGAGTCTTAACTCCCAAGATAAGTTTATCCATACCATTCGAATGGCATGAACACATGGTGGTACCATTGTTCATTTCATTTCAAACCATTCATGCATAACAATCACAAACACATTCATATGTATGCAATGTGCGTACCTTATTCTCCAAGCAAGCACGCCATTTCTTCCCTTTGGCATAAGCAATACAACATGTCAAACATTTCATTTGCTTAACAATCAAGTAAACAAGTAGAACATGGCATCAAACAAGTTGTCATTCATATCATTCTTCCCTTAATTATCCAAATATATATTAGGTCATGTTACATGGAAATGTCATTGAATTAATAGAATAGCAAGGTTGGTTAGGACCTAAGTCCTAACCCTAAGGATAGTTACACTCACAATACTCCTAGCTAATCACTTGTCTTGTATCCAAATCCATTTGCCTCTTGCTTTGAGATGTTCACTCTTTTCTTCCTCTTCCACAACTTTTTGCCCTTGGTCTAGCAAGCATAACATAGACAATTCATCAAAACATGCACATAATGTCACACATATATAGTAACAATGTTACCACGTTTGTACCTAGCATTTAGCTATTGTTTTTATGCTTTCTTTTTAAGAATTTCTTACTTGTTCATCTCTATATTGTTATTACCTCATTTTTGGACATAACTGGACAGATTACAATGTCCCAAAACTGTTTTGCAAACAATTAGCTTCTAGGTGTAAAAACAGTCCTAAACTGCCCAGGACACAGCTGCCTGGGGAAGGATTAGCACCCCCACACCGCCCAAAATTGATACTTTAATAATTACAGCTTTATTAATATTAAACTTTCCGGATTAAAGTGACGATCAATTTAAAATTTGGTTATAAGTGCGAGTAGATTTTAAAAGCCCCGTTATCTGAGAGTAAACGCCCAACCACTATCACTACGCCTAATACTGACCCCATTTACGTTCGGGTAAAAGGGTACTGCATTGACAATTTATATATATCTCTATGCAATCTTAGTGAGCAAAATATAAAATATGGAAAATAATTTAAATACAATAGAAAACAGATAAATATTAACATAATAAAATACTAATCTAACATAAATAAAATACTAATCTGAAACATACATACATAAATATTAATCTAACACATAAAAACGAATCTAACATAAATAAAACATTAATCTAAAACACAAATAAATATGAATCTAACACATAAATAAAAACGAATCTAACATAAATAAAACATTAATCTAAAACACAAATAAATATTAATCTAACACATAAAAATGAAACTAACATAAATAAAACATTAATCTAAAACACAAATAAATATTAATCTAACACATAAATAAAAAAAATAAAACATTAATCTAAAACACAAAAAATATTAATCTAACACATAAATAAAAAAATAAAACATTAATCTAAAACACAAATAAATATTAATCTAACACATAAATAAAAACGAATCTAACATAAATAAAATATTAATCTAAAACATAAATTTAAAACACAAATAAATACTAATCTAAAACATACATACATAAATAAACATACCAACTAAAACACAATTTTAAATTAACTACTACTTCATTAAATCATAAAAAATTACAACACAAATAAAAAGGAAAGAAAATATACCTAACTAGGAGCTCGAATAACGAACCCCGACTGAACCCCACCGGGATCTACCACGACCTCTCCAAAATTATTAACTAGATCGGACCTAAAATAGGACCCAGATCGAACCGGTTAGGACCGAGGGGACTGCCCCCGGTCCTTGGCTAGCCGAGAGCAAAGCTCTCTTATATGGCCTTGCCACTGCCGATTGCCAATTTTCTTGCGTGAATTGCCCTTCCCCCATGCCTCATATTTATAGGCAGTTGGGGGCTTATAGGGGGTGACGTGGTCATCCCAAAACCACATAATTTCCCTTTTTTTGCTTTATTTTACTTTTGTATATTATATTATTTTTTATTTTTCATTAATTTTATATTAATAATATTATTATTAAAATATTACTAATAACACTAAAACCCGGTCAAAAATGAGTGATTACAATATGAAATCCTAAACATGTTTAGTCAATGTTAATTCATTTTCAAGGTGGCCAAAACAGAGTAAGTTGGTTAAGTTGCTTAATTTTGCATGTTTACACAATTTGTTCTTACTAAAACAGTTTCTAGGCTATACGACTTTGTTCATACCTTTATCTTTCTTTTCCAGCATTGGTTACTAACAATTTAGCTTGTTCAACACCTTAATTACATTATCTCATCACGATCATATTCAATTCATTAGTTCCATAGCTCAATTACATGTTCTAATAATTCAATTCTTACAACAACATTTCATTTCAAATTTCCAGCAACCTAATTTTGTTACACCATCACGTACACATAAATTCCAGCATAATACCTAGTGTTCATTCTCCTAATTTACATAATCATACAACAATTCAATCATCTAACAACATATTCAATAGTTAATTTCATCTACAATCATCAAAATAGCCCAAGTCAATAAGTATAGCTGCCTATTCGATTGAACAAGAATAGAATCATACTTACTTTGCTTCTAGCTTTAATTTCCTTACAAAATCCTAAGCATGCAAGCTTAATTTCCCTTCAACAATGGCTGATCTCTCAATTCCCCTCTCTCCCTAATTTCCTCTTCAATTTCGGCAAAATGAGAGAATGGATGAAGATGACATCCATCTTAATGGATTTATGAAATGTCTAAAATGTTCTTAACTTAATTAAGGGCATTAAGGGAATCAAACGATTTAGCATGAAATCATCATCTTTCTCATTTAAATCAATTTAGTCACTTTAAATTGATCACTTATTTCATTCAATCTTCTAATTAAGTCCTTCAATTTGGCATTCATATTTGTTAATTATTCAATTCAATCCTTAATTGACTTTACTTAATTCAAGATGATTTAACTATTTAGGAATTCTAAATAGTGGTAACATTCTAAGCCCCATTTAGGGTTGTTACAGTTTGCCTCCCACGCGGGCGTGCAGCCCACGCGCGAGACACTTCAGCTCCTCGTGCACCACGTGTCGCCATCCAGTCTTGCCACGGCAACATCTGGACCGTCAATTTTGGTGAAATCTCAATCGTTGAATCAAGATCTGATCTAACGGTCCAGATTGAATCTCGACCATTCGGCTCCCACGATCCACACGTGCGACCGATCTAATCCTCCGTCCGATTTCTGTCCGTCCGATTTTCGGTGTGAGCATGCTTCCCTCATCATTTGCATAGCCCACAATGGCATGCATGCACAAAAAAGGGCAGAGGAAAAGTCATACCAAAATGGAAAAAAGCAAAGGAAAAGCAACAAAGAAAATTAGGGCAATGGCAATCCAAACAAGTCATTAGAAGCAATTGATTAAGATTTAGACTAAGCATGTGATTAAAATGTTGTATTCGGCTATATAACAAAGGGTCGAACCATTGTAAAAGGGATCTTGGATCTCTGGATTTTGAGGAGCAATAGAGAAAGCAAAATTTTGAGAGGTACATCTATCATCTTCTTCCATTTCTGAAATAACAAAAAAATGGGAAAAAGGGCTTCGATTTTACCTTTCATGGCCGTCGTCCCTCCTGTCGCTTCGAATCTCGCGGGCAACAAACCCTTCGGCTTCCATTTGGGGAGTGCATATGGTGAACCGGGCGGATTTTAAAAAGGGAGAGGGCTCGGCATTAACAAAAAAGGTATTCTCTCTCTAAGTTTTCAAAGGATCTATGGTCAGATCGGTTTTTAAAAAAGAATGAGGAGTCGATTTCTAGGTTTTTGGGATATGCCGACCGTCGGCCAGCGGTGGCCGACACGACAGAATGACGCCGAAAATAGGATAGTAGGGGGTACTCGTCAAAAAAGATGAGAGAGGACAGAGCATTGAGGTTTTTTTAGAGCATAGGTTTTTTTCTTTTTTGATCAGATTTTATCTTATATACTAGCCTTTGTTTAAAAAATGGTCTATTCGCATAATAAACCCTTCCACCATTCTCAAATCACAACTTGGGTCCTCCCGCGTTTTGAAATAACTTTTGCGGCCACTGAATCTTTGAAATGTTTTACAATTTCGTCACTATTTTAAACAAATTTGTTTATCTTCCTGATCTTGCCCTCCGATTTGTCCCTTTTTTCAACTTGGTCCATTTTAGTGTTATCCTCTTTCTGTACATCTTTTTTAATTTCGGCCCTCAGTTTTGGTTTTGTTCAATTTGGTCCCTTACCCCAGTTTATCCCCTTTATTCATGCATTTTAATTTCAACCCTGCATTTTGTCTTTCTTTAATTTCAATCCTCGTTACATTTATTTATGTTATAATGAGGCATTTGATGTATGTATGTCATATTAGCATAGTGTTGTTATATTTGTTTATTTGTGAAATATATGTTTCTAATATGTATAATATGTAGTTTTTATAAAGCATATAATATATAGCTCTTATAAAATATGATATATAGTTTTTATGGTGTATTTAATATAGGTAATGAACATACTTTTTCTATAATATATAATATAAGTATAAAACACGATTTCAATACAAGGAGTTTATATATATAACATAATATATAGTTTTACATAATATAAAGTATATATATAATATGTGGTTTTAAAGTATATGATATATATAATGTATATATAACTTTATTAACATATAATATAGTTTTCATGTTTAGGTATGATCTTTTGCATGCTTTCGTTTATGTTTATTTACCGTATCATGTTATTAGTCTTTAGCATTCAGAATATCGATTGTTACACGGTGTCCTTTAATTTAGGAACGAACGAGGCCAGTACCAGTTGTAATGGTAGTGATTCGGACGTTCCTTCTCGAATATTAGGGCCTTTAAAATATACTCGTCTGTATAATCAAATTACAATTAAATCGTCACTTCAAATTTGCAATTTCCAATGTTATTAAAGCGGTAGTTATTTTTTGTACCAACTTTGGGCGTTGTGCGGGTGCTAACCCTTCCCCACACGTAACCGACTCCCGAACCCTAGAATCTCTGGTTTTGTTTTATGGTGTCCAGTCTACCTTACCCAAGTGACCGGTGGCGACTCCAGTTTCATTTCAAAAGCACGTTTTTAAAGAAAACCCCCTTTTAAATAAAATGCTTTCAAATAAAAGTGGGAAACCCCTCAAACCCCGAACTTCTAAGTATTTCTAAAAACGTCGCTACAGGGTGGTGAACGGTGAACCGTCGGCGTGTGACGGATGTCGGACGGTGAGGGAGATGTAATTTGAGGGTTTGTTTGAAAGAAATTAAAATTTTGGGGTTTTTTAAGAAGTATATAATTTTTAAGTAATTCATAAATTAAATAAATATAGTAATCTGAAACATAAATTTAAAACACAAATAAATACTAATCTAAAACATACATACATAAATAAACATACCAACTAAAACCCAATTTTAAATTAACTACTACTTCATTAAATCATAAAAAATTACAACACAAATAAAAAGGAAAGAAAATATACCTAACTAGGAGCTCGAATAACGAACCCCGACTGAACCCCACCGGGATCTACCACGACCTCTCCAAAATTATTAACTAGATCGGACCTAAAATAAGACCCAGATCGAACCGGTTAGGACCGAGGGGACTGCCCCCGGTCCTTGGCTAGCCGAGAGCAAAGCTCTCTTATATGGCCTTGCCACTGCCGATTGCCAATTTTCTTGCGTGAATTGCCCCTCCCCCATGCCTTATATTTATAGGCAATTGGGGGCTTATGGGGGGTGACGTGGTCATCCCAAAACCACATAATTTCCCTTTTTTTTCTTTTTAATTTTTTTTAATTTTAATTTTAATTTTTTTTATATTATATTATTATTATTTTGATTTTTCATTAATTTTATATTAATATTATTATTATTAAAATAATACTAATAACACTCAAACCCGGTCAAAAATGAGTGATTACAGTTGCCCCTCTTTGCTTGTTATTGTGAAACGAGAACAAAGCAAAGATCAAAAGCACTCATTTTTGACCTACTTCCTTGTCTTTGGCTTCGGAATCACGTGTTCTTCTGGAACTCTCCGCTCTTCCTTAGCTGAATCTTCAGGCTTGTAAGCTCTTCCTATATAGAACTTCGTCACCTTCCGATCTTGGAGCTACGGGCTCTTCCTATATAGAACCCTTCACTCGGAAGCCTCGAGTTATGAATCCCTCCTATATAGAACTTTTCACTCTGAGATAGTAAAGCTTGGAGTCATTCCTATATAGAACTCTTCGCCTTCAACGCGGCGGGTTTTTCCTATGTAAAACCTTCTGTGCCACGGATGGATTCTTCCGACTGGGAGTTCCTCCTATATAGAATTGCTAGTCTTCGAACCCTGGAGCCGCCAGTCCTTCCTATATAGTACTTTTAGCTTCTAAAATCTCGGAGGTACGGGTTCTTCCTATATAGAACCTCTCACTGCGAGGGCTTAAAAATATAGGCCATTCCTATATAGAACATTTATCTTCGAATTTTTCTTTTCTCTTTTTTTTTTCTTTTTTTTTCCTTTTTCTTCTTTTTTCCCCTCCTTTTCTCTTTTTTTATTCTTTTTCTCTTTTTTTATTCTTTTTTTCTTCTCTTTTTTTTATCTCGTTTTCTTTCTCTCTTTTTTTTACAAGGCTGTTGATATCTTTGGACTTACGCTACTAAGGCTGTCATATTATGCCCGAATGACTTATTGATGGCCCAAATGACTTATCACCATGCTCGAAAGACTTACTGGTGGCCTGAAGGACTTAACACCGTGCCCGAAGGACTTACAGGTGACCCGAAGGATTTAACATCTGGGCCTCACGCTGCTATGGCTGCCGATCTTTCTGGACTCACGCTACTAAGGTTGTCGCATCATGCCCGAAGGACTTATCACCATGCTCAAAAGACTTACTGGTGGCCCGAAGAACTTACCTATGACCCGAAAGATTTAACATTTGGGCCTCATGCTGCTATGGCTGCCGATCTTTCTAGACTCACGCTACTAAGGCTGCCGTATCATGCCCGAAGGACTTACTGATGGCCCGAACGACTTATCAACATGCTCGAAAGACTTACTGGTGGCCCGAAGGACTTAACACCGTGCCCGAAAGACTTACCGATGACCCGAAAGATTTAACATCTGGGTCTCACACTGCTATGGCTGCCGATCTTTCTGGACTCACGCTACTAAGGCTACCGCATCATGCTTGAAGGACTTACTGATGGCCCGAACGACTCATCACCATGCTCGAAAGACTTACTGGTGGCTCGAAGGACTTAACACCATGCCCGAATGACTTACCGATGACCCGAAGGATTTAACATCTGGGCCTCACACTGCTATGGTTGCCGTCATCTTTCTTTTCTTTAGTAAATTCTTTGACAATTCTTCAAATACCTATCTAAAAACAAGCAAAAATTGACATGCCTCTATCTATATGATGCATGCAATCTCGTGCTTTCCTTTTCTTCTTCTTTTTTTCTTTTTTTTTTATTTTTTCTTCTATATTTTCTCTCTTTTACTTCTTTCTTCTTCTTCTCTTTTTATCATCATTTTCTCTCAATCTCTTTTCTTTCTTTTTCTTATTTCTTCTCTTTTTACTTCTCTTTTTCTATTCGCTCTCTTTTTGTTCTAAAGTCTTACACCCTGAAAGGTCGTTCCTCAGATTTGTTCATCTCTTTACTCCTTCATTCTATGCTCTTAAATCCTCATTTGATCAATCACTTCGAATCTAGATTAACATGCTTTCAAACCTTTTGTGTGGAAGGCTTTCTTGTCTTCGGGGTTATCACATGTCTTCATAAATGATCTTCTGGTTCTTATATTATTCTTATAAGAACCCTTGTCATCCTCTTCGCTTGGCGTTGCCCCATTCAACCACGGGCTCCACTACTTTAAATTTTCTGACCCATCATACAGAGCCTTGATCTATTTCTAGTCACCAGGGTGAGCCAAAATGCTTCCATCCCCTGAGCTCATCCTTGATCTTCTCGTAGCATTTTGACGGGAACTAACTCTCGGTCCCTATGCTTTAAATCTCATCATCATTCATTTTTAAAGTAATGCAAAAGGCAATTTACTTGTGTATATTTCAAAAGATAATGATTGTTTGAAAATCATAACTTGGAGGGATACCAAGCATTTTGAAAACATTGTTTGGGACAAATGGTAAACATCTTTTTTCTTTTCTTTTTTTCTTTTAAGGACCAAATATTTTTAAAAAATTAATGTTTGGAGAATGGTAAACAAAATTCGAGGTATATTGGCAAACATTTTAAAAACTAATGTTTGGGGAAATGGTAAACATCAAAAATTTGGGAGAAAATGTCAAACCTTTTAAAACATGTTTGCCCCCAAAATATCAAACACCATAGCACATCTGCTTCAAATTGCCAGAGATTAACTCTAATGAAGTACATATTTAAAAGATCTCGACCATTGTGGAGATATATGCAAATGTATAGTTTCTTCTGGTCTAATAGGCTTTTGAGAGGAACAACCCTACCTAGTTTCTACCCCGTTTAAGGTGGCCCTCTTAATCTCACTATCTCACTATCTCACCATGCCCCATCCTTCCCTCATTTGGGTGTCGATCAAGCACTTCGAAGTTTGACGTTCCTTGAAGCAAAGTTAACCCTTATAGGCGGAATAAAATCTGAAGACATTCTCATTCAACTTGGATATCTATGGATGATCAGAATGGTCTTTGGAGGCTTGTAATGTAGGCCTTTGGTTTATGGTTAAGTGAAACAGTATTTCTGTACTTGTGTAACTTGGATATGCCCATTATTCCTTCCCTTTTTTGGATCACTCTAGACTGCCCGTTTTTGGGTTTTCACCCTATAGTTCATTTCCTTTCTTTTTTACTGTAGGCTGCCTTGCATTCTGGCTATGTACTATTGTTCGTTTTCTGTTCAAGAATGTTCGATCCTCCAAAACTCCTCGAAACTGAGATTTCTTGAATGAAGGACTACGAATACATTTTTGGGAATTCTTGTGATTGGCACACCCAGATGAAATGTTATTCTTTCTTCTTTTCTCTTCTTTTTTTCTTTTCTTATTTTTCATTTTTTCTCTTGGATCGCTCTAGACTGCCCATTTTTGGGTTTTCACCCTAGAGGTCACTTTCTTCTTCTATACCTTCATATTAGTGTATTTTGGTTGGATATTGATGCCAGCATGCTCAGGCAGACTACTCTTTTTCTTCATTTTTAGGATCACTCTAGACTGCCCATTTTTGGGTTTTCACCCTAGAAGTCATTTCCTTTTTCGAAATTAGCAATCTTCGGGCCGACTTGTCTTGACTTGGCTTCAATTCGAGCTTCTACACTAATTTTCAAAACTAATATTTACTTGAAATGTGGATTCCTTGTGTCTCTTGCTCATAGTTGAAGTCACGTTCTATGTGTGAAGCATATACAGTATTCTTTCTTTCTTTTTCCTTTTTCTTTTCTCTTTTTTCTTTTTCTTTATTTTTTCTCTCTTTTTCTTTTTCTTCTTCTTTTTTATTTTATTTTTTTGTTTCTTCTCTTTTTGTTTTCTTTTTTTTCTCTTTTTTTGTTTTAGACTGCCCATTTTGGGTTTTTAGCCTTGAATCTCTTTCTTCTTATTCGAGTCTATAAATGTATCCTCGAATCAACACGTATCTATACTGGGTATTGATGCTATCTTCCGCTTGAAGTTAATTACCTCTCTGTAGCTCTTCTGATATTTACTCGATCTGGATTGCTTCGGCCTTCTGATTGCCATTTCTCTTCTTTTCTTTGGTTTTTCGTTTGGACATATCCTTGTTTTTAACCACTTTCTTCTGATGATTTTCTGATCTTCGTATCCAATTTGTCTGGTTTCATCTCTGTCTTCTGGTAAAGTAAAAGAATACCATTCGTCGTCACATTCACAGTTGTCCTGAGAAAGCCTTCAAGGGGTAGTGGTTTAGGGTCAACTCTCGTTTGAAAGATCTTAAATGACAAGTGTCTGAGAAGATAAATTCCTAAAATGGGAACTGCCCATTGTCTAAACACTCGCTTTGTTCCTCTGTTGGCCTAAGTAAACTAGCAGATACTCACATTTACAGTATCCTCACAACATTCAATCTCTTTTAAATGTATGCAACTTAGAGTTGATCTTTGGATCTGAAGCAAATGTACTGTTGCATTCAAAATTTGAGGACCTGGTATAGAAATGATATATACATATGTCCATTCAAAAATGCGTGTATATGCATATGGGATAACAAAAACTACGCCATAAAAAATGTTTAAAGAATCAAGAATGTAAAAATGCTTTCTAAATGGAAATGTGATTTGTTATTCTGACAAACAATGAGTTTTTTTATGTTGAGAATTTCTTTGTGAAATGATGAGAAAACCGTAGGGACCTTTGAACTATCTCCAGGGTACTAAATCATTCTGGCCCTTTCAAGGTAGTGTAGGCTTGTGCCACTTCTCTTGTTTTTCCTTGCTGGATCAATTCTTGTCATGACTCCCTCGTCAACCAACTTCTTGATTTCTTCTATTAACGACCCCAAATTTCTTGGTGTCATGCCACAGTGCCTCAATGTAGAACTCACATGCACTATATGGATCAAAACTGTGAGCAGATAAGCTTGGCGCAATCTTTATCGGCCCGGAGGTAAGGTACTAACCCTTGACCAGATGAGGCCATATGTCCGAGATGGAATACTCCGAATATCTCTAAATATGTACTTGTTCGAGGAAATTTTTGGTGATTCGGAGGAATCTGCCTGTCTTCTTCTCTTACGATCACGAGAACCTTGAAAGTGGTACCCATTTATCTCTTTCTTTCCTTCTGCTTCTAGGCATGTCTAGTTCGTTGAATTAAGACTTAATTTTCCTTCTTGGATCATGTATTCTATAAAGTCGTCACATTTGCCCATCAATTTCCCAAGCATCTTATAGAAGATGGCTTGAGACATGGAAGTCACTTTCCTCTTCATCTATGGGAGGCTGCACTTGGGTCGCTAAACACAGACACCTCAAAGCACATTCCTTGAAGCTTTCATCGGGTTTCATCTTCGTACCCTGGAGATACCGACGACTTGGTGCTAGGTCCAAAGCATATCATATCATGATAGGTCCTGCTAGACTGTCGGGGAAGTAGTGGATCTGCAATTTTTCAATGCAGCCCTCCATCTTTTTGCAGAATATGGTCGCGTGAATCTTGGGGCATCTTGTTCTGTTATCATGCGCAAATCTGGAAATATTTGGAATCCGGAGGAACGACCAAATCAGGGTTCAAACAGAGCTTTCTTGCATCAAAGGCATTAAACTTATTTTTCTCTCTCTTTTTCTCTCGAGTCCATCTTCTAACTACTTGAATCTTGATTTTTGAGCGTGTTCATTTCTTTTATTCACGATAAAACTCTAATTATTCTTTGGATCACCCCCAAAAAATTTATGCAAGATAATGATAATGTTATGTAAAATATGCCATGACTGTACAATGTAATGCAATGCAATCCTAAAATATAAATATGAATGCAGTAAGGTATTGATTCCAAAACTGATCCCTATAGAACGACGTTCATTGAGGCCAAAAGGTTGCATTATATCAAATATTAGATATTTACAGTTACTGATAAACTTTCATGCCTACTTTCTTAACTTCATCCAGTAGTCCGGTCAGCTTGACTACGTGGTCCAACACTTGGTCCATGTTTTGACTAAGCCTGCCACCTTGTTGAGCCGTCTTACCCACTCGGGTAATATCAATCTTCGGGTCTTCATCTATCCCCTGCTTAGTCTTTCGTAGCTTGGAAGTTGTCCTTTCCAACTGAAGAGTGTTGGATTGTCATTGCTCTGTCGTAAACTTATTTCCAAAACTCTTGTTAATGGCTAAGTTATTATGTAGCTCATCTCTGGAGACTGTCGTACCTATTCCCAATTCCCTCAAACTTACCTGATAACAGTCTGACTTGATTCTTGCTTGACTAGTTTCTCTTCTTCCAATATTCTGAGTCGCCCTCCAACTAGACAACACCGTTCATTTATTCTTTAAAGGTGACCCAATCTGATATTCTTAAACACTCAGTAAAGCTTCTGGTGATCATTCTGTAAAATCAATTTTATCCAAGTTATCTCTCTCTTATCTGAGCTGGCCGAACTCGAAAGAATATCCCTCTCCTGGATGCCCCTATCTCTGATCTTCAAATTTAACTCGCTTGAGTGACCCACTTCTACATTACTCGAACTTTGTCCTGGATATCGATTCTTCCTCGACTTTGCCCCTCGGGTGATTGTTAGCTCACTATAGAATTGGGGAACTTCGTCTTCGAAACCCAAAATTCTCATCACGATAAGATCTTGAACTTGTTCCTTAGGGCCTCGCAATACTGTGACCCAAACTTCCTAAACGGTAACTGCCTCTAGCACATGTGTCGTAATCTCTCGGATAAGACGGTCTATTCGCTAGAGACTTTACCGAGGTAATAAGGCTCTTCTTGATGAACATTAGGAGTAGTTCGGTGTACCTCACAGGAATCGATATGTACTTTTTTCATCACTTGTTTCTCGGGTTTCTTCTGGACCGAGCTCTACTTTTTGAAAGCTCGACTCAGACATACCTTCCGCCTATTTATTGATGTGGATCACAAAAGGGTTCAATTTGTCGTATTTGGCTGGCTTGGAGGTAGAATTCTGACTATACCGCTCTCTATTCTGATCCTTAATCGGTTCTTCTTTCGGTTCGATGGATCGCTTACCTTTCGTCAAAGTATTCATCTGATTCATCACTTCTTCCCTTTGCTTCTTTCAACTCTTGCACTTTACTTTGCTCATTACCAGTACCGTGTCTCCTTACCGTGTCTGACCTGAAGTCTTCAGATGGTTCCTCTTTTATTGTCTCCGATCTTGTTCTGGGACAAAACCCTGGATCCGTGCCCTCTAATATCTAACCAGACGACCCTTTGCCAATTATAAACGATTCTGAGATATGAGAAACCACTTCGGGATACAATACCCTATAAATGCGAGAATGCATGCAAATGCAATGTTGATTCTCGACCAATCTTTGAAAAACTTTCAATAGAGAAAATGTTTGTTTGCAAGAAATTAATAATGAATTACAGGTAACAGCTGGATTTATTCTGGAGACCTTGACTTCGAGAAGCAAAACCTATGCTCCACATCTCGATGTCGTCTTTAGGATGATGGGTGACCTTGTCTTCTCTTCTTGTGCTACTCTATAAACTTGTGTCGTCATGATCTTCATGCCTTGGCTTCTAAAAACATTGACAAGTGTAGGCATAATGCAGACAATAGTTTCTTCTTCGGTTGATCTGGGTGTAAACAAACCAATCTTCGAATAATGCGTCTAAACAATGATGGATTCTATCGATCCTAGGGGAGTACTTTAAAACTTTTGGGGTTTAAATTAAAATTCTCAAAGATCATTTGGTTTAAAATTTTCCCCTTTTTTTACTATCAAAAAGTTTTAACTTACTTAAAAAATAAAACTTTTAGGTTTCTTTTTATTATTATTATTATTATTCTGAAAGTTTTATGAGGGAAAAAGATTCAAAGCAAAATAATAATATTTTCAATTTTTTTAAAGAAGTTAAAAGGGTCAAATGTGAAGATTTAAAATTGGGGTTCTGCGACCCTGACTGAATCTTCTGCGTCGCACGTACCGTCTTCTTTCTGATTGGTCTTTGCTCGGCCTAACTTGATACTGTAATATTATCGTTTCCGGCAAAGCAGACTTTTTCTATTTTGAAAGCTTTTTAATGAACTGTTCTTGAATCAACACCATGTCATGATATGCAACATGAATGCAAATAAAGGCATTTGATTTCGCTGGTAATCACCCTTTTGAACGACTTTCATGGGAACTAAAGGGTCCAGATTACAAAAAGGGTCCACATTACAAAAGAAGTCCCTGTTACAAAAAGTCTTAATTACAAAACAAAGTTCTACACATAAGCCCTAGCTCTACCTCCTAGCTTCTCGATAGCTCTGAGCAACTTGATAAACCTTGGTGCTTCTTCCATGTCCGGGGTTACGAAAGGTCAGAGAGTCGCGACTTCGGTAGCTAAGTCATTCACACACCTTGTAGCTCGTTGTATGTCCACCATCAGGGTCTCGTGTATATACTTTGGCACTACACGCATGCTCGAAAAATTGTTACCTCAGATCTGTTGATTAATCTCTGACCAATGTCGCACGACTGGATCGATGCCATCCTTCCTAAGACACCTTTTTTCCATGATAAAAGATTTTCTAATCGGGCAAACCACTTGAATCAACGCCTCTATGTAATGTGGATGTAATGATAATGCAACAAAAGTATGTGTAAAATAAAAATAAAACACAAAAAGAAATGAGTTAGTACCGGATAAAAATAATAAATACATAAATAAAGGGCAAATTAAATAAGGTAAACAAACAAAACAACCCTATTTATCCCGTCTAAAACACCTAAGGTTATCTGCATGGCTCTAAAGGGGTGGGTTTCTATATATTCTCTACATGCAGTGAGTTACCCGAACTGTCCTTTTTGTACTCTACTAAGAGTAGCAAGGCCCCCAATCATCACCATTATAGGCTCCTTTCAACCGGGTTCAATTCAAGGGGACCCATTCGCTTATGCCTGCACGAATGAACGATACCCTTACGAAAGCATAAGGTACTCGAGCCCCGAAGGTACTTGCTAGGCCTACACGGGAGAACGATATCTCCACGAAAGCATTAACGTTTTCCCTCCACTTAAAAAATAGGTTTATATGCCAAATTTTAAATGCGTTAAAATAAACGCGCAATTACAACCGAATATTAATTTGATAGTCACTTTAATCTGGAACTTCTAATATTATTAAAGCGGTAATTATTTGAAAAAGCTTGACTCTCATTTTGTTTTTGAAAAAACAAAAATAATCATCAGCGGAGTTGCCATCTGTAGCGATGTCCCCCTCGCTAAAAAAGGATTTTCGAAGTATTTGTTGTCTTTCGGATATAAAAATGTTTATTCCGTGGGGTTTTAGAAATATCGTATTTTATTTAAGAAAATGGAGTCGCCACCGGCCACTTAGGTAGGCCAGACACCATAAAAACCAGAGATTTTGAAAACTTTGAGTTCGGGAGTCGGTTACGGATGGGGAAGGATTAGCACCCCCACACCGTCCAAAATTGGTACTTTAATAATTACCGCTTTATTAATATTAAACTTTTCGGATTAAAGTGACAATCAATTTAAAATTTGGTTATAAGTGTGAGTAGATTTTAAAGGCCCCGTTATCCGAGAGTAAAGGCCCAACCACTATCACTACGCCTAATACTGACCCCGTTTACGCTCGGATAAAAGGGCACCGCATTGACAATTTATATATATATCTATGCAATCTTAGTGAGCAAAATATAAAATATGGCAAATAATTTAAATACAACAGAAAACAGATAAATATTAACATAATAAAATACTAATCTAACATAAATAAAATACTAATCTGAAACATACATACATAAATATTAATCTAACACATAAGAACGAATCTAACATAAATAAAACATTAATCTAAAACACAAATAAATATTAATCTAACACATAAATAAAAACGAATCTAACATAAATAAAACATTAATCTAAAACACAAATAAATATTAATCTAACACATAAAAATGAATCTAACATAAATAAAACATTTATCTAAAACACAAATAAATATTAATCTAACACATAAATAAAAACGAATCTAACATAAATAAAACATTAATCTAAAACAAAAATAAATATTAATCTAACACATAAATAAAAATGAATCTAACATAAATAAAATATTAATCTAAAACATAATTTTAAAACACAAATAAATACTAATCTAAAACATACATACATAAATAAACATACCAACTAAAACACAATTTTAAATTAACTACTACTTTATTAAATCATAAAAATTACAACACAAATAAAAAGGAAAGAAAATATACCTAACTAGAAGCTCGAATAACGAACCCCGACTGAACCCCACCGGGATCTACCACGACCTCTCCAAAATTATTAACTAGATCGGACCTAAAATAGGACCTAAATCGAACCGGTTAGGACCGTGGGGACTACCCCCGGTCCTTGGCTAGCCGAGAGCAAAGCTCTCTTATATGGCCTTGCCACTGCGGATTGCCAATTTTCTTACGTGAATTGCCCTTCCCCCATGCCTCATATTTATAGGCAATTGGGGGCTTATGGGGGGTGACGTGGTCATCCCAAAACCACATAATTTCCTTTTTTTTTGCTTTTTAATTTTTTTATTTTACTTTTTTATATTATTTTTTTTATTTTTCATTAATTTTATATTAATAATATTTTTATTAAAATAATACTAATAACACTAAAACCCGGTCAAAAATGAGCGATTACAATATGAAATCCTAAACATGTTTAGTCAATGTTAATTCATTAAGGTGGCCAAAACAGAGTAAGTTGGTTAAGTTGCTTAATTTTGCATGTTTACACAATTTGTTCTTACTAAAACAGTTTCTAGGCTATACGACTTTGTTCATACCTTTATCTTTCTTTTCCAGCATTGGTTACTAACAATTTAGCTTGTTCAACACCTTAATTACATTATCTAATCATGATCACATTCAATTCATTAGTTCCATAGCTCAATTACATGTTCTAATAATTCAATTCTTACAACAACATTTCATTTCAAATTTCCAGCAACCTAATTTTGTTACACCATCACGTACACATAAATTCCAGCATAATACCTAGTGTTCATTCTTCTAATTTACATAATCATACAACAATTCAATCATCTAACAACATATTCAATAGTTAATTTCATCTACAATCATCAAAATAGCCCAAGTCAATAAGTATAGCTGCCTATTCGATTGAACAAGAATAGAATCATACTTACTTTGCTTCTAGATTTAATTTCCTTACAAAATCCTAAGTATGCAAGCTTAATTTCCCTTCAACAATGGTTGATCTCTCAATTCCCCTCTCTCCCTAATTTCCTCTTCAATTTCGGCAAAATGAGAGAATGGATGAAGATGACATCCATCTTAATGGATTTATGAAATGTCTAAAATGTTCTTAACTTAATCAAGAGCATTAAGGGAATCAAAGAACTTAGCATGCAATCACCATCTTTCTCATTTAATTCAATTTAGTCACTTTAAATTGATCACTTATTTCATTCAATCTTCTAATTAAGTCCTTTAATTTGGCATTCATATTTGTTAATTATTCAATTCAACCCTTAATTGACTTTACTTAATTAAAGATGATTTAACTATTTAGAAATTCTAAATAGTGGTAACATTCTAAGCCCTATTTAGGGGTGTTAGAGTTTACCTCCCACGCGGGCGTGCAGCCCACGCGCGAGACCCTGCAGCCCCCTGTGCACCACGTGTCGCCATCCAGTCTTGCCACGTCAGCATCTGGACCGTCAATTTTGGTGAAATCTCAATCGTTGAATCAAGATTTGATCTAACGGCCCAGATTGAATCTCGACCATTCGGCTCCCACGCGCCACACGTGCGACCGATCTGATCCTCCGTCTGATTTCTGGCCGTCCAATTTTCGGCCGTCCGATTTTTGGTGTGAGCATGCTTCCCCTCATCATTTGCATAGCCCACAATGGCATGCATGTACAAAAAAGGGCAGAGGAAAAGTCAGAGACCAAAATGGAAAAAAGCAAAGGAAAAGCAACAAAGAAAATTAAGGCAATGGCAATCCAAACAAGTCATCAGAAGCAATTGATTAAGGTTTAGACTAAGCATGTGATTAAAACGTTGTATTCGGCTATATAACAAAGGGCCGAACCATTATAAAAGGGATCTTGGATCTCTGGATTTTGAGGAGCAATAGAGAAAGCAAAATCAAAATTTTGAGAGGTACATCTATCATCTTCTTCCATTTCCGAAATAACAAAAAAATGGGAAAATGGGCTTCGATTTTACCTTTCATGGTCGTCTTCCCTCCTGTCGCTTCGAATCTCGCCGGCAACAAACCCGTCGGCTTCTATTTGGGGAGTGCATGTGGTGAACCGGCCGGATTTTAAAAAAGGAGAGGGCTCAGCATTAACAAAAAAGGGATTCTCTCTCTAAGTTTTCAAAGGATCTATGGTCATATCGGTTTTTAAAAAAGAATGAGGAGTCGATTTCTGGGTTTTTAGGATACGCCGACCACCGGCCAGCGGCGGCCGACACGACAGAATGACGCTGGAGATAGTATAGGAGGGGGTACTCGTCAAAAAAGATGAGAGAGGACAGACCATTGAGGTTTTTTTAGAGTATAGGTTTTTTTTTTGATCAGATTTTATCTTATATACTAGCCTTTGTTTAAAAATGGTCTATTCGCATAATAAACCCTTCCACCCTTCTCAAATCACAATCTGGGTCCTCCCGCGTTTTGAAATAACTTTTGCGGTCCCTGAATCTTTGAAATGTTTTACAATTTCGTCACTATTTTAAACAAATTTGTTTATCTTCCTGATCTTGCCCTCCGATTTGTCCCCTTTTTCAACTTGGTCCCTTTTAGTGTTATCCTCTTTCTGTACATCTTTTTTAATTTTGGCCCTCAGTTTTGGTTTTGTTCAATTTGGTCCCTTACCCCAGTTTATCCCCTTTATTCATGCATTTTAATTTCAACCCTGCATTTTGTCTTTCTTTAATTTCAATCCCCGTTACATTTATTTATGTTATAATGAGGCATTTGATGTATGTATGTCATATTAGCATAGTGTTGTTATATTTGTTTATTTGTGAAATATATGTTTCTAATATGTATAATATGTAGTTTTTATAAAGCATATAATATATACCTCTTATAAAATATGATATATAGTTTTTTATGGTGTATTTAATATAGGTAATGAACATACTTTTTCTATAATATATAATATAAGTATAAAACACGATTTCAATACAAGGAGTTTATATATATAACATAATATATACATAATATATAGTTTTACATAATATAAAGTATATATATAATGTATATATAACTTTATTAACATATAATATAGTTTTCATGTTTAGGTATGATCTTTTGCATGCTTTCGTTTATGTTTATTTACCGTGTCATGTTATTAGTCTTTAGCATTCGGAATATCGATTTTTACGCGGTGTCTTTTTATTCAGGAACGAACGAGGCCAGTACCAGTCGTAATGGTAGTGATTCGGACGTTCCTTCTCGAATATTAGGGCCTTTAAAATATACTCGTCTATATAATCAAATTACAATTAAATCGTCACTTCAAATTCACAATTTCCAATGTTAATGAAGCGGTAGTTATTTTTTGTACCAATTTTGGGCATTGTGGGGTGCTAACCCTTCCCCACACGTAACCGACTCCCGAACCCTAGAATCTCTGGTTTTGTTTTTCGGTGTCCAGTCTACCTTACCCAAGTGATCGGTGGCGACTCCAGTTTCATTTCAAAAGCACGTTTTTAAAGAAAAACCCTATTTTAAATAAAATGCTTTCAAATAAAAGTGGGAAACCCCTCAAACCCCGAACTTCTAAGTATTTCTAAAAACGTCGCTACAGGGTGGTGAACGGTGAACCGTCGGCGTGTGACGGATGCCAGACGGTGAGGGAGATGTAATTTGAGGGTTTGTTTGAAAGAAATTAAAATTTTGGGGTTTTTTAAGAAGTATATAATTTTTAAGTAATTCATAAATTAAATAAATATATAAAATAGGCCACGTGTCACGTTATAATTGGTTAACGAAAAAATTTTAACGGTCGTTGACGAAAAAACTCAATCTGAGTTACGAAATGAAACGTTAAGCACTAAAATGACCAAAAAAACAACACCAAACTAGAATAAAGAGTATAGGTTTGGCATCTTTTAACTATTAAGCCTTTAATTAATATGAAATCGGTCTAACTAGGGGTTCCAAACTAGAAGGGCTACTAGTTCCCGATCCAAACGGTTGCCCTGCTTAGTTCCAACATCATTGCATGTGGCTTTTCCGTTTCTTCTTGTTTCTGGAACTTTGTGCCACCCAAATGTGTCAAGTGTAACCACACGACCGTCGTTTGAAGATGTACATCTTCAAATATACATTAAAAAGATAACTTCAAATGTAATTTTATTAATTATTAAAGTTAAATGATCTTTGAAGTATATATTTATTATTGTCTATTTAGAGGAAAAATAATTATTTAAATTATATGAGAATATATATGGACAGTTTAAAAGTTTATGAGGACATGTACAGCTTACTAAAACGAGGTCCTTTAATTTACAATCATAAAAATATATAAAAAAAATTTAAACGATATTTTTATCTTAGTAAAAAATATATATTATGGGCCTCTATAAAGTCATTTTTTATTTTTTCCCTTGTAATTTATTAAACCAATTTTTTTTATTTTCTCCTTATAAACATTTAATTCAACTCATTTGGAACCCCTCTTTTTTGGGGGCCATGTGCAGTCGCTAGGGGTGTGCATTTCAGATATCCGAAATTTTTGGATAGGTATTTTAGTGATCCGTATCTGATCCGAAAAAATGGGATACCTGATTTTCGGATATCCAAAATTTTAGATCGGATATCCGAATATCCAAAATTATGAGTTAATTTAATTATTTTTTAAATTTGGCGGTCTTATCCATGAACATTTTAGGTTTTCAAATATAAAAATCAATAAATTATTGAGTATAACGGGATTTGTATCTACAAAAAATCATTTTTTCATATATAACAAGTATCGAATATAACAAGATTCATATCATAAAAAAATAAAATTTTCGGATATCAGATAATCGAATATCCGATCCGAATGTAAAATCACTATCCATATCCGATCCGAAATTTTCGGATATCCGATCTGAATTATCTCAAAAATAAAAAACGGATCGGATATCCGAAATTTCGAATCGGATCAGTGGATAAACGGATCGGATTAATCAGATCGGATTTTTTTTCACACCCCTAGCAGTCGCTCACCTCGCACATGTCCAAAATCCCATTGAGAACATATTTTACTTCATAATTATATGTGAATTATCAAATTTAGGTTCTTATAATTTTCAAAGACAAGATATTCTTTACATATTTTACATTTAATCCTCTAAATCAAAAAAGTTTCTTTTAGCAACTTTTCAAGTTTAGAGGAGCTTAAGGGCTAGGATTACACAGGCCCAACAATTTGAAGGGAACAAAGATGCCAAAGAGCTCATTTTTTTTTGTTCAATATCGAACAATAATTTCGGGCAATGTATACCACATAAAAGGAAGACAAGCCTCGATGTACCTGACAGGAGATACCAAGTTGTGGTGGCGCTCCAAGTTTAATAGCGGTGTGTGCTTCATCAGGATGAATTGAACAAAGAGTTGAAGAACTCGTTCTTCCTTAAAAATGTGAACTACAATGCATGGAAGAAAGTAAGAGATCTTTCTCATGCTGGAGCAATATGTAAATATGTAAGAGATTTTATCGCATTGATATTAAACAACATGGGCTTTAATATGTTATTACTATCATATGTTTAATTAATAATTAAATTAACAAATTTTACTAATCAATTTTTTTTATAATATCAAATACTCTAATTTTAGTTTAAAACTTTATATGCCAAATAGACACAAAATTTTGAACCTTCGTAGAATTTAGTACTTATTTCGTAATAAGGGTGGATTGGGTAATAGTCTAGCCGTTACATTTTCTAAAATTTAAAATTCAAATCTCTCGGACTATTTCATTTTGGGTTGTCGACAAAAAATTATATTTATAAATTAAAAGTTTAATTACAGTGACGTTAGAACCAACGACTAAAAATTAATAAGTCTTCTATTGGTAAGTTTTTTTCTCTCTCCAAAATTGTAAATTCAGTATCCATTAAGAGCAAAATCTTTCCATTTATAAAAATATTATAAAAAATAATTTAATAATTTAGTGAAGATACGAACTTGTTAATCGATATTCCATTAATAAACTCATAAATTGCATCAGCTAATATTATAAAGTTCCCCACTTTTTTATCATAAAATATGCTTTTATTGATAAGAAAATTATATCGATATTAGAAACTCAGAAATTGCATAACTTAATATTTGTACTTTATCCAAAAACCAATCAATTCTATCTAAGAAAAAAAAAACAATTGGATAGCAGTTTTCAAGTTTTGATGTTCCAAAAAAATGAAGATATTCTATCCATAATGGAATGGAGTCCTTTGTGACTATTAGTATGACTCATTTGCTAAATGCCCTTACAAATGAAGCTGATTGGGCCAACTTTACTTTTCCTTTGGACAAATGTATAAAGTGGAATCTTATGTTAACCCAAAACACACTCAAGAATCATTCCAATACCATTGCTTGACTGAGAATTTGGGTATCTCCCAGTCCCAATCAAGTAAACCAACAATTATGGCTCTTCAAATTCGATGGGGTCATTGAAATCATAATCGGAGACATTGGCGCATATAGATTACGAAAAAGTAAGTTGGCAATGATTTTATACTTTGATAATCTTGCATTGTATGTGGTCCAAAAATCATACTATAAACTGTAAGGAAAAAACTTTGATACACAGGCCGTGTAAACTAAAGTTTACACGTGTTTTTTAGTTTTAGGGGTTAGAGTTTTAGTTTAGGGTTTAAGGTTTAGGAGTTTAGGTTGTAGGGTTTAGAATTTAAGGTTAGTGTTTAGAATTTAGGGTTTAGAGTTTAGTTTTTTAGGATTAGGGTTAGAAATTTAAGATTTGTGTTTTTATAGTGTAAATATACAAACTTGTGTAAAATTAATTTTACACGGCCTGTGTATCAAAGTTTTACCCAAACTATGAAGCAAAGACGTAAAGAGTGAGGCTAACAAACGAGAAGAAAACAACAAAAATAACTTCGACAAAACCAAACACAGACCAACTTTTTTTACAAAACAAAATCATTTCTTTTCTTACCGAAAACACCCATCATTTCATATCTCTTTCTCTCTCACCCTTCTTACTTTAAAGAAAGAGAGCTATGGCTAAATCTGGTTTCTCGAATTTGAGAGATATTTTAATGACCATGTCATTATTATTGCAGGTATATATTAAGTGATTAATGACGAGGTCTGTTCCGACATGGCTGTAACGTTATAGCATGGCCATGCAGATGGAAATTGCTGCAGTTGCTTGAATAGTAAAATTTGACGTATGTCCGAAAGTTTTTGTCGGAGCATACTGTGTTCGGACCGGAGTCGATCATTGTCCGTCCTTACACTGTGGCAGTGGTACAGAACGAACCTCAACCGGTTGTTCAGTTCTCGATTCTCGACTCTAAGCCGGTTCACCTGGTTCCTTAGGTTTTCTAAATGCTTCTGTTTACGCATCCGTGACCTCCTGGCTGATTCCCTGTTCGATATCATACGCCTCCTCTTTCGTTCCTCGATGACGGAAACCGGTTGATCTGGTTCATCTAAACTAGAGTTCGAGTTGGTTCCGTTTTGGTTTGTTTCGTCTGAACCGGAACCCGATCCCGTTGGCTCTATTGATTGGTTTGCGGAAAAAAGTTCCGGGTAATCCCACGGCGGTATGAAGCCGTTTTCGAAACCCAAGAACGGATCGGAGTCGACCAATGAACCGGACGAGAAATCGGCCGGAATAGTGGACAACATGGCTTTAATAACAAGAATAATAATAAAACAAAGAAAGTAAAAAACAAAGCAAAAGCTTTAGAAAATATATGGGGAAGGTAGGAAGGTGGAGAAAAGGGAAGAAATGCAGCGTAGGGGGCTGATATTTATGGACGAAGCTGAGGAGTGTTGTGGGTCCACGTGATTGCATGAGTATCGTATGTTATGTGATTTTGTAAATACGTATATGGACCGACCGTATATGTATGGAAATTAACTTTTGAGTCATGTGGCACTATGATGTGGGATTTCTGTAATATGATTGGGAAGGCCAAAATATAAAATAGGGTGACATATGATATGAGCTCAATGGGGGTCCTTTGGAAAGATTGGTTTTCATTTTTAATTTTGCTTAGTAATGAAGAAACTGAACAGTGTGGATCATGTTCGACACGTGCCTGATTCCAATAGGGCCTTAGGAAGCTGACGTGGGAACCCACATATGGTTGAGACTCTTGAAAAAATATTTCAAAAGTCAATGGATAAAATAATTTTCCTTAAATAAATTGTAAATATATGATTCATGTAGAAAAATAAATCTAAGAAAAATAAAATATTTTTGATACCACCATCCCGTTCAATTCTTTAACAGATTAATTTAAAAGTAACAAAAATAATATGATAACAAAATTAAATATCAAAATTTATAGAATATAAACGATTAATATATGTATATATAACTTTATAATATACACAATTATATAATTTATCAATTATAGTCTTTATCAGCACTAAAACTAAACTGCTCTCTTGTTAATTGAAAGGGAAAGCTCAACTCATCTGTTTTTAAAATTGAATATCAATATCAATGACGTTTTACTTTAGTTTTTTTTAATTTAAAATAATTATTATGTAAAATAATAGGGTAAATTTTGTTAACAACGGTTTAAAAAAAAAACCTTTAGGCGACGTAAGAATTATCAATTCAGAGAGAAAGGCATCTTTTTATATAATCTGTTTCTTTTTCTCATTCAAGAAAAAATAAATTTGATTATTATAAGTTGAAGTCAAGAAATAGTTTCTGATCACATCGTTACATAAAAAGCAAACACTTTAAATTGGATAATTTAACCTAACATTAAAACTTTTGAATTTTATCACTCTAAATCATTATTTTTATTTCCTTAAAATAAATAGAATTTTCCATTGAATCAAATATTTTTTCACTTTTACTTCTAAGGAGAAAACCTAAGTTCGAATCTTGAAGAAGATATTGGCCATATTTTAATAAATAACGGCGTGAAGTAAAATTAGAGGTTTGAGCTAATATTAGAGGTTTGATCGGTCAAATCCTCTAATTTGGATATTTGGTGAATAGCGGATTAGGGTGAAACCTCTAATTTTAAAAAAGTTGCTAATATGAGCATTTTAAAATTAGCGATTTGACATAATAGTTATAAAGATTCTTTTGCCTTTAATAATTATCAAAAACTTTCAAATAACCTAAATTTAACATTTTCTATTTTAATTTTTCACTCTCACATATTTATATTGTGACATTTGTAAAGTAATATTTTATATTTTATTCTCACACATTTATTATTTTAATTTAATAATTAATTAAATTATATTAAAAATAATTATATAAATAATAAAGTAATATATAAATCCTTCAAATATGCTTATTATTATTATATTTTAAAAATATTTTATAATCTAATTAATATTAATAGATATAAAATATTTTTTTGAACTGTAATATATACAAAATATTGATAACTAATAAACTATTCAAATAAACATCGAATATAATCATGTCCTTATATGTCGCTTTACTTGTTTAAATAATCAAACAGCTATCAGCTATCAGTTAATTTTACTAAACACATTTATACAATCTGCTAGTCAAATCAGCTATCAGCTAATGTAACCCGTTATCTGCTAATTGTCAAACAGGGTTATTATTAGAAGAGAGAACCACAAATCTTAAACATTACCATAAAATAAACATGTACTATACAAAATAAAAATTATTATAACATTTATTTTAAAAAACTTCTGGAACCTTTTTGCAATTGCCTCCAAAATTTACCCATAAACTAATCTCGGTCTGTTTTTCGACTTTACGGTTTGATTTTTTGAGTAGTCACCTAATTTTCGTAGCTCTAGGCTTGAAGTTGTGACCAAAATGTCTTCCGATTTCTACTAATTGTACACTTCATTTCGTGTCTGATTACATTTGGTTTAAGTTCAGGTCGGGTTAGTTTGGGCCGAGTTTAGTTTTAGTTCGCGTCTATGGTGGTTTCAGTTCGGTTGACTTTTACTTCTGTTATTTTTGGGTCGGGTCAATAACGGGTTAATAGAATATCGATCAGTTTTAGTTGGATTTTCAGACCGAGTTAGGTTCCCCCCTTATATATGACTTTATATAGTCTATATATTTGACTTTTTGATGAGTTGTGCAACAGTTCACGTCACATATTTATTTATTTATTTTAATATCTTTTCTTTATTTCGGGTTGCATTCGGTTCATGTAAAAATCGGTTTGGGTCCATTCGGTTTGGTTAAAAACCGATTAAGATTCATTTTTGGTTTGACTAAAATTCGGGTTAATTTTGGTTCGGTTGATTTATTTTAAATTTTAAATTAAATTCGAATCATCGTGTTCGAGTTAATTTTAGTTTTCGACTTTCGGGTCAAGTTTGTTAGTTCTAGATGTGGTGGTGTTCTTACAAACGACAAAGGTGTAAATAACTCTCTCTTCTTTAGTTCGATTACTGCCTTGGGTCCCGACCACGTTGAGGTAAGAAAGCATTAGAAATTATTACTGAGATTGGAAAACTTGGATCACGCTTCACTGATAACTGAGTCTGGGTAGGGGTGAGAGTTCGATCGAGTCCAGTTAAAAAATTTTGAGTTATTTGTAACGCGTCATCTTTTACAACTCAAACTTAATTTAAATTTTTTTTGATTTGAGTCGAGCTTATAAAATTCGAGTCGAGTTTTCGAGTTATTATATAAATTTAATTGTAATTATTTACCATGTTATAGTACGGTTTGATTCCAATTTAATGTCTTTCTCTAATCATATAAGATATGCATATATATTTTTTCATATTATTTTTCACATGTATAAGTAAGATTTGTAATGTTGTTTAATATAAAAAATATCATATATACTTCTAAAATATATTTATAATATTATTTTTAAATAAAGAACTTTTGGGATAAAGTATTGATGGGAGTATAAATGAGTCCATGAATTGATGTGAAGAAAAAACTTTACAATAAATTTCAGTTGAATGATCAAGTTGAATAAAATGTAAAGTTAAAGGACTAAATTATAAAAAAATATTTGTTAAAAATATGAATTGAAGTTATATAGATATTATATAGTGTTAGTGAATTATGTTGTTTAATTTTGGTCAAAATAGACTTAAAACGAACGAGGAATTGAAGAAATGGGAAATCATTCAAAGTTAAGGAGCTAAATCGCAAAAGTATGAAATTTAATTTAAAAAATATGAATTGAAGCTAAATAGGTATTTTACGGTGGTCTAAGAGCATGTGGTTCAAATTTGGTCAAAATTGACTTAAAGCGAAGGAGGGGTTGAAGAAATGAGGAAATCATACAAAGTTAAGGGGCTAAATTAAAAAAAAAAATATGAAATTTATTTTTAAAATATGAATTGAAGCTAAATAAGTATTATACATTGGTTTTAGGAATATGTAGTTTAAATTTGGTCAAAAATGGACTTAAAATGAAGGAGGAATCGAAGAAAAATGAAATTAGGGACTAAATCGTAAAATTGTAAAATTTGATTTTTTTTTTGTTTTTTGAGTTAGACAAATTTCAACTGGACTCAAACTCAAAATTTTCGAGTTACTCGAGTTGACTTGAATAACTCGATCAACTCGAAATTGAAAAAAAATTAATTTTTTCGAATTGAGTAAAGTTTTGCTACCCCTACGGGTTAGTTTAGCCTTGCTTTTGAAAAGTGCGGTAAAAAACTATTTTTCAGAAATACTTTTGGATTTTTGGGTTTGAGGTTTAAATGTTTAGTATTGTTGTCAAAAAATACTTTTAAGAAGACAATGACTATTTTAGACATGATGTTGTAATATATATATATATATATATATATATTAAAATGATATCAAAATTTTGTTAAGGTTATAATATATGAAATATATTAGCTTAAATTATCATATATATATAATTAATAAATACATATTTTTTAACAATTGTACGTGTTCTATGAACATATAACAAATTTAAAATATTTTATTTAAAAAACTTGACATGAATATATATATAGTTTTTAAACTAAAAAATAATTTATGAATTATATAATTATGTCTTCGTAAAAACTATAAATTTATAAATTATAAAAACACAGTAGCAAATGAAGGTTAAAATTTTAATATGGCTTTAAGAAGTACTTTTCCAACCACAAAAGTTAGATATTTCAGCTTTATATTTGGGTTGAAAAACATTTTGAAACACAATTTTTTCTCTAAAAGTTAGTTGTTTTGCATTGCTTCTGTCTCCAAAAGTGCTTTTGGGACAGAAGTAGTGCTAAACTCATTAAGTGCGGTTAATTGTGCGGTGGATAATAAAATTATTATCATGAATAAATTTTTAGATTGAAACAAAATTTACTTAAATAAAATTTCTATTTAAACACAATGGAAAAACATATAAAAGTGAATAATTCTGGTCCTTTATACGTTGAAGTTAGCAATTGTTAATACTATTTTCCTAGTTTTTTTCCGTCAATAATCACCGTGATTATTATATAATACAAATCGAATTAAAGTAGTTACCTAAAACATTAATAGGGAATCCATAGGTTAGTAGCATCATCATTCATCGATGAAGCTGGAGCAGAAAAGAAAGCTAAGATATTTTGAAAAAAAGAAAGAGAAACTCATGTTAATGGTTAGCATGAGACCGACAAAGCTTTTGCACTAATTAATCACAACATTTGGGCCAAAGTACAACATTAATATTGTTTGGTTTTTCTTTTCCATTTCCCCTGTTCCGTTTCAATAATTAGTATATAATAAACCAAGAAATTAAATAGTTTGAAAGCTTAAAAGGCCAACACGTAGCAATTTCTCATGTTCTCCATGCATGTTAGAATTCGTAATTACGACAATAAATCGAGTTTAGACTGAAGAAGAATATTCTTTGCGTTGTTAGTTTTCTTACAGAAATCTGCCAAGTGGAGAGCTTTATAGTGCTCAACTTCCATTGGACGTTGGAAAGAAACAGTTAGGCAGTGGTTGAGACTTTGGTGTATAAAAAAGATACCTTAATAAAGATGAAATATGCGTCTATTTTATGACAGAAAGATTCCATAAATTTATCAAAAGCTGCCAATTGGTCCAACTGTTTCCTGAATTGGGTATGGGTCTAGCAGTGGATTGTATAATTGAGATATATTTGCAAAAGGAAGAACATGGCTGCCAATTGATGAAAATAAAAAAGGAAGGGACCAGATGGGACTTTAAAGTGATTTTCAAGGGTAACTTTTAATTTTGTTTAAGGTCTTTAATGGCGGTGGCCGATGGAAGAAGAAGACAGACCTCTACCATATCCACCACATGGCCGAATTATTATTTGGTCAAACGGTTCATGTACATGGAGAGAATCCGAGAATTTTAGTTTGGATTTAAGGCTGCGTTTAGCAACGTAGTAGGCGTTAGAGTACCAAACAAAAAACAATGTCGAACAATTATAAGATGCATGCTAAACATGTATTTTTTTTATTTAATTTAATATTTAAACGGACGTTCTGCTACGACTGAAAAAATTTAATTCATCTATAATCGGTCATAACAAGGATTTAATAATCGCTGTTGAATGGGCCTTTAAGTTAAAATATTTTAAGTTAAAATTAAAAAATTGTAAAGAATCAAAAATCATAAATTTCTTCGCTTTGAGCGAAAAGAGTAAATTGAATGAGTAATTATTAAGAGAGACTAAAGCTACAATTATACCATTTATGGAAGGAGCCCCTAGCTTCACCCGCTTGTATTACGCGTTATTACAGATTTAATCCTACTTTATCGAAATATTTATTTACAATCATGGGATTAATCCTTTTAACGGTAATTTTGTTTTATTCCAGTTTTATGTGGCCCAAGCCCAAACCTGTGAGACTTAAAGATTTAATCAAATAATAAAATTATTGTGACGTCTAAAATAGTAAAGAATTTGATATATTTTAAGAATTTGAGTTCTAATCTTATAAATAAAAGAATTAATGGTGATAGAATTTGGCCGCTTGCTTAAGTATCCAACATAATTTGATTTCAAATAAGGTTGAAATTGACATCGAAAAATTTCAAACCATAAAAAGAAAAAATAATTATTATCTTTTTATAATTTTATGCAAATTTATATATATATATATTTGATATCTGAACTAGACACATTCTCTTAAGTTGGTACCTAAAAAACTTTTTCTTTCAAGTCTGTACTTAAACAATAACTTCATCTACTATTTTAGTATTTTATTAACAGATTTAGTCTCTAAAACTTATATATTTTATCAATTTGATCTTAATTCGAAATAATTCAACAAATATAATCACTAATACTTAAAAATTTCATCAATTTAATCACTTTTGTGATATTGTCAAACCAAACAAATCTATCAAATTAAAGATAGAGATAATTTTTGTGATACTGTCAATTTAAGTAACTTTTACTCCAAAAAACTTATTTAAACATCTAAATATTAATTTTAAAAAATACATAATTTAAGTGTCAAATGTATATTTAAGTCTTCTCTGTAATATTTAATATTTAAATTAGATATTAACCCAGTTTAGTGATCGGCTTTGCATTTCTCAACTTAGCTTCTTTTTTAGTTTTATCCAAGGTTGATTGTGTTATGATCCACACGTTGAAATTATGGTTTTGCTTTTAGATGTCCACTACTCCAACATGTATTTCATGACACCCAAATCCGAATAAGAAAATCAGTTTAACACGCAACAAATATATTTCTCATAAAGCAGAGTCATAATTTTTCCAATTTTTTCTTTTGAAAAAGAAGAAAATATTTATTTTTTTATTTTTAAATAAACTTTTTTTATTTAGTCAAAAGATAAAAAATAAAAATATGCCCTTTCTTTCTTTCTTTCAGACAATGACCAGAGGTTAGATTTAGAAAAAAAAAGAACTGTTAAAAACTTACCTCTATCTTTTTTATTCCAAAAAATTATCTTTATCAATTGTTTAAACTTTAAATGTCCCTCCAAAATCACAAATATTGTTATTTTTTTTTTGAATTATGAAGAAAGATATAGAGCTAAAGCTCCACTGGATTTAAATGCAGCATATCTTCCACTAACAGTGCAGTGATTGAGTCTGGGGATCTTCCAAGCAAGTGACATCACAAGTAGGGATGTAAAAACAGGTAATTAAATGGGTTTTAGGTCGGGTTCTACCATGTTAGGTCAAATAGATACAGGTCATTTCAGGTCGATTTGATGTTTTGACTCGATTCAAGTCGGGTGCGGGTCAATTTCAGGTCGGGTCAAAACAGTTCGGGTCCGAATCAGATAATTGACGGGTTAATTCGGGTTCGGGTAGACTTCAGGTCGGGTTCATTTCAGGTCGGGTAATTTCAAGTCGGTTTCATTTCAGGTCGGGTTAATTCAAGTTTCGAATTCGTATTAAGTTTGAGTTTGGTACAAATAGTTGATAGACTTTGGGTTGGTCATTCATTTTGAGTTAATTATTGAACTCCTTTTACGAACACGAATCACATTAAAAATAAATATTAGACATTAGAATGAACAAAAAATATCATCAAATGATTCATATCTAAACTATTAGGATAAATTACAAAAGTTATAATTTAATAAGGGTCAATTTTGGTGAAAAATAAAATTTTAGGGACTAACATTAATAAAAATATCATCATATTAAAAATACTTTGACTAAATTACAAAAAAAAATGAATAGGGGTCAAATTGGACAAAAATAAAGTATATGTATGTATGTAAGTTTTACTATATGTAAATATATAATGTGTGTATATATATAATTATATATGTATGTAAGTTTTAGTATGTATATGTATAATGTGTTTGTATATATATATATATATATATATATATATACACATATATATGTGTGTATATAAAGTATATGTATGTATGTAAGTTTTACTATATGTAAATGTATATTGTGTATATATATATATATATATATATATATATATATATATATATATATATATATGTATGTATGTTTTAGTATGTATATGCATATTATATACATATATATATATATATGTATATAGAAATAAATATAGGTAAGTATGTTATCTATACATTAATACATATATATACATTAATACATATACATACATATATACACATTAATAATATACATATATATACATTAATACATACACACATATATATATATATACATATATATACATATACATTAATACATATATATACATATACATATACATTAATACATATATACATTGGACTAAATTCATATACAATTATACATATATATATATACATTAATACATATATGTACATATACACTAATACATATATATATATATACATTAATACATATATATATACATATACATTAATACATATACATATATATATATATTAATACATATATATATATACATTAATACATATATATATACATATACATTAATACATATACATATATATATATATATTAATACATATATGTACGCATATGTACATATATACATATATATACATACATATACATATACATATATATATACACACATATACATTAATACATATGCATATATATATATATATACATTAATACATATATTTGATCTAAATTAAAACATAGAAGCATAAATTACGTACCTAATTAAAATAACTCTAACATTAAATGCTAAATCTCAATTAAATTAACATAAATTGGGACTCAATTAAATTAAACTAAAACCTAAAAGTGAATATTAAGGGCTTAAATGAAAAATATCTAAAGTTGGAAGAGCTAAAAAAATATTTTTCACAACTCATAAATTTAGGCGGGTTCTTTCCCTCCCTCCCGCCATTAATTGTAATTAAAAAAAGAGAGAAAAAAATTTAGTTTAAAAAAAGGGGGGAATGAGAGAAATTTGGAGGGAAATGTGGGGCTATTTTTGGGTTAGAGATTAATTATCTTTTAAGTCTTGTTGTGTTTAAAGTGTTACATTTTAGTCTTAATATTCACTTTTAAGTTTTAATTTAATTCAATTTAATCACAAATATCCCCGCAGTTTGGACTTCTGATATAGCAATGGGTGATATTTAGTCCTTAAAATTTTATTTTTATATGAAATTGAACCCTATTTATTTCAATATTTTATAATTTAGTCTAATAATTTCAATATACTTTAAATTGATTTAAAATTAATAGTTTACCTTTATCAACACTTTAAATTGATTATATATATATTCTTATATATAATTTAATAAATTAATAATCAATAATTGAATTATTTAACAAAAAAAATTTAAATACAAAAATTAATAATTTAAAAGGTGAAAATTAGTTTATCATATTATAATTAATAAATCTATAATTTCTCAAATACTTTATTTTTCTGTTGAAAATCATCAAATCATAGACTTCCTCAATTACATGTTAGGTAAATATCAAACCATGTCAATATCAGTTCAGGTCAACAACATGTCGGGTTCAAAACAAGTCGGGTCAATTAACAGGTCGGGTAAAATCGGATCTTGGGTCGATTTAGTCAAGTAATATTGGTTATCTGTCAGGCCAGTCTCGGGTTCGGGCTCGTTTCAGTCGGGTGCAAGTCGGGTTTTGAGTCCACAGTAACAGGTCCAATTCGGGTTCGGGTCATTCTCAATCGGATGCAGGTCGGGTTCAGTTACTACAGTAACATGTCAAATTCGGGTTCGGGTCAATAACAGTCGATTACAGATCAGGTTCGGGTCATCAAATCCTCGGATCAAACCAGGTTCTGACTCGAGCAGGTTTCAGTTGAGTTTTCAGGTCGGGTCAGCTTTTTACATCCCTAATCACAAATATTTGAGTTCATCTATTGTTATTTAAACATTTCTTTTTCAATTAAAGATTCATTATATTGAGTTCATCTATTTATTAATAGATAATTATTTAATCTATAATTAATGATTTTTTATAAATAATGGTAGAATCATGATAATTAAAAAATGAAATATAAAATATTTATCACTATTTTAACCTCATTTTAGAAGGAAAAAAAAATCAATACCAGTGTTAACTGATTTACATGAAAGTACTTTTGTAACATTCACTATTGCTATTATTATTTGAAACCAAACCAATACTTCAAGTTCCAATATTTACATCAACAAAACCTAGAGCATGTTATTAAAACTCTCAATCAACACCTTTTTTTTAGATTGTGGGTTCATGACCCATAAGAAAATTCTTCTTTTCCCTCCCATAAGAAGAAATTATTCAAAAAAAAATTCAATATACTTCCATAAAATTAATACGATAAAACACCCATTTCTCTGGAGAAAAAATAATAATAATTAAATTAATTCCCATTGTCATTATTATTGTTGTAACTATTATATATAACTTTGTTTTATGTTAAAGGATAATTTAATAAGAATTTTTTTTAAAATATATATATATAAATTTATAATTTTCAAAAAGTATGACCACATCTAAGACTCTCTCGATTCATAATATAAATATTTTAGATTCATTTACATGTTTGAGATTTGAAGATCCTCCAATGGCGATTTAAATACGTGGATTAGGCATGGTGGGTTCGGCCTTTTATCAATTTCAAAAGCAATTCTTTTTTCTCAATCATGATTTCAAATAATAAAACAAGTAGTCAAAATTTCCAGATAAATAAATGAGAAATGTAAAGCCATTTGTTTTTTATATATAAAACATCAATGATTAGACAAATGAGCAAGTTGGGTATAACTTTAAATTAATTTGTCTCGAATGGCTAATTTAATCACCATCCAACTTCATTATCCATCAAAAATAGAATACTCTTAGTAGTTTGATATTGTTTAAGTAGGTCTCGAGTTTAAAGTTCTGTACATGTAAAAAATTGTTTGGTATTGTTTAAGTAGGTCTCGAGTTTAAAGTTCTGTACATGTAAAAAATTCTTACTACAAGATTTACCTACTAAAGTTACTAAAGTTAGGTGTGCGAAATCGACCCGAATTAGTCAAACAAAATCTTAGAGAACTAAAAGGACAACAAAAAAAATATAAAATATAGAATAGCCTATGAACGAAGGGCTTAACTTGATATTTCCGTTGTTACTCCAAGTTAAAACCTGAGATCATATATACGGAGGGTTTCTCATAAGGGTTAAAAAACACTTATAATAATTAACAATTACAATGAATACATATCAATATATACCTGAATTTGTACAAGAATATACATATATGTATGTTTTTATATGATTAAAATAGTGTAGTTATTAATTAAAGGAGTGTTCAAGAAATGCTTGCTTAGCTTCCTGTCTTGGAGAATTACATATCTGTGAATCTCTCGGGGAATCGGGGCCGAGCAATTCGATTTCGAGATCATCAACATCATCATCTTTGGTGTCGATTTGAATGCAAGAGCATCGTTCAAGAGATATAAAGAAGGCGGCAGCCACCACATTCATGAACCAGGCAACCACTCCATCCAGTTTTCTGCAGGTTGCTGGCTCCAACGCGCATGACCCATGGTTCGTAGGGGCCTGGATCCCTGCCTCGATTGCCGGTTTATCCCCTTTGCAATAACACCAGTTGGTGCAACTGCTGGGCCTGGGAAATTCAGCTCCATCCATTTCTTTTGGTTTTGAAAATTCGACAAACAAAAGGGTTTGTGGTGGAATATTAGCAGGAACCCAACGACTTATAAAAATATTGTCCAACTGTATAACTTTTTCCACAAGGGAATTAATAAATAAAAGGGGCCGAATTAATTACTTTGAGATCAAGATATCCTAACTGTGATGCTTACTAATGTTATATTCGGCTAATTGAGATACTTGGATAAAACTTAAAAGCATGTGCAAAGGACAAGTACATGCAACATTGTATAAGATTTTTAATGCCAAACTCTGCTTATTTATTTTTTAATTTATTATGAAATTTTTTTGATACACAAGCTTGTGTAAACTAAAGGGTTTAGAGTTTAGGGTTTTAGGTTGTAGGCTTTAAATTTTAGGTTTTATGATTAGAATTTAAAATTTAGGGTTTAGTAATTTAGAATTTAGATTTTAAAGAAGTGTTCAATATTTTTTTTACACAGTTTGTCTATCAAAACATAATCTATCTATTATTGGTTGAATATAGTTGATTTGATTTCCATGCATAGGACTTTAAATGAATTGAGTTTGATTGAACAAGTTTTTGTTAATGTTTGTTTATTTAATTTTTAAGTATGTTTGTATTTGGTTTGTGTTTGTTTTTCTTTTTGGAACAATTCGTAAGGGAGGAGAAGAGAAAATTGTTCCTAATTGGTTAAGAATTTATTATTTGGTTTGTGTTTGTTAAAAATTTTAAAATTATCCTCATTTTTTATTTAAAATTATGTGTATTCATCTACGCTCATTTAAATCAAATGAATTTATTCATGAACATTCAATAAATATGTTCGCAAACATTAAATGAATGCGTTTATGAAGATGTTCATGAACATATAATTGAACATGTTTGCGGACAGTTAAAATTTGTTCTTGAATAATAAACAATATGCCAAACATGTTTTGCTATACATCCCACACTTTTAAGTATTGGTCAATAATCTTTAAAGTTAATGGTTAAAAACTCTTAGTTAACATCTTTTCCTTTTTTTAACTTATGAATTTAATACTCACTAAAAATAAAATTTCTCTTTTATTTCTCCTAAGTGAGAACTGTTCAAAATATTGCAAAGGAGGTGTATGGACTATTTCATAATTCATATGAAATACAATTTAACTTTTTATAAAACATCCTATTAAAAATATGATTTGTAGAAAATTCAGCTTCCCCTCACATGTTGTTAGGTTTATCGGAACTTAATAATAAAGCATTCATCGTATCTTAAAATTTTATTTTTCCTTTCAGCTCTGGCATTTTGTTGTAGGAAATAAGGAGCAAGAAGTTAATGTTTTAATACAGTCTTTCTTATAAAATTATGGGAAAATTAGTGTCTTAGCCACCACCTACATCAGACCTAACTCATTTTATTTTTCTATTAGGTTGATTTTTTTTATAATAACAGTTAATTTTATTAAAAAAAAGGAAATACTCAAAACTATAAGAAGGGTTTACAACAATATATGTAAATTAAAATACATATTACCCTATAACTTTTGACATAAAGAATTAGCCAATTGAGATCATATAAAAGACCATGTAAGAAAAATGTTAAAAATTCAATCAAAAGGTTCGAACAAAAGATAAATACACATAAATTTCACTGCATCGACAAACGGACCATAAAAAATTAAACTATTGAAAGACCATCGACAACCGCAATAAAAATTTTAAGCTTCATTTTGAATAATTAACTCAAAAATCTCTAAGCATTGAATCCAATACTAAAGCTTGCAATAACAATTTTAAGTTTCATTTTGAATAATTAACTCAAAATCTTTAGAACAGGTGATTAAAAGCTCTCTATTGACACACTTTTTTCTCTTTAGATTGTGAGTTTATTACTCATTATGAGCAATTTTTCTTTTCCTATCTCCTTGAGTAGTAGTTGTTGAATAAAACTCAAAAACTGAAAAATTTCATCCACGGTAGTGCAACTGTTATTGAAATCTTGCTTTTACTGTTGTTACACATAATTTTTTCACCTCCGCATAGCTCTAGAAGTACCCTTTGGCACCTACACACTTGACAAACTTCAGGGGTAGCTCGTAGAGACAACTTCTTTAGAGATGAGCTCTTTCAAAATACTTCCTCAGATCACTTTGAGAACAAATACTGTCAAACGCCACTGCACAAAATTTATACGGCTAACATGTAAAATTTAACACTTTGAAATTGAGCTTATGTTTGTCGACTTATCCGTAAGCTGTCATGGAGTTTGGCGCAATTCAATCACCAACAATGTTCAAGGTATATAAATACTCACGTCCCTGATGAAACAGACAAGTCGAAGACAACAAAAATGTGCCTAGACAATACAGAATTAAGAGGGTTGTACCTCTCACTTTCTCTTCTTTTCTTCTTTACTTCAACTATCTGTGACTTTTCATTTAAAATCTACAAGAGTAAATCGTCTGTATCTTTTATATCCATTTTAGTCCTTCATCTCTACTTCCCTTATTCGGTACTTTTTCATTTCGACATCAACAACAGTTAAACGTTTATATTCAACATATTTTTATCTTCTAAAAAGTATTTTTTTAAATGCTTTGTTTAAATATATGAGAAGATTCGAAAAACTTATCATGTGTGAGTACAATTCCAAAATTTATGTATCATATAACCAATAAAATAACTCGTGAATCAAATAGTTTAGACCATCAATCGGGTATGGGCCCGCTATTAAGCAACCCTTAATAAATATGGTAGCCCAGTTTGTTAATGATTTGCTGAACCTGGGGTTTGCCTCCTAGCCGTAGGTCATTTCACTACAAGGCCAGTTACACTGTTAGAATATATTTTCTTTATATATATAAACACATTATTTATATCTAATTTTAATCCTAAATTTTAAAGTATTGAAAGCTTAAAATATATTTGATTTATATAATATTTAAAATAACACTGTCAGAATATTTTATTCTTAAATTAAAATTTACATTGTTGATATAGATAATAATATTCCTTATTATTATTGTCTTAATTGTTTTATATATAATTCTTTTTTATTTTAAATATACTTTTGAATCTTACTTACGGAGACATTAGCTGTTATATAAATTTAATAATTCATAAAATTATATTTAAAATATAATTTCATAGATAAGAAATTAATATATACATCTAAATTTAATAATTATTAAAATTATATTAAAAAGATAATTTCACAAATAAAAAATTAATATGTAAATCCTCGCATATGCTCAGTAATGATATTAAAATAATTAATTTTTATAATCTAATTTATATTACTAGATACAAAAAGTTAATGACTAATAAATTATTCAAACAAGTATCAAATATAATCATATATATGTCATTTTGCTTGTTCAAATAATCAAACAGCTATCAGCTAATTTTAAAAAACACTTTCATACAATCAGCTAATATAATCTGCTAATCAAATCAACTAATACTATCAGCTAATATAATATGCTATCCGTTAATTGTCAAATAAAGCCAATATATTTTCAGGGTTATACTAAAATATAAAATGAAAGTATATATAAAAAGATATATATTTACATGGTTACAATATTTACAAGGTTAAACTAAAATATAAAAGATTTATTTAGCACACACCCACGTACACACGCACACAAACACACGCACGCTCGCAATTGCAAAGCTCACACACACAATTGCAAAGCTTTGTAGCATATATCTCTTAATAAATTTAATTAATTTTAAAAATGTGAAAAAACAAAAGATAAATTCATCTAAAATAAATTATAACAAATATAGTAGAGGAAAGTATTGTACTTTATTGAAGAGAAAAATAAGTCATAAGTTACACTGGAGTAAAGCTTTTATAACCATAGTTTAATAGTTTAACAGATACTAAACTAACTATCTACTTTACTAACTACATTACAACAAACTTAACAGTAAGTTAACTATAACATCCCTCCTCAAGATGGAGGCCGATGGATGTTGAGGAGGCCCATCTTGATTATAAAGTCTTTGAAAGAAGGAGAATGCAAAGCTTTAGTGAAGATATCAGCTAGCTAATCGGTCGAACGAACATGAAAGAGTTTGAAAAACCTACAATTGATCTTTTCTCGAACAAAATGACAATTGATCTTAATGAGTTTAGATCGTTCATGGAACACTTAATTTGTGGCAAGGTGAATGATAGACTGATTGCTACAATAAAGAAAGGCACTGGTGATGTTTACTTGAAAAGATGATAGGAGGGCAACAAGCCAAACTAGCTCACATGTTGCAGATTGCATTGTACGATACTCAACTTCACACGAGGACCGGCTAACGATGTGCTACTTCTTAAACTTCCAGAAAGTTAAGTTGTCTCCAATGAATGTACAAAAACTAGTGGTGGAACGCCGTGTGTCGGGGCAAGAACCATAATCTAAGTCCACAAAATCATTGAGGTGTAAGTTTGTCGTGAAAGAGAAGAAGAGACCAAGACCAGATTTCCTTTTAAGATAAGCCAAGAGATGGTAAACAACATCAAGGTGTGGCTTGCATGGAGAAGAGACAAACTGGCTTAATAAATGGACATAATAGGTGATGTCAGGCCTTGTATGTGTTAGATACAATAAGCGACCAACAAGCCTACGATACAAGTGAGGATCCTCCAACAAGTCCCCATCATGTGCACGCAATTTGTGATGAGAAACGACAGGAAGATCAATTGACTTCTTACCCAGAGAACCAATGCCTTCTAAATGTTATAGGACATAATGGCGTTGAGAGAGAGAGAGAGAGATGCCAGATGCATTACGGGCAACCTCAAATCTGAGAAAGTATTTTAAAGTACCCAAGTCCTTAAGCTTGAAGTGCTGTTGTAATAAATTTTGAATAGATGCCAACAACTTCAGATTCTTACCAGCCAATACTATATCATCAACATAAACGAGGAGAGCCAATACTATATCATCAACATAAACGACGAGAGTCACCAAGTCATCACATGATCCTTTAACAAAAAGAGAATGCTCGAAAGGAGATTGCTAAAAACCAAGTTTGAGAACTACTTGAGAAAAGGCATGAAACCATTGTTGAGATGCCTACTTTGGACCATAAATGGATTTGTGTAACTTGCAAACCTTATTCGAACAATCTACACTAGAATTATAACCAAGGGGAAGTTTCATGTACAGTTCTTCATCAAGTGTGCCATTCAAAAAAGTGTTGTTGACATCCATTTGAAGAAAATGCCAATCGTTGACAGTAGCTAAGCAAGCAACATTTTAAATAAAGTCATTTTTGCAACTGGAGAAAAGGTATTAGTGTATTCAATACCTTCAATTTGCGTGAATCCCTTTTTCAGCAAACGTGCTTTGTAACGGTTAACTGTACCATCAGCATTATGCTTTATTTTATAAACCCATTTACAGTCTGTGGGTTATTTCCCTTTTGGAAGAGGCACAACTGACCAAGTGTTAAGATTTTTCATAGCTTCCAACTCAGCATTCATAGCAGCCCTCCACTCAGGAAACTTAATTGCTTGATGAAAGAATGATGGTTCATAAGAGACAAATGTTACCAATGAAAGTAGCATGGGAGTCAGACAAAACATATATTGAAAGGTGCTTTTCAATAGGGTAAGAACAATCTGAGGTATTGTTGCAATTATACCGTTAGAGATAAGAGGGTTTATTGCTAACACTAGCTGGCCTTCTTAATTCCCTTATGATAGGTGGATGCTTAGATCAGGAACTTGGGGAATCTCAGCAACAAGTTCAAGCTCAAGTTCAGGCACATATGGAACCTCAACATCAATATGCAATGACCCAACTGTATGTAAGGAATCAGCATGCATGTTGGACGTAGAAGCTTCTTCAGGACCATGTTGTTCATTAGGAGAATAAAATACTGAACCAGGGTCAGGTTGCACAGAATTTGATGCTCCTGAAACATTAAGATCAACTAGAACATGTGCATTAGACTATCAGTCACAACATCTGGCAAGGAAATGTTGTGAAAAACATCAAGTGTAGCATCAAAAACATGAACTTTATGGAAGGAAAATATATCTTCATGAAAAATAACATCTCAAGAAATTACAATAGTTTGAGTTTTTAGACTATAAATCTTGTAACCCTTCATTCCTGAAACATAGCCAAGAAAAATTTCAGGGACTGCACGTTCAACTAATTTATCTCTTTGTGCTCTGAGTGTAGAAACAAAAACAAGACAACCAAATACCCTTAAATGCAAGTAATCAAGAGGATGCTTCAAAAGAACTTCAAAAGGGGAACATGGACCCTTGACTGATGATAAAAAGCTCTTACAACATTGAGGAGATGTTGATGTTTCCTCTCAACGATTGCATTCTGCCGAGGAATTTCCACACAAAAAAAACTGATGCACGATACCAAGATTAGAGAATAAGGCATTAAACTTTAGTTCAGGTGCATTGTCAGACCTAAAATTCTTTACATCTGCACCAAATTGTCTTTTAACCATATTAATAAAACTTGGAACAATTGTGGCGACTTCAGATTCATATTGCAACAAATACGTCTAAATCGATCGAGAAAAATCATCCACCGAGGTTAAGAAGAAATGCTGGTTGTGATATGTTGGTGACTTGTAGGGACCCCAGATATCACAATGCACAATCTCAAAAGGCAAACTAGCATGTGATACAGAAATGGGAAATAGAAGACGATGTTGCTTAGCAAGAGGGAAATTGTAGAAGGTTCAGTTTTATTTATAGCATAAGAAGGCAATACATCATTAAGCAAATGTAATACATGATCACTAGGATGGCCAAGCCTAGCATGCCATGAAGCCAAAACAACATTATCACGTGCAATTGTGTTAACAACATCCTTTTCACAAACAACATGGAGTCTTAACAAGTAGAGATCTTGGTGCAATTCACCCTTCCTAATCACTCGTAGGTCTTGAATGATGCATTTGATGTTGGAAAACAAAATAGTGAAGTTAGTATCTTTAAGCAATTCACTAACTGCAAGCAGATTAAACCTGAAATCTGGAACATAGAGGACATTCTTGAGAAGCAATTGAGAGGATAAAAGAACTGTCCCAAAAAAGTTAATTGATACTAAAGATTTGTTGGGAAGCATGACAGTAGTATCATCAATAGGAGATAAGGACTCAAATAAATCTTTACAATAACACACATGTCGAGACGCACCAGAGTCGATGCTAGTAGTTTGTATTAGAAAAAGAATCCAAACTATTAATGAAGTAAGGATCTTGCCTTGCATCGAAAGATTGATGGAAGTAGAAGGCAAATCGGAGATGGACGCAGTTTGTAACTGATTTGTTAACATAGCAATCAATTGTTGGCATTGTTGGGTTGTCAAAGAATCATGAGACTGGGAAGAATTAGTAGATATAGCATTGGTATGAGCTATATGAGGTTACTTGGATCGAGAATTGAAACTAGGGGGATAGCCATACAACTTGTAACACTTCTCCTTGGTATACCCCATTAAACCACAATGAGAGCATTGAGGTCTAGGTCTCCTTGTGTTAGAAACACCTTTAACAACAAAAGTAGCTTTTGTTATAGGAGAGCTTAAGGCCATGGAAAGCTGATTTTCTTCTTTTAAAATCCAAGAAAACACCTTGGTGATGCTGGGAAAATGATTTATAATAAGAATTTGGCCCGTACGTAAGAAAAAGACGAATGAAGCTCCATCAAGAACTGCATGGTCTGTTTTTTTTTGTTGATCTTCAATCATTTTACGAACGTCACCACTTGTACAGTGTGAACAAGAACATACTGGCTTGATAGAAACAAGTTCATCCCAAAAACTTTTGTGTTGAGTGTACTACGTACTAACTGACATAGAACCCTAAACCAACTCACCAAGCTTCTTCTTCAAATAAAAGAGACGGGGACCATTGGTTTGCTGAAAACGATCCTCAAGGTCTTTCCATATTCCAGCAATGGTTGAATAATAAAGAAGATTGGCAGCTATCTCATTTAACACAGAATTCAAGATCCAAGAATTAACAAGGTTGTTAGCTTTTGTCTAGGCATTGAATCGATTTCTAGAAGTGACCTTCAGAGCAGAAATGGTGCCATCGATAAACCCTATCTTGTTCTTGGCTGAAAGGGCCATCAACATCGAACGCTTCCAGGTGTTGTAATTGTCATTGGAAAGGATTTGAGTCACAAGAACCGTACCAGGATTGTCTGACTGATGAAGGTAATCGGGATTATTATTATTGTTGAACTGATCGGAGAGATTTTCACCCATTGAAGAAGATGAAAAATTGAAGAGACAACAAAAGCTTAAAAAACTTCTAATACCATATAAGTAGGGGAAAATATTGTACTTTATTGAAGAGAAAAATAAGTCATAAATTACACTGGAGTAAAGCTTTTATGGTCATAGTTTAACAGATACTAACTAACTGCTTTACTAACTACATTACAACAAACTTAACAGTAAATTAACTATAACATAAATTATTTAAAAATCAAATATTTCTTTAGATATGCACTTGTGTCTAAAAAAATAATGTTAATAACAAATTGAAGTTACTTGTCTGCCATATGTGCTAATGGTTTGAGTTAACAATACGTGTTTATAGAAACTATGTATAATTGAAGGGTTTTCCTTTTTTAAGCTTAACCCAATGAAAACGATGTTGTTAAAACCATGTCTTGCTGCTCTTTTGCCAAGATCTCAGCTCAGTTGTAATGATCGAACACAAAATGTTGGTTTCTCTGTCTTCAATTATTACAGGTAGCAGCGTTATAAGACTGCTAGCAATGTTGTCTGGGCTCCATACCGAGAAGAAAAGCGAAAGAAGTGACCAACCAAATACCACTCGATCCTTATCCTTTTAAGCTTTAACAGTAAATGAATTGATCAGTTTGTCTTTTCTCTGTGACAAATCCCATAGTCTTTACATGTTGATGTCTGTATATCCATCCCTTTGTATTTCTCCAGAAGTTTGCCAAATCAATCTTGATTTCCTTTTCTGTTTAGATTTTTCTATCAATCAATCGATCTATGATTTCCTTTTCTCACCATTTCCGCCAGGAAACAAAATACTAATCACCAAACGATAATGTTAACCCATTTCTCATGTCTAACGCTACACATCGTGGGCTCCATGAGGGAAAGAAAGAAGGTTAGAACTTAGAATATGTCCATGTATTATTTTAAATTTTAATTTTTTTTTCTATGCTTACAGTTTTTTTTTTATCAATTTATCCTTAATAAACTATAGACATATTAATTATAACTTTTATTTGTTTTTATATATTAAGGATCGGTTTGATAAAAATTATGAACATATAATGAAAAACTTATTTTATTGTCAACAAATTCTAGAGCATATAATTAAAGCTCTCAGTTGACATTCATTCCTTTAAGTTATGAGTTTAAGACTCAATAGGAGCATAATTTTCTTTCCCCCCTCTTATAGGTAGAAATTGTTTAAAAAATAACTTATTTTATTAGTTATCAGATTAACAATTAACGACAAAAGTGGACAAAGATACCAATATTTTTAAATAAAAAGTTTTACAAAGATTTAGTGTCATAAAATTAAATTTTAGATTTTAAAATATTATAAAAACCTTTAACATATTTAAATAAATCAACATAAAAATAATTAACAAGAAAATTTAGTCCAACGAAAATCATTTCGAGAGTAAAATCTTGAATGTATTGTGTCGATAAGGAAAAGGTAATGTAAAACCTAACACTTGACTAAGAACATGTTGCAAATGCTTGATACTTTGGCCCCTTTTATTGTGTAAATAAAGGAGAGGGCTTTGTGTCCGGATTCCATTGTTCATTCATTGATAAGTGCAGATTTAGCCATTGGCAATGAACTTATCTTTGAATTAGCTGATAACTACTTGCATATATATATATATATATCATTTTCCTTACAGTAAATATGCCTTTCAAACATGAAACTGTCGGTGGAAACAAATTTCATTCGTCTGTCCTGGGGCATTACCCGTTAGCCTAGGGCAGTTGCAACCTATGGAATATGTACATCTTCCACGTGTTGAAAAGTAAAGTCGTCAAAGGTTTCATAATTGTGAACCGGGATGTTAGCTTCATTGATACGTATATACAAATGTATCATACAAATTCCAGCTTAATGGAAAAGTGATGTGAAGACGACACATGATCATAACAATAAAAGATATAATCGAACCAAAATCTTTGTGGGGTTAATTTTGACATGAAATTCACGTTACTTTAGTCCCACTCAACAATTATTTAAAGACTCAAGGACTTTGTAGAATATTGAACTCATCAAATGTCTTGCCCTCCCTTATACGCTCGTTGTTTCAGTTCCAGCACATGTTTTTGGAGCGTATGATTATGGAAATAATATAAGTTTAAATTACAATGGGATAGTTATTAAAACACAACACAAAATATGATGTGACATTAAGATATAAATAATTAAAAAAATTCTATGTTGATCAAGCCTATGACATGGATATAGGATATCGTTTTAGTCATAGTTGACGACAAATCATGAATTTAATCTAAGGCAACCTTCCCCTTTCTCTTTACCGTAAAAACTTCTATTATATTTAGTTGTTTTAATAGTTTTAAGGTGATTGCAAGAAGGAATGGTAAACGGGTAAAGCAGGTGTGGATACCACCTCATACCTATATTTAGAGGTGTGCAAAATAAATCGTAATCGTTAACCGGTATAATTACTAAAATTTACCGGTTAATAACCTACCGTAAAGCTTAAACGGTTTCGGTTAACCAATCGTTAAAAATAATGGTTAATGGTTAATCGTTATGAAATTATTTAGACATAAAATGAAGTTTGTGAAAGGAAATTGTTTATTTAAATATTTTTTTCTTAAAATTTTAATACAGTATTTATCGGAAAGATAATTTCATTACTCTCAAAAAAATTATTGAACATTTGAAAAAAAAATTGTAATAGGTTACAGGTTAACCTGTAACCAAACCGTTAAGTAGTGGTTAGCCGCTATACCGGTTAACCGTTTAAGAATTTAATGGTTAACCATTTCTTAATGGTAGGTTATGGTTTAATAACCACTATAACAGTTAATTAACCAACCGTTTAAGTTAAATGGTACGGTTAACCTACCATGAACACCCCTATCCCTACTCGCTTAAAATTTTCATATCCACCACCTATCCTCAAATCCACACCTGCCCAATTGGGTACATTCTCAAGTTCATCCCCATACCCACTACCTAACTGGACACCCACCACCCAACCCATACCCGCTTGTACCCACTCGTACCCGCCTACAAGCAGCTACTAATATCGAATTATGTAAAAATAAACCACATACTTTTGTAAAGAAGAGTAAAATTTTGCATACTTTATTGATCGATCAAATGCATATGTATAATACATTTACACCGGTATAAATTTAGCTACAACTAACTAACTAACAATAGCCGACTTAACTAAAGTACATTTTCACCGGTATAAATTCTACTTAACTGCAGCTAACTTAACTAAAGCATATTTACTCTCGTATAAATTCTACTTAACCACACATATTACAAATTTACTACTTGATTAATTCAAGTTTGATCATAAACCGTACATTCAAGCTCGATCATAAACTATTATTTTTCAAACTAAATTAATTAAGTTCAAAGTCTACAAACTTAAGGATTAACGTTAATTTAAAAAACTATCATCTTAGTACATAAAACACCCTAATAAAATGAATAATCAAAGTCTATAAATATAAATGGTCAGAAAATCATATGGTGGGTAGCTAGTAGGAAGTGCGGATACGGTGCGAGTAAGGTCTCAAATCCATCACTTACCCATTACCCACGACTGTATGACTTTTTACACCCACACCCGCCCACTACCCACCAAACTTATATCCATCCCAACCCTAATTGGAGAGGGTGCAGTGCAGAATTCGCGATACTGTACCCGCCTGCCATCTCTAATTACAAGGGTAGTGTTTGTTTATATTTTTTTCTTAATCATTTGATAACACGCACACACATTGTAAATAAAGTTGTTCGAATCTGAATCTACTAGGATGAACATCACCCTCCTAACCCTAAATCCCTCGTTGAGTTCTTATATTAATTATTATCACATTAAACTTTATTTTTTGATAAATAAGAGTTGTTTAGATTCTAACTTTCGACTAGAGATATTAATACCACTTAATCACTAAAATAATAAAACTATCCACATTTCATTAAAGTTCATTGAACATATAAGAATTTTGACATGATTATAACACTTAAAATATAAAACTAGGGCATAAATACATTAAATAAAAAGATGATGAACAAAGCGGAGGCAGTTAGAACAGTGGTATAGTAGTTAGGCCATCATGTAAACCTAGAGATTGTGTCGTGAGGATTACATTTTCTTTCTTTGTACTTTTCCAAATGTTAAAATGGTTGTTCAAATGTGAACTCCAACTTTTTTTTTGTATAGATAAGGGATATTAACATAGATCTCGTTAAAAATTTGTCTAACATAAATAAAAAAATACTCATGATAGTATTTACAGAAAAAATATCGAAAAAAACTCGGCAAAATACAAAACAAAATTGAAGCAATAAAAAACTAGGGACAGTAAATCCACAACTCCATATCCCTAAACAGGAACAAAACACACTCATCCCCAGAATCCGCATCATGCCTAACGCTTGGAATGGTGGGGGCTTGAATCTGTTCACTATCAACCTGAATAAGAGGCACAACCATAGCCGGTGGATTATTGAAGGTTGTCGTGGACTTATTAGGGTCCCGGGCCATCTTCGCTAAACAATATGAACTCCAACTTTAAGTCTGATGAAACGTTTTTAAAAACCGTCATTTTTTATGGCATTATAAATAACTACGTGAAACATGGAAGTTTTGCGAGTGACGACGATGGTGGAAACTGGAAACTCAACAACAAACTGACGCCAATTTACGTCTCTTTATTGAACTGTTTAGTTGTTGTTTACAACCTAAGCTTGTTGACTCAACGAGGAAGGGAAAATTTTAGGCGTTTACAGCCTTTAACGTTCTTTATTGTCCAAAAGTTTTAGGATTTAGAAGATTCTTAGGGTCTAATTTATAGAATCTAAGATTACTCTTTATAATAGAATTATCGAAATATAAAATTATTTGAACATACTACCTGATACGTTAAATTGTTTCGTCTGGTTGACATAATTGAACCAAAAAATTTATTTTTTGGACGATGGAACGTAAGATTATCTACATGCATATTTTACTATATTACACAATATAAATAAGCAGGGGTAGAGTCAATATATCAACTTGAAGGGACAAAACATAGTATTTTTTTAAAAAAAATTAATGGACAAATGATATTTATTCCATGTAATTTTTAAATTTATTATATTAAATAATGTAAAAAATAAAAATTGGTGGGGTTGAGGGACTACAACTAGAGATGTCAATGGGGTGAGTTTTACGGGGATTCGCTCCACTTCGCATTTAATTGAGCAGGGATAGTTACAAATTTCACGGGTTGTGGGGCAAGGATGAAGATAAAAATTAAATTTGTCATGGGTGGTGGGGAAGGCGTGAATATGTCTTTGTACCCGCCATATCCCCACCCGCCTCGCATCATCCCCATCCTCCCTAACAGATCTTATAAAATGTTATTAAAAATACAATACCGGTTTGGATCATAGTCAAATTTAAGATAATTTATATTGGTTTTTTCTTGAGATATTAATGAAAAATTCAATATATATGTATATAATTGAGTTTAAAATTGATCATATCAAATTTATAAATATTTTTTAATATATCAATTTGAATCAGAGTCAAATTTAAAATAATTTATATTGACTTATCTTAAAATATTTATGAATTTTTGTTTATATATATATATATATATATATAACATTTATTATGTTTATTGGTATATTTTTTATTGTTATCTGTCATTATGCTTCCTTTTTAAGTTTTTTTCTTCTCTTCAGTCCTCACGATATATATGCTATTCTTTTACTTTTTTAATTTTATTTTCTTAATATTGTATGTTATTTAGATTCTATTGGTATTTGTTCTTATTTTTTAAGGTTGTTTTTAATTGTTATGTTTTTTTAGTTCTTTCTGTAATGTTTATTTGTTAAGTAATTGAAATATTATTTTACATGTTATTTGTGCTATTTTCGATCCTCTACAATAGACTTTAGTATCTTTTTAGTCTAAACTTTTTTGTTGTACAATTTTAATTTCGTATATTATTATTTTTTAAAAATTGTCACAATTAGAATAATTTCACTATGTAGTTGGAGTCCGAATGACGGGTATTTTATACTTTTTTCATAACAAATTTGATTTATGTTTTCAACTAATAGTTATAAAAATATTATATGAAAGGGTTACGGGGCAGATAAAGAGGGGATTAGGTGGGTCTCAGGACCCATATGGGTAATAGGGTGTGGATGATTTTAGTCATGCGGGTAGTGGGGCAGATATGATTTTAGATTTTATATTCGCAACGGGTTGTAGGGTGGGGATAGAGATAAAAGTTCTTGATGAGAATGAATATGGAAAGAGTACTTTTCGCACCCTCTCCGCCCAATTGACATCCCTAACTATATGTATTTATTAATTTATTATTTATGAAATTATTTTTTTTAATTTTATTAGTTAATTAAATTTATATTATTTAAATAATTTTTTATAATTATCAAGGACTAAATAATCTTTACAAATCTTTTATCTAAACCTCTAACTCAAAAAATTCCTTTTAGGAGTTTTTTTAAAATGAGAGGTTTCACCTCAATTCGCTATTACAATCCTCTATTTACCAAACATCAAAATTAACAGATTTGACTAGTCAAATCTCTAAAAATATACCTCTAATTTTAGCTTAAAAAACTGTTTACCAAATATAGTCATTATAAAAGTAATTTTATTTTTAAAAAATAAATTATATTTGTATAAAAGTTTTTTATCTTGAGATCAAATCCAAAGTAATGAATTTTGGTAGTTCTATATAAAGATTTGTAAAAGTATGAAAAAGAGAATAGCATCCTTACAATAACATTTATTGCATCTTGTAAATAGTTCTGCACTTTATAATTAAGGATAATATTATAAATTCTCAACTGATTTGATAACATATTAACAGGTGATGTCAAACTGAATAAAAAATTAATAATAAGATTCACTAATTGATCGAATAATTAATAATATTCATTATTTAATTTTATATAAGTTTAAATCTCAATATTTATCTTGGCAATATAATATTTTTTCACTTAATAATTTTTTTAAAAAAATAACACATAAATAAGCAAACTAAACCTCGTCGAGAATTATATGCAGCTGCGATTGATCATCATGTGAAGGAAAATATAAGAATATTTAAGCTAGAATGTCAATCAATAGAATTTCCAGCTATTTTTTAAGTCCAAACCCTTGCCTTTAGCTTCTTCTCTTTTTTTTTTACTAATTCAAGTATTGAATTTGGGTAAGATTAAGAAAAAGGAAAAACCTTTTGATTATATATTGTTTTTATTAATTAGTCTAACATTTGAAATCTCCATGGATGCGTAATATACAAGGAACAAGTTAAATTCTCCTCTATTATTTCTCAATTTCATCTTCTTTAATCTTAGGAGGAACAGGAAGAAAATTATAAATTATAATTTTTTTAAAAAATATATATATAAAATATAATTTTACTATTATAAAAAAATTTAAATGGACTAAGCTGAAACTTACCTTAAAACGTAGCTCTTATCGATACTTGAATCTGCCGCTATTTTTAAATAACATAATGATATAGATCGAGAATCACAAAGGTTAGCTAATATTTCTTTTGATAATGAATACTACTCTGCAACTAAATTAATTAATATATAATATAGAATTCGGATTTCTTTTAATAATCTACCAACTTGTACTTACTAAACACTTAGCCGTTAGTGGCAAAATAGTTACGACATGTGATGACAATGACATTGAGATTAGGTACCTTAATTTTATGCAACATTCTGTTGGCCTAATTAGACAAATAAAAATGGTGAAAGATAAAAAGAAATATTTATCAATCTTACGTCTTTGACTAGCTTTCCTGTAATATTTTGTCTTAGTTCATAAATATATCACATGTTGGGACAATTCAACAAGTACTTATGTAACGGATTACACTAGAATGACATTAATTTTGAATCTAAATCTTTTCAAATTATTTAAAATAGGTAACTCTTTTTGAAATAGATTTATATGCAACTATACATATTTTTAACCCTTTAACATAGCACTCACTTTACAAATAAAACGTAAAATAAATATTATTATCTTTTTCACTATAACTACTTTTTGGGGTTTTACTGAAAAAATTAATACCCAACCCATCAATAGATAAATATATATTAAAATAAATTAAAAATTATATTACATTTGAGTATTGAACCGAAACATGATGTATATATGGTTCTAGAATTGTTGGAAAAATTTAGGTTGTCTTGATTTTCTATGGTCTTCTAGACATATTGGATGCATGTCGGATTATTGATTTTGATGAAAGTAAATCCACTCTAGGATATTGGAAGAACATTCCATTACAAAGTTGAAGGGAAAAGAAGAATATAAAAAGAATCATTTATGGTTAAGCTTTAAAAGCCGGCAGTTGTCATATAGCTAGGTCTTCGAGATTTTCATGCCTGTTCGTGTGGACAATTGTAATGGTTGGAATTTGTTGCCCCTTGGAATTAAAATAATCTCACCTGAATTTCAACTATTATTAGATTATTATTAATGATATTTTTTTTATAAAGTCTAATTTTAATTTTATTTAAAGGGAAAAAAGAGAAACTTTAAGAAAAGAAAAAGATGTTCATGTACTCACGTTAAGTCTAGAACCCATAATTTAATGGAATGAGAAAAGAAATATAAATAATTTGTTCAACTGACTAAATATATTAACTCAACTGATTTTCGACTATTATTAAATTATTATTAACGATGTTTTTAAAAACTTCATTTGAGTTAAAATTTGGCACACTTATCGTATATTTATTGTCGAATCTAATATTTATTGTCGACGAAGATTAATATTTTTAAAATTTTTGAGTCGGGTTGGGATCAGATTTATGAGGTGATGTATCGGGGCGGGGTGGAGCAAACAAATTAATATTTTAATCCGAGACGAGGCGGGTTTAGGGGTTTATATATCGGGGCCGGTTCCCGTCCCGTTGCCATCCCTAGATGAATTAAGCAATTGAAAAACGGCACTTGATTAAAGATTGTCTCAACAAAGAGATTATATTTAAATAAAATCTAAATATATTTTAATTGTATTACTTAAAATTATCGATGGAAGGAAGAATTCCTTTTATACAAATATTTTCCCATTTTTCTAAACTTAAAATCCGTTTAATTCAGTTTTTATCTTAATATTCAGGAAAAATACATAACAGGTCTGATTTACTACATCAATTATGGTCTCAACTAATAAAAACTACCCATTACATTACTTTTTTTCGATATTATTTTTTCTAACTAGTAAATCTTCACTAATATTTTTACATGTTATTTAAAAGTAATTTTTTTAGTTACTATATAATAGAAAAATGATATAAATAAAAAATAATATAGTGGTTGACTTTTATTGGTTAAAATTATGACTAATATAGTAAATCAGACTCCAGATATAATTTCTCAATATTTAGGGATTTACCGATTTTTTTTCGAACAAGGGATTTACCGAGTCAAATGTCTTCCCATTCAAAGCGAGATCTTAATTCTTAACCAGTAGAATGAATCACCGGCCGTACAAATGGTACTTTTCCAACGGCAAACAACTAAACTTTTGATTGGCTATTTTTTTTTCTCATTTATTAAAAAATGATCTCGGTGATCCATCATGTTAAAATTTTATTTTATTTTAAATGGATGAGTAACATGTCATAGTCACATTCTCTATAGTTTTTAGCAATATTTTTAAAGTATTGATAGAAACGCAATATATTAAAAAAATATTTTAAAAAATTGATATATATTGTTGACTTTTAATCTAGTTTATTAAAAAATAAATTCTATAAATAAATACATTTGCTTGGTTGATTAAACTGTTATTCTTTATTTTTTAAATACTTTTAGGTCATAGGTTCTAAACTTACTAAGTGTATTATTTTTTTCTTTTAGAGTCTTCCTTTTCGTCCTCTAGTGACGAAAGTATGTCCTAATTTTTTTCACCTTTGTCATTCTATATAAATTTCTTTAAAATTTAGTTTATTTTTAATTTACCTTACTTTCAAACATTTATGTTTTGCCCCTAATCATTAATCCACTTTCTTTTACTATAGGATTGGAATTAGAATTTATTGAAAAATAAATTCTATATTTGTTTCAAGTCAAATCTTTTTTTTTTGGATCTAGAAATTTGAGTTTAGTTTGTGTCGTGCTTATCTATTTGTCCAAGTTACACTTTTTAAGTTATAAAATTTAAGCTGTTTAATATAAATTCCAGTAAGAGAAGACCGTTAATTTAGATCATATTTGTTACATATCATGTTTAAGAATATTTTGGTTTAGGAATTATGAGGGATTTATTTTAACAAGGTCTTTAAAATGTATATTTGCAAATCTATGTATACTATTTTACAAATATAATTTTATTTAATTTTAATTTATTTTTTTATAATATTAAATTTTTATATATTTTACAAACCTAATGATCTTCATATTGCATACTTTTATATTATTTATTTCTATTCTGATTAACTAAAAGTATTACATTCTAAGATAAATGTTAAAGATTTTAATTCATACAAAATAAAATGAATATCGTGATCAGTCAACCAATTAGTGGATCTCTTATTACTTTTTTATAATTATTTTTAAACTCGTAAAATTCTAATAGTTTAGAGTTTTTTAAAATAATTATTTATCATAAATACTAGCCTTTTAAATGAATCATTTTAAAATGCTAACATTTTAAAAACCTCTTAAATTTTAAAGTTTAAATAAGTCTCAAGTTTTTTTCCCGATTTTTGTAAAAAAAAAAAATATATGTAATCAATTCGATTTTTTTTGGTGTACAGTATATTATGTAAATACTTTTTCGTATAGTATCAACTCATACTTGAGAAGGACCTTATTGTACCTTTTCCCTTCAACACAGGCAAGTTGGGGTTAAGTTATTCTACCAATAGCATACCAAAATTAGAGCTTTGGCGAACATAAACATTTGAAAAAAAAATCTTTTATCAATGAGTTGGTTTAAGTGGTCGTATATAGTATCGTTTAAACAAATTATAAGTTAAAGTAAAAAAAAAATTTAATGAGAGACTCACTAATTATAATCATATATATCAAGACGAATCTCTGAAAAATCGTGAGGGAAAAAAACTTTTGGCGGTTGGTTTTCTATTTTTTCCCCTAAAATTCACTTTAAATTCCACCCTCCCCTTTCTATGCATTATTTATTTAAAGTCTTGGTTCCCTTACAGACGGTTCACACGCTTTCTCTTTTAAGCCTTTCTATTTCTCTATATATTAGCCACCACCAACGCTGCCTTCTTCGTAAATCCCTTCATCACACAGCTTCTTTTAGTTTGGCTTTCCGAACTAGTGTAAAGCAAAGATGGGCAAACTCGCCACCCTTATTGTCCTAATCCTCCTCCTCGTCTCCACTCTATCCTTTGCAGCTCGCACTCTCCCAGCTTCCTCTAACGACTCACCTGCAAAAACCCAAGTTCAGGTAATCACTTCAATTTCACTGAGTTTTGTTTTGTTCAAATCATTAGCTTGAACTTACATTTAATGTTTTTTTATAGGTTACTGTTGGAACTGAGCAGTCCAGTGAAGTTGTTGAAGTTGAAGATAGGTGTGAAGGAATTGCAGAAGACGAGTGTTTGATGAGAAGAACTCTTGCTGCTCATCTCGACTATATCTATACCCAGAAGCAGACGCCATGAGCTTTTCAATTTCTTGTTTTCAGTTTACCTGTATGCTTGTTGATTTCTGTAACATAATTAATCAGAGCTTTTCTACTTTGAATTCTGTTCGTTTCTTCTCTTATTACTTTCGGGGTTTTTCATCAGAACTATATTCCTTCCATTCCTGATTAAGTTTTGTTATATATTTGATATTCCCCCTGAAAATTACATAAAGCTTACTTGTATTTAAAATGCCCTTTTTTAACTGTTAATTTGCTCTCTCTTTTTTTTCTTCTAATACCGCATTTTATCGTGTAATGTTTCCTTTGTAAAACATATCGTTATATATTTAATTATAAGGGGATCATTCTTTTGTTTGAAGATGTATACCATTCATGATGGCAAAACTATTGCTAATACAGGGCTGGGAACAGCTGTTAAGCTTGTATTTTATTTATTTAGATCAAATGATGTCGTTATAATGCTTTATAAGTTAATATTCATACAAAAAAAAGCATTTTTTCTATAACACCTTCTTCAAATGATGGTTACAAATAAATAGATCAAATATCGATACTATATAAAAATATATATCTTTTAAGTTCAAGTAAAAACTATGTTAGACGATTTATGTGACTATTTACTGCTCTTCTAAATAAATAGCAATACTTCTAATGTGTCAACCAACTTTAATTATTTCTAGTTAATCTATGTTGAAAATATTATTATTGTAAATAAATTAGATTTTATCGTAATATTACTGGTTGAAAATTATATAAATATTTTTATTATCTTTGTTATTGTCCCACTCCACAAGACTTGTTGTAGTTCTATCTCAGCTCGGCACTTATGTTTACTTAGCAACTAAATATTTATATATAATATATAAGTATGTATGTAAGAAATCTTATGGAATCAAGGTTTTTTAGTAAGTATTTGTTTTTGACAAATTTGTGACCAAATATTTAACTCTATAAATATATGGTATGTTTTAACCTTTAAGTTCTAAAAAAAATATTTTGGAGTAACATAATCTTTTTTGTGATCTTTGCAACTATTATGAGTTGTGACTATATTGCATAGATAGTATTAAAGGGACATTGAAAGAGGCTTTGGGATACACTAAATTTCAGAATAAATATCAGATTGAGCTATATGGAATATATATATATATATATATATATATATATATATATATATATATGCTCTTCATAATCTTTAAGTTTATAGTGAATTATTATTTTCTTTTAATATGTAGAGGTGGCAAAGCTGAACTACGTTATTCTCATTTTTATGTGTTTTATTTTATGTTAATATCGCTTTGATTAATATTTTTGTTTATAAAGTTTTAATATTTTTTCATTTTTATTGGTTACATAAAAACAATTTTTGATTATACCTACAATTATTTTTGCATTGCACGAGTATGGAAACTATATATATATATCATATTAATAATGTAATCATATTTAAGGGAACTTTACTGTAATTGTAGCTATTTGTTACTGTTCGGGAATAATACACATATTCACCCAAAAAATTGTAATCATATTTAAACGAATTGAATTAATTATACAATTGTGTTTATATTTTATGTCATAGTCACTGTATTGTTTTTGTATTTACAATAGTACAATAGATTTTGTAAATATACAATTGTGCTTAAATATGTTATATATTAAACAGAGACAGATGTAAGATTTTATCCTAAAATATATAATTTTTTTAAAAAATATTATAAAATTAATGATGCAAAATTATATTATCAATAAAAATATAAATAGTATACTCATACTATATCTAAATTTGAAACTTTTAAGAGGTATAACCGCCTTAGCACCCTACTAAGTCATCCTGATATTAAATGACCAAGCCTAATTTGTTTACTTGCAACCGTCGGAGGAAGTAGTGCCATTAATTCACTGTGATCTTCAAGTAACTGCTCTTCCTACAATAATCACTCTATAATTAATTAATTACTGCTCTCTCTTTTATCAAATAAAAAAATTACAAGTCTAATTTCATATCCAAATTGGTCACAGTTTTCCTTATTGAATAAAATTAACTGAATTATCTAATAAATAAAAATAAACTTATAAAAAAGTATGGTGGCGATAGGGGTTGGCAGGAGCCATGGCAATGTAAATGGTTAAATATTAACTTTAGTCCCTTGAGGATTTAATGTTATAAATGAAGGCATGGCATGAAAGGATTTTACTTTTTTATTTTTTAACGTCTAAAAATGAGTGTATTTGATGTTAAAAAAAATGAGTGTATTTACTGACAAACTATAGTCCTCAAAATATTAAAATTTGATTTTCAATTTAATACAAATTATCACAAAAGAAGAGATGAATTGTAAGCTTATATGAATATTTTGTTTAAATTATTGCAAATCAGAAGAACTCGAAAACCTTTTCGGTTCATTGAAATCAAAAGAATCATGCATGAACCCAACGAAAAGGGGAACCAAAAATTAATGGGAGCTTTCCCTTTTAGCCTGACGAATTAATGCAATTGAACTGAAAATACAGTTGAAAGTTGAAATTTGATTGGATGTCTAATCGGAACATATATGGTTTAATTGTTTTACTGTTGAAGACGGAATATGAACATTAATGAGAAGCTTGAAAAAGGGATTCAACTTGCTTATCAATTCTAAACTATGCACTTTTTTCTTGGCCACTGACAGCAAAATCTTATGAGTTATGGTTTGAAATCATTTCTAGAAAGCAAAGAAAAGGGAGGGGGTGGAAATTTTGACATTTTATTTGAGTTCATGGACCATTTTAGCTCATGGCTAACCCCCACCCCCACTCCTAGTACTAGCTTTTGACATCCCTTCAACATTATCGGATGATCATCGAGTCAAATGTTCGAACTTGATATAATAAATATTTTTTTGAACAATTCTTACTTAAGGAGAGGGAGAGGGAGAGAAGAAATTTACTCTTAAAGAGTAATGAACCCACAACTTAAAGAAGATTAAAGAGTGTCAACTGAAAATTTTTAATAACCTACTTTAGAGATTGTTGACTGATATAATAAATATTTAATTCTAACTATATATATTCTGATGTTATTTTAAAATAATACGGGCGGTTTAGTGCAAATCCATGTGAATAGGCATTTGCCCAACAATTCTATATATTGGTCAAATGTTTTAAAACTCTATTGTAAGGACCAAGTCAATAGTGATACATCCTTTGTAACAAAATAATGTAGCAAAATTGGCAAATTGGTGTGTGCAGGCTGTAGATGAGATTCCTGTTCATTATTTCTATTAATATCATCGTCATATTTTCATTTTAAAAACTAATTTTTAAATATGGTAAACCCTAGCTATTATCGAGTTGGAAATGAATGGTATTTGCTTATTATATTAATCAATTTGTTCATTCTAAATTAAAGTTGACACTGTTTCGCACAGCTATTTAATAAAGCAACCCATCCACTGGTTTGAATAAATTAAAGTAATCACTTTCCTGAAAAATAGTACAACATCTCTGTCTACATACTAAATAATTTAAGACCAAATTTCGACAACGAGTTTGAGCCAGTTGATTAAACCAAACGGGCTTAGAATTGTTGGTCTTGGCCATCAACAATGGCATTAAATTCTCTCTCCAAAGGTGGTGGTTTAAGACCTTTAGGCCTTTTTAGTTGTTTGGTCTCGAGGACAAGACTTTGCATTTTCCCTTTTATGTCCAATTTTCTGTGTACAAGACTTAAGACTATGGGTTTTGATATCTGGAGTTGTTTTTCAGTACCCCAAGAAAACGTTGCAGAAATGGACAAACAAACTCCTTAACAATACTTCAAATCTTAGATGTCATAAAGCAAGACCAAAACAGGTTACGTATTTGCCGCTGTAGCGAACTTTTTAAAATCGAAAGGAATTTTCCTTTTTTTTCTTGAAAAAAATGATTTTGAGAATTTTGTTGAAAAATCACATTTTAGAATAAAATTAGAGTCGCCACCAATCATTTAGATTAGATAGACCGGACACTAAAAAATTAACCAAAAATTCGGTTACTTGTAGGGAAAGATTCGCACCACACCACGCCCAAACTTGATATCAAATCAATTACCATTTTATTAATATTGAATTTTACGGGTTAAAATGACATAAATTAGAATTTGGTTATGGCATGTGAGCTCTGTTAGGAATTTGGTATGCGGCAAAATAATTCTCTGTAACTCTCATTCTCATGTTCTCTCATAATTCAAAATGTTAAACCTAATTTATGACTCTATTTGGTAAACATCTTTTTGAGCTAAAATTAGAGGTCATTTTTAGAGGTTTGAACAGTCAAACCCGTTAATTTGGATGTTTGGTAAATAGAGGATTGTAATAACGGATTGAGGTAAAATCTCTCATTTAAAAAAAGTTCATTTTAGGAGCTCTTTAAGTTAGAGGTTTAGATAAAAGACATGTAAAGACTATTTTATCCTTGATAATTATAAAAAATTCTCTAAATAACATAAATTTGATTAACTAATAATTTTTTTTAAAAATAATTTCATAAATAAGAAAATAATATATAAATTAATATATATATATAAATTTAATAATTATCAAAATTATATTCAAAATATAATTTCATAGTTAAAAAAGTAATATATACATCTAATTTTAATAATTATTAAAATTATATTTAAAAGATAATTTCATAAATAAAAAATTAATATGTACAACCTTATATATGCTCACGAGTGATATTAAAAAAATTAATTTTCATAATCTAATTAATATATACAAAAAGATAATAACTAATAAATTATTCAAACAAATATAAAATATAATCATGTTTTTATGTCATTTTGCTTGTTCAAATAATCAAACAACTATCAGCTATCAATTAATTTTATCAAACACTTTTATAGGATCGGCTAATGTAATCCGTTAGTCAAATCAGTTAATGCTATCAGCTATCAGCTAATATAATCAGCTATCCGCTAATTGCCAACCAAGGTCAATATTTACTCATTAAAGTAAATCCTAATCACCAAGAAACCTTATTCAACAACATCACCTACCTAAAATAGATATTTATTCATTAAAATAAATCCTAGTTATCAAGTAATTTTTAACAACTAGAATTACAATAAAATTCAACTTAATTACCAATTAGAATTTGAGTCAAAATATAACAAGCTCATTTTAAAGGGTTCTAATATTTGAGGAATAAACAAAAATCACCACCTACTTCTTAAGTACTAGCCAAGTTTATTTTCGAAAAGAGAGTACCGGTGTGACAGTTTATATTCCAGATGCATCAAAATAACATAGGAAACTAAAAATATGGATATTAAATGACAATATTGCAAGAATTAAACAAAAACACACATATATATATTATGGAAAACATCAAAACCAATAAATAAATTAGATACTAAACACTGTAAACCATATATACATATACACTATGTAAAAACGCGCTCGTGTGTGAATGTACTATTTGTGAATAAAGAAACCATATTACATAATACATACTTAAAAAGATGTAAAACTATACTACATATACATATATTATATAATATGTAAAACATATACTATACGGCATATGCATGTACGAGACGCAATAAATCGAATAAAAAACGTAAATACAAACAATGCATCGAATATGTATTCAAATATACGGACTAAATTTAAAGAAAAACAAGGGAAATGGACCAAAGCAGCAATTACACCACTAATTTTGAACTCAAGCGGGCTAAAAGGGGCGAAATTGCAATGCATTTAAAATTATCAAAGACCACAGAGAACCCTTTTTACAAATAAAAAAGCGTACAGATCTTTCCCAAATTACGGGTCACCGCGTAAGTCGAACCGATCACCAATACGACGTCGTTTGACCGGGCCTATAAAAGTTGTATGGCGGCGTGTTTTTTTTTTTTAAAATAAACCTAAATTGGGTTCGGTGTATCCCACTTTTTTTAAAAAATATTCATTAAAAAGAGATTTATTTTAAAATTTGCTTTTTGGAAATAAAAGACCTAGAGTCGTCACCGGTCACTTTGATTAGGTAGACCAAACACCAAAAATAAAACTAGAGGTTTTGAATTCGGGAGTCGCTTACCAGTGGGGAAGGTTTCGCACCCCCACTACGCCCGGAGATCGGTACCAAATTAATTACCGCTTTGTTAATATAAAATTTTGCGAGTTTAAGTGACAATTAAACTAAAATTTGGTTATACATGCGAGTAAATTTTAAGGGTCCCACTATTTAAGAGTAAGCGACAAAACCACCACCACTGCGACTGGTGCTAGCCGCGCTTACTCTCGAGTAGAAGGACACCGCATTGACAGTTAATATCTCGGATGCAACGTAACATGGCAAACATATAGAAACATGAAATAAATGAATAAACAGCGGGATTCAAATATCATAAATTATAATACTATACCATATGCACATATAATAAAATACTACATATATACATAGCATACGTAAAAAAGGGAAGAAAACATAATATGTATAACAGTAGCAAACATTACTATATATAATATTATATTCATACGCATATAAAATATATTAAGCATCGAAGGACTACTGCGCATATAACAAAAATAGATAAACATCATATTAAATATTAATATATGTATATTCTATATTAAGAACTATATACACATATATATATATATATATATATATAATATGTTATTGAAAACGGTATATATAATATAAGGTTGAGAACCGAATAAATATATACATATACTATATATCATATACTTTATTTAACACATACGTAATATACATATATTATGAACCATATACTATGTATCATATGTAATATAACAACAAAGCAATAAAAAATAGGCATTAACCATGTCAATCATCAAGAATAAGGACTGAAAGTAAATAAGCATAAATAAACAAATGCATGAATTGAAATGCTTAAAAAGCAAATAATTAAAAAGGGGTAATATACCAAGGTGATATCGATTAAATCAAAAACGGGGACTAAATTAAAACATTTTAAAAACTTTGAAGGATTACTGCGGTAGTTTTAAAACGCGAAGGGACCTGAAGGAAGATTAAAGCGGGGGGAGGGATTTAATACGCGAATTAACCCATTTGCCACTTTTAAAACAGGTATAAAAGCCACATTTTCACCAAAAACAGCAAAAACCTTAATTTTTTTTTATAACTATCATTTCTCTCTGTTTCTTTTTTGAAACTTCTTGAACCCAAAAACCGCCGCGATTTTTCAGATTCTGACTACTCTCTGCCGCGTCGACCGCCTGCGAGCGACAGTCGACGAACCCTAAAACAAGCCAAAATGATTCTCTTTTCTCTCCAAACCCCAGATCCAACATTTGAATCTTTAAAAAAGATGAAATCCCACCCTTTTTTTGAAAACAAAAACCGAGAGCCCATTTTTCTTTTAAAAAAAGAGAAACCCCTTTGCTTGCTTCCCCACCGATTCTCCACACACGACCATGAAGAGACTGAAAGGCTTATCGTCGGTCAAAGAGTACAACAATCAGGGGAAGATGAATCGACGCGGAGGGAGATAAAACGAAAAAGGTAAAACCAAAACCCTTAGCCCCTTTTTTGTTTTCTATTTATGCATGCAATGAAATTGGAGAAGGAAGATACCTAAAACTTTTTTATTTTGTGTATTGATTTCTGGAAATTCCCCGCTAGGGTTTACAATCGCTTGGGTTTTCCTTTTATAACCGAGTTACAATCCTCTTTAGAAATACATGAAATTGAAGGATAAATCCTATTAGTTGTTTTAATTTTGTCTATATTCATCCGCAACCCTGTCAATGTTGGGACGACTCTGAAATTCTGCTTGTTTGTTCCCTTGCATGTGTTGCTACTGCGAGAGGAGGGGACCATAGAGAGCTACTATCGACTGAGGAGCTGAGGCTGCCTAGGAGTCAAGCGCGAAGGCGTGAGTCGGGAGTAGAACAGTTGGGGAGTAGTCGTTGCATGCGCGCGTGAGTGGAGATGGACAGTCGGCCATGATCTACACGCGCCTCGGAGATGATCGGGGCCGTCTGATTAGATCTTGATCTAACTACTGCTGTGGATGCGGCGTTAGAGCTTCCCTTTCAAATCTGATCTGGATTGTTTGATCAACAGCCAGATCTAACGGTCTAGATTTGGATGCACAAAGATGAAGGGTCATTAGGGTTTTGTTTTGTCAGATTAGAGTTGTTACCGTGGGCCCTTATCGGGCTAATGTAATAATATGTAATAATTTTTGGGTTTTAAAATGGAGTGTTAGTTAATAAACTTGGGCTTTTGTTATTTATATTGGGCTCTAAATATCTTAATTAGTTCATTTCTTAGTTTTAGTTTAGTTCAATTTATTTTAACAATAATACTACTACTAACACTAATGATATTACCTAATTAAGACCAAAATACTATAAAGGTACCATAATAATAAATAAACTCCGATAGATAGTAAGAAGTACTATACTACTAATAATGTTTTTTTGTTTTAAAATAATAATATAACTATAACAATCACACATAGTATTTAGGATACATTGTTGATCCAAACACTAACAATACTTTAATAATCGTAATTTTTTTGTTTCTTTGAATTTTAAGGATAATTACACATAATTAATATATGGTGATAATATAACATATAAACACAACCCTTTATTGCAAAAAATATAAAAAACGGGTTAACACCCCGGATAAAATTAGTGATTACAGCTGTCCCTCTTTGCTTATTCTTGTGGAACAAGGATAAAACAAAGACCATAAGCACTAATTTTATCTGACTTTCCTATTAGACGACTTGCTCCCCCGAAGCGGCAATGAACAAATCCAAATAACTTGCCTTCCCAAAACAACGAAATTAAACTAGATAGCGCTGGCATATCCTTCTGGAGCGGCAATGGACAGACCAGATAGCAATTCTTCAAACGACTCATTCCTCTGAAGCGGCAGCGAATAAGTCCAAATAATCTCAAGTGGCAGAAACAAATTGGGTAGAACTGGTATATCCCTCCCGAGCGGTAGTGAACAAACCGGATATCAGTTCTTCAAATAAGGTTCCATTCTTCTTAGTGTTAAATGGATGGGCCAATATGATTAAAATAAGGGTTTCCATTTCCTATGAGCCTGAATGGATAGGCTTTCTGACTTTCTTGTCTGAAAATTTCTAAGCTATGAGTATATGCCTCATTCGCTCTAAAATCCTGATGTTGCGAGTCTAAAATCTTTCACCTGAAATCCTTGAGCTATGAGTACCTGCCTCCTTCGCTCTGTAATCTTGACATTGCGAGTTTGAAACTCCTCGCCTGAAATCTTTGAGCTACGAGTATCTGTCTCTTTTACTCTGAAACCCTGATGCGACGAGTTTGAAACTCCTCGCCTGAAATCCTTGAGCTATGGGTATATGCCCATTTTGCCCTGAAATCCTGATATTGCGAGTTTGAAAATCCTCGCTTGAAATCCTTGAGCTGTGAGTATCTGCCTCATTTGCTCTAAAATCCTAATGTTGCGAGTTTGAAACTCATCGCTTAAAATCCTTGAGCTATGAATATCTGCCCCTTTCGCTCTAAAATCTTGATATTGTGAGTTTGAAACTCCTCCTCTGAAATCCTTGAGCTACGAGTATATGCCCTTTTTGCTCTGAAATCCTGATATTGCAAGTTTGAAAATCCTCACTTGAAATCCCTAAGCTGTGAGTATCTGCATCTTTTGCTCTGAAATCCTGGTGTTGCGAGTTTGAAACTCCTCGCTTGAATTCCTTTCTGGGTTTCACTTTGTTGCTTACTCCTCTTCTCGGGAAGTACTTGATCTATCCTTCAAATACCTATAAAAGAGATGAAATGCTGTGGTGGTATGAGTTAGCATGTTCCTAACATAGGGATATCTAGCTACCAATGATGCATGGAGTCATTTTAGAGCTGCTGGGGAAAAACACTTACTTTCTGGTCGATCACCCTTAACTCCCACGAGCTTTTTATTTTTGCTGAGTCTTCATTTTTTTATCTCATCTTGAAAGGATATTGCTGACGTATTCCGATCCGGCTAAAATCTATCACATCCTGAAATGTACTTTCGAAATGCCGTCCCACTCAACTCGGGCTTAGTTGCCACCTCTTTATTGACTCTTCACGATAAGTCATCTTCAATCTCAACATTAGGGTGAACACATGCCCCTAAATCTTCTAAACCCTTCTTACTTCCATAAGGTATAATCTTCATTTTTCTTTACTGAATCTTCATTCGTCGTCTCATCTTGAAAGGAGATGCTGACTTACACCGATCAGAATTGAATCTATTATTTGCCAAAGTCCAAATTCATAACATTACCTTCATTCAAGTCGGGCTTAACTATTACCTTTTCTATGATTCTTCATGACGAGCCTCCTTCTACCTCAACATTAGGGTGAACTCATGCCCCCCAAATCCCCAAATTTTCTTTATTTTAATAAGGTTTCAAATCTTCAATATTCTAGACCATTCAAAACATTAAGGTCAAAAAATCATTTCAAATCTCTGAACTATCTAGCGTATGAAATCTTGCTATTATTCTTGATAAATTAGTCATTCATGCTAGGTCAACCATATATTTCATTAACCTGAAAATCCAACCACAGAGCCTTGTAGGGAAACATTCTTCTCTTTCTTTACCTTGGTAGTTTCTCATCTCTCATTTTTCTGTCCCGTTGGGATGATCTTTCTTCTATCTCAACGGTAGGCTGAAAACATGCCCCCTAAGTTTCTAAAATTTCATTTCTTCAATAAGATCCAATATTTAATTTTCTGACCCAACTGAGGTATTATGGCAAACACTCATTTCTAGCCCTCAAACTATGTAGCATACGAAATTGTGCCATTATTCTCTTCAGAATCACTGAAAGGTTTTGTATTAGGTCGATTATGTACATCATTGACCTTGCATTCTAAACTATATTCTTACAACATTAGCTTATTCTTTCTATTTCTCTCTCCTTTTCTCTTTTTTATTTCTTATTTCTTCTTTCTTTTCTTTTTTTCATCTATATGTTTGTTTGCTGACTATCATTTCAACAAAGGATGCCTTTGGGTTAATATACAAAATCAAAATCAATAGAAAAAAGAATAGAATGCCCCAGATATCAAATGCAAGATCGTCTTAGATTCAATCCCCCGGTGATCAATAGCTTGTCTTTGAATGTTGTGGCAATACTTAAAGTTGTAAAATTCTTCCCAGATTGCTCAGTTCATCCTCATGATTATGGTATTTGCTTGATATGTTCAAAAACTACTCCTAGTTCTCATTGTTTTTCTCCATTCATATATTCCAGGTTTTCGAAATTGCTTAACACATGGAGTGCAAAAACATCAATCTGAGAATTCTTAGTGTAAATGTATTCTTCCAATTGTAATTAATATCGTATCAGTGTCTTCAAAAAGTCATCTATGACGCTATGGTATAAAACAGGTGGAGCGTATCTCATTATTAGATTTCTTCTCCCCCCATAGCCCTATCAGGACGCTCATAGACTTATTCAATTGTTCATTGATTTTAGAGATTTATCTCTGATGCTGGGGTATTGAACAAGTGAAATCTAGTTCCTTATTAGATTTGTTCTTTCCTACAGCTCCAATAATTGTTTATTTCTTGACAATTTTTTTTGTTAAACGAATTTTCAAGTTTAAACAACTCCATCGGTATTTCCTAGAAGATTTTCTTATCATCGAACATTGTCGAATGAGTAGTAATCTTACCTATCGCGCTTCACCAACTGAAGCGTACTATGTAGAAAACCTTACTTCATCGTGATCACAACATTCATTTGATCTTTTTATTAGAATCAATTCCACATCATGCACGTGATATTCGAAGATATACGAGGGTGAAAAAGAATATACACATATATATTTAATTAACAGATACATCATTTCATTGAAATGAAAAAGGCAAACATAACATATGTCCTTACAAAAAGATCTTTGCTACTTTTGGGCAAAGAGTAGCAAAGCTAATTACACACATAAAAAGGACAACAAGAAAAACATGCGAGAAAAATAAAAAAAGGTAAAACTTAAAAATATGGATAGGATTCACTAGAAAACCTCGACCACTGGTCATTTATCTCGAATCTTCAATATTTCCCAAAAACTCGACCCCTTTGTTAATCTTAGGTCTCCTATTCTGAAAAGAAAGCATTCATTTCATAATAAGTTCATAGATCTTGCCTTTCCAAAACGCACTCTTCCATTGTATGACTAAAATCACCTTGATGATATCCGCATGGAACCCTGGTACTAAAAACATTAAGATGAAATAAGTATACCGCCTCATGGGAGATGGCCTCAAGAGTTTGTTCTAAACTAATAGGGGTAGCTGCTCATAATTTGACATTGGGAATAATATCTTCATCCTCTTGTTACTCCCTTTCGCATTTTTGTTAAGCCTTTTAGCATTTCTTGCCCCATTTTCTTTAAACTGAATCCTCCTTCCTTGAGAACATCATTATTATCAAGCACTGTCACTTTTGTGGACTATTCAAGAACTGCTCTCGAATTCTCAAGTGGGTTCAGAAAAAACTTTCTATGGAGTAGTTGGGATCATGATAATTGCTGACATTTTTAGATTTCAACTGATGTTGGCAATTTTGCTTTATCCACCTTTTTTATCGTGGCAACCTGAACTTTCCCTAATTTTATAGTGCTGACCACATTTGGGAAATTAATCTTCAGACCTGGACTAGTTGTCTCAAACTCTACCACCCCAAGATCTAGAAGGTGTTGAACTTTACGCTTAAAACTCACACATCTCTCGATAGAATGCCCTTGAATTCTGGCATGGTAATCACAACGAACTTTCTCATTGATCTATCTTGGATATAGAAGTGACTGAGCTTTGACGAAGCATGGTGCAATTAGTCGGGCGTATAGCAACTTAGAGAACAAATCTCGACATGTAAAAGGACTGAGAGTAAATTGAAAGTCCTTTGATTCATTTTTTCTGGAGCATCACATGACTGATTAACCGGTAACTGAAAGAATGACTTAGTGTAAAAGAGGGTGACAATTTCGATGTCAATGCACCTGATATAATCACCATCTTGTTGCACTTTTCTCATCTTACGGTCCTATCTCATCTGGCTCTCTGCTTTCTGGTAAAGACAAGATATTCAAGAGAGAGTCCTCGATCTCATTTGGAACCAATTTGGTGGGACACTCGGAAGTAGTGCAGACTATCTCATACTGGTTGTTGATAGTTTGATCTTCATCTGACAAAGTTTTTTCTACTACAAAGCTATAGTCCCAACTCTCGCTTGTCTTTTCCATCTCTTCACTCATGAGAGAGTTTTCGGTTAAACTCGGCATGCATAACCGCTCGAATTCCTAACTTAAAGGAGACTTGACTTCTAACACATCCATCTTCACCCCTTTTGTATCTACCTCTTCAAGAGCGTTCATGCCCTAACCCTCGTGGTTTGGAGGTGGATTAATTTCTACACTAGGTCCTTCACACTTCAAGACTCTGACTTTTAACATGCTTTGCACCACTTTCTTGAATGCCGGGCAATTCTCTATCATGTGTTCTACTACTCTAGCATGGTACTCATAGTGTGCATTAACATCATACCGCGAGGGATATGGTTATTGAAAGGGAGCAACAAAATATGGTCGAACCAAATTGGCCTTGTATAGTTGTGAGTACAACTTCACGTACGAAATTGGTAAAGGGGTGAAGGATTTTTTCTTCATCTCTTCTTTAGGACCCTTAGACTTTTTTCTACTCGAGCCTTGCACATTCTGGACACAGCCTAGGGTGAGGCGACCATTAACTTCTTAGGGGCCTTATGGGTGCCTACGTTGCTAACCTCCTGATCTATTTTCTCGTCCTGATTTCAAGCTAGTTCTTGGTCCGCTAGCAAAGACAAGATTTTCAAGAGAGAATCTTCAATCTTATTCAACACCAATTCGATGGGACATTCGGAAGTAGTGCGAACTACCACATATAGTTGATGATGACTTGGTCTTCATTTGACAATGTCATTTTCGCTATAAAGTTGCAGTCCTACTTCTCACTTGTTCTTCCAATCTCTTCTTGCATGAAAGAGTATTCGATCAAACCATTTTCTTTAGTCATGGTAGCCATCATACCCATCAATTAATTGATTTACCCCATAGTTTCCTTTTGGAGCTTCTTCATATATGTTATTATCTCTCTTTGATTCCAAACGAAATGTTCTTGAAGCTGTTTGAGCTTATCAACCCTAGCCACGAGGTCATTCATACATTTGAGGTTGTACTGTCTAGAAGTCATTTCTTTGTTCTGTCTATCTTCTGAGAGGAGTGCCTTTATCAAATTGGCTTCAATTTTAGCAAAACTATCTTTCATTTACTTTTTCTAGAGCCGAGCAAAGTGTGAATGCAGAATCTTTGATTACTGTCACAAAATCCCCCCACCATTAATCTTATTGTTTAATTACTTAATGCATGATACATGATTTATGCAATGCATGGATGTATTCAGATAAAAGCATTGATTCCATTAATGGTCACCCTAGAACAACTCTCACTGGCTTAAAAAAATAAAGTGCTTCCACTTCCGCAGTTGATGTCTTCATTTGTTGGGTTATCCCTTGCACTTGAAATGTCAAAATATATTGCATTGGTCTAGGTCTTGAATAAATCGGCTATCATCACAAAGATGCGTGAATAACTTTGAACTGCAATTTCAAGTCTTGATCGAATCTTGAAACATCTCCTAATGTTGACTGGCCTGAAGCTTGAGGAATCTATTCTGATTACGATATTCTTGGAAAGACTAATTGACTCTCCCACCTTTCTTTCAAATCTCAAAATGTCATCTTGTTGTGGGGGCCACCTGAGTGTATTCTGGTCTTATGCGCTTACCTGGCAAACTATCATCTTGAACCCTTTTGGTCGATATAGGACCACTGTTTCACTGTTGAGCTGGTATCTTCCTATTTGAGATACCTCTCGCCCATAATGAAAGATCTCAAATTGGGTAAACCAGTTGAATCAACACCTTTATGCAATGTAGATGCGAAAATATATGCAAACCAAAATAAAACGCGAAGAGAAACAAGTCAGTACTAGATAAAATCAATAAATACAGGGAATTAAATAAAGCATAAAACAAAACTACCCTATTTACATCCTTTCTACCAACCAAGGTTTAACCGCATGGCTCTAAAAAGGGTGAGCTTTCTATGTTCTCTACATGCAGTTTTGGTGCTAGGAGGGTACCCGAACTGTCCTCGTTGTCCCCTACTAAGAAAGTCCCCCGATCATCACCCATTATAGACTCATTTTAACCGAGTTCAAGTCAGGGGGATCTATTCGCTATGTCCGTACGGAGAAACAATATTGCCACAAAGACATAGGGTACTTTAGCCCCGAAGGTACTTACTAGGCCCATACGGAGGAACGATATCCACACGGGAGCACTAGCATTTCCCCCACTTAAAAGAACGGGTTTATATGTCAAATTTTAAAATGCGTTAAAATAAACTCGCATTTATAAACAAATATTAACTTAATTGTCACTTTAACTCACAGCTTCCCATATTAAATAAGCGGTAAATTTTTTAGGCCTGACTCTCTTTTTGTAAAAACAAAAGTTGTCTGCAGCGGAGTCGCCATGCTGTAGCGATGTTTTTTTAAAACAATCCCAAATTGGGTTCGATGTATCCCACTTTTTTAAACAAAATATTCGTTAAAAAGGGATTTATTTTAAATATCACTTTTTTGAAATAAAAGACCTGGAGTCACCACCGGTCACTTGGATTAGGTAGAGCAGACATCAAAAATAAAATAAGAGATTTTGGTTTCGAGAGTCGGTTACGAGTGGAGAAGGTTTCGCACCCCCACTACGCCCAGAGATCGGTACCAAATTAATTACCGCTTTGATAATATAAGATTTTCCAAGTTAAAGTGACAATTAAACCAAAATTCGGTTATATATGCGAGTAAATTTTAAGGGCCCCGCCATTCAAGAGTAAGTGACATAACCACCACCACTGTGACTGGTGCTAGCCACGCTTACTCTCGAATAGAAGGGCACCGCATTGATATTTAATATCCCGAATGCAACATAACTTGGCAAACATATAGATACATGAAATAAATGAATAAACAGCGGGATTCAAATATCATAAATTATAATACTATACCACATGCACATATAATAAAATACTACATATATATACATAGCATACGTAAAAAAGGGAAGAAAACATAATATGTATAACAGTAGCAAACATTACTATATATAATATTATATTCATACACATACAAAATATATTAAGCATCGAAGAAGGACTACTACGCATATAACAAAAATAGATAAACATCATATTAAATATTAATATATGTATACTCTATATTAAGAACTATATACACACATATATGTAATACCCCGAAATTTACTCATATTAAATATTAATATATGTTATTGAAAACGGTATATATATAATATATGTAATACCCCGAAATTTACTAAGTTGATTAAGGGTCATTTAGTACTAAGATAATAGCTTAAAAGCTAATTTAGTGACTAAAATGACAAAAATGTGAAAGTTGGGATTTCTTTAATTATGGGTTTTGGAAAGGAAATTTCTAATGTTTAAAGGTATCATGTGATAGATAGTGAATTGAATAAGGTATTCTTAAAGTTTGGTTGAATACCAAGGAAAATTGGAATGGAAATTGAAGTTTAAAAGTTTAGTGACCAAAATGTAAATTTTGAAAATTTTATGGCTAAAGTATAAACTTTGGAAAAGTTTGGGGACTAAAGTTGTAATTTCCCAAAATTTAAGGGTTTTTATTTCATAAATAAATAGATCACCTAAGGTGTGAATCGAATGTGGAATTTTTGGTTCGATTTGATACTTCGATTATTGGGAAAAGCGCAGTTAAAGTTTAAGTGGAATTCGGATACCCGAATCGAACTGAAAAGTTTTGAAGTTTTACCATATGATAGAGAAAGGTTATAAAAGTCATTTCCAAGTGTTGGAAATATTTTTAGTTCGATTCAAGATGAATCCTACCGTTTATTTTTCAGTAAAGGATTATTTACCAGTATATTGGATCGAATGGATATTTTGGAGACTAATCCAAAAGATATCAAAAAATTTATAAAATATTACTTTATGAATATTTTATTATAGTTGGCTGGATTCCAACTAGATTTAGTTGAATTTTTACAAGAATGGCAAACTAGTAAATAAAAACTAGTTGGAGAGCAAATTGGTTATTTGGCTACAACGGCAATTTTGAAATATTTAAAAAGTTATAAGGGAAATTTTGGAAAGAGAAAATGGAATATTAAATCTTGGCCCTTGATTGATGATAAAATCAATCTCAACCATTGGATAAAAGGGCAAAATTGTAATTTCACTATTAAATGAATTTAATATTCATTTAATAGATATATGTGTAAAATAATGGTAGAAAGATGAAGCAAATGTTCATCTTTTCTAGCAAAAATCGTGAGGGCTAGGGAAAGAAAGAGAAAAATTTCCAAGCTCGATTCAAGCCCCGAAACTCAGTTTTCAGTTAAGTTCGAATCATGGGAGGTTCAAGTGCAATGAAGGAAATGATCGAAGAGGACTTAGTGAGGCATACTAATACATGGCCCAGGTGAGTGCAATGCATACATAACATTATACATAGATGTTTTATACATCACCGGTAAGACTTGCGATGAGTCTACCTGATTTATATATTGTCATGATAATTATGTCATTGATCATACATTTGACATACTTTAAATATGTCAAAGGTTGAAAATAAATGCATTGATCACTAGTTATTGATGATGATTTACTATTAATGTTATTCGGTTATGAATTGATACATTGCCATAGATAAAATATTTGATAATATAAATCCCAAGTATGATATAGAGGTTCAAAGGTATAGTTGGCTAGCCATAGAGTCATAAACAGTTGTATAAAGATTCTAAGCACTTCAGGTAAAGTACAAATTTTATAAATACTCTTTGAGGAGTATACTCATGAATGGTTTGAGTATACAGACTTATTACGGGTGTTAAACACTTTGGAGTAATTTCATAAAAACTCAATAAGGGTGCAAGGGCAACTCAGTTGCCGTGGCAACTTGCACAACGGGGTTGCCTTGGCAACTAATCGATGGTTGCCTGGGCGTCTAGCTGGGCAACTACTTGGGCGTCTGGGCAGCAACTTCAAGGTTCGGCAGAGCGTTCTTCAATGGTTTCTTCTTATCCCTAAGTCAAAACTCTAGCTACTTGTGCATGCCTTGATAATACATCCCTGCGTGAATCAAGGGTGAACAACAACCAATCTTTCGCTCCTTTTAGCCGTTGAAATCCTTAACTTATTCCTAAACAGGATTAATCTTCACCATCAATAGATTAAATAAAGATCATACTCATTCGTTTCTTGAATCTAACTCTCCCGATATTAGATAAATAGATGAAGTTACGAGATCCTTTCCCAATTCACTCGCAAACAAGAATAAGAACCAAGAATGAATAAACCTTGAATAGAAAAGCGCCAACTCTTATTACCTAAACAAAATCCAATTGTTTCTCACAACCACAAAACACAATAACCTTAGCCAAATAGATTTAGTTCATGGCTAGGTTCCAAAGAAACACAAGATAAAGAAGTCCTAGCATAAACCTAATGGAACAAGGAAGAAAAAGATGAAGAATGGATGAAGCCTTGTAGTCGATATCTCCCCCTTGATCTTGTCGAAAATTCTCTCTTCTCTCCCCCCTTGGAGTTGAAGGCATGGCCTCTAATTTATAGGGCTAGGTCAAAGTCTTTATTTGAGGAGGAAGTTAAGTTGGAATTAAATTATCTTTAAAGAATATAATTCTTTATTATATTTATATTCCTTCTAGAACTTCTCCTATCTTTTTGGGATTTAATTTCTCTTTAACCTCTTCATGGAAATCAAACTCCTTTGGGATTTCGCTTTGCTCCACGTCATCTTGGGCTTGTCTAGTCATCAATTTCGACTACCATATCATCTTATTCTTTGTCGAAAATTGCCCTGGCAACTAGCTCGGCATATCCTTCATGCATTGCCCTGGCAACTGGTTCTAGCCTTGCTTTGGCAAGTGATTCTGCACATACACACAAAACACACCAAAACAACATTTTTTCCTACAAAAACCACCAAGTTATGCAGTCAAGCTCAACGATGGAAGGAAACATGAATTAATGCATGAATGACTAATTATTCAACTAATATGAGCCTAAGTCTAACAATAATATGAGTGAGATGGGTAAGAAAAATAGTACTTTTGAACACTTATCACACCCCCAAACTCAAACTATTACTTGTCCTCAAGCAATGCAAACTAATAATTACCCGCCAAGACTTCAATTTTCACAAACTTGGCTTTGAACTTTATTTCAATTCTCAGAACCGGGGCACAAAGTATGATTGGCTTTTCATTTTTCGAAAAACTTAGGAGTTACTCGGAATCAAACTATAATGCTTGTGAGTGTGTGCGAAGTTATATGCAAGTTGAGTTTTCAGATTCTATACAAATAAGAGGTTTTCAAATTACTTCATTGGGTTCTTTTAAAATGTTTTAACTAGATCCGATTTCGGGCACCTCTAGTGTTTTTTTTAGTTTTCTTAAGTTAATTAATTTATTCGACTAGAGCCAGTTTCGGGCACCTCTAGCGATCAAATTTTTAGTACATACTAGAGCCAATTTCGGGCACCTCTAGCAATCAATTTTTTAACGCATACTAGAGCCAATTTCGGGCACCTCTAGCATTCATCGAATTTTTATTCTAATCCCCCAAATTTTTAACTATCAACCTAAGTTCACTAGAATTCCTTAAATCAATCAAACCACAACAGTGTTTCATCAAATCTAGCATCATAGTAAAATTCTAAGTGTTTCCATGGTTATCCTAGAATAAAAATTCTATCAATTAAGTGCATTGGCAAAGTAATTATCGGATATTCATCAAATCTAGGCAATTCTTGTTCCAACTAAAGGCATGGCAAGCAATTTATGTATCCTAAATGCAATACTTAAGATGAATGCAACTGAACATGGTAACTAACTAATAACAATCCCCCGAAACTCGAGTGAGGCATTGTCCTCAATGCATGCACCAAAAAAATAAAGAAAAGAAAAATGCAAACGAGGACTTACTACGAGAGTTCGTCGTCGTGGATGATTAGTTTCCTTTTGGTCGGTGTCTTGGTTTTTTTGCTTGAATGTGGTGGTTGTTTCCTTGTTGCCGATGGTGGAATCGATCCTTGTACGAGGTTGTCCTCATCATCCTCTTCATCAATGTCATTGGCTTTTCGCTTGGGCTTGGAGGATTCGATTGGTGCTATCTTTGTTGGTGCAGTGGAGGACTCGTCTGAATCTAAAAAATCAGACAATGATTTCGTACGAGTTGATTCGAGCATAGGTGCTTTACCATTGGCTTTTACAGTGGTTGCTGGGACGTCTTTAGCTTTGGTTACCGTGGCATATGATTGGGAAGGTGCGGTGTAGGTTGCCACGGCATTATCTGTTGTGGTTGCCGTGGTGACGGCTTCATTGGTTGTCGAGGCAATGATCTCGGCAGAAAAGATTAGAAACGGCACGCAGTTGTCTGGGTACTTTTCTAGGATGACTTGGGTGATCGCATTGTTGTTATCCTTCATGTACTGCATGAACATTAGTTGCCGGTCTTTAATTTTCCTAAGGCGGCTCACCAACGGTTGCAAGAGTGCTTCAAAGTGTCCCGGGGTTGATGGCCGAGTTGCCCGGGTATTAGGTGCTTGGGCATTAGGCATTGCTGAGGTGACAGGGGTTGCCGCGACAATTGGAGGCATTGAGGATTTTACCGGTGCCTCTCCCATCAGCTTTTAGATTTGTGCTCGATTCCACCCGGACTTTGGTAGGGCCTTTTTATCGGTGGACTCACTTGGGACATGCATCTCCTTGCAAAAATTGGAAATTAAGCAAGGGAAGAAAAGAGAACCCTTGTCTTTTGAGCTACATACAAAGATCTCATCACAAATATCTTTTCCAAAGTTAATGATGCGATTATGCAAGATAGAATGTATGAGCAAAAGACGAGGTGTATCAACATTAGTATTGTGTATGGTGGGCATTAAATAAGTTTTAACAAACTTAATCCATAATTTTTCCTCGGGTTTAAGCCGAAGACGATTTACCGTGCCCTTGTATTTACCATCGTTCTAATGAGTTCCCGGTAGAGTGAGTTCTTGAAGCACCTTGTCGAGTTGCTTGGGCGTGAGTTGATCAACAAAGGCTTGATGCTCGCCTTTCTCAATGTAGAGCCCGTAAAATGTGTTGATGTTTTCGGGGCTTATGAGTATGGCCTTATCACGAACAAAAACATAAGGATTATCCGGGTTAGGTGAGTGAGCATAGAATTCTCTTACCCATGAGATGTTACCCGGTTTCGATTGATGGCAAAAAATTTGCCATTTTTGATGTGCAATCCTTTCGAAGATGAATGGTTCAAGGCTGAAATCTTGATGAGAGTTGGAGTATTCAAAGCATTGTTCTTCGCAAATATTCCGGCTTTCAAACTTGGCGTGAAATCTTTCTTGAACCATCGGTGTTGCAAACTTCTTGTATCTTGGTTCTTTGGAGGAACATGAATGAACCAAAAATTCAATTTTAGATGTCATGGATGGTCTTGGTTGTGAGTTTTGTAAAAACAAAGAAAAGAAAGCAAAAAAACTAAAGAGTTGCAAGATGAAAAGTAGGAATAGGTTTCTTGGAAGTTAAGGGTGATGGTTATATAGAAAAGATAGGTAGTAAATATGGTGGGTTGGATTAATTTTGGAATAAAGAAGAAAGGGGTTTCGGTTTAAGGAAAGGGTGACGGCTAGAGGGTTTATTTAGGGTAAGTTGGAGGCTTTATATAAGCCTTAGATTCAACCTATTAATTTCCTTATTGAAGAAGTTTCCTTCTTGAATCAAAATTCCTCTTTATCTTGAACTATTTTCCTACAATTCAAAGACAGATAAAATAAGGATTAAAATTAAAGATAAACTAATAAAAGAAAATAAATAAAGATGTGTAAAGAAATTCTTAAACTTAAAAAGATAAATATGAAAGCTGTAGTTTTAATCTTAAAGAAAATAAATAAATCTATCCTAAAAAGAGAAAATAATCGAAAATAATAAAAAATAAAAATTAATTAGTTCGAAAAAATTAAAATATCGAAAGGAGAACATGCTCATGCATCTCCTAAGGTGACCACTTCTTTGTTACATTCCACATGGGCACCGTTGTAGTGCTTTAATCTTTGTCCATTAACTTTGAATTCATGTTTGTCAGTGATGGACTTGATTATCACGACACCATGGGAGAATGGTTTGACAACTTCGAATGGTCCTGACCATCTTGATTTCAGTTTTCCCGGGAAAAGTTTTAGCCGAGAATTGAATAAAAGAACTAGTTGCCCTTGCATGAATTGCCGCGACAATAGTTTCTTGTCATGCCATTGCTTTGTTTCTCCTTGTAGATTCGTGCATTGTTATAGACGAGTGCACGAAATTCTTCTATCTCGTTGAGGTCCAACAAACGCTTTTGTCTGGCACTTTCCCAATTCATATTCACGGTCTTAATTGCCCAATATGCCTTATGTTCGATTTCCACTTGTAGATGGCATGTTTTGCCACAGACAAGTCGGAAGAGGGACATACCTAAGGGTGTTTTGAATGCAGTGCGATATGCCCAAAGTGCGTCATCTAGTCTTGCTGACCAATCCTTCCTAGAGGGATTTACAACTTTCTCGAGTATAACCTTCAATTCTAGGTTGGAAATTTCTGCTTGTCCATTGGTTTCTGGGTGATATGCCGTGGCAATCTTGTGCGATACACCGAAGCATTGCAACATCTTGGCAATAAGTCTGTTGTCAAAATGTTTGCCTTCATCACTGATAATTGCTCTTGGCATCCCAAACCGTGTAAATATATTTTTCTACAAGAATCGTTGCACGGTCTTGGAATCATTGTTGAGAACTGCAGCTGCCTCAACCCATTTAGACACGTAGTCGACGACAAGTAGAATTTAGAGGAGGTTGCCGAATGAAGATGGTAAAGGTCCCATAAAATTGATCCCCCACACATCAAACAATTCCACCTCGATGATGTTTTGGAGCGGCATCTCATGTCGTCTAGAGATATTGCCAGTCCTCTGGCAACGATCACATTGCTTGTAAAACTCTTGGGCATCTTTGTACAGTGTTGGCCAATACAAACCGGATTGTAAAACTTTGGCCGCGGTACGAGTTCCTCCAAAATGTCCTCCATAGGGTGAAGAATGGCATTGCCGAAATACATTCTGCTACTCTTCTTCAGGGACACATCGGCTTATAACCTGATCTTCACATTGTTTAAACAAAAGAGGCTCGTCCCAAAAGTAATGCTTAGCATCATGGCGGAACCGCTTCTTCCCTTGGTGAGTAAGGCCATAAGGTAAAATACCACAAACAAGGAAATTAACTAAATTCGCGTATCAGGGTATTGCCGAGGCATGTGCTGCCGTGGCGACTGCTCCCAAGATTGTCGAGGCGTGTGCGTCTAGAGTTGTCGAGGCGTGCGCATCAAGAGTTGCTGAAGCATCGAGGGTTGCCAAGGCATGCGCACCCATGGTAGCCGAGGCAACTAAAAGTTGCTCATCCGGGAATGCATCGCATATCTCTAAATCTGCGTCCTCCTCCCTATTACGTTCTAAACGTGATAAGTGATCAGCCACTTGATTTTCTGTTCCTTTCCTGTCCTTAATTTCAATATGAAATTCTTGTAAAAGTAATATCCAACGAATCAAACGAGGTTTGGCATCCTTTTTAGCAAATAGATATTTAATTACCGAATGGCCCGTATGAACAATTACCTTTGTACCAATCAAATAGGATCAGAACTTGTCAAATGCAAAAACTACAGCTAGTAACTCTTTCTTCGTTGTTGTGTAATTCACTTGAGCACTATTAAGAGTTTTACTAGCGTAATATATCACATGAAAGGTTTCGCCTGTGTGTTGGCCTAGGACTGCTCCTACCGCGAAATCACTTGCATCACACATGAGCTCAAAAGGTAGCGTCCAATCTGGTGGAACAACAATGGGTGCCGAGACAAGCTTTTCCTTTAGGGTTTTGAATACTTGGGCATAAGAATCATCAAAATTGAAGACTTTATCATGTTCAAGCAAATTGCACAAGGGTTTCATAATTTTAGAAAAATTATGAATGAACCTCCTGTAAAACCTGCATGTCCAAGAAAGCTTCAGATTCTTTTAACTGAACTTGGTGGGGGTAATCTCTCAATCACGTCCACCTTGGCTTTGTCTACTTCAATTCCCTTGGATGAAATCTTGTGGCCGAGCACTATTCCTTCATCTACCATAAAATGGCACTTCTTCCAATTAAGGACTAAATCAGTTTCTTCACATCTTGCCAACATCTTCTCTAAATTGTTGAGGCAACTGTTGAAGTCAAGACCAAAAACGGAAAAATCATCCATGAAGATCTCAAGGAAGTCTTCGACCATGTCTGAAAAGAGTGCCATCATGCATCTTTGGAAGGTTGCCATGGTGATACACAATCCGAATGGCATCCTTCAGAAAGCATAAGTACCATATGGGCATGTGAAGGTTGTCTTTTCTTGATCTTCTGGTGCTATGGCAATTTGATTGTAACCTGAATAACCATCAAGAAAACAATAAAAGGGTTTACCTGCAAGACGGTCAAGCATTTGATCAATAAAGGGTAATGGGAATTCATCTTTCCCAGTGGCTTTGTTTAGCTTTCGATAATCCATACAAACCTTCCAACCAGTCACAGTCCTGGTTGGAATGAGTTCATTGTTTTCATTACTTACCACCGTTTCAACTCAAGAATCGGTGGTTTTTCAATAGAGGGCTTTTCGAGCTTACCTTCCTTACCTGAGTAATCCAGTGGTTCAAAGTATGTACCTGGTCGATTGACTAACCAATTTGACTCTTCTTGTTGTTCCTCATACTCCTCAGGTTCCTCTTGATCATAAATGTAGTTGCCGAGGCAACTAAATTTCTCGTCGAAGTTAAACTCTGCCGTGGCATGAAGAAGTTGGCATTTTTCTGGATCATCGTCATGCCTTAGTGTTTGGAACACATTTAGTTTAACTTGCTGGTCATTCACCCTCATGGTGAGTTCTCCCTTTTTCAACATCGATCAAGGTTCTCCCTGTTGCTAGGAATAGTCTCCCGAGAATGATAGGTGCATGCTCATCTAGTTCACAATCCAAAACTATAAAGTTAGCGGGAAAAATAAATTTATCAACTTTTACTAGTATGTCTTCGATTTTCCCTCTAGATACACATAGGATCTGTCGGCTAGATGTAGCATAACTGTTTTAGGTCTTGCCTTCCTTATTCTTAGTTTATGGAAAACCAATTTAGGCATCAAGTTTATGCTTGCTCCAAGGTCACATAATGCTTTCCCGACATAGTGGTTTTCGATGGAACAAGGTATTGTGAAGCTTCCGGGATCCTTCAACTTGGGTAGCATGCGATCGTGCAACATGGCTATGTATCCCTCTGTTGCGGCAACTGTTTCAAACTCTCCTAGCCTTGTTCTTTTGGACACAATGTCTTTAAGAAACTTGGCATAGTTCGGCATTTGTTCAATTGCCTCAACCAATGGCAAGTTGATGTGGACTTGCTTTAGGATATCAAGGAACTTCTTGAATTGATATTCTTGCTTTTGTCGCTTCAACCTTTGTGGGAATGGTGGTGGAAGTCGGATATCTTTGATCCTTTCATTGGTCTAGAACCTGATTGACGGCATTGTCGAGGCAACTGGAGTTGTCGAGGCATTGTCAACTGGGTTGCCATGGCGTGCCTATCGCCGGTTACCGAGGCATGCTTGTCGCTGGTTGCCGAGGCATGCTTGTTGCTAGTTGCCGAGGCATGCTTATTGCTGGTTGCCGCAGCAATTCCTGGTTCAGCATCTAAGGCTTTGCAGCTGGGTTCATCTTGATCTTTTTGTGGAGTTTTGTTTGATGAGCGAGCTTGAGCCTCTTTAAGTTGTTGGCCACTTCTAGTGGTGATCGCCTTACATTGCTCATGGCCAGTTCGTCTTGCAACTTTAGTATCGCTAGGTAAACCTCCTTGCAGTCTAGTATTCAGGTTTTGAGCAAATTGTCCGACTTGATTTTCCAATGATTTGATTACCGCCTCTTGGTTTTGCAATCTCATCTCGGTCTTGTTAATAAAAGCATCAGTTCTTTTTATGAAGTTACTATACTCAACCATATAAGATTTAGTTTTCAACATAAAAGCATTGAGAGAATTTTCCAAAGAACTAGATGTTGTCGGTTGTTGCTGCGGCAACTGTTGCTGTGGTATATTCTGCTAGAATCCCAATGCTTGTGTATTCTGATTGTCCTGGTTTAGAAAATTGTTGGGATTACTCCATGAAAAATTCGGGTGCTTCTTCCAAGCTGGATTGTGTGTATTGGACATCACATTGTTGTTCCAGTTGTAATTCCCCACATAGAAGCTGGATTCTGGATTCTGCATACATTCAGAAGAATCATGGTTACCACCACATAATTCATAAAAGGAATCCATTACCTTGACCTCATGTGTGTTGTTTGGTTTCTGCATGTTCTGGACCATCTTAGTTAGAGTGGCCAATTGTGCCAAAATTGAGTCTGATGATCCCAGTTCATGTATTGTGGCTTGGCGTCTGACTCCTCCTCTTCTAGCAGAGGGGAATTGATAATCATTCTTGGCAAGCCTGTTTAGAATTTGCATTGCTTCCTCCGGCGACTTATCTAGGAGTATGCTGTTTGTCGAGGCATCTAGCATCATCCTTGTTGGTGTATTCACAGCGTTGTAAAACATTGTTACTTGTGTCCACACTGGGAATCCGTGTAGAGGGCATTTGTGTAAAAGTTCTCTATATCGCTCCCAAACCTCGTACATGGATTCATCATTTGCTTGCCGAAATGAAATAATTTCGTTACGAAGCTTATCAGTCAAATTTGTAGGATTAAATTGAGCAAGGAAATCATGACAAAGATCGGTCCAAGATCCTATTGATCCGACAGGAATACTATTCAACCATGCTTTTGCCCTATCCCTCAGTGAATCGGAGAATAATCTTAATCGTAAAACATCGGGGGTGACTCCGTGTATTTTGAATGAGTTGCAAATCTTGAGGAAAGATTTAAGATGTTGTCGTGCATCTTCAGTTACTGAGCCGCCAAATTGACCAATTGTGTTGATCATATTAAACATCACCGATTTCAATTCAAAGTGGCCGGCTTCAATTTCAGGTGTGACAACTCATCGATTAAGTCCTTCAAGATAGTCTCAAATAGTTTTGTTTCGTGCAAGAATCACTCCTCCTCCTGCTGGAACATCTTGATTCATATTGCCGTCTTGATTAGCCATTGCTACTCTTAACCTTCGTCTGAGTCTTTGTAAGGTTCGTTCGATTTCTGGATCAAAGGGATATTCTGGTATTGAAATAAAAAAAATAGAATGATAAGCTTGAAAGCTTGCAAACAGAGTTGGAAAAAGGTATTGGTAAGCATTGAAAGCTTACGGATGGAAATGACACCAATATTGGTAAGATCTAATCTTATCACTTTGATATAAATATATGCTATTATATATTTAATTATGTTAATGAGCATGTAATGGTAAGGTGATCATATGTGTTGCGCATAATAAGTGCTCCGCAATTGTGCAAGTGTACACATCGCAAGTTATAGTATGAAAAATATCGTCTCCAGAGGGATTGGTGCCACTTGGAGAATCTAATCTCTTGCACTGTAAAAACTAAAAGAAACACAAGTAGAAGATTATAGGAGTTTAACTAACAACTAAACTAGAAAGCAATAAAGTAAAAGAATAGATGGAATCAAATGAGAGAGAATAGGCCAGGTTATCGTCAGTTGAGGTGTGATAGCCGATTGGATTATCTTGGTAAAAGAGTGCAAGGGCAACTCAGTTGTCGTGGCAACTTGCACAACGGGGTTGCCTTGGCAACTAATCGATGGTTTCCTGGGCGACTAGCTGGGCAACTACTTGGGTGTCTGGCAGCAACTTCAAGGTTCGACAGAGCGTTCTTCAATGGTTTCTTCTTATCCCTAAGTCGAAACTCTAGCTACTTGTGCATGCCTTGATAATACATCCCTGCGTGAATCAAGGGTGAACAACAACCAATCTTGCGCTCCTCTTAGCCGTTGAAATCCTTAACTTATTCCTAAGCAGGATTAATATTCACCATCAATAGATTGAATAAAAATCATACTCATTCGTTTCTTGAATCTATCTATCCCGATATTAGATAAATATATGAAGTTACGAGATCCTCTCCCAATTCACTCGCAAACAAGAATAAGAACCAAGAATGAATAAACCTTGAATAGAAAAGTGCAAACTCTTATTACCTAAACAAAATCCAATTGTTTCTCGCAATCACAAAACACAATAACCTTAGCCAAATAGATTTAGTTCATGGCTAGGTTCCAAAGAAACACAAGATAAAGAAGTCCTAGCATAAACCTAATGGAACAAGGAAGAAAAAGATGAAGAATGGATGAAGCCTTGTAGTCGATATCCCCCATTGATCTTGTCGAAAATTCTCTCTTCTCTCCCCCATTGGAGTTGACGGCATGGACTCTAATTTATAGGGCTAGGTCAAAGTCTTTCTTTGAGGAGGAAGTTAAGTTGGAATTAAATTATCTTTAAAGAATATAATTCTTTATTATATTTATATTCCTTCTAGAACTTCTCCTATCTTCTTGGGATTTAATTCCTCTTTAACCTCTTCATGGAAATCAAACTCCTTTGGGATTTAGCTTTGCTCCACGTCATCTTGGGCTTGTCTAGTCATCAATTTCGACTACCATATCATCTTATTCTTTGTCGAAAATTGCCCTGGCAACTAGCTCGGCATCTCCTTCATGCATTGCCTTAGCAACTGGTTTTAGCCTTGCTTTGGCAAGTGATTCTGCACATACACACAAAACACACCAAAGCAGCATCTTTTCCCACAAAAACCACCAAGTTATGCAATCAAGCTCAACGATGGAAGGAAACATGAATTAGTGCATGAATGACTAATTATGCAACTAACATGAGCCTAAGTCTAACAATAATATAAGTGAAAAGGGTAAGAAAAATAGTACTTTTGAACACTTATCAATATGCATTATTAATAATTAATAATTAATATTGAGATTGATATTATGACAATTGCACTTAAATTTGAATTAATGCCTCACTAAGTAAATACTTAGCATGTAACTGTTTTACACTCAGGAAAGAAAAAATGGTTGGAGTAAGGAGCATATACGGACATCATCAATCAATAACAGGTACATCAGTATCAGTAAGATATCTTTTGATATTGTTTGATATTTACTATTTGGCATGTATATTAAAAGGGTATGCTTGCTCTGATAGAATTTGTATTTTATTTGGTATCTGGATGAATTTTAAATCAGGCAGTTTTTAGGCAGTTTTATTAATTATATCAAGACAAATTAAATTGATAAGTTGTTGCCTGAAAATAAATTTGATTTGAAGATGAAAATATTATTTTTAAACTTTACGCGAATAACTGGATTTGTAAATAAAAACTAAATACATTGTAACATTTTTAAAGAAACAAAATTTTACCGAGTTACAAATGTAGAGGGTTTTACAAAAGTTTTGTGATATCTCTGACTCGTATTCAGCTATGAATACGGGAAAGGGGTATTACATTTATTAGTATCAGAGCTACAGGTTTAGCCGATTCTCGGCCTAAATGGAAGTGGTTTTATGTTAAAAAGAGTATACATGCCACTAGGATATCAATATTACGGATCTGATGTTTTTACGATTTGATTGATGCCGCTCCTTACTAATGTAAATTGGGAGGAATTATATGAAATATTTGAGTCAAGAAAGCGTGATGAACAGGTAAATTGGAAGCTTTGGAAGGAATCAAGAGTAGTGACAATAAGGTTAATAATAACCCTTCGGATAAATCTGAACAAGAAAGGGGCACTAGTACAACAAGAAGTGCCTGTGCCGGATTAAGGAACTGAAAAGTTTAGAAACACCTAAATTGAAAGGAAAAGCAGATTAAGGTCCGGTGATTGTTGATTTATAACTGAATAATCTAAGGATTACACTGGACGAATACCGAGAAATTGGATGAAGCTATTTTGTTGCTCCGAGATTTAAGCTAGATTATAAAAACCATATGAATTTGCTTCATAGCCAGGATTGCACATATCAATTCGAGTTTATAACATCAAGACTGATAAAGATTGGGATGATTCGAAAATCATAGAAGGTACATCTCATTTTTTTGGATAAACCTGTATTGATGTTGATGGGTCCTAGCTTTACACATTCGTATATAAGTACGAAGTTGAATGGTGAATGAGATATCCTTATAGAACCCATTTCAAGTAATATAACGGTCACAAATTTGTTGGGTTGTAATGTAAGGGCGAGCTGAACATGTGGAATTGCTCGATAAAAACATAAGAAATAGAGTTACCGATAAACTTAATGGAATTATCTTTTGAGGAGTCTAAGATGATTGTGGGCATGAATTGGTTACCTTCCTATCAGGTCATGATGAATTGTCGCATAAAGTGATTAATATTGAAAAACATGGAAGGCACAAAATAGTAATAGTTGATAAAAGGGTAAACCTCTTTTCTAATGTAATTTCAGTTTTTCATTAAGGAAATTGTTGTTATAAGGTTGCTAAGTTTTCTTAGCAAATGTAGTAGATGCTCGGGAAGTTGAAGTTAAATTGAAAAATAACTCAACTATCCAAAAATATTCGGATGTATTCCCAGATGAATTACTCGGAATTACCTCTAGATTGAGAGGTGAAATTCAAAATAAAGATGTTACCAGGCATTGCGCCTAAATTAATGGCCTCATATAAAATGGCTTCGACCGAACTTCGAGATTTAAAGGTACAAATTGCAAGGAATGTTAGGTGATGTTTTATAAATTCAAGTGTGTCATCTTGATGGCACACCAGTGTTAATTTTGAAATAGAAAGACTGATTTCTATCAGCTCGAGAATGTAATAGTAAAGAATAAATATCTTCTTCCGAAGAATAATGATCTTTTGATTAGTTAAAAAATCAAGGAAGAAGAAATTCTAAAGATAGCTTTTCGGACTTGGTATGAATACTATGAGTTCATGATGATACCTACGGCATTTATAAGCCTAATGAACCAAGTATTCTAATTTTGCTTGGACCAATTTTTGGTAGAATTCATTGAGTATATTTTGGTCTATTCAAACGGAAAAGGAAGAATATGATGCCCATTTTGCATTGTTCTTCAGACCTTTCGAGAAAAGAAGATATATGCTAAATTGTTAAAGTGTGAGATTGGTTGTCTAAAGCTGTTTTATTAGTTATGTGGATTGGGCAATGGGAATAAGAATAGACCTCAATAAAGTACAAATTATAGTTGAATGGAAACCTCTGAAAAATGTTTTAGAGGTTCAGAATTTCTTGATGATTGTCTCCTCATTGACCAAGCTATTGAGGAAAGAAATATCGTTCTGTTGAACAGATCAATGCTAAGAAATATTTGAGACATTAAAGGAGATCTTAATAGAAGCCACGGTACCAGTACAACCAGAACTGGGTAAAGATTATGTGGTGTATAGCGATGCTTCTTATAACAGTTTGGGATGCGTACTTATGCAAGAAGGAAAAGTAATGGTCTATGCTTGAGACAACTTAAGATATATGAGAGGAATTATCTTACTTAGAATTTGGAGCTAGTAATGGTTGTATTTGCTTTAAAAGATATATCATCATTATTTATACAGTGAACGATGCTATATTTATATAGGTTATAAAAGTTTAAAGTAATTACCAAAGAAGAGTTAAACTTGACGTAAAGAAGTTGGATTGAGCTTTTTAAGAATTATGATATGGTCATTGACTATCATCCAGAAAAAGCTAATGTGATAGCTGACGCTCTCAGTCGAAAGACAATTGTTGCCTTAAGAGCTATGAATGCAAGATTGGCATTAAAAGAAGATGTTGTTTTGATTGTCAAGTTAAGAATAAAATTTACCATATTGGATTAAATAAGATATCTTTAAAGAAAGGATGAAAATGTTGTCAAGGTGCAAACAAGTGGAAAAGAGTGAAACTGAAAACTTGGAAGTTAGGTTTGATAGATATTTGTATTATCAAGGAAGAATTTCTATCTCAATGATGGAAACTATATGTTGACCCTAAAAGAAAAGATATTTAATATGAAGTTAAGGATAAAGTATTCCTTAAAAGTTTCACCTTGGAAGAAGATGTTATGGTTTAGACAAAGAGAAAGTTAAGTTCAAAATTTATTGGGCTATAAGAAATTGTGAAAGGAGTTATATGATAGTTAAGATTAATAGTTAGCTTTATCTTTGTAAATGAACAAGATTCATAATGTATCGATGCTCAGGAAATATTGATTAGACCCCTCACATGTTGTTACTCCGGAGAAAATAGAGATTCAACCGGATTTAAGCTATGAAAAAGAACTAGTAAAGATCCTAGTACATGGAGTCAAAGAACTAAGAAAAAAAGACAATCCTGTTTTTTAAAGTTCTTTGACAAAAAATCACAAGGTCAAAGAAAATATTTGAGAGAAATAAGACGAAAATATAAGAAAATAGTTTCCTCACCTTTTGGAACCAAGTAAGTATTGAAAAATTCGAGGATGAATTTTTTTAAGGGGGAGAGAATTGTAATACCCAAAATTTACTAAGTTTATTAAGGGTCATTTAGTACTAATATAATAGCTTAAAAGCTAACTTAGTGACTAAAATGACAAAAATGCAAAAGTTGGGATTTATTTAATTATGGGTTTTGGAAATAAAATTTCTAATGTTTAAAGGTATCATGTGATAGATAGTGAATTGAATAAGGTATTCTTAAAGTTTGGTTGAATACCAAGGAAAATTGGAATGGAAATTGAAGTTTAAAAGTTTAGTGACCAAAATGTAAATTTTGAAAATTTTATGGCTAAAGTATAAACTTTGGAAAAGTTTGGGGACTAAAGTTGTAATTTCCCAAAAGTTAAGGGTTTTTATTTCATAAATAAATAGATCACCTAAGGGTGTGAATCGAATGCAGAATTTTTGGTTCGATCTGATACTTCGATTATTGGGAAAATCGCAGTTAAAGTTTAAGTGGAATTCGGATACCTGGATCGAACTGAAATTTTTTTAAGTTTTACCATATGGTAGAGAAAGGTTATAAAAGTCATTTCCAAGTGTTGGAAATATTTTTAGTTCGATTCAAGATGAATCCTACAGTTTATTTATGAGTAAATGATTATTTATCAATATATTGGATCGAATGGAAATTTTGGAGATTGATCCAAAAGATATGGAAAAATTCATAAAATATTAGTTTATAAATGTTTTATTATAGTTGGTTGGATTCCAACTAGATTTAGTTGAATTTTTACAAGAATGACAAACTAGTAAATAAAAACTAGTTGGAGGGCAAATTGGTCATTTGGCCCCAATGGCAATTTTGAAATATTTAAAAAGTTATAAGGGCAATTTTGGAAAGAGAAAATGGAATATTAAATCTTGGCCCTTGATTGATGATAAAATCAATCTCAACTATTGGATAAAAAGGGTAAAATTGTAATTTCACTATTAAATGAATTTAATATTTATTTAATAGATATATGTGTAAAATAATGGTAAAAAGATGAACCAAACGTTCATCTTTTCCAGCCAAAGACGTGAGGGCTAGGGAAAGAAAGAGAAAAAAATTTCCAAACTCGATTCAAGCCCTGAAACTCGGTTTTCAGTTAAGTTCGAATCAATGGAGGTTCAAGGTACAATGAAGGAAATGATCGAAGAGGACTTAGTGAGGCATACTAATACATGGCCCAGGTGAGTGCAATGCATACATAACATTATACATAGATGTTTTATACATCACCGGTAAGACTTGCTATGAGTCTACCTGGTTTATATATTGTCATGATAATTATGTCATTGATCATACATTTGACATACTTTAAATATGTCAAAGGTTGAAAATAAATGCATTGATCACTAGTTGTTGATGATGATTTACTATTAATGTTATTCGGTTATGAACTGCTTCATGTTAATATAAATTGATATACATTGCCATGGATGAAATATTTGACGATATAAAGCCCAAGTATGATATAGAGGTTCAAAGGTATACTTGGCTAGCCATAGAGTCATAAACATCTGTATAAAAATTCTAAGCACTTTAGGTAAAGTGCAAATTTTATAAATACTCATTGAAGAGTATACTCATGCATGGTTTGAGTATACAGACTTATTACGGGTGCTAAACACTTCGGAGTAATTTCATAAAAACTCAATGAGGGATATATATTGTATACTCCGGTAAGTATACAGAAGCATTTCGGTGCTAAGCACTCCCGGTAGAGTGTAAATAATATATATACTCAAGAAAGGTTGGGTATGGGAGGATGACTCGTGTACATAGAATCTCTTAATTCGATACCTTGGGCTAAGTAAACTGAATTGAAATAAAAAATTGAATGATAAGCTTGAAAGCTTGCAGATAGAGTTGGAAAAAGGTATTGGTAAGTATTGAAAGCTTACGGATGGAAATGGCACCAATATTGGTAAGATCTAATCTTATCACTTTGATATACATATATGCTATTACATATTTAATTATGTTAATGTGCATGTAATGGTAAGGTGATCATATGCATTATTAATAATTAGTAATTAATATTGAGATTGATGTTATGATAATTGTACTTAAATTTGAATTATTACCTCACTAATTAAATACTTAGCGTGTAATTATTTTACACGTAGGAAAGAAGAAATGGTTGGAGTAAGGAGCATATACGGACATCATCAATCAATAACAGGTACATCAATATCAGTAAGATATCTTTTGATACTGTTTGATATTTACTAGTTGGCATGTATATTAAAAGGGTATGCCTGCTCTGATAGAATTTGTATTTTATTTGGTATCTGGATGAATTTTAAATCATGCAGTTTTTAGGCAGTTTTATTAATTATATCAAGACAAATTAAATTGATAAGTTGCTGCCTAAAAATAAATTTGATTTAAAGATGAAAATATTATTTTTAAACTTTACGCGAATAACTAGATTTGTAAATAAAAACTAAATACATTGTAACATTTTTAAAGAAACAAAATTTTACCGAGTTACAAATGTAGAGGGTTTTACAAAAGTTTTGTGATATCTCTGACTCGTATTCAGCTATGAATACGGGAAAGGGGTGTTACAATATAAGGTTGAGAACCGAATAAATATATACATATACTATATATCATACACTATATTTAACACATACGTAATATATATATTATGAACCATATACTATGTATCATATGTAATAAAACAAACAAAGCAATAAAAAATAGGCATTAACTATGTCAATCATCAAGAATAAGGACTGCAAGTAAATAAGCATAAATAAACAAATGCATGTATTGAAATGCTTAAAAAGCAAATAATTAAATGGGGTAATATACCAAGATGATATTGATTAAATCAAAAACGAGGACTAAATTAAAACATTTTGAAAACTTTGAAGGACTGTTGCGGTAGTTTTAAAACGTGGAGGAACCTAAAGGAAGATTAAAGTAAGGGCGAACAGATCTAATAATCGAATTAACCCATTTGCCGCTTTTAAAACAAGTATAAAAGCCACATTTTTTTTACCAAGAATAGCAAAAACCTTAGAAAAATTCTGATAACTGTCATTTCTCTCCGTTTTCTCTGAAACCAGAATGAACACCACCGTGTGTTCATCCTTGAACCCAAAAATTGCCGCAGTTTTTCAAATTTTGACGAATTTTCGCCGCGTCGACTGTCGGCAAGCGGCGAACTCTAAAACAAGCCAAAACGACTATTCTTTCTCTCCAAACCCCAGATCCAACATTTGAATCTTTAAAAAAGATGAAATCCCACCCTTTTTTTAAAACAAAAACCAAGAGCCCATTTTTTTAAAAAAAAAAGAGAAACCCCTTTGTTTGCTTCCCTACCGATTCCCCACACGTGGCCATGAAGAGACTGTAAGGCTTATCATCAGTCAAAGAGTGCAACAATCAGGGGAAGATGAATCGACGCGGAGGAAGATGAAATGACAAAGGTAAAACCAAAACCCTTAGCCCCTTTTTTTGTTTTCTATTGATGCATGCAATGAAATTGGAGAAGGAAGATACCTCAACTTTTTTGTTTTGTGTATTGATTTCTGGAAATTCCCCGCTATGGTTTCCAATCGCTTGATTTTTCCTTTTATACCTGAGTTACAATCCTCTTTAGAAATACATGAAATTGAAGGATAAATTCTATTGGTTATTGTTTTAATTTTGTCTATATTCATCTATAACCCTATCAATGTTGGGACGACTCTGAAATTCTACTTGTTTGTTCCCTTGCATGTGTTGCTACTGCGAGAGGGGGGGACCAGAGAGAGCTGCAATTGACTGAGGAGCTGAGGCTGCCAAGGAGTCAGGCGCGTGGGCGTGCGTCGGGAGTAGAACAATTGATGAGTAATCGCTGCATGTGTGCATGAATGGAGATGGACGGTCGGTCGTGATCTACACGTGCCTCGAAGATGATCGGGGTCGTCTGATTAGATCTTGATCTAACGACTGTTGTGGATGTGGCGTTACAGCTTTCCTCCCAGATCTGATCTAGATTGTTTGATCAACAGCTAGATCTAACGGTCCAGATTTGGATGCACAAAGATGAAGGGTCATTAGGGTTTTGTTTTGTCAGATTAGAGTTGTTATCCTGGGCCCTTATTGGGCTAATGTAATAATATGTAATAATTTTTGGGTTTTAAAATGGGGTGTTATTTAATAAACTTGGGCTTTTGTATTTATATTGGGCTCTAAATATCCTAATTAGTTTCTTTCTTAGTTTTAAATTAGTTCAATTTATTTTAACAATAATAATACTACTAACACTAATATTATTACCCAATTAAGACCAAAATACTATAATGGATACCATAATAATAAATATACTCCGACAAATAATAAGTACTATACTACTAATACTAATAATATTTTTTGTTTTAAAATAATAATATTTTTTGTTTCTTTGAATCTTAAGGATAATTGCACATAATTAATAAATAGCGATAATATAACATATAAACATAGCTTTTTATTGCAAAATATAAAAATCGGGTTAGCACCCCGGATAAAATTAGTGATTACAGTTTGAAAGTTCTAAAAAATCATTTTGAAACCGTTTTGAAAAAAAAAGAGATAAACTCTCTGAAACGGGTTTAAGGACAACACCTTGGTGTTCATGAGCTACACCCCTCTACTCGAAAAACGATAGCTTCGCAGCCGCTTCGACCATCGTTGACCATCGTCAGCCGCTGCTCTTCGACGTCAACGGATCCCAAAACGAACCACCCTAAATTTGGCTACTGATTTTCCAAAAAAGATCCCACTTCGCGAGATTAAGAGAAAACTAAAACCCTAAATTCCCCTTTTAATTTTGAGAAAGCGTTTCAAAATCAACATGTTTTTTTAGAAACAAGACGAAACCACAAATAGAGAAAAATGGACGACGATGGCCTGAGACTCAACCAGTAAAAACCCTATATACTCTTTTAGTTCTTTTTTGTTTTTTAGATTCGAAATGAAAAGTGAAGAACCGAAAATACCTCTATGAAATCCTTTTTTGTATTGATTTGAAAGAGTTATATTGATTATTACAATTTTCTTATAGCTGATATTTTGTTTACATTAGATAAAACCACTCTACTGTTGTTGATTATTGATCTAACGTTCCCCTTTCTTTTTCTTGTATTTTTGGGTAGGTCTGGAGTGCGGCTAAAAGACGACAAGTTCTGAAATTTGTCCTCAAACTGAAAATGTTAGACTTCTTGATAACATTTTCAGTTGGGTTTTTAAGTTTTTTCTGTAAGTATTGATACTTAGTTTTTTGATAAATTTTTAGTTTGGGACAAAGTATCGAATCGTACAAAAATAAGTATTGATACTTGCAGAAAAACTCAAAAAATCCACCGAAAATGTTATCAATAAGTCTAACATTTTTAGTTTGAAGACAAGTTTCATAACTTGCGGTCTTTTAGCCTCACCCTAGACATGTAGCACGTTAGACTCACTCGTATTTTTTCCTTGCATAGTGGTTGGGAACGAGTTGGTGGTCGTACGGTGACAGCGTAATCGTCGGTGGTGGCACCACGTGGAGAGAAGAAATGAGGCATTGGGAGTGTAGGAACGCCAATAATTTCGGCGGTGTGCTTCACTCGCGTGTAGAGGATAGCTAGCTTCGTCATCTGCCTTTATTTAGATCGTCAGATCAAGATCTGACGGTGGAGATTAAGATGCGCAGGATAAGAGGGAGAGCAGATTAGGGTAATTAGGTTATCCCATGGGTTGAGCCAAACGACCCTAGTACAAATGTACGGTAGAAATTAAGCCGCGCGAGATAAGAGGGAGAGCAGATTAGGATAATTAGGTTATCCCATGGGTTGAGCCAAACGACCCTAATGCAAATGTAATGGGTTTTCAAATTATAAATGTAAATAGACTAGATTTTTATTCAATTTTAATTGAGTTATTTATTTATTAGATCAGTGACTATTGTTGCTGCTATTGCTTCTATTGCTACTGCTTCTTCTGCTACCACTTCTACTATTATTGTTATTCCTGCTATTGTTGCTGCTACTGCTACCATTACTGTTGTTGCTGCTGCTACTACTACGACTGCTACAACTGCTACTACTATTACTACTACTGCTGTTGTTGTTGGTGCTGCTATTGCTGCTGCTGCTACTACTACTACTCCACCTCCTCTTCCTACTATTATTATATACATTGAACAAAATTAGCGATTACAACCGTCGTACTCATCCGATACATATAATCCAAACAAGTGCATGCATCCAAAAATACGTAACCAAAAATGACAAGAAAAAACAGTTGATTACTCATGCTTTGACTCAATGACGGATCTAAAATTTTAATATAGTGGTATTTTCTAAAGGTTCTCTCTCTTCTTTATTAGCTTTTTTTTTTTTTGTCAATACACTCTTTACAAACTTAAGGATAATCCGGAACCCAAAATAGGAACGGGCAAACAAGCCTTAGAAAGGAACCAAACAACTCTAACTCTAAACGATGATCAGAATAATTTTAATATAGTGGAAAACGATGCTGAACGTCTGAACCAACAAAGAGTTCATCAAACGAGAGATCTTTTACGGTCAGAATAATTTTTTTTATTTGATCATGCTGTAATGGGTTATTTTCAGATTTTAATCTTTAGACTTAATCTTTTGTGATATATAATTTTATCGCTTTTTAATACATTAGATGTTTTCTAGAATCGGTGTTAGAATTCGAATTTTGAATATGACCAGGGAAATATATTAGGAAATATTTTTAACTTTTGTTATAGGAAATAACAGTTTTCAATAGCATGTAATAAAGCGTCTCTTGTTAAAAATGACAATTGATATCTCGTTTCTTTAAAAGGAATATGTCGAAGTTATTTACTATGAATATTGTCTATAGTTCACACAACAATTAATTTGTATAGTGGAACAAAGCATTAGGCTTCTTAAATAATATTTAGGGTTAAAATTTCAGTATTGTAAATAAAATAAATTTAGTAGGAGAGTTTACCTATATAATAAATCTCTACAATATTCAATTTAAATTAACTTATCAATAAATTAAATATAAATAATTATAAAAAAATCATCATATTGTTGAACCAGGAAATTAAAAAGTACTCAAGGGAAAATGTGACAATCCATCAAACTTATCCCTTAAAAAGTCAAAATTTTCATCAAATGCAGTCATTCACTTGGAATCATATGGAGCAATTGTAGCAAAAATTGTGAAGAATAGTCTTAACTAAAGCTAGCAGATAACTTGAAAGCAGCTCAACCTCACAAACACCAACAAAAATTCTCTATTATTTTTATATTCCTTTTCTTATCCTAATATAAAAATTTAAATTTTAAACTATAATTTTAAATTTTAAACTCTAAATTTAAATCTAATTTTTTTAATACGAGACCTAAATAAAAACACGGAAAGAGAGTAGGATTTCTATTCCACAAACACCATGTATTATCATCTTCATTTGCTTACGCATCAATCAACCAAAAATAGAAAGCAAACACACACACGAATATAACGTGTTAAAAATAAAAACAGAAACTATCAAATCACGTCAACAGCACCGAAACTTAGGAGACTGGGTAAACAGGGTCCTACATTTTTGGCAGTTCAAAGCTTGTTTTATTCATGTGTATAAAAGTAATGGCTAAAACCTAAATCCCCTTCTAAACACAAGGGCTATGGAAATCCCACGGGAAATTTCCTAGCCACAACTTGTGGGTTTCGTTTCCTTTGAGTTACGTGGTAAAGATGGAGGCGCCGCAGTGTTGTAATGACACGCGTATTACAACCTCGTACGTGGCGTTTCATCCTTCTCCATACCCTCCTTCTCCTCCTCTTACGTAACCCAGTAAAAAAAACATGTAAAAAAGAAGCCTTTCTCTGTATAAATTGAAATTTCCACCCAGTTTCAATTTCAACCCATCACTGTTTTCCAAGTTTTGGCACCATTGTTTCTTTTTTGTTTGTATTGACTTTACATTTTAAGTAACTTTCCACATGAAGAATATTATAAACTGAGCTCTTTTGTTTCGGTTTCACAACTGTATGTTTTGACAAGATTTTGGAGTTCTGCAGTTCAAACTTCAAACCCAGTTAAACAAGGTATGGTGATTTTAAACTTAACATTACATCCGATTTTGATCTGTTTTTTCTTACGTTTCTTCCTTCGAATTTCGTGTTTGAAAAACACAAAAGGATTTTTTTGTTTTAATTAATCCGTTCCTTAATTTTTCTTGTTTCCTTTTCAACAAAGAAATTGCAGAAAGTTTCCGTATAATCTTGAAAACAAAGATAGACACCGCGCCTTGCTCCCAATCTCTTCCATTGTATGCATTGTTTATGTCCAGCTGCTTTCATATTTTACAAGTGTTTCCCAGATTTGAAGATTCTTAAAACGGCTCCTAGCCTAAATTATATTCATTCATCGATTGCATATGTTTAATGTTTACTAAGAGTTTTACTCTCCAATGAAGCAAACTTGGGAATTGGAAAGAAGAAGATGGAGATGGTTTATCAACCTTATTATACTGATCCTGAGTTTCAATCCCTCATTGAAAGAATCCATCCTCCCAGGTATTTTACTTTTACCAAATTCAATGAAAATGACAAAAAGAAATCCTCTTTTTTTGCTTTCTTTTTATCATTACTTGTCAATTTTTGAAGTTGGGGATGTTTAATAAATGAAAACCAATGGCTTTATAATACGGCGGTTTGATGATTACAGGGTTTGCATCGACAACGACGCATGCCAAGACTGCACGCTTGTAAAGGTTAGATCAAATTTGTTTTATTTAATGTAATGTTGTTGAAGTCTTGAAGATAGTAAGTGTTTGGTCCATGGGTTTTCATTAATTTAATGTTTTGGGTCCAAAAGCAGAAGGTAGAAAGGTAGAAGATTCCATCCATAGATAGTGAAGTGAAACTGGGATGGAAATTGTTTGCCCTAAATTACGCATTTTTTTGGCGTTTCATTGTTAGAGTTTAGATTTTAAGGTTTAAAGTTGAGTTTAGGATGTAAAATTTAAGGTAAAAGTTTAAAATTTAATTTTTTAGTATAGGGCATACTTATTGCAAAAGGATTTTTGTTCGTGAAACTGAGGGAAAAGAGGATGAAAGATTATATTAATTAGTGTTGGAACTAGTTAGTTAGCCACTTGTATTATTTTGTTCTAATCTTCATTAAAGCGCATTAACTCAATTTTTCCATTAGTTTAAGTGGAAGTTAATAAAATATTACTAAGGGATAGTTGAAAGTTGAAACCAACCCGGTGGAGACTCATCAGAGATGAAGGCAACATTAATTAAGTTGTTTTCTGATATGGCTTTTTCACAGGTGGATAGTGCAAACAAGCACGGGATTTTGCTGGAGATGGTCCAGGTCTTGACAGATCTTGACCTCGTCATTTCCAAATCATACATTTCATCGGACGGTGGATGGCTTATGGATGGTCGGTGTATATATCCACCATAACCTAAATATATAATATGATTTTATTTTCTTTTACCCTAATTCATATGTTGCATGGCTTGCAGTGTTCCATGTCACAGACCAGCTAGGGAACAAACTTACTGACAAGACCCTTATTGTTTACATTCAACAGTTTTCTGTCTGATATCATATTTTTTTACTGTAAAACAACCAGTTAGTTTTGAATTGGTTGCTAATAAGAGAATGATAATTGACAGGCACTCTCTGATACTAGGAGGAGAGGAGGAGAGATTCCAAAGGAATTACAAGCATGCCTGAAACAAGAGGTGAAGCCTTGCCATGTCTCGACAGAATATACGGCCATAGAGATGACCGGCAGGGATCGACCTGGCCTCATCTCGGAGATCTCGGCAGCTCTATACGAATTGGGATGCCATGTTACTGCTGCCGTTGCATGGACCCATAATGCCCGAGCCGCATGCATAATCCATATCGAAGATGGGCTCCAGGGAGGGCCGATCATGGCGCCGAAACTGCTGGCTCAAGTACACGAAAAGTTAGAGAGTGTAGTTGATGCTCATCATGAGAGTGGTGAGTGTAGGAGTCTCCGGTTAACAGCCCCGGCAGCTGGTAGGACACATACGGAGCGACGGCTCCACCAGTTGATGTATGCCGATAGGGACTATGAGCAGTGTCAAGGCTGCGATGGCAGCTGCAGACAGTGGAATGGGTGTAGGAAGACTCATGTGACGATAGAGGCTTGCAGAGAAAAAGGGTACTCGGTAGTGAATTTGAGGTGTAGAGACAGGACCAAGCTCTTGTTTGACACAGTTTGTGCCTTAACCGACATGCAATACGTTGTGTTCCATGCTGCCATTAGCTCGAAGGGCACCATGGCTGACCAGGTACTTTGGAAACAAGTTCTTACAAGCAACCCACAACTGCTTTCACTGTTTTGGTTTTAAATTAACTATGGTTTACATCCAGGAATATTTCATAAGGAGACAAGATGGATGCAGTTTGAATACTGAAAGTGAAAGACAAGAACTTGCACAATGTTTGATTGCAGCAACCGAAAGAAGAGTCTCCGATGTTAGTGTCATAAAACAAGCAAACTTTTGCCTTCTGCTTTTAGTACTTGAAATTGTATGTTTTAATAATCCTTTTCATGGTACTTTGGTGCAGGGGTTGAAGCTGGAATTGTGCACACTAAACAAGATGGGATTGCTTTCAGATGTGACAAGGGTGCTCCGTGAGAACGGGCTATCGATAACCCGAGCTGAAATCGGGACACATGGGGAGAGAGCGACCGGATCTTTCTATGTCACGGATGCTTCGGGGTACGAAGCAAATCTGAGAGCAGTGGAATTGGTGAGGCAAGAGATTGGGGGGTCTGCTTTGATGGTATACAAATCTCCCACCGGGACCTCTAGAGCTTCTTCATCAAATATTAGCAGAACCAGCAGCGGTGAAGTGGAAGAACGGGCTAAGTTTTCATTAGGAAACTTGTGGTCTCAGCTTGAGAAATTTTCTGAAAATCTCGGGATCAATAAATCATGAACAATTCCTAATCATGTACATAAGTCATTATTTATGAAATAATAGGTTTCCTATTTTTAACTTTTAATAAATTATAATTATTTTCCTCGTTAATGTCAATGCCATCCTTATTGTTTGATCCGCATATTAAGATTATCTACAAACTGCCCAAACAGCAAAAACAAAAACATTCCCGTTCCTGAACAAACACATGCATAATTTGATATGATAGATTGTAAATTCACTGGATATAAAATTACATGAATATTATTGCATCAGCACGTAATTATCCAATTCCGACGGAGTTTTATGTACAAAACACACAATTTCCAGAGCCGTAGCTCAAACTGAAGAAATCATACACAATGTATTAACAAGATTATAAGGAAGACCAATCTAGAATATAGCAAAGCTTATTGGTTCACATGATTTCTTCAATATCAAGCCAGTCATTCGATTCCTTGGTTTCAGGGTTACGAGCACTTACCTGCTCAGCCACAGAATGTTCATTACCAACACAGTTAACATCTTTAACTGGGTCCATAGAGCTCCTGCCAAGCTGAACCCAATCTCTTGAGTCTTTTGCTGAAGAATCAGAACCGGACGTCACTTTTTTGTAACTTATTGGCACATCATCATCGTCCTCAAGATCACTGAATGAAACATCCTCATCATCACCAAGAGGGACTGTGGTAGCACTTGTGCCAACTGCCTCCGAAGTTTCCTCTTTTAACCAGTCATCAGCATCATCTTCATATTTCTCAATAGAAACTACAGAAGAACCAGATGTCGAATGTTGATGTTTGGTTTCTTTTATTGGCTCTTCCTCAATGACAGACTTGTCAACAACCTGCACCTCAGTAATCTGAACTGGGTACTTTTCTGTTGGAACTTCAACAACCACAGAAGTAGTGGCTACCTCCGTTTCAGATTCCTTGAATGGCATTGGCTTAGATTGAGCAGAAGGCACAGATAGAGACTCTTCATGTGGTAAATCAGCCGCTATATTTGAAGTGCCACTTTCAGGATGATCTTCTGCAGTCTTAGCTTTTGCTGGGTGCTGTATGCCTTGCATTAACACAGCTCTTGCCTCAACTATCTGCATGCAGAACAGTTAACAGTTAGAAATGCAGAAAGGTAAAGTGGAACAGAGGCGTGAAGGTGAATCACAAAGAAAAGCACAAGCAATCATTCCCTTCATTCCATATTAATATTTTCAGGGCAAGGGTTAAAAAATTGTTGGTTTATATTTTAAGGAAATGACGTGCATAATAGATGAGAATGTTGGTAGAAGGCAAAACATCTGAAAAGAAAATGAAATTAGAGAAAGATAGCCACTGCAAGGAAATGTCAGGATGATAAAACCAACTTATACACTAGCAGTCCTTTGTTGTGAGAGGAGAATTAGTGAAGAAAACATGCATAGAACTTGATGAACTTCTATTTCCGAGTGCAGTTAAGAATTTTGAAGATTAATTACTTTGTTAATATTAATTTTATTCCCATTGTGATACCCATGGCAGATGAAATTCCTTGAGTGAACCCTCAAGAACATAATACACAACACCTTGGATCACAATAAATTGGGGGATAAACCAATGAAAAGAAAAAAGACCCACAAACTTACTTGGGGAGTAGAGAGTAGCTCTGCATCATGTTTATTTAGTCGAGGAAGCAGAAGTACAAAATAAATCTTCCAAAAGCAACCCTCACTCATATATCCTGGGCAAAGTTCAATCCTAAGGGCAGCCAATCTTGGTGCAAGACGTTCAACAGCTAACGCATGTTCTTGTTGCTCATCAGACAAGTCAAAATCTAATATTTCAAAACAACAAGAGGATGCTACAAAATTAGCCACATTCATACCGTGCACATATGGACAACCACATCATTGAACTAAGGGTAGAGCAGCCCTTTGGGAAAACCAAATGGCAAAGCAGTGATACTGAAATATCCATTAAATGCAGCTTCAGACAATACACCAAAATATTCAGACAGTTTCTCAAGAGCCTTGAATTCACAATATGTCTTTTTTGCCCTGTATGTCATCTAAATGGAAGGAAAAAAAATGTGATTCAACCAAGACTAATTTAACTAAAAACTTAAAGAGCATTACCAAGAAGCATAGCACATTATAACAAAATATACAAGGAATAAGTACCAGCTTGTATGACTAAATTTTCTACTTCGCACCTGTAAGTTTATTGCCCTGAACAAACAACAGAAATTCTCAAACCATTATCAAATCTATATACAATATATAAATATACACAGAAAGGTCTAACATAAGAATCATGAGCAGTTCTGATAGTTGTTTTACCACCAATCAATTAGCCATCACCTTTTAATGTATTCATAAGGCGGAAAGGGATCATTTCACATGCCTGTATGCTGTATCAAAGCAAACAATCTTAACTAAACAGGGTTTGTTAGCCAAGCCTCATAGAGATATCCAACACTGACCGATTGAGAAACCACAATGCAAAAAGCAATTGAAAGATCATTTATGGCAACCATTAAGAATCAAATGTAACTTAATTCATTTGATCATCTACTGATTTCAAAAGATGTATACCATTCTATAATCAATGATCAATTTCCAATTATCAGTTATGCATTACAAACTCCAGCAACCAGAGTTAATCAAATAAAATTCAAATTTTACAAAAAAGAAGAGAAATTACACATCAAAGCCCAAAAATAGAAGGTACCAATGAAGGAAACAAGAAGTCAGCTTGTTGGAAATGCACGTTAATCAAATCTAATTTAATTAAAGCACAATAATATAAAAAGTATAAATGAAGTAAATTACCATCAAAATCGCCATCATCTGAAATGGGAAAATCGAGCCAAGTTTCTGGATGCATCGCGATATCCCTAGCGAAAGCGACCACTTCTCCAGTCACACCGACAGCGTATCCACTAGCATATTGTTCAAGACCCTCTTCCTCGGATCCAAACTGAAGGAAATTCGAAGCGATCTTAGTGAACTCCGAGACGTTAATATTGTTAGACAGCTGCGAGATTCCAGTCTTGAATTTCCCACCAATCTCCGATAAATCACTACGGATTCCGGCTATCAATGCCTCGTCGGACAACTCATCCGGATCTTCAGACGGTGACCCGAGAGATTTTTCCTCCACCACTGGATGATCGGGCTGCTGTTCCGGTGAATCAGTAGGGGGCGGAGCGAGGAAGGAAGCGACGCCCCAGAATTGACGCGATAGGGTTTTGGTGAGCTCGGACAGGTCTTCTTTGACCCCACGTGGAGTGTTGGGATTTGGATCGGATTCGGGTTTCGGATTCACGGCAGCATTGATGATATCGTCGTCGTCTTCGTCAAGCTTGAGCGAGTTTGCAATCGATCTAGCAAACCACGACATTTCTTTTCTTTTTTATGATTTTTCCCTAAATTTATATTGTAATTATGATTCGTATAGTTGGGAGTAGTTTTGTTGAAACGGTGATAATAGGTAGAGCCGTAGAGGTGGCGATATAAGCCTCGAACGACAACGTTTTGTCCTCTCACGGGTACTGGGCCTGTGTATTCCCTATGCTATTTTTCTAGAAGAATAGTCTAATTTGGTGGAATTTTGCTTTATATGTAGAAAATTTAGGGATTTTATAGCATAAAATATTTTTTTTCTTAATACTGTTTTTACATTAAAAAGGAGTTTTATGTCAATAAAATATATTAGAATATATAGATTTTGTGTTGACAAATATTCAAGTTATGTATTACATAATAAATAAATAAATAAATATTCTCGATTACAATCTATTAACATTTCAAATATTATTATTTTTAGATAAATGTTGTCATTTTATTAGCTCAAAAACAACAAGGTGTCGTTACAAAGATACAACCAACACAAACCCACCTATACATCTACATATGTATACCCTAATTAGCACACAAATGTGAGTTACCACTATCAGGTATATCTATACATCTCTTTCTTAGCTTTATACGAACAATTGATTTGATGGTATCAACAATTTTTTCAAGACTCCAAAAGGTCCCTGCAGAATCTGCAGTTCCTCTTTACCTAAATTTTGTAAATGTGTGCATTCCAAGCTAACTTCAAAATGTGAACAACAAGCGATCTCCCCTTAAGTCTAGTAGCAACTCATTGAATCTCAGCTTCCCACTGCATTACAGACTTGTGTACAATACAAGTATGCAGTATAGTCTCCCAAATACCAGCAACATATGAGCATTTAAAAAGTAAATGGTTCTTACTTTTCAAACCACCACAGAACAAGCAAGAACTTTCTTGGGATATCCTCATCTGAATCAATCTATCTCGTGTGAGAAGTTTATTTAGAACGGTCATCCAGGATACAATCGAGTGTTTGAGAACATGAGAAGAGGATCATACAAATTTCTGCCAATTAACTCTTTCTCTACTTTCTCTGACCCTTTCCCATATCCATTTTTTAGTAATCCCATCAAGTTGGTCACTCCACCAAAGAGACTTGCTGCATCTACTCTAAACTTTAAAAGCTTCTTTACCACACAACTGAAGTGGGGTTTGATGCTCACAGACCAGAAATTCTCACCCTTTAGCACATAGGCATTGAGCCAAGCAACCCAGAATAATCATTCCCCAAGTATTGTCCTGACCAAGTAGAAGAGACAAGTTTTATTCCAGCTATGAATATTTTTCAACCCCAAGCCCCCTTCAGATCTCGTCTTGCAAACTTGCTGCCAATTCACCCGTGCTCCTTGAGCATGTATATTTTCACCTTTTTAGAAAAATCACATACACAATTGCTTAACTTTGGTTGTAACAGATTTAGGTAAAACTAACTGTCTACACCAATAGTTGACAATACTAAACAACACTGCATGAATTAACTGCAGCCTTCCCCCATAGCTCAGCTTTCTATTAGCCCAGCAACTCAGCTTATCTTTGATCTTCCCTAGTAAGCTTGATAGTCCTTCCCACTGAGTTTTCTTGGGACCAAAAGAACCCTTAGATATCTGACTGGCAACTAACCAAGCTTATAACCAGTAGCATTTCAGATCTCCAGCAAATGTGCATCACTAACACCACAGGCAAAAAGCTCAGTTTTGGCTGCATTTAGTTTAAGGCTAACATAGTGTAAAACTGTTCCAACACTGCCAGGACTCCCACCACCGAGTCAGTGTCACCTTTGTAAAAAAAAGATCATCTGCAAAGCTCAGATGAGTCTGAGAGATTTTCTTGCACTTTGGATGGTATTTGAATAGCTTTTGACCAGCAGCAAGGTTCAAGATGCAAGACAACACATTCATTATCAGGACAAAAAGATAAGGGGAGAGGGGGTCACCCTGCCTGACCCCTATCTGCCTCTTAAAATATCCCACCAAGCTGCCATTAAAACACACTAAAAAATATGATGTAGTGATGCAAGCTCTAATCCAACTTACAAAGATTAGAGGCAAACAGATAGCTTCCAAAACATTCAACAAGAACTCCCAATTCACAGAGTCAAAGGTTTTTTTAAGGTCAATCTACAAAGAACACCTTGAAGACAAGGATTTTCGAGAGTAGCCCTTAACCATCTCCTATGCAAGCAATGTATTATATGCAATACTCCCCCTTTAACAAACGCAGGCTGGTTAGGAAGAATCAATTTAGAGGAGTAGATAGCAATTCTGTTTACCAAGATTTCGGTAATGATCTTATAAAACACACAGTGCAGCAAGAAATGGGTTTAAAATCCTTGGCCCTATAAGAGTTAGGGAGTTTAGGAACCAAAGTGATACTTGTAGCATCAAAAGCTGGAAAAATGGTGGAGGTATGAAAAAAATGTTTAACTGCTGCAACAAAGTCAACCTTCACAATGTCTCAGGAATCTTTAGAAAACAAAGTCCAACGCTCTTCTCATTATCTTGTACAAAAAGAGCATCATTTATCTATTGTACAATCACAACCTTACTCAGATCACCACTAGCCCCCTTCGGCAAGTATACATACAGAATTTCTTTGAGAGTTTTCACAGGGCATCCCTCAATCTTAGAGTCAATAGTCCCATAAGGTTCTGGAAGAAAGACACCAATTCATTAGGCATTAACTCAAAATTCTCCAACCTGTTACCTTCCTCATCTAAGAGTAACGTAATTGTGCTCTTATTTTTCTTAACAGCCACAGTAGAGAGGAAAAACTTAGTGCCAAGGTCACATTCTTCAAGCCACTATATCTTGGCCTTTTGCTTATAGAATAAGGCCTCAGGCTGCTCAAGCTCATGAAGCTCAGATAAAAAGGACCCTCTCCCCTTTAAGATCTTTTATCCCATCCTGGCTAAGATTTTAAACATGTTTCTCCTCAAGCTGAGCTCTCTTAGTTACCACTCTTCCTAAGATATTATCATATTGGGATCTGTTGAGAGCTTTAAGCTTAGGCTTTAATCTTTTAAGCTTAAAAAACAAGATCCTCATAGGGTCACCAGTAGCTACCTCCTACCAAGACTCTTGCATAATGGATTTATAGGATGGATTCAAAGTCCAAAAATTAAAGAACTTGAATGGCTTAGAATGGGAAGCAAAATTATCCTTAGCAAGCCATACAAGCCTTAGACAATGGTCAGACTCACCCTTTGATAAAATTCCACATAAGAATCATTTAAAGTTTGAATCCAAGTACTATTAGCTAGTATCATATCCAGTTTTCTCGCTAGGAAACCATCACCCTGATTATTAGACCAAGTGTACAGAGGACCTGTGTAAGGATGATCCATAATGTTCAACTCATCCATACAAACCTGCAGCTCTTCCATATCAAATGTCATGTAAGGTCCCAAATTGTCAACATCAGAGCTCTCCTCTACCCTTGCAAAAATGTTGAAGTCTCCACCAATCAACCAAGGGGAAGATCCAATAGAGCTCCCAACATTCTTCAACTGACCCCACATGGATCTTCTACAAACTTCATCATTACTCCCATACACTGTAGTGATAACAATATCTTGATTCTACATCCTTCCCTTCAAAGTAATAGATTGATCAACGACATGAATAATTGCAAAATTCAAACTTTTCCTCTAGAGAATCCAAATACGACCATTATCAATAAGATCATAATTGAAATAGGCAGTCTATTCTTGAGCAAAATTAGAAGCAATACTGGCAGCATTATTACATCTAATTCTTATCTCCAACAAACAAAGAACCTCAACCTACAGTTTATCAAGTCCAGACAACATTCTCCTCTACTTAAGAGGGTTGTTAAACCCCCTCACATTCCAGACAAATTGTCATGTAGAAGAAACAGACAGCTCCCAACACCTGTACCAACAGCAGGGACCTCATTGTTGACTTTAGATTTCTCCAAATACTCTTTTTTCTTGCCTTTCATTTCCTGAAGAAGGTTAGCAACTCCCTGGATGCCACCCTAGGCTGCCTTTATATCTCACCAGCATTAGAAGTCTTAGCAAGATCATCAAATTTATTTAAGGAACCAGTAAGCTTCTTACTCTTTTCTCCTTTCCTTTTTCCCTTACCTTTTTTCTTAATAGAATCTTGCAAAAAAGAAATTCTATATCATTTGACTCAACAATGGCTTGTTCAGCAGGGCTCATTGGCTTCTCAGTCTATACAACAGATTCTTTTTACTCAGGCTCAACACTGGCTTGCTTAGCAAAATGTTGATGCTCATGCTCAACATCTCCATTATCCTTTATCACCTCTCCCGCTATTTTCACCTCAACGGGTTCAGTGGCAATAGCTTTTGTAGAAGACTCAACAGGCTCAGTGTTGGAGGAAGCAACATCCTTTATTTTCTATACTTGGGCAGGCTTCTCCAGTGACTTTGCTTTCTCCGCACACGCCTTTTCTGAATGCACAAAAGAATTGCAACTAGCACAACTTGGTGGCATCCAAGGAACTACAACCTTGACGTAACAATAGATCCATCCCTCATAACCACATTCACAGTCTTAGGGATTTTCTTACCCACCTCTACTTCAATGCACACCTTAGCAAATTCCAACCTCTCCTTGGAAGTAGTAATTGAATCCATGTAAAGAGGTAAAACTAATGGCAAGAAATATAGCTCAAACCTTTCTTAGAGTACAACTCTAACGACACATTAAAAAGCTGAATCCAGACATGCATTTTATACAAATCAAACTTAAGCTTCTTCAAGTTTGGTTCCCATTTTCTAAGCACCAATGGCTTGTTCTGAATATGCCGCGAGCCATTTTCCAAAATTCTGTCTCTAGCTGTAGCATTAGTGAAGGAAAAAACATGAAGGTTTTAGCCCGAGAGACTAACCTTGACAGTCGAGCTTTTCCCCCACAATAGTTCGATTACTCTCTGCAGCGAGGAAAAGTTTGGCGCATTTCCAATGAATTGCCCAACCAAAGCGTACCTCCAGCCCGAAATCCCCTTTTCAAACACTGCAGACGGAGGCTGTATTTTTGGCATATCCTCTAAAACCCTCGACGGGAAAAACTCCAAAGTGTTCCTCTGCGCCCTCAAAAAGATGTTTCCAGTCCACCAGCTTCGATTTATACATGAAATTGAGATGAAAACGATAACAGGGGCAACAAAATCAAAAGAAATCAGGAAAAATCGAGCAGAAAATCTAAGAGCAACGACGATTTCCTCATAGCACATTAGGCTTGCTAACATGCACCCAGAGAAAACTATAAACGTATACCATTTTTTTTACATTTCAAATATTATCTTAGATTTATGTCAATAAAAAATTAAAACTAATATTTAACTCTATAAATAGTATCCATAATTTTTTATTTCAATCAAACAGCTAGTATGTAAAGGAAATCATCGAGAAAAAAATAATGTTAGCCTTAATAACTAATAAGTTAAAAGTATTTCAAAAAAATGATTATTGACGGAATGAATTTTTAAACATGAAGTATCAAGCCATATTCTAATGGCTTAAATGAAAAATAAGGGCCCAAATTATACTTCTTTTGAATTTTTGGTGCATAATATATTTTTTTGTTAAAAATAAGTGTTTAAAGTTTATACTGTTACAATTTAGGTGCATGTTAGCTAACTACTATTAAAAAATTCGTTAATCAATCAAAATATAACGCTTGACATATTTATTTTATTTTTTAAAATAAAAATCTAAAATAATTTTTCTACACAATTTTTTTATTTTTCAAAAAATTCTAAAAGTTTTTTATTTTTACAAAACAATCTCAAAATCCATAATTTTTCTCAAATTCAAACCCCTAATCATCGCCGCTTCTACCGCGGATTGTTGCCCCTGAACATACTCCTTAGTCGTCGGACCAACTGGTCATTTCCAGTCCACCAACTGTTTTTTTTATATTGAATTTATAATATTTTTGAATAAAATATTTTTCACGATTAGCAATTGTGAAAAAAGAAGTAAATAATAGAATATATACAATTTTGGCTTTTTTTTTCTCTTTTTATTGAAATGTTGATTTTATGTTATCTTAAAAAAGGCTAAAATTCAAATATTAATATTTCTTGATTTGGAAAAATTTCAATACACAACTGTGTAAACTAAAATTCAATATATTAGTGCCTTTTAATTTTAAGGATTTGAATTGTAGTTTAGAGTTTAAAATTTAGGATTTAGTATTTAAAATTAATATTTATAATTTAAATATTAGAGTTTGAGGTTTAAATTTTAAGATGTTAGGATTAAAAAATTAAAATTTTATATGATAAAAACACATACATGTGTATTAATTAATTTTTAATATTTAATTTATTAATCAATTAATTTAAAAATAATCTTTTTAATAAAAATTATTTACCTTATTAAAATATTTAAAATTATAATAAAAATTTACGATTATTATTATAAACTAAATACGCATTAGCCAACATCGTGACATACTAGTCACGTCCTATAGGGTTCTAGATCGTGTATCGAACGTCACTAATTAGCCAACATCGTCTATCGTGCCATTTATAACATCTCTAGTCAAATACACAGCGACCTTGATGACGTCCTCTCAATCACTTTTGTTACAAAAATATAACCTTTTAAAACGGGCATTAAATCAAACTTTCAGGATTGCATAATTTCATTCAGAAATTTGTAAATATAGATAAATTTCAAATGAATTTAATTAGTCCAAATAAAAAAAATCTTTATCTTGGAAGATTAAGTTAAAATAATTTTATTTGTGTGTTTTATTAAAAGAAATTAAAAATGCATAAATAAATACTATTTATAATTATTTTAAGACTATTAAAAAAGCTTCCATAATAAAAACAAAATCTTAAAACATAAGTAATATTTAAATTTAACTAAATCCAAGAGAGCATAATAAATTCCCAGAGGTGCCTTGACCCAAACAATTTGAAAAATTCATACTAAATCATTTATTTTTTTGAAATTAAAATCCCCAATTTTTAAAATTATACTAAATATTAAATTTTTTGAATAACTTTAATTAAACACTTTAAAATTTTAATTCGACTTTTCAATTTTCGGTCTAATTACAATTTAGTTCTTTATTAATTTAAATATTAGATAAATTAGACATTGTCATTCAATTTTGAGTTTAAATACTTAATAAACTTTTATATTTTTAGGTCAAATTTTTTTGGCCTCTACCTATTCAGTTCTGACTCTGTCCCTGACTAAATCTTTAATAATAGTATATTTTTGTTTAATCTTAACATGTCGGTTTGGAGTAGAGATTAGGATTCAATATTATAAGGTCCCTAGCTTTGAAATCTCCCTCAATCCAAGTAGAATGGAAAAAACTTGAGTACAAATAAAGCAGATCATTCAACGCTGCCATGAAATTATTGATTCAAGTCCTTGTTTTGTGGGTTTTAGCTTTGAACCAGACGACTATTTCAATCTTTCCAGATGTATTACTCAGTTAAAAAATAAATTAAAATAATCGACTGGATTTTCTCCCGCGTTTTGTTCTAGCTTTGTTTGAATCATAAAACATATACTCTGCAATTTCATTCTTATTATGCTTATCGAATAATATATATTCGTGTTAGACTAATATTTATTTGCTTATCCATTGTTTCCATACATGTCCAGCTTTCGGACAGTCGTACTTTATATTCTCTATCCCTCCAAGAATTTTTAATTCCATTGTTTCTCAACTTTTCTTTTCTTGTTATTTTCTCTTGTTTTTTTTTTGTGTGTGTGTGTTTGTTTGCGGAAACTGCAACATGGGCAAGGTCACCAAAGGAAGCAAACTAGGCAGATATCTAAAGGCACCCATTAGGATCCTGATCAAGGCAAGGGATTTATATATAAAAAACATGACAGAATACTCCGAAACGATTAGCTTTGGCACCGTCATGGGCTGCCCTACCGGCCAAGTTAATGGTTTGTCGAGGAGCTATAGTGTCGACGAAATCGATTAACAGGGATGATGACATGAGGGAACTTATACGAGCTGCTTCCACGAGGAGTTTACGCAATAAGGTTCGATTGGACCTTCACGGAAGACAACCGGGAAGGCGGTATCCTCCGATGACCAGAGCAAATCGCAGTGCTGGGATTGGGAGGATTGGTGAAGACAAGCCTTGTGACTTTGATGATGAAGATCAAAAGACTGATGTTTTCCCAAGGAGCAGAAGTTATGCTGTTACAAATAAGAAAATTGTTTTCTTGTAAGCTGTTTATTTCCAAGTGAAATCGGTAAGGGAGTTACAGACGAACAAAAATCGTTTCCACACTAATGGTACTCCTTTTTATGCCATACACTTAAAATTAATAAAAAAAATAAATCATAAACTCTAACCCTAAATTTCACATCCTAAACCTTAAACTTTACATCCTAAAAAATACACCCTACTCTTAATTTTCTAAACTTTAATTTTAAACCCTAAATCTTAAACCCTAGACATATTTTTTTAAATGGAACACCAAAAAAGCATAATTTGGGGCAAACAATTTTCATCCGTTACAAAAGGGGACTTATGGTTATTTCATATTTTTCGATCCTTGATGCTAACTCTGGTTTTCTGGCTAGTGTTTGGGAATTTTACTCGTTATTTTGATAGTTTTACTTGTAGTTGATTGAGCTAAATACTGTTCATACTTGATTAATGATGTTTGCATTGAAAAATACAGTGTTGAAATCCTATACGTAATATGTTTCAAATCTTAAGCCGTGTAATAATCTAAAAACCTACTCCTTTATTTAAAAAAAATACTAGTAGAAAATATTCATAGAAAAGCAAATCAAATATATAAAAAGATTATCTCCATGTTGGGGCATTTTCTATTTGCTGATTATGACATAGTGCCTGAATCCCTTCCTCCGTAGAATTTAAGGATGGCAGACAGATACAGTTTTATGAATTTTGTACCTCATTTGTTTCAATTAGAGCAAGAATGAGTACAAGTTTAGTAGGTAATAAGCGAGTGTAAATGCAAAAAGTCATACTCGTCGACTGACGTGGATAGTAAGTAGGTGATGGATTTAAAATCTTACCTGCAGCACATATGCCCGTTCCAATTCGCCCGCCCACTAACTACCCACTATATGATCTTTAGACCATTTATGTTTGTAGACTTTTATTATGCCTTCTATATGGTGTTTTATGTAGTCAGATTTTAGTTTATTTTAAAATTTACGTTAATTCTTAAGTTTGTAGACTTTGAACTCGATGAATTTAGTTTGAAAAATGATGGTTTATGACCGAGCTTGAATTAATTAGGTTGTAAAGTAAAATTTATGTCGGTGTAAATGTGATTTAGTTAAATTAGCTATAGTTAGTTAATTAGCTAGTTGTAGTTAAATTTATATATGTGTAAATGTATTATATATATGCACTTGATGAATCAATGAAGTATGTGCAGTCTTACTCTTATATACAAAAGTCTATGGTTTGTTTTTACATAATTTGATATTAGTGGTTGTTTGTCAGGCGGGTACGGGCAGATACAGGTGGGCACGAGCGGGTACGGGTTGGGTCGTGGGTATCTAGTTAAATAGTGGGTGTGAAGATGGATTTGATAATATACCCACGTGAATGAGTCTAAATTTAAAAATTATACCTGTCATAGGTAGTGAATAGGTGGTGGATATAAAAATTTTAAGTAAGTATCAGTATAGATATGAGAAAAAGTATATGTCCCCACCTGCCCCGCCAATTTGTGATCATAGTGGAAGTGATGTCAATATTGGTGGAGTACACCTAAAGCTAGATTTAAGGATTTGTTTAAAAGCCATTAAGGGTAGGAGTGGGAATCGGATGGGGCGGGGACGGTTTTACATTCCTCACTTCGTCCCCAACACTTGCGGTTATAGTTTCGAAGAATCCTCAATAAATGTTTCGGGATTTTTTTTGTCCCATACTCTTTCCTTGCGGATCCTTACGGTTTTCGGGGAATCTCCATGCCCAAAAATATTAAACAAAATTACTATTTTATTGACCAAAATAAATAGCCAATTCAGCTTAAAATATAAAGTTTGGATACTTCGGTTTGAAGCAGTTACGAGATGATGAAGATTGAAAGGGTGTTGTATTGGGGGAAGTTTTATGCGAGGGTTTTAACTTATATCTAAAAACTAAGAGAAATATGTTGAGAAACTTAGCATTGCTAGGTTTGAGAGAAAGTTAAAAGTGATAATAATATAGTTAAAGTTTTTTATTAAGATATATATTAGGGGTATATAAATAAATACGTATATATTTTTTAAAATTCTTGTAAAATATAGGGATCCTTGCGGATTTTTTTGGGATCCCTATGGTTATTTATATGGTTACAGTTGGGTTATTCCTACGATTCAGATATAGCAATCCCCGTCCCTATCTCTATTTGAGCTTCAGTGATAAAACTTCCCCGTCCCCGTCCCTGTGAATAAAAATTTTGATTATTCTACATATCCGTCGGTTCAGATCTCTACGATTTTTGAATATTCTCTACCCAATTCTCACCCTAATTAAGGGTTAAGACGAGAGTATAAACTATCTAAAATTTCTAATTTATCTAATAACAAACTGGATTCAGTGTTTTTGGATTGCGGTTAGATAAATTAGCTTTGTATTCAGGTGCTGAAACCATAAATTCAGTCGGTGTGGGCAGCAACTTAGCTCCTTCATGTTTTATGATGTTACAATTTTCTGTCTCTGCCGAATTTGGTTCAACCAGCTAGGGTACAATCGGGTGGGAATAACCGAAAATCATGGGGATTCGAACCGATAGGTATATAAAATAACCAAAATTTTCACCTACGGGAACAGGGACGGGTCAAGTTTTATAACTGAAGCTCAAATGGGGACGAGGATTGCTATATCGAACCGTGTGAATAACTGAACCGTACCCGTATAAATCACTGTGAGGATTCCCGAAAAATATCCTCAATAATCCCAATATTTTACAAAGTTTGATGGCCATAAGGGTGATTTACCTATTTTCCATCAAAAATCTAATCTCACATGAGTATGACCAGTTGGAATAAGTTTGAAAACTCTTCATAAATTCTATAAAAATAATTAAAATGTTATCTATACATTGTTGTAAACCTGATTTATTCTAGTTTTTTTATAAAATACACGGTGGTCGATTTCGATATGTATTTTAAATGATATGAATATTTGAATGTTGAAATGTCATAAAAATTTGGCAGCAGATTTCTTAAAAAAATTAGCAATGACTTTGAAAAATCACCAAAAATTCTACAAGATAAATTAGGAAGTGGGTCTTATATTTCTATAATTATACGAAAGTCTAAATTCGTTTAAAACAAACGGTTCTCGATTTTGAGTTATATATTAGGAATTATTAATTTTTAGCGAGCAAAAGTCATAAGAAAAGACAACAGACTGTTTCTAAAAAAATAATAACAATAACTTCGGAAATTTACCATAAATCGTACGAGTAAAATTAGAAAAGTTAATTTATATGGTTGAAAAGATTACCGAATCTAGTTTCTTTTAGAACAAACATATCATGATTTGGAGCTATATATTATTAGATACATATTTTCTTTTAAAAGTAACGCAGACTGCCATGTTTCAACAATTAATATTTAAGTCATATTTTATAGTTTCGAAATGATTTGTTTGTTATTTGCTAAAACTAAAGTTATCTTTCATGTTAGTAATATTAGAGATTTAATGTTGGGTATTTGTTCTAATGTATTAAGTTATGTTTATTTTTGGGTATGGGGATTAACCGAAAACCGCAGAGATCTGTAAAAGATGGGTATGGGGACGAAAAAATCCCCAAAAAATTTAATGTCGCAAAACTGTATCCGCAAGTATTGGGGAAAGAATGGGGAATGCAAAACCGTCCTCGATATGCCATGTTGCCACCCCTAGAACCAACCCATCATTTTCAAATCAGCATGACCTAAAATAAATGGAATAGTATTAGTATAGAGACTTAAAAAGGATGAAAATCGTCTGCCCAAAACATGCCCCTTTTTATGTTTTTACACTATAAATTAAGTTTAAGATTTATGGTTTAAAGTTTAGGGTTAAGGTTAATGGTTAGGGTATAGAGAATTAGGGATATGATGTATTTTTTAGGGTATATGGTGTAGGATTTAAAGTTTAGAATTTAGGGTTAGAGTTCATAGTTTAATTTTTTTAATATTTTTAAGTATTGGGGTATAAGAAGAGACATAATTAGGGCCAGGGAATTTTTGTTCCTTAAAAAGGTCTCTAAATTTCGTAGGACTCACTTGTACAATTATAAAAATTCTAATTGTTTCTTTCCTTCTCTATTATTGTTTTTATTTTATTTTTTATGCTACCAACGACGACGATTGACTTGTATTGGTTGTCGATTGTTGGTGATCTTTCTTATTTTTTTAGTTTTAATTTTCAATAAGAATAATTTGTCTTGGATTCCTCCTTTTCTCACATTTTATTGCGTTTGTTTCGTCAACATTTGTGGCACTATTCTCATTTTCCTCATTTATGGTAATTTTGTGTTTGTATATCTATTATCACGGCACACATCCATGATCAAAGAATATTGATAATCTAATATGATTAGATCTTTTTTTAGTAGTTTGTCTACGTAACTAGATATGTATGATTGTTTATGTGCATCACTTCTCCTACATCACTACAAAAAAAACATCTAATTAAATAGAGACAAGGAGATTTTGATGATGGTTGTTGGGTTTCTAAGAAAGTTGAATGTTGTGTTCAAGAGAAAATTTTGTTTTTCTTCATGTAATTTTTTGTATAAAATTTTACATGGAAATGTACGGGCTTCTATGGTGCCCCTGAGGAACAAAATTGTGAGGCTTCATGGATTTGCTTAGACAACTGAATGATTAACCGGATATCGCTTGGCTTGTAATTGGAGATTTTAATGAGCTAATGTTTTCCACTAAAAAACAATGTTGTCTTCTGCGAAATGAACATCAAATGGACAGGTTCCGAGAGGCACTTTTTGATTGTTCCCTAGTAGATGTTGGGTACAACAGTCAATGGTTCACATGGGAGAAGGGCCGGTTTGAGGGCACCAACATTCGTGAACGGCTGGATCAGGGGGTAACTAATCCTGCATGTTGGGATCTATTTCCACATTTTAGCCTCTGTCACCTATCCCATGCTTTTTTCTGACCATTGTCCTTTATTGATGCATACGGATAATAGGTTTCCCTCTACAAACCGTATGGCTCATTTTCGTTATGAAGCTTCTTGGCTCCTTGAAGATTCTTGTGAAAATGAGGTTAAAAAGTTATGGCTATCCTCTTTTGGCTTACTTCCTGAGCGTCTAAAGACATTGAGTCAGGGCCTGGATTCTTGGTTCCGTAATATTCGAAGAACTAAAAAGCTCACAACAAATAACCTGCAGCGCAGGTTACAAGATCTTAATGAAGTTTTCCCCTCCGATGAAAATCTCGAGGAGATTACCAATATGAAATTAGCTTTGAATTTAGAGGCTGGCCGTGAAAAATTATATTAGGAGCAACGCGCCCGGGCCAACTGGTTGCGGTTTGGTGACAAAAAGTACGAGTTTTTTCCATCGATTTGCTTCCCATCGTCGACAGAAAAATCGTATTACTAAGCGTCAAGGAACTGGTACTGGTCTTATTGAGACCGATGAGGAGATTGGCCAGATTGCATCAGATTATTTTCAGAGTTTATTCCAGTCCAATAGAGCTATAGATCCGTACAAGATTCTGGAAGGTATTGAGCAGTGTATTTCTCCTGGTATGAATGCAGAATTGCTTCAAGATTTTACTCATGGGTCCTTTAAAGGCTTCAAGGGAAGATGGTCTTGGAGCGGTCTTCTATTAGAGGTTTTGGCATATAGTGGGTGATGAAGTATCTGATTATGGTATTGGAGTGCTTAAAGGTATCCATCTGTTGCATGCTATCAATTCGACTCATATTGTTCTTATCCCTGATGCAAACAATATGTCACAATTCAGACTAATAAGTCTTTGCAACGTCCTTTACAAGATCGTTTCAAAAATGCTTGCTAATAGAATGCAATCAGTTCTAAATATTTGCATTGATGAAGCTCAAAGTGCCTTCATTCCGGGTAGGCTTATTTCTGACATCATTACAGCTTATGAAATCCTTCACTCTCTCCGGAACAAACGAAGTGGCCGAAAAGGTAATTTTGCCGCCAAACTAGATATGAGTAAAGCGTATTGTAACAACAAAGTCGCCACCATTATTTAATTTAGGTGAGATTGGATCACCTAAAAACCTGACTATTTTAATAAAACTTATTTTTGTGTTATTTTATTAAAACAACGAGTTTTGATCCACGAAACCAGAAAAACATGTTCGGAAGTTAGTTACGTGTGGGGAATGATGAGCACCCCGCAATTCTTAAAATTGGTACCTGGTCGATTACATATTGTCTAAATGATAGAAATTAAGAATTTGAATTCAATTTAAAATTTGTGATCCCTTAAAACTTTTAAAAGAATATTTCTTTGTATGAAAGGAATTTACACCCCTACACCCGGGGCATAATTTCCGTTAGATTCCCAAATGAAGGGAACCTATTTTGAAATTTATAATTTAGAATTAAAAATGATATTTTGTAATAGAGACTAATGGAAAGCGGCACCCTCACGTTCGAGGTACGTTTTTTACATAATCCTTGATAAAAATAGGGTCATTTTAATTTAAAATTTGATTAAAAAGTATATAGGACGTGTACGAATATATGTACATATATAGGTGTATTAATACACATATTGAAATATAAAAATAGGATAAAAAATTATAATAGTAGTAGTAATAGTAATAATAAATTATATAGTGATGATAATATATAATATCCTTAGCAATAATAATTAAATATAATAAATAAAAAGTAACAATATAATATATAATACATAATCATAATAGTAATAATAATAATAACAGTATAAATAGCAATATAATAATATAATGATATAACAATAAAGGTAATTAATATAATTAGTGTGATAATGTAATATTAATAATAATTATGATATAAATAAATAAATAAATAAATAAAACATAAATTGAACTAGTGGCCAAAGTGAAATAAAACAAGAATTAAGGTGCAAAAATATGAGGATACATAGGCGGAAGGACTGAAAATGCAATTTCAAAAATAAATGCATGTAAACGCAAAGTGTATGTCCTAGATGCGAAGGTCCTGATTCAAAAATAGTTCTCGTGGCACACAATCCTAAACTCACAAGATTCATTTGCAACTTTAAATGTTGTATTGATATCTAGGGTACTAGATTTTCTCTCGATGACAAATCTTTTTTTAATTGGGAACCAGTTGTGATCGGTATTTCATGCTTGTGAAATGCAAAGATTAGGATACGATAATGGTGTCATGCAACTAATGCAAAATGGATGAGTTTAATATGATGTGATCAAAAAGAGAAAATAGGTCAGTTCTGATTAAAATGAATGAATAAATTAATGGTAAATAAAGTAAAAATTAAAACAAGTAAAAAATGTACATTAATAGAAAATAAATGCATCAAATATGCAAGCAAGGCCTAATAGGGTCACTGCTAAACGGGCAAAGTACATGTGTGACTTTAAAAGGTAGGCTCTATGGGCAACAATATGCGGTTAGGATCTAGAGAAAAACGGTACCTGAACTGTCGCTAGGACATAAATTCGGGAGGATATTTCCCCTTATACCATACGGAAGTAAAAACCCCACGAAGTATAAGGTTGGTAGCCTGAAAGTGAATTACAATGCCATACGGAGGTAAAGACCCCACGAGACAAGGTAATCACTCCCACTTAGCAGTTACGAAGCCCGAATAGCTCATTCAAGAATACTGAGGGATTAAAAAATAAATTAAATCAATTTATTATTTTTTTTGCAAGACAACACTAAAATCAACAATGGCCTGACTTTCTGAAAAAGTCTCCAGCAGAGTCGCCATATGTAATCAAGGGTTTTTTTGAAACATATTAAAAATGGGAGATGAAGTCGCCATTGGCCACTTTGGTAGGCCAGACATCGTTAAAAGTTAACTAGAGATTCAAAATATTTGGGTTCGGGAGTTAGTTATGCGTGGGGAAGGATTAGCACCCCCACGACGCTCAAAATTGGTACCGTGTTGATTTAGTGTTGTCTTTGTAAAAAAATAAAATTTTGAGTTTAATTTAAATTTAATCCCAAAAGGCGGTATAAGGAGAATATTTCCTTATTTACGAAAACTGAGAAAGATAACACTTGAATTAATCAAGATATTACTTCCTAATTGGTTGCCCGAAATAAAGTAGAAAATATTCCCTTAATATTAGACTGAGTTTTATACCTTGAAAAATACATACACAGATATGTTCTAAAAAACATTATATTATATTATATATATAATATTATAATAATAATAGCATGATATAGTATATGTATTATAATATATAAAAAACTATACACATAATATGCATAAAAAACATATATATATATATGTATAATAATAATAATAATAATAACAGTAATAATAGTAATAATAATAGTGATAATAATAATAATAATAAAGAAAGAAAGAAAAAAGGTGACTAAAATGAATGAAAATAGAAAGTGAAAGACACAAATATAAAGGAAATAATACGAAAAAAGACGAAATTGAACATGAAATAAAAGCGAAAGGACTGGAATCGTATTTTTCCCTTTAGCAATAAAATGCGCGGATCCTAGGCTCTAGGTCGGGTTGGGCGCGGGTTATCCAGGGACAAAACGACGTTGTTTTTCTTGGCCTTTATATACCACTTTTCAACAAAAAAAATATTTGGATAATTGATTCCCAAAAAAAATTAAAAGACTCTCTCAAACTCTCTTTTCCCCTATTATACCGAACTCAGCCGAGCCCAACATCGGCCGCCCTCTGCCGCAGCTCTGCCGAGTGCCACCGTCATCAACGACAGAAACTGCCTCCTCCGGTGACTGGAGCGACACTCAAAGACGTTGTTTCGTTCGGGTAAGCTTTCTAAACTCAGATTTCAACTTATTTTTTAGTAAAACTAGCTCTAAAACCCTATATCTAAGTTTAAACACTCGTTTTTTTTACCTTCTTTCAGATCTGTTTTTTCTTTCAATTCTTTTTTGATTTTTTTAGGTTTGAATGGGAATACATGCTGGAAAATTTTTTGTTTGTTTTTTATTTCGATTCGTCCCCCTAATTACATGCTTGATTTTGGGGTTTTATAACCTATTTTTTACAGTATAAAAATTGTCCATTTGTTTGCTTTTCGAATATGATAATCTCTTTTTTTCCTCTTTTTGCAGGGCGGTGGCGCGAGTGAGGCGGTGGAGCAGGCAGGAGCGGCGATGGTGGCCAATGATCGCACGCGTAGTAGCCACGGGGCATCAAACCGCTGTGCGTGGCAGCCACGCGCGAGGGAAGGTGGAAAGTCAAGAGGCGATCGTCAGTGAGTTTTTATCCTTTAGGGTTAGGTTTTTTTTGGATAATGGTTTAGGGATTAGGGTTTTTGGTAAATGGTTATGGGTTATTGGGCTATCAGATTGGGTTTTGGGGCATTGGTTGTAAAATAGGTATTTTTGTATTGGGTATTTAATTGGGTTTGTAATAATAATAATAATAATAAGATTTTTTAATTTTTAATTTTGAATATGGTTATTGGGTTTGGGTTAAAATGGGTTTGTTCTAGGGCCCGAATAAAAATGGGTATTACAATCGGTTACCAAAATTAAGCCAAATAGCTTAGTCATCATCTTCTTCCTCCTTACATCAAGCAAGCACCTCCATTGGAGGGATTATCCAAGCTTGATTTTCTTCCATTTCTCAATCCTATATTGTAGCGATCGATTGGGTAAGCAAAAGCCCTCAATTGGTTTATTGATTCCAAGGTCAAAATCATGTTTAATATCAAATTTAAGAATCGAGGAACCCTGGAAATTCTCTTGGGATATCATAGCTTAATTGTTATTATTTTTCATAGCTATTGAATTGCTATGAACCTATTATCGTTATTGAAATCCTTGTTTCATTGTAGCTCATGAAAACCAAGGTGAGGAATCACCAAATCCTCCCAATTCCTCTAAGTTCAAGAACAATGGAATTATCATCTGGGAGCCTTAAAAGCCTCAGAATCATCAATGAGTGTAGTCGGAGTCAAGGGGATTGGCTAGGTTCCTTCTCGAATTCATTGATGTCAATTTATTGTATTATCATCATTGGCCAAGGTATGTTTGCATTAAGACCTCACTAAAGGCATCATCGGTAAGCTTCGGTAAGCTTATTATGTTACCAATTCGATCATTGACTTGTCAGTTGATTATTGATATTATTAGAATTGAATTAAGTCATATTGAACATGTCACAAGATCATTGACATTGCTAATGCATTGTTATTGTTATTGTTATTGCTATTTTATTGTTATTGATATTGACAAGTAATGATATTTACGAGTACCGAATCCTTGGATACGAATGGACATAGGATACAATTGGCATGCCATAGAATTCATGAGCTCATTGGTAAGGAGTGGACTATGGTCCTTGAGCTAAGGCTCTTATTGGTGATGTTGGCGGGATGCAGTGGTGTTGGTCTTATCGATGATGTTGGCGGATATTAACTATTCAAGGTTGGCGATGTTGGTTGGGAATTCGCGTATCCACAATACATGTCGATCCAAGGAAAATATATGAATAAGTATCCCAAGTATTATTAAAATATGTTTTTGAGATGCATTACATTGATATATACATGTCACGGTCTTCATTGATGTTCATATTGTTGTTTATGACTACCTCACTAGGCTAAGTAAGCATAATGCATCTTATTTCCATGCATTTTCAGGTTAAGGCATAGTTAGATCAAGGATCGGAGTAAGGAATGTTTTTGAAGTAAGTCACATTCCCTATATGTAATGTTAATATAGTCCTTGAACTCCTAGAATGGTGGCATAGGGTATAGACAAGTTGGTTTAGTCCCTTAAACTTTCATAAGTCTGAAATTAGTCATGGAATTGTAAATCCAAGCATAGTATTGAGTTTGTAGCCTATTGTACTGATTATGCATAGTTAGTCAAGCATGTTATTGCTTGATCATCGGATTATGATTCAATCTCATCGTATCATTCACCGTTTTGTTCACCGGTAGCATTTTTTGACCCCGTTCTCTACCAAGCTGGGATGGGGATGTTACAGGGGTTTGGATATTAATATTATTGGGCTTTTCAGGCCCGGATGAATTGGGTTACTACAGCTGCCCTTCTTTGCTCATAGTTGTGTAACGACAATGAAGCAAAGATAAAAAGAACCCATTTCATCCGGTCTAATTCGGATATACTCAGTGCGGCGTCTTCTATCTTCAATCTTCTTCTCTACTCTCGAAAAGGTAAACCAGGTGATCCGTTCCATTGAATTTTCAAGGAGACATGATCTATTGTTGTGTTTATTCCACTGCAATTTCAGGGAGATAAACTCGCTAATGTATTCATTCCACTGTATCCTCTTGGAGATGAAATTGTTGTTGCACTCATTCCGCTGCAATTTTAAGGAGATGAGTCTATCGTAATGTTGTCTGTTCCACTGCAAATTTAGGGAGATGATTCTCGGTGTCCATTCCACTACATTTTTAGTGAGACAAACTTACTTGTGTTTTCATTCCACTGCATCCTCAGGGAGATGAATTTGGAACTATGATCATTCCTCTGTATTTTCAAGATGATGAGGTTGTTGTGGCTTTATTCGTTCCACTGCAAATACTGGGAGGCAGGTTTGTCACCGCATTCATTCCACTGCATCTTCAGGGAGTTGAACTTGTGATTTCGTTTGTTCCAATGCAATTTTAGGAGGTAGATTTGTCTTCGGGTTCATTCCACTACATCGTCAGGGAGATGGTCTAGTGGTTGTATTCATTCTGCTACAACTTTAGGGAGCCGCACTTGTTGTTGTGCTCATTCCACTACAACTTTGGGAGATGAGTTTACCATCATGATCATTATACAACAACTTCAGGGAGATGAGTTTACCATCATGCTCATTCCACAACAACTCCAGAGAGATGAGCTTGTGATTTTGTCTGTTCGGTGTTGAGTCGATCTGTTCTACCACTTGTTGGAGAGGCAAAATCTGTAAAACTTGTTTTGCATACACATTTAGGATGCTATGAGTCAAATAGCCCTATCTTAAACATGTCTAATGAATGCATAAATGATTCTAGTATGAATGCAAAATACCATTCGAAAATGTTTAGATGTTGGAGTCGGCTTGAGCATCTGCCCTGAAGCTGATATCTTTGGTTGTCCGAACTCTGTCTAATTTGAGTTACTAGACCTTGTTTTCTTCTGATCAGATTACCAAACGATTCTTTGCCCCACATTTCTTAATCATCTTCTCGGTGTACGACTAGAGGCAATATCTCTTTTTCTTGAGCCTTTTACCCATGGAAATGTTTTTTTTCAGTCAAGACTGCCTTCGGTCCCTGTACTTTTAGGAATCTTTCAAAAGCAATGTAAATAGATCTTTTCATATTTATGAAACTGTTAGCTTATCGATGTTTATGTCAATGTATAATACTCATGTAAACAAAGGCATAAGATGGAATAAAGAATTTATTGAGAGTAAGGTTGATATTTAGATGGCAAACATTGAAAGAGAATAAAGTAAAAAATAAAATTAGGTGGCCCAGATATCAAACGAGTGAGATTCACTGGATCAGCTTGCCGAGAATCCTTTTGTGCCTGATATGTGTTTAGGATACCTCGAGGGCTTTGTCGATATCCAAAGATGCAAAATCCCCCCTTGTAACCAAGTTTTAGAGGGAATGGGTCATCGTATGCCTTCTCATTTTTTAATCAAAATTTGAGCTGTCCTTTTTGGGTTTTAAACTCAGAACCTCATTTGGTCTCAAGACGCCCTTTGGGGGTTTTCATCTTGAACCCTCTTTTTTTCTTCTCTTTTTCTCGAAGCACCCTTTAGGTTTTCACTTTATTTTTTAAATAAAATACTTCTTGACTAAATCAAAATTTACAGGGCTTGGCAAATCTTTACCATCCATCTCAGCCAAGATCAAAGCTCCTTCAAAAAGGCCTTTTTCACCACGTAAGGTCCTTCTCAATTTGGAATCCATTTCCCTCAAGAATCTCTCTGAGTTGGTAGGATCTTTTTCAGCACTAGATCCACTTCCTGGAATTTCCTTGGGCAAACCTTCTTGTTATAAGCTTGCATCATCCTCTTCTGGTACATTTGACCATGTTGGATGGTTTTCAGTCTTTTTTCCTCAATCAAGGCAAGTTGGTAATATCTAGCTTGGATCCGGTGTTGCCCCAGTAAAGGTTCTAACTGATGTACGATAGCATATAGAGCAAATGGTAGCTTATCATGCCAATCTTTGTAAGTTTCTGTCATCTTTCCAACAATCTTTTTAATGTTCTTGTTGGCTGCTTCCACTGCATTGTTCATCTGAGGGTAGTATGGTGACGAATTGTGATGTCGTATCTTGAACTATTTGCACACTTTGTCTATGGTCTTATTATTCAGGTTTAATGCATTGTCAGATATGATACTCCATGGCATCTCATACCGACATATAATCTATTTCTTTAAGAATTCACTAACTACAGATTTGGTGACATTAGCATAAGTGGTTACTTCTACCCATTTGGTGAAGTAGTCAATAACCACAAAGATAAACCGATGCCCATTGTAAGCTTTCGGTGATATAGGCCCGATGAAATCCATGCCCCATGTAGAAAATGGTCATGGGGAATTCATGACATGTAGTAGGGATAGAGGAGCATGAATCTTATCTGCGTAAATTTGACACTTGTGGCATCTCCTAGCGTAATTGTTACAGTCCCCTTCCATTGTGGACCAGTAGTAGCCAAACCTCATGATTTGCCTCGCCATAGTAAAACCATTGGCTTGTATCCTGCATACACCCTCATGGACCTCTTCAAGGATCTTTTTGGCCTCAGAAGCATCCACACATCGCAGCAGCACCTGATCTTTTCTTCTTTTGTACAAGATCTCTCCGTCTAGGACATACTCACTTGCTAGCTCTGTAGCGTCCTCTGGTATTTGTACAAGATCTCTCAGTAGCCTACTCTGGGTATTTGTGACTTTTTATGTACTGCAAAATATTGTGATACCCATGATGTTTTCTTTCTCACCTTCCTCAATGCTATAGCAATAGGCTAGAGACTGGTATATACTCATTTGTGTGGGCCTCAAATCAGACTGTTTGTTAACTTTAATCAATAAAGATAGAGTAGCCAAGGCGTCTGCTATTTGGTTATCTTCTCGTGGGAGATAGTGGAAGGTTATCTTGTAGAACTCTTTAGTCAAGTCTAGGACGATATTTCGATAATCCATCAACTTGAAATCTCTGGTCCTCCATTCTCCTCAGAGTTGATAAATCACAAGCATGGAGTCCCCATATACTTTTAACAATTTAATCTTGTGATCAATGGCAGCTTGAATCCCCATGACGCATGCTTCATACTTTGCTATGTTGTTTGTATAATGAAAATTAAGCTTATTGGCAAAAGGGTAGTGATCGCCCTCTGGAGAGACCAATACTGCCCCAAGTCTTTTGCCCATGGTGTAGTAACCCAATTCATCTAGGCCTAAAAGCCCAGTAATATTAACACCCCAAACCCATTACAAAAGTGAGATTATTAAAGATTTAAAATCAGATCTGAAAAGAAAAATGTAGGTATATATTTTCATGCATATAAATCGGGTATAAAACCCAAAGGAAACATTGTAATCGGGGTCTCCCCTCATATTGAAAATAAAGCAAGTTTATTTCCCATTACATCAATCAGAAACAACAAATATAAAAAAAAACAAAGCAAAAGGTAAAAATCAACCCTTCGGTTTTCCTAGATCTAAGAAAACAAAGGGATTTTTTTTTTAAAAAAACTAAAAGGAAATCCAAGTTTAGGAACCTTACCTGAGCAGAACTGTACCTTTACATGTAAATCGGTCACTGTGGATGGCGGCAGCGACGCGGCGGAAGCTTGGACTGACTAGAGCTCATCCGAGAGAGGGGGAAGGGTTTTAAGAGAATTTTGAGTTTTTTTGGGATATTAGAACAAATGATTTTTTGCCCTAAACATGATATTTATATCCTCTGTAAAACGACACCGTTTTAGGGCTGTTGAACCCGCGCTCTGACCTGACCCAAATAGGAGGATCCGTACATTTCAAGTGAATGGGGAAATCATACTTCCAGTCCATCCGCTTTGCATCCTTCGCATTTATGTCTCTTAATTTGTGTTTTTTTCTGATTTGGTCACCGATTTCAGTTTCATTTATTATACTATTATTATAATTATATGTTATATATTATAAAAATGTTTTTAGGGATTATCGTGAAAAATGTACCTCGTACATAAGAGGTGTTGCTTTCCATTAACCCCGATTATAAAATATCATATTTTGATTATAAATTGTGATTTTTAAAATAGAATCCTTTCATTTGGGAATCTAACGGAAATTATGCCCCGGGTGTAGGGGTGTAAATTCCTTTTATACAAAGAAATATTCTTTTAAATATTTTAAGGGATCGCAAATTTTAAATTAAATTTGAATTCTTAATTTCCATCATTTAGACAATATGTAATCGACCAAGTATAAATTTTGGGTATTGTAGGGTGTTCATCCTTCCCCACACGTAACTGACTCCCGAACTTGGTTTTCCGGTTTTGCAGACCCAAAACTCGGTGTTTTAATAAAATAACACAAAAACAAGTTTTATTAAAATAGCTAGGTTTTCAGGTGATCCAATCGCACCTAAATTAAAAAAGATTAGTGGCGACTCCCATTTTTACAGCTTGGCGACTCCGCTGGGGAGTACCTTTTTTTCTTGAGAGTCAAGCCATCAGTCAATTACTTTTTGTCCTAATGAGTGAAAACTATAAATTTGGTTTAATTTATTTTGTGATCCTTTTTTCTTTTAAATTCTTTACAAAAAGGTTTTCCTAAAATTTTGTTTCCCTCATTTTGCATGTCATGAGCTCTGCACTCGAGCTTCATCCCTTTTAAGTGGGAGTGAGAAACTACTCCTTCATGAGGTACCGCCTTCGTGCAGGATTGTGGATCGCTTCCGGGATATATGTCCCTTTGTCTTCGTGAGATTTCCATCTTTTTGTAAACCTAGGGGAATGTATCCCACTAAATTGTGTTTACTAGCCTTAGAAGGATAATAAGTACAATTCGGGTACCTTTGTTTGAACCGAACCACATTTAGTGAACCATAGTAGCCTACCTTGTCTAGAGTCATACCGAAACTTTGCCCGTTTAGAGAGTCACCCTACAAGTGCATAATAGAGAATGATGGGGGGTTTTAATTTCTTTTCAATTATGCCATTTTAATTTCATTATTGTTTTTTATTTGTTTATTTATTTCGCAATAATTTGATATCATGTCTCTTTTATGAAAAACAAGAATGTGGGTAGATAGCATGATGGGATAGGATTATTTTTTCGAAAGCATGTTGGGTAGAAAAGCATGTTCTAGGAATGTTTTAATTCATCTCCTTTATTATTTTGATATTATTTATACTAAGGCTAATGTGTTTTGTTTTGTATTTGATTTTCTTTGTCCTTGCATTGCATTTTTTATTATTAAAAAAGGTTGTTGAGGCAAGTACAATCGTTATAAAGGATTTACTATGGAGAACCGATTTCTTGATAGGGTGGAAGGAAACCTAGGCGTGCGGAGGTGGTCAGAAGAGACTCAGCGCCAAAAAGGGGATAGTTTGCTAGAAGGTGAAAAGTCAGAGCTCTGAGAACTCACTAGTATTAGATCGACTCATAACCATCTGCGGGAGTTAAAAGAAATCTGGGACTAGTGGGATGAAGAAAACAAGCAGTTGTTCTACAGCAACTACGGCGATTTACCTTATCTGCTAGATGTTAGTATAAATAAAGTTTTATTTCGAGCTCTTCTCCAATTCTGGAATCCTGCCTACAGTTGCATTACTCTAGGAGATGTCAATTTGGTACCAACCATTGAAGAATACACTGCTTTGATTCATTGCCCAAAAATCCAAGTCGATAAAGCTTACTTCAAGTCTCTTAATTCTCTAACGTTTCAAAAAAGCTGTTAAAAATAACCATGATGGATGAACAATGGGCCAAAGACATGATTAAAGAAAATGGGAAACCACGTGCATCTCCTAGAGATCGATATGAGACCTAATCCAAGTTCAATCCAAGCAAGAAAAACATGTCAAAATGTTTGCCCTAGCCATCTACGGTTTGGTTATCCTTCCCAAACCATTAGGGTATATAGATGATGTTGTTCTAGAACTGTTAGATCACCTAGACAAAAGAATTACCCCTGTTTTAGCAATCCTAGCCAAAAATTTTAGGTCTCTTAGTGCTTGTAGAAGAAGCGACGAAGGGAGGTTCATCGGTTATGCTCAGCTTTTGTTGGTCTAGTTTCATAACTATTTTTGGAAGTCAGAGAAATTTTCTTATCGAGCATGCTTTGAGAAATACTCGCCACTAAAACGTGCACACGAAGGTAAGAGAACATCTCTCATGACAACTGGATGGCTATTTTTTGAAACCTCCAGAAGAAAGATGTCGTCTGGAAAACACGTTGGTTATTTCCTGGATTTATTATATACAAATGTGAAGACTATGACTGGGTCCCTCTACTGGGAATATGGGGTAGAACTGGATATGCTCTGTTATTAGTATCCAGGCAATACAGGTTGAGGCAGTTCATCCCGGCAACCAAAGGGCTACTAGCGAATTCCATACAAGGGTAAAGACTACCAGAAAACTGTTTTCATGATCACTAAGGCATAGAAACACATTTGCAAGATAGAGTCGTTCGATGAAAAACCTAGAGTTACGCCAGAGTATCGACGATGGAGAAGCAGAATGATTAATGACGACATCCTTTTACCAAATCCAAAAAATAATATACCGGTGGAGGAGCATTTGTTGGTTGATCCCTCAGAAATGGAAATCGCGAAGCATGATTTTGAAAAAAAAGTACTTCATGGTGGAAAGCCAATTGTCATGGTTAAAAAATAAAAAGAACCAGTTGAAGTTCAATATACAGTCTCGGGAACAAGAGATTGAAATGCTGAAGAAGGGAAAAAACAAAGCTGATGAAGACTTGAGTGGTTTACGGGGTGATTACAAAAAGTTCCGTATAACAGCAAAATATGTTGATCTCAGAAAAATATCTGCCAAATGGATACTTGAAATCCGAGAGGAAAAAGAAGCGAGCCTATCTTTTGGAAAGAAGGTTCAAAGATGTTCAGAAACAACAAATAGCCATACAGGAAGAACTGTCTGGAAACAGAATCGAGAATATGAACCTGAAGGGCCAAATTATTGAGCTAGAAGACTCCTTATAGACGCACTGTAACCGAGACTCTGTAGCTGAACTAAAAGTAAGTAAAGAGAAGAACAAGACTCTAACGAAACAAGTCGAGAAATTAGAAATATCTTTGCAGACTTGCCAGAGGCAAATTAACAATTTCAAAGAAGTACAAAAGTGGAATGATCACCGTTGGGAGGCACAGCTGCAACAATATCAATATCAAGTCCGGTATAGAGACCATATTATGACAGAGGCTCTCGTCCAAGTACGAGAAGTAACAGAGCACCTCCAAACTCTAGTCAGTCAGGCCGATATTCTGAGGCTGCAAATTGAGTCGGAATCTAATCGGGGCAAGAAGTTGGCATGGCTCTTCAAGAAGATCAAGATTTCAGGTGTTAAGGCCAAGAAGTATATGTGAAATAGGCCCACCTTATGTAAAGAAACTTGTTCTAATGCAAGTTTCCTTTTGAAAGTTGTATTAAAATCAACACCTTTTGTGTAAAATATGTTATGGTACTAATATAATATGTGTTTTGTATGTACATCATATTCTCTCATTTGCATTTGCATCATGTTGTATCATACTACATCATTTTTACTATGGTTTTAATTTCTTAAAGAACTATTATCGCAGTAATTCTATGACATATAAACCCACAAAATTAATATCGATATACAAGCCGGTAGTGATTCTGAACTCAACAATAAAGATAATATTGATATATGAGCCGATAGTTTGTGGAGGTGTTCGACAACACTGTATTCACTGTGTTTCAAAAACCTTAGGAATTCATTCACTTCTTCCTCTTTAACTGGCTCATTGATTGGCGATTCTAGTTCAGCATCATTCTTTTTCTCGGGCTCAACTATCAAGGCTTTTCCTTTAGGATCATTTGCTTCGCAATATTGTCTTTTACTTCTGGTGCAGAGACTGACATCTTTTACTTCTTTTGAAGCGGTCTTTGAAGCATCATTTCCTTGGATTGTTACTCCACAATCGTACCTCCATGAAACTTTCTTGTTATGCTTATAGGTAAAATGACCTGGTTTTTGAATCGTGATCTTCGGTCTTGCATCATCGGCTCCTTCGCATTTCTCTGTCCTGAAATGATCACAACCAGAAAATTACCCCCATGGCTATTCCTAGGGAATTCTTCTTCTGAAACACAAATGTTTGCTTCTTCAAACTTTCTTTCTTACGAAAAACTCTAACTCTTTGTTATCCATCAAATTTTGGATAAGAACTTTAAACTTTACACGGTTCTAGATGTCATGATTTCCTTCACCATGGTATAGATTGTAGTCTTTGGAAGTTTTCTTTTTGTCTCTTGGGACTTGTTGCAACAAGCCAATTTCGACCATCTTCTGCCATACCCACTTCAATAGAGACTTCACCTCCTCAATATGGGTTTTGATTGTTCTACTCCCGTCTCTGACGATTGCATTTACTCATGCCTCGGCATGATTAGGTAGTGGGTTCCCAGTTGTACCTTACCTCACGGAGTCATCAAATCTTACAACTTCTATCTTTATAAATTTTTCTATGAGCTTCCTGAAAGCGATACAGTTCTCAATAGAGTGCCCTACAATCCATGCGTGATAATCGCACTGAGCATTAGGATCGTACCATTTTGGGTAAAGGGGTTGTATTGGTTTTGTATAAAATGGAGATACCACATGTGCATTGTACAAATTCTTGTATATCTCCCCGTATGTTATTGAAATAAGAGTAAATTCCATATCTACTGCCTTTGCTCTCTTATTGGATCCTTGCTTTGAAGAAGTTTGGGTATTTAAGGTCGTAGCTTTGTATTGTCCGACTATTAGCAGTTTTGAGTAGCCGACATTATAGACACTTGTATTGCTGGCCTCGCACTCTTTCCTTTTATAATTTGATTTCTTTGAGTTTCCCTCGTCTTTAATTTCTCTACCTCGGATTGCATTTTCAATCATTTCTCCATTCATTATTATGTCAGAAAAGTCTTTCGTAGAACCTCCTATCATACGACCGAGGAATGGTTTCTTCAGTGTACCGACGAAAAGCATCATTATCTCCTTTTCAAACAGCGGCAGCTGCACTTAGACTGCTATATCTTTCCATCATTGTGCATATTGCCTGAAAATCTCGTTAGGTTTCTTTTTCATGTTTTGCAATGTAACCCTATATGGTGTTATATCGATAACATGGTTGTATTGTTTAACAATTGCCTACGCCAGATCTTTCCAAGAGTTAATTTTGGCACGACTCAACTAGTTGTACCATCTTGTCATAGATCCTGCCAGACTATCTTGAAAGCAATGAATTAAAAGGGAATAATTATCGATGTACCCCGTTATTCTCCCGACGAACATTATAATGTGAGCTTCAAAACAACTAGTCTCATTATAGTTTTCGAAATCATGCATCTTAAACTTTAGAGGTAGCACCAAATCGGGAACCAAACTTAACTCTTTTACATCCATTCCTGGAACTTGGTCAACTTTTTCTATAGCCTTGAATTTTTCTTCTAACTGTTTCCATCGATCCTCGAATTTTTTGGGTAGCTCGACCTTTAGTTTGTCGATTTCATTGAAATCCGAAATAAGGTATTCACTATAGTCGTCCTGAACTACCACTCCTCCTCGCAGGAAAGATTTAGCCTGACCAACCTGTAGCTTTGCTATGGGAGTCTCTGCTAGCGGATAGGTCTTGCCGAAAGGATTACCCAAGTCTTCTATAAGTGCACTGTGATTTATAACCACTCTTTTCTTCTTTTCAAAATCCCTTCCAGCCAACATCTCAACTATATTTGCTAACAAATCTTCTTGTGACTGCGAAATGTGGGCATGAGTCTCGTGCTGTATTTTCTCTAACTTATTCTCGATATCGTTCTTGATATCTTCACATGCTTTCTCAAAATTTGCCAATCTCTCTTCCATGCTTTTAGCTTTGCTTCTAGTGAAGTAAGAGTGTTGAATCTGTGGGTTTGTATGTCTCAGAATTACTGTGATAATAATTCTTTAAGAAATTAAAATTGTAGTAAAAATGATGTAGTATGATACAACATGATACGAATGCAAATGAGAAAAATATGATGTACATGTAAGACACATATTATATTAGTATCACAATATATTTTACACAAAATGTGTTGATTTCAGTACAAGTTTTAAAAGGAAACTTGCATTAGAACAAGTTTCTTTACATAAGGTTGGCCTGTTTCACATATACTACTTGGCCTTAACACCCAGAATCTTGATCTTCATGAAGAGCCATGCAAGCTTCTTGCCCCGATTAGATTCTGATTCAGTTTGAAGGCTTAGAACATCAGCCTGAATGGTTAGAGTCTGGAGGTGCTCTACTACTCTTGTACTTGGACGAGAGCCTCTGTCATAACACGGTCTCTATCCTGGACTTGATCCCGAGATTGTTGTAGTCGTGCCTCTCAACGATGATCATTCAACTTTTGAACTTCTTTAAAATTATTAATTTACCATTGGTAAGTCTGCAAAGTTATTTCTAATTCCTCGACTTGTTTCGTCAAAGCCTCGTTCTCCTCTCTACTTGCTTTTAATGCAGCTACGGAGTCTCGATTACGAGACCTCTATGGGGAGTTTTCTAGCTCAATAATTCGGCCCCTCAGGTTTATATTCTCAGTTCTACTTCTATTTGGATTTTAAGCTTTTATTTGGTAGATTCTTTTTCGAGATCGGCATATTTTGCTGATGCACAGAGCTTTTTGTAATCACCCCGTAGACCGCTCAAGTTTTCTTCAGCTTTACTTTTTCCCTTCTTCAGCCTTTCAATCTCTTGTTCCCGAGACTGCATACCGAACTTCAACTGGTTCCTTTTGTTTTCTAACCTTGACAGCTGGCTTTTCATCACGTAGTACTTCTTTTCAAAATCATGCTTCGCGATTTCCATTTCAGAGGGATCAACCTACAAATGCTCCTCCACTGGTATATTATTTTCTGGATTTGGTAAAGGGACGTCGTCATTAATCTTTCTGCTTCTCCACCGTCGATACTCTAGCGTAACTCTAGGCTTTTCATCGAACGGCTCCATCTTGCAAATGTGCTTCCACGCCTTAGTGATCATGGAAACAATTTTCTTGTAGTCTTTACCCTTGTATGGAAATTCACAGGTAGCAAGCCTTCTTGTTGCCAGGATGAACTGTCTCGACATGTATTGTGTAACACTCTGGTTTTAATTAGCTTAAAATGTGGAAGCAAAATAAAAAGAAGAAAGAAGAAAAAAAAGGTTTTATGGTTGTAGGGGTTTGAACCCACACCCCCTAACATGGTGGATAAAGGTCTTGGCCATTAAGGCCAAGACCATTCTTGCTCTAAGTCTGACTCGGGTTTATTTTAGATCATACTTATTGAGTATATTCAAAAAATAATAATAAAATTTGACCTATCCACATCTCCTGGCAACCGTCCCTTGCCCGATCTGCCCTCATCGTCGCACTGTGGCCATCACCGTCGGCATCACTAGAAGCGTCATGATGTCTCGACCTCATCCCTGGCCTCCACACGCGTAACCGAGCTATTTTTCGCCGATAAAACTCGTTTGAGGTTTCAGCCAAAACCCTCAAATCACCGCCTTTGTATCTTGCATTTTCTGGCCTCGCCCGCCGTCCATTCACGACACAGCCACCAGATCCTAGCTCCTGACGAGGTGACGAGAAAAACCCAATCGGTCGATCATTCATCCGACGTCGGGAAGGGCCTTATCGGAGCTACACCGTTTTCGATCATTTCCCCCCATTTTGGTTAAATCTGGTATATTTTCCGGCTTGTTTCGTGTTATTGATGTTTGGGTTGGATTATTAAGCTGACGAGCTCTTGTTTTTCCGGTAGAACTGTGGCATTTGGTGTCTTCGACGATCGCCCGGCGGTTTGATATCTGGGTAAGTGAATCGGTCTAAAACAGTTAAACCGGTTCGACCCGAACCGATCTGGACCAATAATCCGAGTCAACTTAGTGAGCTAACTCGTCCGAGTCAACTCAGTGAGCCTACACGTTCGAGTCAACTCAATTGACCAGTTGACTAATGATGTCTGCAGTCAATGTTGGCGTCAGCGTTGACCGTTGACCAAAAAGTCAACTTTTTAGAAAACCCTTATTTTACGTTTTTCGACGTCTTGAGTTCGTTTTTAAAGTTCGTTTCACAAAATTCTAACCTGAAAGCCTGAATCTGACCTTGAACCCGAACTTGTTTATGCATTTAATTGTTCAGTTTAAAGGCAATATGATTAGGGATTGATTATGGGTTATGTTTAATTGAAGGTATTAACATATCTTCACATTCGAGATGTTGAGGACGTCAAATTTGGGTTCGAGGGTGTTCGGATGTTGTCTCAAGGGTCGACTGATATAACAAGGATTCAAGGTAATACTTTACTACCTTATGTGTGTTTTTGGAACATGTTGGAAATTGGTTAATGCATGAGTAATTTTATCGACCATTGTTTATTTCCAAATTCGTACTGTCAACGGTAAAACGATAATAAACCAGTTAAGACCGACCAACTCGAATATGAAATTGAAGACTGGTAAGGAAATCCAAGTTCAATGAATAATTAGTAAGGCAGTTAATCTCCAAACTCGATTAATGGTGTTAAAGGATTCAACGACATAAGTATTTGGTTATGAACTTCGAAATTGCCCTTGAGATATAAGAATGACTAAAATACCCCTGGAAATAAAAGTGATCATGAGATTTATACTAGATCTGGTAGGGCAACTGATTCATCTGAAAACTTCAAAAAGATTACTTGGAACGTTACGGTAACAAGACTTGGACTTTCGAGATTGTAAAGCACATGGGTTTGCTAAAATTCTAAATAAATCACCAAAGATAAATTTACAAAAAATATATATGTATGCCTAAATTAATCAATGTGGCGTAAAAGACTGACTTGATTGGAAATGACTAAAAAGGATGGGAAATACTGTTAAGACTGAATTGGTCGGAATGACTGTAATGACCAAAACACTGAAATATCCCAGGGCATAATTATCAAACGACCGAAACGTTGGCTATGCCCTCGAGATTTAGAACGAATGAGTTGTTGAAAGGACCGAAAGGCTCTGAATAATTGAAACACCTCCGGGCATCAAAGTGTCTAAAATACCTTTGAATGCTAAATGACTAAAAATACCTCTAACTTGGAATAAGAAATCCCAATAAATCCAAACAAATGTAATGGCTCTAAAAGTGGTAAAATACGACCAGTGTTTGTTGGTCGTTTCTGATACTAGGGTGATATTGGGAGAATATCATTTGAGGGCATGTTCATTTTATTTGGAGAAAGTGTATAGTTAATAGTAAGAGAGATTTATTCTCCAGAGGTACATTTGATGCTATGAGCTGAGTTCGGGTGTGATGCACATGTTCGAATGCTTGGAAAAGTATCGTTTGATTCTCTGTCCGATTTTTCATACTGCGTTCAGTGATTGGTGGGTGAAGGCGAAATATTTTTGTTATCCAAAGTAGTCAGTTATGAGAAATGAATGCTTAAGGTGTACCTATCTGGTTAAATAATAAGCATTGTGTTGATGGATTTCGATTAGTTCAAAGGGACTCAGAATCCTGTTGAGCAACTAGAATTCTTGAATTCTACACATCATCGTTTATACCTTGTTGGCTTAAATTACCCCTGAAGGTTAAAATGACCATAATGTCCTCATAGGCTTTAATAATTATATCGCTCACGATATATTTGAAATCTCAATGATCCCGATGTATCAACTTCTGAATGTCTAGTCTGAGCTGTTAGAATCGAGCCCCCTTTTCATAGGAACCTTATTCTGAAATCAGTCCAAAATTGTCAGATGTTCAATGTTCTCTTTCTGATAATTACCAATTCCGAGGAAAAAATTTAACCTTATTGAGTGTTTCATGTGTCCACGAATATTTCCTCCGCTGTGAAACAAGACTGTTTGCTCTGAATTAAAAGTATGACTTTGTTATCCGTATTGAAAGATCAATTTCTGGCTTCTGTCTTCTGATATAAATATATCTGATGCATGTTTTTTCGATATTACTATTTATTGGATAAACCAATTCTATCTGGGGTATACTACATGGGGTTTGATTAAAGTTGTGTAGGCTCAGCGCTGGTAAGTCCTTCTAGACCAAAGCTCATACGCCCAATGGGCCTATGGTAAGTCTTTCTGTAAGCTCATATGCCCAATGTGCCTAGGGTAAGTCTTTCTGTAAGCTCCTATGCCCAGTGGGCTTAGGGTAAGTCTTTCTGGATACTATTATGGGATATTGTATATCGGTGTATGGTTGAAGGGTAGTTAAGTAATTAAATAAAACTTTCCGTTCCCTTCTCTAATCCTACCTTACTGAATTAATTTACTAAAGTCTGAACTCTTTGTATGCTCCCAAGCTACGCCTAATGAAACACAAAACATCATGGTTCCACTTCTGTAATCTATCTCTCTCCTGTTTATCCGAGCCGTAGGCTTTTTGACAGTATTCAGGTGATTCGATTAAAAACAACCTTGCTACCTTCAAGTGAATCGTTGATACGAATATCGAGTTATAATTGGAGTCTATTGTTGCCCGAAACATCATGTCAGTGTTATGTTTGCCATATATCTGCTTATGCCTTTAGCATCTCTTGGTAGTTTTATATTACTGAGCTTTCCCAAGCTCACGTTGTTTTTACCATCGCAGGTTAAAAGAATTTGATCTTGGTGCAGTGACAACATCGGTATTGGAGTTCCATTGGGTTTTGCTTGTGGAGGACGGTACTGATACAATTAGTGGGCATGTATGTCGTATCTTATATTGTGTAAGAGTCTGTAATATGCTTTCAGATTTTTGTTTCTTAATTTTCTGTAAGGATGTTCTGACAAAGTTTTTTTTACTTAACGGTTTCAAATGTATTAGAAAGACAATAGTTTTTATATGAGTTTTACTGTGGGTCGCTCTCGTGGCCCAAAAGCGGCCTCCTAGAACTCGATGAAACGCTTAAACGGGTTTAGGGGGTTACATATTGCCTGGATACTAGTAACGGATTATATCCAGTTCCATCCCATATTTCTAGTAGAGGGACCCAGTCATAGTCTCCAGATTTGTATATAATATTGTCAGGGAAAAATCATTTTTCAGACAATATTAGAAAATTCAACTTTATTGGGAAAAAACTCTCTAAATTAAAAAATAATTTATAAAAAGCATGCTTTGTTTATATGTTTACGTGACTTTGACCACGTGTTAAATCAATCAATACAAGGATATCATTTAGATAAATAATAAAATAATGCCAATTCGATAATTAATTTTTAGATGGATATTTTTTGGATAAAAAACTCAGTTTTATAATATAAATATAAATTGAATACATGTAATTAAACTGTTAATTAAAATAAATTAACAATTAAACATAACTAAAATATTAGTAAACAAAGAAACATAATTAAATGAACTCTAACAAGTAGTCTTAATGAAAAAATAGATAATGTTCATTTTAAAAGACTCGAATTCAATTACTTTGTTTACAAGGTATGTGTACTTTGTCAAAAGATTAAGAATATATATAAACAAATATAATTTTAAATCTTTAGACTATTAAAAATAAAAACAGAATCAAACGAAAATGTTGAGTAAATAAAATGATATTTGCACAAATGATGTTGAATTAGGGCTAAATTTAGAAAGTAAAGAGGATAAGAAGATATGAGTTTATTATTTCAATTATGAATCAGATGTCCAAACAGGCCCACAGGCATTACAATATATACAAAAAACTGTAACTGTTTGTGAACGGCCCACCTGACTCACTAACAAACCTGGCCCACTCCTAACGGTCTTAACTAATATTGTTAACAAAGGAGAACACTAAATTGGATTTGTTTTATATCTCAACGAGGAAAAAAAAGATATATATACTGTATACATCTGAAGTGTTAATGCAAAAGAAAAACTAGTAAAGATATTTTATAGGAGGGTAAACTATCATTATTAATTGGGTAAATTACACCAGTGATAATAGAACTAATTGAGGATTCTTATTTTGACCATCGAATTAACGAACTCATCAATCAGACCACTGAACTTATTAAATTGATCTATTTTGATCACCACCGTTAAAAAACTAACGAGGGGGTGACGTGGCAGTTAACGAAAATTTATAAGATTACACATTTAATTTCTATTATTTACCTATTATATCAATTTAGTCATAATTTTAATTTAATTAAATAAAATTAACTAACCAACCAAATGACGACACGTGTTCATCTATTTTTAAGTTTTAATTTATTTAATTTAATAGATTTAATAAACCCATCTGGTTGGTTGATTAAATCTATTAAATTAAAACTAAAAAATAGATGGAACACATGTCGTCATTTGGTTGGTTAATTAATTTTATTTAATTAAATTAAAATTAAGACCAAATTGATATAATAGGTAAATAATAGAGATTAAATGTATACTTTTATAAATTTTGTTAACTGCCACATCACCCCGTTAGTTTTTTAACGGCAATGGTCAGAATAGGACAATTTAATAAGTTCAGTAGTTTGATTGACGAGTTCGTTAATTCGGTGGTTAAAATAAGAATCCTCAATTAGTTCAATAGTCACTGTTGTAGTTTACCATTATTAATTACATAATTATTTTCGCTTTCTTTTATCACTAAATAATTATTTTTTATAAAATCATCAGTCACTGATATTATTTTCACTTTTCTGATCACTGAATTATTAGTTTTTTTAAAAGCTTTAATGACATGTGATCAAAATAGAACAAAAACATAACATTAGTGGTTATTTTGCTAAAAATAATAGTTTGATGACCAAAACAAGAAAGCTATAATAGTTTAATAACCAATGGTGTTGTTTACCCTTTATAGAATTGAATCTAATTGGCTCACACGAGTACAAAGAGTTGCAACTTTACATTGCCAGAAATCAAGCACACAGCATTCATGCATGTAATCAAGGCAAAATCAATGGAGATTTCCAAGCTACTAAAGAACATTTTTTTTTTTGAAAAAAGCACACACTCGGTCCAAATTATATCATATGCTATAAAGAACGTCTGTATATATCACCCTAAAACCAGGACGAACCTCAACTTTCATAGCACTTTCTATAAATTTCAGCATATAAACAAAATTACATTCGAATCTAAAGTTCCTGTGAAGTAAAGTCCTACAGTATGATGCTGTTGCCAAAACTAGAACTAATACCGGTTCAACAACTATCAGGACTCAAATCAGTTGAATCTGTCAGCAATTTCAACCGAATCTGAATAACTCGAAAGGATGAGCAGAGTCATAGCCATGATTGCAGCAGAAATCGCGCCTTGATTCACCGTTCAACAACAGAAATATCATCAACTTCAGCTAAATCTAACACAACTTTTAAACCAAATCTCATATTAATATGTGGAAATACACATTGTTGGATTCAAGCAAATGCATGGGAAACAAATATGAACGATTCAAGCATATGAAAGAAACAAGATCTGGGAATTAGCGAAACATGAAGTACTATGAACCGGTTACACACATATGTCACTGATAGGGTCAATTGAAGATAATCTGAAGTTGCCGTTAACATGTCTTTTGAAAAGAAAGAACATTTTGCCGATCTAACAAATTTTCTATGTAATTCATCGTTTATTAGGTCAGAAGCACATTCATGTATCCAACATCTGTTTGTTTAATTTCACCCTGTTCAAAAGAAAAAAAGGCATTTTCCTTGCAAATCCTATGAGAGGACATCCAAATAGACATGGAGCAAAAAAAGTCAACTTTCAACATCAAATCAGAAGGAGATTATAGACTTTCACCTAATGCTCAAATAATTTAATCAAAATGAAAATTTCATGAATTCCCAGTTTAACTTCTAAGAAAACAATAAATCATTGATTTGAAAACAGAGTTATAAATCCACGATTTTGTTTTGTTGCAGATCCTATTGAAATTACTAGTATTTATAATATTTACCAAATCAACTCCACTAAATAGTTAGTCTATTGAAGATAATAGGCTTAACTACAAAATAATTGACCAAACTATATTTTTTTTTTTTTGCAATAGGTGTCTAAAGTTCTATTTTTGGCTGAAATAAATGCCTAAAGTTTTATATTTAGCTTGTTTTAAAGTCAATCGTGGCACTTACTTTGAAGAAAAACTTTAAGCACCTATTTTAGAGAAAAAAAAAAGCTTTAGGCACCTATCTCAAAAAATGAGTATAGTTTGGGCTTTTTTTTTTTTTTGTAGTTAACCCCAAGATAATATTACCAACGGTATATGAACAGAAAAAAAAGGTAATGTGGGTAGTTAGAAGACTGTAAATAGTTGAAGGAAAATGACAGTTGCCATGAATTCAATTAGTTCTAAACATAAATGTTGTACCTAATTCAAAAGAATTCCCTACAGGTTTCTTCTACCTAACCAAACCTTAGAACTCATTAACAATGAATGAGTTCAACTAAAGAAGAGATTTGCCAAAGGGAATAAGAGAATCTTGTCAGTCCCTTTCAAGCATGAAAAGCCCCAGAATTTGGTCAAAAGTACTACACAAAACCATCCTTTAATCCCCACTAACCCCCCCCCCTCCCTTAAAATCCCCACCTACCAACACCAACATCATTGCTCCATCATAAAAGTAAATCTCTATTATCATTCACATGCAAAACCATAAAGAGAATCATAAAGCAAACAACTTTCACATTTAAAACTATCAAAAGAAGGAACCAATATGTTTCTTTAATTCAATGAAAAACCATACCTTTGTTGCTCTGTTTTGTTCTACCATGGACCCTCATCCGCAGGGTAATCAAATGGGACTTCGGTAACGGTCGAGGAATCCTGTAGATCCGGGTGTATGAACCCGTACTTTCTCAAAACCTGATTATCGGCAAAGTTCAAAGCTTTCACCATCCCGTTCCAGCATGATTCCCCGGCATAAATCTTATTGTGGTCCCCACTACAAGGTTGACATCCCGTGAAATGCGTGATGAATGGTCTCCTCCAACTCCCCCTCCCATTCCCGGCTTCCTTCAAGAACCCTTCTCTAAACGCACCGTATTGCTCGCTCACTTTCTCGGCATGTCTCCTCCTCAGCTTCGGCACCCCTCTCTCAATCTCCAAATACCTCTCCGTGGTGTTTTCGTACCCTCCGATGATCTCAACCCAGTACCCTTCGAAATAAAACTCGCCTTCCAAATATATATGGTCGTAATACTTCTCTTTTTCTTTGTACAACAAATAAATCAGAGCCGATTGATCATCTGATTCGGGGAAAAGCTTGTCTTTGAACGTTGATCGTTGAATCTGGCCCCACTTTTTGTAGTCCTTGCTCATCGGACCCATGTTGGACCAAGTGTTGATCAAATCCATAGACCACTGGCAGTTCCTGATCAAGAAAACCCCGGCATTCAAACTGGTCCAACTTTTAGTGTTGTAAATCAACTTTGGCCAACCGTGAACCACCAAGTTATGGTTTTTATACCTTTCCAAAGGTAACTTGAACTCCATGTCTGTAAACAAGGCGTCCGAGTCAACCCACCAGATCCACTCGGCTTCAGGGTGAGCCAACATGGCTGCTTTAATGACCGGTAACTTGGCCCAATAAGAACCCATACTGGGGTGTAATAACAAGTTGTTGTAAAAGATGTCGTAGCCATGGATTCTACAGTAATCCACCTTGTTCTTGAAAAAACGCAAGAGTAAATGATCGCCGATGGGGTTCTTACATGGTTTTGTTTGGGACCCGGTTACCAGAACGACTCTTTCACTTGCTCCGGCGGCGAACGAAGGGTGACGCTTTAACCACTCTTTGCGTTTTTCGTCCCAATCTTTCACCGGCTTTTCTATGGAGTAACTCATCTCTGGATCGTCATAAAAGGTGGGGTATTTCGGGTCGGACTTCAAATTAACTCCGAACCCACTTTCCTTGCAGGTAGACGATGGGTCGGTAATGGAGGAGCCGACGTTAAGAGTCGGAGTCAAAAACGACCAAAATGAGCATACTAACAGGACAGCTAGAAAAACACCACCGCAGTAAAGAGAAGCATCAGAGAAACACCAGAACGACCGGTTTCGAAGCTTGGCCATGGGAGAAAACTGCGAATGAGATAGCCCAGGAGACACCATTTTCTTTTAGGAAATAAGTTTTTCTTTTAATTTTGGAGGTTTTCAAGGAGATTTATTTCTAAAATTTGATTGGAACAAGAGAGTGGACTGACAACGTTTTAAGTGACTTTGCTGTACTTAACTGTGTTTGGTTTTAAAAGTGAAGTGGCGTCGGTTTTGGTGCGCCAATATGCTAAAATACGCGGTCTAGGGAAACGGAGATTAATGAGGTAATAGGGGCGTGAACTACGGTTGGAGAACACGTGGGATATTGACACGTGTATTTGATTACCGACAGCTGTGGACTAAAGTCTAAACTGGTATTATTTACGTTTTGGACTTTTTAATTTACGACGCCAATTTCCCGTTATTTCCGTTTAAACTGATTGTTATTTATTTTTTAAAAAATATTAATAAAACAAAAAAATGTTTCATTAACGAGTACTTTTAGAATTTTTTAAAGTTCATTGAGTTTTTCTAATAATTGGAGGAGGGGATAGAATTTGAACTTTAAATAAAGAGAGGTTAAATGTCACTTAATTATATAATTACCGAGACGATCAATTAGACTACCTAAATTTTTGGGTTTAATGCCATTTTTAGTTGTTTTTTTTAAGTTAATTGAGTTTTTCTAATAATTTGTCAATTAAGATTTAATTCTTTCATTGTGGTTGAAAAATATCTTTGGAATCAAAATCTTTTTGACATGATAAACAATAATAAAGAACAATATAGTTTTGAGATGAAAATTTAAACATAAAATTAAAATGAAGTGTGTTTTGTTTTTTCAAAACGTATTTTTGGATATAAAATTATTAAATATCATTTTAGCATTTAAATTGTGTCATCTTTTTTGGTCTTTAAATATTTTTTTGTCAAAATGAATCAACACGGACTTATAAAACTGATGTCAACTATTTTGTCTTTTTATATTTTTACATTTTCAGTTTTTTATACATTTTATAAATTTTAACAATTTTAAAATATATTTTTAATATTAATATATATATATTAACATTTTAAATTAATTTGAAATATTTTTATTAGTTTTAAGTATTTTTTTAATTTTTATGTAAAATAACAAAATAATTGATGCTAACATTAGTAAAGAAAATAAAATAGTTGTTGTTACTTTCAATAAACATGTTATTTTTTTTATCTGTTCGTTCAAAAAAATCGACATTTCATAATCAAACTAATAAGAATAAATATAAGGATTAAAATATTTTAAAAAAAATAAGGGTCAAAATATCATTAAACTAACACTTTTAGATAAGGGTTTAGCTAACAAATATTTTCACAGTAATTAACAGTTAATATAAGTTATGTTTGGTAAATAGTTTTTTGAGCTCAAATTAAAGGTGTAAAGTATTTTTAGAGGTTTAACCAGTCAAATCTGTTAATTTAGATGTTTAGTAAACAGAGGATTATAATAGCAGATTGGGGTGAAACCTCCTATTTTGAAAATACTTCTTTTATGAGTTAAAAGACTTGTAAAAACTATTTTATCTTTGATAACTATAAAAAATTTATCTAAATAACATGAATTTGATTAACTAATAAAATTTTTAAAAAATAATTTCTTAAAAATAAATTAATATATAAATTAGTAAATACATATAAATTTAATAATTAATAAAATTATATTCAAAATATAATTTCATAGATAAGAAATTAATTTATACATCTAAATTTAATAAGTATTAAAATTATATTAAAAAGATAATTTCACAAATAAAAAATTAATATGTACATCCTCATATATGTTCAGTAATGATATTAAAAAAATTAATTTTTATAATCTAATTAATATTAATATATACGAAAGGTTAATAATTAATAAATTATTCAAACAAGTATCAAATATAATCATGTCATTATATGTCATTTTATTTGTTCAAATAGCTATCAGCTATTAGTTAATTCTACCAAATACTTTTATACAATCAGCAAATGTAATATGTTAGTCAAATCGGCTAATGCTACCAGCTATCAGCTAACTGTCAAACTGGGTCATAGTAAGGGATAACTTTAATTTTTTTTGAAGCCGCTAGTTTTATTAAACGACAAAATATACAAAATTACAATAAGGGTTTACAACTGTATCGTAAACAAAATATATAATTTGGACATTTTCTTAAAACTAGCCCACTTTAGATTATACATACATGAAAAAGGTTAAAAATACATTTAAAAGACTCAAAAGAAAAATATATACGAACAAATCCGACTACATCGGCAAACAAACTATAAAAAAAGATTAAATTGTTGAAAGACCATCGAAAATCGCAAATCAAAACCAAGCGTCATGAGAAATTTTCTGCAAAAATAAATTGTGTATCTAAATTTAATTCGAAAGAGGAAAGAAGAGCGCGAGATTTGAGAACACATTTATTTTGTGTCACATATATAATAATATAGTAAGGAATAACTTTAATATTAAGTAATAAATGAGATGAACTAAAATATGCGCCAAATGGGTTGAAGAAGGGCGCGAGATTTGATAACGCATTTATTTTCCATGTTTTGTTTACCAAAGTTTATTGCACGTTAAAATGAATCTACTACTACTAGTGCTGGCTGGACCCAAATCCAACTAAAATATCATTTAGTAGTATTTATAAAACGGAAATTGGGACGATAATAATATAATTTACATACAATTGTTGCATATATTAAGGACAAATCTAGAATTAGAGATTGAGCGGATAAAATATATTTGTATGAAAGTATCTGGATATTCATATGTTTTCTATATATAAGAGGTAAACAATTGTGCATGGGGCTCTCCCATTTAAAATATGCCTATGTTCCTTATAGATACGATGAAAAAACCTCATATTTAATGACTATTTTGTTATAATTCAATAAGTTTAATAATTGTTTTGTAATTTTTAAAACTTTAATGACTAATTATTTCATTTTTACTTAGTTTAATTTTCATTTTTTTACTTTACCCATTGTTTTTGGTTACTTCTACATCATATAATTTATCAACTCAAAACTTGGCAACTTGATCATTTTTAATAATTTACTCATACCTATATTGTTTTTAAATGTGTGAGTAAATATAGTGTTATAAGTCAATTGGCATCAACTTAATATAGAATTCATAGGAGGACCTTTGTGGAGTTTGTGGGAGCCTTGACTCTCAAAGTTAAAAAATCTCATATTTAGTCATTTAAATTTTTAAAAAATTTAATCGGCCCCTTCAAAAATTTTATAATTTATTATTATATTTCAAAAATTTTAAATGATTTTAATTAAACTCTCCTAAAATTTTTAAAAGTCTTGATAAGTCTCAATTTTTAGTTAAAACCCTTACATTTTAAAGAAAATTTTAAATTAAACCATTCAAAATCTTTGAAAATTTTAATTTAAACTTCTAAAATATTTAAAAATTTTATATAGGCCATCTCAAACTGATTTGTCAAGATCCGCTCATGATAAAATTATTAATTATCTTTATTTTTAATATAAAAAATATTATTGTAAAGGTGTTTATGTATTTCCATACTCGTATATAATAATCATTAGTTAAGAAGACTAAATAGTTTTGCATACAAACCTTTCACCACTTCACCTATAATCATTTGTTGGTTTTATTTTATTAAATATATATTTTTGCATGTTTTTTTTTGTTCTTAAAGTGTTTGGTTAAGCAAGGACGACGTCAAATATATGATGAGAAAAATCTACTCGAAAGATATTAAATGTTTAAATATACTTGATCTCACATTTTTCTTATGTTACACCAACAACAAATTTTACTGAACTGAATTCAACCAATTGTATTACTAAAATTTTAAGATAATCTTACCTCAATCTAAGTAAATTTATTGCATATTATAAAGTCAAAATTTCTACAAATCATGTCACATAAGTGCTGAGATAACAAAATTGTTCCTAAAAGTTTGAAGGTTTTAGTGTTTTTAAGAAACTGAAGGGTAAAAAAGTAAAAGTAAAAATAAAATTAAAATATTTATTAACTTGCCTAATGATGTTTTGCATAGAAAATTTAAAAATATAAAATGATAAAATAATTGAGATGAGGAAACTAGTATTATTATATAATATAGTCTTGTATTTAATATTACAAAACATTCAAATTCTAACTTCACAGACAGTGTATTGTAAGTGCTTTCAGCAGACTGGTTCAGTGACGGGTTAGACAAACAAATGATCCTATATAATCACTTTAAAAAATTCTCAACTTGCTTTCGTAGCTCAGTTGGTTAGAGCACCCGTTTAGTAAGCGGGAGGTCTTGAGTTCGACTCTCAACGAAAGCATTGTGTTTTCTTTTTTCTATCCTTCTTCTTTTACATTGTCTGCCACAGCCTGCTCACACTTACTGTGCTATTTCCATTTTCATAGCTTATGATTATGCCCAGCAACGTCGAATTTCCCTTGTTGCATACACCAAAGCTCCAACACCATACAATATTCCCATCAAAACATCGTACCGGGCGTATGAAAGTTTCGGAACTCTGGTAAGAACGAAAACATGATTGCTGCAACTCCGAGGATGGTTATGAATCCCAAGTAGAGGTCTAAAAGGAATGGATCACATATGAAAGAGTGATACACGGATGGACAGAGTGAAGTTTTTTTTTTTTTAATAGGGAAGGAAGTTGAAATAAGAGTAGCAATGCCGGCATAGTCTAGCCTTCGAACGATATACAATATGCCCTCAGAGTGGCACGACAAGAGGCGGCAAGCGCTGCTAGCTAATAGGCAAAACATTGCTCCGCCCAAGAAGGCAAAAACGACCATCGAGTTATCGGTCTAGCCATAAATGGTGGTATTATGTTTTCCACATCCTCCTTCATACTTCTCTGCAGGCACAAATAATGAATGTGGCAGCATCTTAATTCTTAACATAAGTTAATGAGACAGCAATGACCAAAACCTTAAATTCATGATCATATAATGAAAAACAACCAGACAAGGCGTTGCATCTTAAAACATTACATAATTTAACGTTTTAAGAACACATCAAAACAATAAAATGTTACCAAAAGACATACACTGGATTGATTCCAAGTGGAGAAATGGTCAGGTAAACAATTATAAAGAAGTTAACAGACAATGAAGAGTGGCGAGTCGGAGAATAGTCTTTTAACTCATTGTTGAGTCTGCAAATCAGACATATTCGGTAACGAAGTCAGGCATGTTATGAGTTCGGAATGCAATTTGTGCAAAATCAGCATTTCTCAATATATCACGAATGTCAACAACGTTTGGAATCTTCATGGTACAAACAAGTGACAACATGGTTCATTGTCCAAACATAAAACAAGAATTAGAGCCCAGGTATCAACAGTTAGGGTGATGGGTTGTGGTCAAACTCAAACGCCAAGAGAAGCTTCCTTTGTCGCATCTTAATTCCTCATAAAATACGAGCTGTCTGCTTTACTTGTGTGTATCCATGATCCTTCGTTTTGTTGCCACACTTTCTTTCTCCATTTTATGTCCCTCGACCCCACAGGGATAATAAGTATTTCATACAATCTTTTTTATTACATAAAATTTAAAAGGAATGAAGTTGAAATCTTAAAAATACGTTGGAAATAGGTTGAGTTCGATTTTAAATCTGTAATTGAATTGGACTTGTTTTCTTGCTGATATTATTTAAGAGATTAACATTCGATGTTTGGTGTTGGATTAATGAAATACCTCTTTAAAACATAGAGTTAGATATGATCATAAATTGTCAACAATTTATGGTTAAAAGTTCTCATTTAACACCCTCTTTGTCCCTTAGGTTGTGAATTTGATACCGGTTAGGAGCAAATTTTCCCTTTCTCCAGTAAGAATTGTTAAAGAAAAATATATGAAGATAAATTATTAATAATATATTTAAATAAATTTAATTTTAAAATTTTATGTTGATGTGTGATTGTTTAATTTATTAACCCTACATAAAATTATATAAGGTCAATACGTCAAATATTAATCCAAATATATATCATTGATTTTGGATTTTCGTTGAAAATTACAAGTTAATTGTGTTAGGAAAATGTATATTATTTGTTTGTACATAAAATAATTTGCACATATATTTTTAATAAGTATCTACCTTACAGCAAATTAATAATACGTACCATGCATGAAATAAGAACTTTAAATTGAAAAGGCTTCCTCGTTAATTAAAAATCAGTTTCCCATAGAAAAAAAAAACACCCAAAAAAACACCAGATAACAGTACACTGCAATAAGAATTACATACAATTACAAACCAAATAACACTTATTTGACAGTGATTCAACATGCCTGAATTGATCATATTCTTTGTTGCTAATTGCCAATCTAATATTCTGCACTACTTAGCAGTTTCCTTGGAGAGCAGCCTCCAGCACACCAATAGGGCTTGTTGGCATTACCTCCAACCTACACCTTTTCCCTTCAATCACCTTGTAAATCCTTTTCACCATTTCCTGCATTCTTTCTTAATAAATCACTCTGTTTTCTTTACATTCTGGATTATAGCTTCAAACATATATACATACATATATTTGAATTGGGTCTTACAGTGTTGTTTACTTGGTTCAGTCTATTGTGTAAGCGCCCCAAAGTCTGATCATCAACGCTGTGATTAGTGAGCCACAGTGCCACAGCTGCAGCAATTGCTGATGGAGGATAATCCAAGGAATCAATGGCTGCTAAAATGACAAGCAAAAACCATGATCAGAGAAAGGAAAGGGAAAAATAATCCTTTAAGCAGCTGACAAGGGATTTACCTTTACATGTATTAACAATGAGATCAGATGCAGAAGAAAATAGGTGACAAAGGCTGTTTTGAGGTTGGGACTTTGAAATCTTTGCAATGAAATAATGTACGAAGTCGAAAGGAGTAATGGTTCGCAACCGCCATTTCAGAGTTTTCATCACTAAAAGCTCCATTCTCTGGACTGTTTTGGGCTTAAACAAGAATCTGGGTTTTATTATTTGCAAGTCTAGCAGAAAGGGAACGCTTGTTTCCTCCATTTTTGCTGCTAGAGAAAGGCATGATACTGATAAAAGCTGCATTGCCCAACCTTTCCCTTGCTAAACATTAATATACAGAAAAAGCCAACCAAATCAGTGGACTAAACTAAAAAATAACATTTTAAACTCATTTCGTACAAACATAATTTACCGGCAAAGCTCGAGTCGAAAGGAATCGATCCATGTAGTTGATGGAAAGATAAGCAATTTCAGGCCTAAACCTGTACAAGCAGTGAACCTGAAATTTGTTCAAACATATGGATTATGACAACTGACACTAGTAACACAAACAAGACGAAGCAAAAAATAAAAAATAAAACTGGGTGCTGTGCGTTGTACCTTTAACATCCATTGGATTGCTTCTTGACGAGCTCTAACAATATCATTAGGCAGATCATGGAACCTTGACGAAAGAAGCTTGGATTCCGGCATTCGGTCGACCTCGGAATCAAACAAATTACTTAAAGAATCATCGTCATTGTCGACGAAGCAATGATCTGAAGCATTATCTCCATCGGCTTCCCAGGAGACAACCTCAGCTTCATTGCAGTACAAATTGGGAAGAGTTGAATGGTTTAGCGACACTGCCATTGGAAATTTTGTTTGTGGTGGTGAATCAACGGAAACCTTGTGTTTTCAAGTAATAGTTGATGAGATTTTATTCAGTGAAGAAAGTGTAGGCGTGGGACCTTTGGGAGAGTTGTGCATGAAACTTCGTCCGGAGTTGATCCAAATAGAGTAGGGCCAAGGGCTGGTGCTGGAATATTTGGAAGACTAATGATTACTTACTTGTTTTCGCCATTTATTTGGTATCTCAATACTGATTTTGCATCACTATATTTCAGATACTTTCTGTGCTACATCTTTATCATAATTCTTGACCTTCTCTTATCTTTACTGCAATCACTGTCCTTTTATTTTTTTCCCACTTTCAAAGTCCAAAACGGAAACAAATATTTATGTAAACTCTGATCAGCTTAAGTAAAGTAAAACCTGATGAAGATACTGCTAAATCAAAAACTCAATTTTTACGTGATCCCTTCGTTGTCACTTTTACTGTGAAGTAAATGACCCCTCCCGTGAACATAAAAGTTTAGGTGAAAAGGCATAATCGTATTGAGGTATGCCTCAATATTTGGAGACAACTAAGCAAGGAAAACAGCAAACGTTTTGAAGGGAAGTTTTGGCGTTCACTAGCAATATTTTTTAGAAGAATTAAACCTGTAGGTCATTTTTTTTTGAACAATTTTTATTTAAAAGAGAGGAAGAAAAAATTTATTTTCATTGGATCTAGAACTTGCAACTTTAAAGGGAATATGTCAACTGAGAACTTTTAACAATTAACCACATGCTTTAGAATTTGTTGACTATAAGTCATTTTTTCTATTAGTCTAGTATTGTTCTTAAGTTGCAAATTTAATGTATGTTCTCCGATTTGATATGTTTAATGCGTATAATTTTTGTGTTTAAAAATTTAAATCTTGAGTAAACATATTTGGTCGGTTGGCTAAGTTGTCTATTTTTGTTCTTTATATCCCTTTAGGTCATGGGTTCTAAACTCATTAGAAATATACTCTTTCTTTTTTCTAAATTTTTCCTTTTTTCTTCCTTTTAAATGAATTAAAATTTATCAAAAAAAATCTCAACTCAGACAGTAGCCTTTAAATTCATTAACTACAATAACATAGTTTTTTATTAGTATTATGTGAAAACGGTAAGATGACGTAACATTGCACTTGTAATTATGCGCAGAGACCAAGTTTAGGTAGGCATATTTCTCTTTGTTTAATCTCTCTAAAAAACGTATCCTCTCTCATCTTTCTAGAAAAAAGTTTATTTTTTTTAAGTCCTTTGGCGATCAATCGTTGCTTTCTTTCGGCAAATGACTTCTCACCTTTTATTTTTTTTCTTTTTGTTATCTTTTTTAAATTTTTTTCTTTTTCAAAGTAATGTTTCGACGTACTTGTTTAACCTGCTCGTTTTCCAGCGACCTTGACTTTGCTTCTAGCCCGCTTTGTGAGGTGGATCACGAAAGAAGATGCGCAGGAGAGTCTTTTCTTCCTTTCTCATCGTTATGTTCTCTTTAGTCACAGTGATGGCCCGATTTTTTTCGGAGGCATTTATGTTTTCTCTTTCCCAACGAATGAGGACTGTTGCTCTTAAGTCCCGACCCAACTTTTTCTTCCATTCCATCTTTCATCGTCATTCCAAATTTCTGTTGCGATGGTGTTGATGGAACATCTTGTTGCATCACCTCTCAGGTTTTATATTTCATTGACCCCCGGTTGGACATGCAGAGAAGCAGGAGCGGTTCTAGACATGTACGAGATTTGCGACTGTACAAGGTCCCGAAATAAATTATTACACATATAATCATTTTCTAAAAAAATTACTAGCAAATCTTGATTTAAAAAATAGGTATTTTGAGAAATTAATAAGATGCGTAAAATATGTGTCAGTATATATGGTGGCAATTGGAAGATTAATAAGATGGTTCCCTTAATTTTTCGTATTCTAAAAGCTTATTTGTATGCGTGCGTGCGTGTGCGTGCAATTTTACTTAAAATACACTTTTAATTTTCGGTTTGTAATTTCGTATTTTTCGATTGGTAGTGAAAAATTTTCAAATAAGATGACATTATTTGATGGCTTCTTGTTTCATTATGATAAATTACATTTATTGGATGACGTTAAACTCAAATCTTATTGCAATAATTTTAAAAATGCTCTTAGAAAAGATGTATTATCTGATGTTGATGTAAATGAGTTATTTGTTGAGTTGGAATTACTTAAAGAGCTTTTATCCAAGAAAAAAAATAAGAGCAATGAATTTATTAAAGTTTTTAAAACGTTTTAATTGCTTCCCAAATGTGATAATTGCATATAGAGTTTTATTAACTAATCATTGCTTCAGCGAAATGAATCTTTTCAAAATAGAAGTTTGTGAACTTATACTTACAGACAATTATGTCACAAGAAAGACTAAATAGAGTTGTTTTGATGACAATCTTTTCAAAAACATGATTTTGCTTCAAAATATGTAAGAATAACATTACTTTTTTAAGTGAAAATATTAGACTTTTAAATATTTGCAAGTCGTTTTTATGTTGCTTAAGAGTGTAATTCAACATTTTTTTTATTAATGAAACTTTATTTGATAAAAAAATATTATAAATTAAGGGCCTAATTTTATTAAATTGCACATGGCTCCTTAAAACTTTAAACCCCCTTGCAGAGAATGATGACCCTGCTGTCTTCTATATTAATGCTACGATTTTCTTTGTTGTTGTTGGAAAATTTTGATGATTTTGGGGCTTGATATTGATCCAAACGTTATTGAGGAAAATGTGAAACCATGTGTTGGTTCGTAAATGTGTAGATGTGCACGACGCGGGTAACACAAATGTCCGAACCGGTCTGGTCCTTAGTAGGCTTGCAGATATTTTAACCCAAATTTAAAATAATTTTCCTCAAATAAGAGCATATAAATGACAAATTTTGTTTTAGAATTAAAATGATAAATATTAAAGTTTCCTTTAGTTTAGACAATAATTTTGGAAACTGCTCTTTAAAGACTCATTAATTCTCAAATTCATAAATGCTCCATTAGGTCAAAATTTTCACTTATACACTCGTGACACTCCTATAAATAGGGAGTAAACCTTCTAAGTTTTACACATGTATGTTGTAGGTTTTACACTCCTATAAAATTTCTAAACCTTTTATTGTTTTACTTTGTGGTTTTCAAAAAGTGGTTTTTGGTGATAGGAGAAGGCAATGGCATAGTTTGTGATCTCTATAGCTGTGCTACGATAGAAGATTATCTAGTTGTTGTATTCTGAGAGACAAACGACCAATGATTTCAAGCCGAAAATCTGCCTTAAGGAAACTGCGTAATTGCAGGTGGCCTCAACTCATTTCCAATCGGTTTAGTTTTAGATATGTTGTATCTAATTTTATTTCTTATTTTGTTCGTTCAATATTTTAATATAATATTTATATTTTATTGATTTATTATTTCTTAGATTAATGTTTTTCTGACAGTTGTTTGGGGTTTGATTGTGCCTCCCTTGTGTTGTGTTTTGTTCTTGCGTAGTTGTGTTGTTTGCTTGTGCCCTGCTTTTGTTTTCCTTACCTATGTTGATTGTTTGCTTGTGATGTTTGGTGCTTTGTTTCTGGTGTTGTGGGTTGTTCCACTCCTTCTCTTCCCTTTTTTTTGTTTGCTCATGTATGTTTTTTTATTTGTTAATAAAATTATCGATGTTGGCTCCAAGTTCATAAAAATAATAGGAGGGGTCATGGCCCCTTCCACCCCAATTTATTTTATATTTAATTATATAATAAATTTAAAAAGTTTATGAAATGATTATAAGTTATCTCTTAGTTTCAAAAAAGCTTTATTTTATCGCTCGAGCTGAAAACTTAGCTTTGTCCCTAACTATATGTTTGGATTTAAACCGAACTTAAACAACTGTGTATAGTATATCTAATAATCTAACCCAGAATTTACTTAGCCCAGAACTGATTTGAAACACGTCAGACAAATTAAATGATATAAGATGTTCAATTTGGGCCTAAAATAATGGACTATTTTTGTTAATAGGCCTCAAGTTTAATAATTTTAGGCAGTTGCATTTTCTTCACAAATCTAAAAATAAATAGTACAAAACAGAAAAACCCTAAAATTTAATTAACTTTTATATATTGTAAATTTAAAAAATATCCTTTAAAAAAAGTCAATGTTATAGCTTTTTAATGAATATATCGATTTAAACCCTAAATTTTTAATGATTTTCAAATGCATGAAGTATATATAGACTTATCATGTGAGATATCATTCAACAATGTTAAAATTTTAATGTTTTAGTCAATACTTTATTTAGAAAAAACGATTCAACTCTTTTTAAAAGGTTGAATATCACATTTAGCTAAAAAATAATAAGGGCTGAAATAACTAATATTGGAACAGCTTAGTATTTGTATAATGAATTTCACGTGCTCTGTCTTTGAGAAGGAAGGGTTAGTTTAATGGAGAAGAGGCGGCGGCGGTGCAATGCAATATGGCAACTAATAATTAATTAATTTATGCGAATCGTATGGGTGGGGTGGTGCAGGAAATTATTTATCAGTTAGACTTACAAATCCATGGGTCGGATCGGAGTGCTCTCCTACCTTCCATAAACAATACATCATGTTTGACCCCTCAACTAAATTCAAACACGGAAAAAAAAAAAGAAAAAGAAAAAGAAAAAGAAACTTAAAATTAAATTCGTCTGTTTATTATGTTCGAAATTTAAACCGAAGAAGAAAAAAAGAATTGATTTATACTTATTGATGGTTGTGTTATTTTGAGTTATTTTTCTTTTAAAAATAACAATCAAGTCACTTAATAATTTTAAAAATAACAATTCAATCACTTAATTATAGATTTAAGAACAAACATGTCATTCAATTAAAATTATGTGACAAACAAGTCACTCTATCGTTAAAATTAAAATAAGAGTTTGATATAATAATAATAATTTGTCTCCGAAACTTATGCATTATATTAAGTTGATCATAATTCAAAATAATTTAATAAACTTAACCTTTATATTTAAAAATTTCATTAATAAAGTGACTATCCATACCAGCAGGCGACATTAAAGTCGTAATAAATTTATTTCATTATTTTGTTTGTAGTCTAGTAGTGAATTGATTGAGTTTGTCGAACTATCACATGTGTTGATTATCAGACTTATAGACAATATCATGAAGTGAGGTAAGTGCTCGAAGGGTGTGTCAGGATGGTGCAATGTCAACAATTTTAATTATGAATGGTTTAGTTGATTATTTTGAATAAGGGTCAAATTAATAGAATGTTTCATGATTAAAATTGTTATTATACCAAACTTTTATTTCAATTTTAATGATAGAATAACTTATTTGTCACACAATTTTAATTTAATAACACGTTTGTTCTTAAACCTATAAATTGAACGACTTAATTATTACTTCTAGAAGAAAAATGATCTCTCTGTTATTAAACTTATAACTAAGTGATGTATGTTATATTTTATCAAAAAAATGGAGGGTCAAAACGACGTGTGTTTCATTTGGATTCGTCCACTGTTCTACACGTTGCTCGGGAAGGAATTCGCGCCGCTGAAGAAACTGGGCAACGGGAAAGTTGGTTAGAGTTCCACCATCTTTCAGCATTGACAAGAAATCCGCCACCGCCAAAAATGGTTTACGATTCCCAGAGAATTCCGCTTACAATTCTTTTTTGGTTACGTCAGAGTCCATCATTCACAACTATGGGTTTTCACTATATTTTCGTGATCTTTGTAATTGGTTAGTTGCATCTCGGAGAAAACAAGTTGGCTTTTGATGCTGTAATAATGGATAAAGATTTGATTTAATTCGAGGGAGGAAAGACGAAGACATTTCTATTTTTAAATATCTCTTTACGAGTGTTATATGTACTAATCACCTGTTAGTTTTTGTTTGTGATATATAACTGTTGCTGATTATGAATCAAATAATTTCTAAAGAAATGAGATTAGTAATAAAAAGAGTAAAAGATCTTTGTTTGGGTAGCTATGCCTATTATGCTGTTTTCAGTTTCCTCTTTCAGTACTTTAATGTAAATTTAATTTCTTAATTTAGATTTTCGAGTTGTTTAAACTAAAAGGCTAATTATCTCAAATTAGTTAATGGATTACAGTACACACTAGTTTCTTATTAATTAGAGCGGGGAAAACCCAATATGCATGGATTTACTTTATGCATATAAGTCAACAAACTATAATATTTATTAGTTAATTAAAATATTTATTTATATATATTCTTAATTATTTGACAATACACACACTTTATAAACAGAATAATTGAGTTCAAATCTCTTAAAATAGACATTATCATTTTTATACTGAAACTATTTGTTGAGTTCAGTTTAATCACTGTATCTAATAAATCATGCGATGTTGTATCAATATTTCTCAAAGTAATTGTGATGTTATGATCATTAATTTTAATATTATTAAAAGTAAATGCAAAACCCATAGAATCCCACCAATATATCTAGGGACAAGGTAACAGGAAGAATAATGAATTGGTAAGTAACAAAGCACTCACTCACTACTAGATATCTATCATCGAGTTTTATGATTTTTCCAAAGAAACAAAATATGTTGAAGATGATTTGAATATTTATATTTGAAGATTATATTTTAATATATAGTCAAAACGATATTTATAATACCATTTTAGAATGATGACATTTAGAAAGTCACTTTTCAAATACTTCCTTTTTACACTAAAATGATTTTTCGAGCATTTATATATATATATATATTTTGAATTTGCGTTTTCTTTTTATCTTTTAGACATTTTAAAAAATATATAAATCAAATTCATATAAAAAATGCATTTACCCTAATATATTCTCATATCAAATATGTGCTAAGTTAATGATATTATAAATATTTATACAAGAACAAAGTAGGATCAAACATTAGGAGGAATAATAATTTATTAAGCCTTTAAATCTAATCATTAGGAGGAACAAATGCGTTATTTAATTAATATATAAACTAAAAATACTTAAAATATCATTATGTCAAAAAAAATTTGAGAGGCGACAATCCCTCCCACACTCCATATAACTTTTTTTACAAACCTACGTATAGTTCCATCCTCTGTACTTATGCTATAAGATAAGTCTAATTCACCAAACATGCATTACTCCTAGACCTGACACATTTGACCCGAGATTTGAGATCAAAATTAATTTATCTGACTCGAGATCGGTATCGATCCGAATTTGATTCGAAATAAGTTGAACCGAAATAGATTTGAACTGATTTTCAATCAAACTGAAATGAACTCGAACTGAAGGCAACCTGAAATAAAAAAAAACGATATTAAAAGAAATAAAAAAGATACAATGTGAATTGTCACGCAACTCGCCAAAAAACTGAATATATTATATTTATAAAGTCATATATATGGATGTAAAAAATTGACCGATCTGAAAACCGACTAAAATTATCGACTGATCCAAAGATTGTTTTAAATAAAAAAATCGACCAATACAAAGGTTAACTTGAATAAAAAAATAACATTATCCTATTGATCTTATATTAATTCAAACCAAAAATTAAACGATCTAATATGACCCAGCTCAACTCTATACTTAAATATAATCAATATAAACTTAAACAAACAAAATCAGACCCGAAATTAAACTTAAAATAACCTAAATCAAACTCGATCCAAACTACATGTTTACATCCTCTAATCACCCCCGAATGACAAAACGTTTCCTTATGCAATAGCCCATAGGTAGGGTTCCAGTGAGAAGTGGGACCAGTGGATGGTCCTTTTCCGATTAAAAAAGGTAGCAAGGCTAAGCAAAAGCAATCAAAGCTTGTTGCATCAGCTGACCATAATAATTCCGATTCAATTGCGAAATAAAGATGCAATCCCACTTGGCAGACGCTACCCAGGTGGTTTTTGCATATCCAACACGTCTCCTCTCCCCCCATTGCATTTGCCCCTTTCCAAACAATATTAACAATATCATCAAAATAATTAAATTCCAAATTTGAACGCATGAAATTTGTTAAGACAACACAACACAGCATTTGAAAATGTGGATGCAATCGATTCATTCGGTGTAAATGGGTCAACATCTGGGCGAAACATGTAAAGTATAAGATTACAAAAGCCATAACGCACCAAATGAAAATCCAGTTCCCCCACTGTTTCGCATTTACGCTTTCCTTTTCCATTATCTCTCGCTTGCCTAAAATTGTAAGATGAGTCCGGATCACTATATTATTTATAATTTTAACTAATAAAATTTGTTAATTTAAAAATAATTTTTAAATAATTTTTCATTTCTTATTTACATATTAAAAAGAAATAAAATTTACTTTAAAAAATAAAATAAATAAATTTTATTTATTGAAATTACAAATAATATAATAAACTGAATTTATCTAATAATTTTTTCTCAGCTCGCCGATAGAAGGCTTTCCTTCCATCATTTCCCAAACTACCACCACCTCCCTTGTTTCCCCTTCAAGCCATCCCCCCCTTTAATTCCTTTTCCTTTTTGCAAAACCCCCTCTTTTAATTCTGTAACGTCACTCACACTGCTCCATTAAAACACATCTACTTTCATCCTTTGTTTTTCAAGTTTTACTGTGAAAAAAGGAAGAAGAAAGCCTGATCACATGGGGAACTGTCAAGCAGCCGAGGCAGCCACCGTGGCGATTCAACACCCGGGGAACAAGATCCAGAGGATTTACTGGTCTGTTAGTGCTACTGAAATCATGGGTTCGAATCCCGGACATTACGTTGCGCTCCTGGTCACCTCGCCGACTTTAAAGAACGAAAACGGTACGCCGGTGAAACAGCTCAAGCTCTTGAAGCCTGATGACACTTTGTTAATCGGCCATGTTTATCGACTCGTCAGCTTTGAAGGTAATTCCATTGCCTTGCCTACTGCTTAATATCTTACATGCACCGCTTGCAATTTGCAAAGGATCGATTATTTTTCCATTTCTTACGTGCTTCATGTTGGAGCTTCTTAATTTTTAGCAGATGTTTTGAAAGAATTTGCCGCAAAGAAGTGCGTGAAACTCGGGAAACTGTTGAAAGAAAACGGAGGGCTTGGGCTTGGCATGGAATTGAAGAGAAAGGATTTGCCCACAACTGCTTCCAACATGAACCAGAAACATAACTCGAAATTTGACAACAGCAGTGATGCCAAGGTAATTAAACTAAGCTCAAAGCTTCTGAAAACTCGAAGTTTTCAGAACAGTATGTATGCGTGAACTACTCTTTCAAGTTTCCTGAAAATTAACAAAAAAAAAAAAAAAAACTTTTCAGGAAAGATGAACTAAGCTTCTGAAAACGGAGTAAAGTATTAATTTGGGTCTCGAATTTCAAGAAATTTAATTCATAACACTAATTATATGGCCATTTGCTTCAAGTCTTCCCTTTTCTGAAGAGTTTGTCATTTCGAGGCAGAAAAAGTAAACTTTTATGGTCTGAAAAAAAAGAAAGGGAAGGGAAGATCTTCATCTGCAAAGTGTAGTCCCCCCACCCCCCTTCATCTTTATGAGTTTGATAAGTTAAAAAAATGTCATGGTCTGAAAACTTACAAGAATCTGAAATTTGTTTAAATGACAGATCTCGAGGCATATTTCTGTATGGTAACAATTTAATTAACATTTAACACACTTTTACGTTGAAAATCTTCTTTAACCAATTGCTTTAGTGGAATTTGGCACTCCTATTGTTTTGTTGAGTGTTAGTGACATGTGTCACTAATCAATACATAATGTTGATCTAGGTAAATAATATAGGCTACTAATGAAATTATGGGATTTTAAATTGTTTTTAACATGAAAGGACTCCCTGGTTTGTTTGTATGCAATTAGTGGTGAATTGTGCCTATCAAAAAGCCTAATTAGACAACTAGGTTTAGGTGGTTGCTAACTTGTTCCAATATCTTGTCTTCTTCGTATGGTGTGGTCTAAATCTAAGGCGGAGGTCGGAAATGAATGGATAAGGTCAATGAATAGGATCCAAATGTAGTGGGAAGCTTGGTTTCAAATATGAGTTGGAGAGCCCACCAAACTTTTTCATGCAAATCAAACAATGGAACCCCTCCAAACAAAATTTTCATGGAATTGTCATTGTCTTATGGCTGCCATTGTCTATTCGTCTTTGTCCTTTAATCTTTTGCAGGTGGAGCAGCAAGTTAATAGACCGGGAAGCAGCGGTAGCGGTGGTGGTGGCAGTAGGTACACGGCCAGACATCATGGCGGAGGTGGGCAATGGAGGCCAGCGTTGCAGAGCATTGCGGAGATTGGAATTTGAAATGCAGTGCACAGTTGCATGTTGCATGCTTCTCCTTCTTCTGTCATTCTCTGCCCCGATGCCCAGTCTCCACCAATAAAAAGCAAGCAACTATAACAATATATATATAAAGAAATAACATTTCCTTCCACTCTTTCCAACACCTTTATGCTATTGTTATCTTTTTTTCTGGTAGATTTTAGAGAGGTAGAGATTTTGTGTTAGATGTAATGATCCTGTTGGCATTTTTATTTGATTCTCTTTCCATTTAAACCTTTTTGTGTTGTTAATAGTGCTCCTTTTTCTTGGGATGATAACAAGTATCGAACTAAAATTTGAATCCAATTTCGTAAAAGAAATTCTTTGAACTAAGTTCAAATTTTAAAATATTGTATCAACAATATCTAAAATATGTGGTTAAGAACTTTCAATTGATATTTTTTTATTCTCCCTAGGTTGTGGGTTGTAAAACAAAGGAAGACACATAATTATACAAAAATATATATAGATTTTAGAAATTTCTACTCAATTTGAATTAAATAGTGGCTTGCAATCAAACAATTTTCATGTGGATGCAATCAAATGCAAAGAACGTTGTTGATTTAGTTAGAACTATGGATTTTTATTAAGAATTTTTAAATCTATATGTATTTGAAAATTATTAATTAGAAAGAAAGACATATAGGGTTCCAACAAAGGATAGTGGTCTCTCCACTTAAAATGTCCTTTTGGAAATTTTTTAAATTAATAATGATTTGTTTAAAATTGTAAGTTTGAAAGTAAGAATAATTGATGAATCATTTTGGGTTACATTCCCCCTTAATGGATATTTTGTGGACACCAAATTTTTCTTGGGGCATGCATTTTTTTTTTGTATATGATTTGCTTTCAGCTGTCATCTAATTCTAAACAACCATATTGTAGATTTGATTTGTTGCTTTGTAATCTTCACACGTTTGCCAATTAATCTAGGTTCGATAATATTATGATTGAATCTTATTATTGATTTTTTTTTAATAATCTTAAAGTGATTATAAGGTAGTATATGTCCATATATATTCTTAAGATAATGCATATATACTTTGTAGACAAAACGATTTAAACCGTGTCTTCTTAGATGAACATCATCCGCTTTTTCACTAGGACACTTGTTGGGTAAACTGCGTAAATGCATTATCAATTTTCATATTATTTGTATTAAATACGTAAACTCATTATCAATTTTATTTGTATTAAATATGTAAACGCATTATCAATTTTCATATTATTTAGAAGGGTAAACTATTTTTGGTCGATTTGTCCGAATTTTTATTTTGGTCATTCAACTTTAGTAATTTTTATTTTCATCCCTCAACTTTCATTTTTTATTTGTTTTGGTCACTCGATCGTTTAGTGTCTAATTTCATTTAATTTTTTGGTAAATTTAAGCAAAAAAAAAAGACCCTAAAACTTTTCTCTCAAACTCATATTTTCAGATTCCCCTTGATTCACCGACGACATAGTATTTTTCTTCTAAATCCAAACGGTAGAAATGTCGAGAAGGAGGAGAAAAGTGATACATCTTGATTCTACATTGATCAGACGATGAAGATTGTATATCATAGCAAGGTAAGTCTAGTATTTAATTTGAGTTATGTTAGTTTCGAGGAAACCAAACTGATAAGAAGAAAAGAATGAAGAAAGAGGGACGTTTCGACGTTAGTTACATCACATATGATGGCCGACGATAACGAAGCGATGATGGGGAATGATTTCGAGCACCAGGAAAAAAATGTTAGTTTTGGAAAAATTTAAAATTCAAAGCCCCAAAATGCTACGTTTTAGTGTTGTCGTTAAACACTTAACAGTTAAGTGACAAAAATAAAAATAATTTAAAAGTTCAATAATAAATTAAAAAATTTAAAATTAAATGACTAAAATAAAAAAAAAAACAAAAAATTAAAGTAATTCACCTTTAAAAAATTCGAGTGGTCGATGGCGGTAGTTTGAGAGCCAATTGCCGGTTCTTCTATCTCTCATTATTTCTTCCTTCTTCTTTTCCCCTTTTTTTCATCTCTTAATTTGTTTATAAAATTTATAAATGTTTATGTATATTTTTAGGGGTATTTAACTGAATATTCTGTTTTTAGAAAAAAAATGGAAAAATACACCCTAAAAAAAATTAGAAAAATACCCATATTCGGGTCACATAAGACAAACTCGCGTTCTGCAGAACTAGAGTTCTAAATTTACGTTTTACAAAACGCGAGTTCCGTGTTAAGTGGATAGGTAAGAAAAAAAGTTGATTTATCAAGTTTTTTATTACACATAACTCGCGTTTTGCAAAACGCGAGTTTAGAACTCTCGTTCTGCAGAATGCAAGTTCGCCCTACGTGGGCCGAATGAGACGTATTTTTTCAAATCTTCTTTTTAGGGGTATTTCTCCAAATTTTTTCTCAAAAGAGAATATTTAGCAAAAAATGTCATGTTTATAGCATGTTTTTTCTTTATTTTTTCTAATTTTTAATTTTAAATTTATCCGCATTTTTTTAGTCGGTAATTATTTGGTTGTCTTGTTGATTTGTCTTTACTTTCAATCTCAAGTTAATTTTTTAAATATTTTATACTTGAGTTATGATAAAAGTAAATGTCAATGTGTTGTCATGTTATATTATAACGTTAATATTGATGATGCTTATAGTTCACCATAAATTATGGAGTTCGTTTTTATTTTTAAATTGTTTGGTTGAATTTTCTTACTTTTCATATTATTTTATTTAATGGAATGAGTTAATTTAAATTTAAAAAAATAAGTAAATAGAACCAATAAATAGTCTCAATAGAAAGATATATGATATTCATCTTTAAAAACTCGAATTTAATCGTTTTATTTGTAATATATATATATATATATGCATTGTAAAAAGATTAATAATATCTTTAAACATATATTACTTTATAGGTTATTAATCACATTTAAACTATTAAAAATAAATAAATAAATTTAATTACTTAATCAATTATTCATTAAAATATTTTAAAATGGTAAATATCCCATACTGATTGTCCTTGTCCTTTCATTACCACGTGTGGCTTGTCTCGCGTTACTTTTGCTTTTTGTAAAGTACTTTTACTACATTCAGGTTTTAGAGTCAGCAGATATTTTTATTCAAATTGAATGGTTGTACTATTGACACGTGGGAAATGAAAACCTCTCCGTATTATAAGCAAAGTGTACATATATAATTATATATTAATTTATTTATTTTTGGTGGAAAAAGGAATTTACTATTATCTTAAATCCAACGGAGGAAAATGACTACACACGATAGCAAATTACAACGCAAAGATAACAAAGATCAAACTGAAAAAATCAAACCATCCTTATGGAGGAGGCGAACAATAGTAAACAGTGGAGTAACAAAAGTGACTAACTCAAAACTTGTAGACTTGCCATTTTCGCCAAAGCGTCCGCAATTTTGTTGCTATCCCGAGAGACATGCCGAAATGACACCCTTTACACCCGATCTTGCAATCTTTGAATACATTGGGCCAAAGTAATCAGAACATCACAACCACAATCCCGATGAAGTAGTTGAATAGCCTCCGAACAATCTGATTCAACCTCAACCTGTCGGTAACCTCACTCCCAAGCCAAAGAAAGGCTCGAGTAAATGCCCTACAATTCCGCCTCAAGAGCTAAGCAACAACCAATGAATTTAGAGAAACCACTACGCCACTCGCCCAAATGGTCACGAAAAACTCCCCCGCAATACGCGCTCCCATCCGAGGTTTGCCGAACCATCAGTATTTAATTTGATCCAACCCACCAGAGGTGGCAACCAACTCGAACCAACTGCAGCCGCAGTCGCACCTCTCGACCCCAAAAGACGCCGACCAGCAATCACCCCCGACAGTAGTTTCCGTAAGCCACTTGCTCCGAGTCAAAATCGAGCCCTATTCCTCAATTTCACCGCCAAAGACAATAATATTCCTTTGGCACCAGAGATTCCAAATGACCGCCAAAAACAATAAGTCCCAATTGGAAAGGTCACGACTGAAACCACTATCCCCAGCCAAGTTACGTTCGATCCAACTGTGAAACGACAAACTAAGAAAATTCGACAATCACCCAGAATGAACCAACAACATCCAAATTGACTTAGCCGATTGACATTACCGAATGACATGGTCAACGTCCTCGTCATCGACTCGGCACACAGGGCAGCGAGCATCCATGGTTAAATGACGCTTCATTCGCTCAATATTCGTCATCAGTTTGCCGCAACATGCAAGCCACATGAAGATTTTATTTTTTTGCAACTTGCGAAACTTGTGAATGATAAACCAAAACCGATCAGCACTTCCATGCATAGGACCCACGCGAAGCGCATATGATGAATGTATCGAGAACCTTTATCCGCACATAAACCCCAACCAACAACATCCGTCAGAAACAAAGGATCTGGTTCTTTCATGGTCGCAATCCGTAGTAACACCGGAAGAGGTAACAAGTGTTGGAAAGCATCCCAATGCCATGTGCTATGAACACCCAACATGGATATCACTGGAACATGTGGGAGATTAACACGCATAACAGGATTGACATTGTATAGACTATTTTTGTGAAAAAGTCATTTTCTGTATAGATTTGGAGTCGCTACCGATCTTTTTAAAAGGGTAGACATGACACCAAAAAATAAAACCAGAGAAAAATTTGGGCCCGAGAGTTGGTTACGCGTGGGGAAGGATTAGCACCCACAATGCCCAAAAATTGGTACCTACAGGTTCGCATCGTATTTATTAAGAAAAATAAAAATTTGAATTAATTTAATTTTAATTTCTAAAATGCATGATAATTTAAAAATTACCCTGACATTCATGGTAGTCAAAGGAGACGACACCCGGAAACCAGGATGCCACTCCTAATAGAATACCGAAATAATAGAGCCTACACTACATGTAATAATTATATGCATGATCAATTATAACAAAACAAATTACAACAATATATAAACGAATTATAAAATAAATTACTGTACTAAACATAAAAACATATATATAAACATTATGTAATACAATATATCGAAATATTTATATTAGAATAATTATAACTGTATTATACATAATATAATACAATACATAGTGCTATAACATAATAATACACAATAATAATGATAATAACAATAATAAAAATAATAATTAAAATATGAAGGACCACAGGCACAATTATACCATGCGATATAGAAAAAATAAAAAGGGGCTTGGGGAGGAGGGATTTATGAGGTAATTTTTCCATTTTAATCAAATAATTAAACTTAATTAGAACAAAAAAGGACTAGATTAAAAATATGGAAAAACTAATAGGGACCAGTAGCGTTATTTAATCAAAGGGGTGAGGCAAAAGTGAAAAAGAGCTTGGGGCAGAGGACCTATTACCTAATTAGCCCATTTTCTCAATTTATAACCTAAAAAAACCTACAGATTCATTATTCCCTTTTTTTTGCTTAAATCGTTCCCCCTTTACCTTTATCTTTTTTTTTATTTCAAAACTCAAATTAGATTAACCCCCATTTTCATACTTAGAAAATTAAACCCCATAGTTCTAGTTGAAATGACGACTCGTCTCGGCCATGCCCGGCGGCGACGGCTCAAAATTGGATCGAGGTAAGCTCTAAAAACACTCTCTTTTAGCCATTTTTTGTTTTCTATGGTTGTATTCGAAATAAAAAATAAAAAGTATACTTTTTTTTAAAACTTTGGATCTGAAATTTCAGTGTGTTTTTGCCCTTTTTTCTGTTCAAAAAGGACCCCCTCAAGATTTGATTTTTTTGTATTCGATCAAAGTTCTCTTTTCCCCTTTTTATTTTACTTGAACCCCCTTTATAGATTTACAAGATCCGATTTTTATACCCATTTTCATTATATATATAAAAATATAAAAGAAGTGATCATTTAATGTTGATCTGGCTTCAAATAATGATATTTTAAGATAATAATCTCCTCTTTTTGCAGATCTGGGCGGTGGAGCAGGCATGGCGGGCCAAGGCGGCGCGCGTGGCCTTCATGCCGGCATTAGAGAGCCGCGCGTGGTGACCATGCGCGGGGAGGTGAAGAGGCAAGGGCGGAGGCTGCAGATATTAGGTCTAGGGTTTCATTATTTTAGGGTAATTAGGTTTATGTGTATTCTAGTAATTTGGGTTATGTGGGTAATTTAATTAAATGAGTTATTTTAATTGGGTTTGGGTATGTATTTGGGTATTGATATTTTGGGCTGCTGATGGGTGTTTGTAATAGGTTACGGTATTTGGGCCATGTTGGGTTTGGTAATGTAATAAAAAATAAATTTATTTTTTTGTATTGGATTTGGATTTTGGTTTAGATTTAGGCTTAGGTCCGGACAAAATGGGTTATTACAGCTACCCTCTTTGTTAAATGTTGTGTAACAAGAATATAACAAAGACAAAAGAATAACCATTTTTGTCGGGTAGGTGTGGGTTCCTGCATGCTCTTTGGGTTTCAAATGGTCTATCTAACCGCTACTGGAGGTAAATCTTCAAAATTGAGTAGTCCGGTGAGGAAGCAAAATCTTTAAACTGGAAATTCGAGGTCACAAGTTTTTCCTATATAGAACTGTTCACTCTTCTTCTGTGTAGAGCCTTGGAATCCTGAAGCATGAGTTCTTCCTATATTTAACTATTCACTTTGAAATCCTGGAGTTGTGAGTTCTTTCTATATAAAACTCTCGCTCTCTCTCTTTGTTTTGCTTTTTCTTTCTCTTTCTTTTCTATCTTTTCTTTCTTTCTTTCTTTTCTTTCTTCTTCTTCTTCTTACTTTTCTTTCCTCTTTCTTTTCTTTTTTCTTTTTTTCTTTTTTGTCTTTTTCTTGAAATCTAGAGCGATGAGTTTTTTTTCTATATAAAACTCCCCGTTTTGAAGTCTTTGAGCTACAAGTTCTTCCTATATAAAACCTTTTGCCTCGGAGTGTTAGAGCTGTGGGTTCTTCCTATATAGAACCTCTCACTCTGAAATCTCGGAGTTGCTAGTCTTTCCATATAGAACTTTTCACTCTAAAAATGCTGGAGCGACGGTTCTTCCTATATAGAACCTTTTGCTTTGAAATCTTTAAAGTTGTGAGCTCTTCCTATATAGAACCTTTTTCACTTCCTTTTGACTTTTTATCTTCGGATCTCTTTTGCATCAACAATCTTTTTTTCTTTCTTAAAGAATAGAGCGGTTTTTTTGAGATAATGCCCCGATTTGAAGTCTTTGATACAAGTTTAATATAGAACATTTCATCAAAGGGTTAGTGAAGGGGTTTTTGATTCCTTGTTAAGATTAGCTTCCTTAGCTGCAATGCAAAAGATCTTATCTCCCTTTGTTCCTTTGAGTAACTGACAAGAAAACAGACAAGACACTCATGTAGTATGAGTTAGTAAGCTTAAATCTTAGTCTTGGGAAGACATCATTGTGAAAGGATTGATTTTAGCAAAATATCCTTATGAAATGATTAAGTTAAGAAACTTTGTTTTAAGAAAAATATCTTTAAGGAATGATGAAATTAAGAAATTTGGTTTTAAGCATAACGTCCTTATGAAAGGATCACATTAAGAAATTGATTTTAAGAAAAATATCCTTATGAAATGATCACATTAAGAAATTGATTTTAAGAAAAATATCCTTATGGAAGGATCACATTAAGAAATTGATTTTAAGAAAATATCCTTATGGAATGATCACATTAAGAAATTGATTTTAAGAAAAATATCCTTATGGAATGATAAATTAAGAAATTTGATTTTTAGAAAAATGATATCTTGCTTTGAGACTATCAAAATTAAGAAATTTTAATTTAAGTCTTGGCATTAAAGAAGGATTTAACATCAAGTTTTGCAAAAGGTCTTGTTGATTAAATTAAGAAATTTGATTTTAAAAAATGGATCACACGGAGGTTACCAACATCCCTTAAATGATGTCTCAGTTTCTATCTGTTTTGACATCAAAAGAAGGTTTAACGTCATGCCCGAAGGTCTTACTAATGGCCCGAAGGACTTAAAAAAAGATTCACGCTAAAAGGCTACCAATCTCCCTTAATTTGGATTCCCGCCAATAGGCTACCAATCTCCATTAAAATAATGTTTCGATTTCTATTCGTCTTGACATCAAAATAAATCTATCAAATGTGATGGCTCGAAAGTCTAAAATAGTGATATCTTACTTTGAGATTGCCAGATGATCTTTTTTTTTTCTTTTCAAAAACATTGAGATAATCATATCAATGTAGGTGACACTCAAGAGCGTGTCTTCTTGGTCGGTACAAAGGTGCAAGAAGTTCTTGTCAAAGTCATCTTTTTGGAAGCTATATGTTCGATTTCTTGTACGAATGCTTTTTAATTAATATGATAAATATGATGCATGAGCATACTTATTGATGCAAAATGTATATGTTCATGTGGAATGACATTCTCAATATTGACGAGGATGCAAAGATGCATGCGATTCTCGTTTAAACTTCTTCGGTCAGCTCGATATTCCTATCACCATTGAGTCGGTAGGCTTTGTCTTGGGACTACAACCCTTAATCGTTCTTATACCCCTAACAGAATTTGCCCCCCCAAAATTATACTATTTACCCTATGTCCAATCCCTCAAGTCGAGTGACCTCGGCCGGTATCATCACTTTACTCAATAAATTCTTTTGATTTCTTCCATAATCAAATTCTTTCACAGATAATGATGAATCATTAATCGCAAAAGGCAATTTATTGTCTCATGTCATGCAATGCCCCATTGTATATGCCCAGTTGATCATTTGCATTAACAACCTTACATCTAGAAATTCATCTCTAAAGCAATACAAAAAAATCCTTTTGCTCATAAAATATCAGCTTGCTAATCGACATTTTAATGAAAGATGCCTTTTTGGATTAATATACAGGACCTTGAAACCAAAATCTTAATAAATAATAATAAAAAAAACAGAATAAGAGCCCTAGATATCAAGTGCAAGAGACGTCTCAGATTCAACCTTCCGGTGATCATTCCAAGCATAACTTGTGTCTATAAAGATTCTAAGTGTTGTGGTGATATTTGAAGCCGTATAATTCCTCCCAGATCACTCAGTTCATCCTCATGATTACCGCGTTGCTACAAAAAACTATTCATTCTCGATTCTCATTATTTACTCCATTCAAAAAATGGACTTGCTTAACTGTTGGAGTGCAAAAAAATCATTCTAAGAATAAAATTCTAGGTGCATGTGTATGTTAGTAGTTGTACTTTTATTGAACATGCCTATTACCAGGCTCTAAACATGCCTATTAACATGCTTCGAACATGCCTATTACCAAGCTTCGAACATATGAGTGCTTTTTCTTTTCCTTTTTTTATTTATACTTATATTTTTGTCAGCTATAATCCATTAGTGCCTAGAAGACTATTCTTAGAATTTCAATTTCAAGCAACTCTACATGGTTAAACTTTAGAACTTTTTCATCATCGTATGTCATCAAAGGAGCAATAGTCTTGCTTTGTCGACCAGAGTCTATTAGGGAGAAGTGGTATACAGATATATATGGTTTCAAGGTCATTGTATGCTAAGCAAAGATGGAACTTTCATTAGAATGAAAATTCTTAAACATATCACATGCCTTTACAAAAGGATCTTTGCTATTTCTGGGCAAAAATAGCAAAGTTGATTCGATGCATTACTTCAAAAGAAAAATTCAAAATACAAGGGATCATCAAATGAACATCTAAATAGAGAAATTAGTATCTCCCTAAAACTTACATATGTCATTTTATTTCTTAAAACTTTAAAATACCAGCTTCAATCAGACCTTGAACCTTGTTTTTCAAAGCTCCACAATTCTCCGTTGTGTGGCCTATACTTCCCACGTGGTAGTTACATGTGGCATTGACATCATATCCTTCGGGGTAGGGGGATCATTTATCTTGGACTGCACAGGGCTCAGCAGCTTTTTTTCAACAAGTGTTGGGAGTAACTTAGTGTAAGTCATAGGGGTCAAATGGAGTACCTTTGTAGGCTTTGTATATCGTGAAGACTGATTATGGGGATGACCCTAAGACTGGTTGGTTGAATGAGAACCCACCATATGAACATGAAAATCTTTTTTCTTTTGAGGATCTGTGTTGCATGGGTCATTTATCTTCCATTTCTTAATTGCATCTTTCATGCGCTTTCCAATCGTTACTATGTTTGCAAAACTCACAGCATGGTGGCTTATCAAGAGATCATACAACACTCCCCTTAAATTATCCATGAACATAGGAGTAATTTCTTTCTCTTGAATCGGGGGTTGAACCTGAGCTACCATATTTCACCATCGTTGGGCGTATTGGCGGAAACTCTCATTGGGCTTTTGTTCTAAATTTTGTAGCAAAAGCCGGTTCGGGATCAGATCTATCACATGCTTATATTGTTCCACGAAAGCTTTTGAGAGGTCTCTCTACGATTTAATGTTAGCTCAGCTGAGTTGAGTATACCAGTAAATTGTCGACCCTGTTAGGCTGTCTTGGAAACAATGGATGAGTAACTTTTCATTCTTTAAGAAGGCCGCCATTTTTCGGCAATACTGTTGGAGTATGCCCAAAGACCAATTATGAGATGGTTGTAAAAGACATACTTATTTTATCTTGTTTATTAATAAGAAGCCAATATTATTATTTCAGTCTTATTCTGTGTATCTATAAATAATCTGAATTATAATAAAGTCCTTAGAATAATATAGTTATTCTTGAATGTCCTTAGTCGAGAATTATTGTGGACTTGGACAACAATAATGTATTAAGACTAATATGTAGTTGATTGATGACAAAGTGTTGTCATTGACATCGAGATGTCAAAATCAATACATAAGTATGTGTTAGGGAATGACATACTAGACTGACCCGCTATGAGCATGTTTCTTGGATTATTATGTGACAATTACAACATTGCTCATGGTGATAACTACATGTATGATCCTCTGACTTGAGATCATTATAATTTCAACATCGTGAGTGACATATTTTGATACAGTCAAACGTGTGTTGTAACTGACTACACTATAAAGACTGATATTGGATATGTCACAATCCATGTAGCGAATTATGGTTGAGCCACTTGATTGAGTGAGACTAGAAAATGCATGGTCATACTCGAATGAATTGATATGGGATATCATAGTTATTCGTTTATAATAGTCTACTCAAGATATCAAGAAACATTAGATGGACTATACAAGTGTGACTAATCCATGACTTGTGTCCGATCTAGATATGAGGACACAAAGATGAAATACATAAAATAAGTTAATCACGGAAAAAGATTAAATCAAACCACGATTTCATGTAACTTAGGTAGCAATGATGTATTGCTAGATGCCACTCATTGCTTGTAATATTAGAATTGTTCTGGATATTACTGCTAACGTTACATGAACCTACAAGGGTCACAGCCTATGATTGAAACGAACAAATATCGACTAGATAGCATGTTTACAAACTTGTTGTACACGTAATTAGTGAGAAACCGAAATTGTTAATTTCAGTTTTATACATATGTTAATATTTGATAAGTTATTGTAATTATCAAATACTATATATATATCTTTAAAAGAAACTTAATTAAAGTAGAATTATATTATACATATTTAATTATATTCGGTTAAGTATATTGTATATTTAAAGAATCCAAATTTAATTAGAATTAAGTTTTCGAATGCTATATAAAGGCATAAGGTCTAGCAGCCAAAATATGCCTTTTTTGAAAATCATCTCTAACAGTTAAAGAAGAGAAAAATTGTTCATTTTATTCGGGTGGACTACGTAGAGGTCGAAACGCTGCTGTGACGACTCAGATTCGATTTGGATTCTCATATATTCGCTGCGGAATTCCAGATTGGTCGAGGTAATATTTTTTATCCTTTATCACCCCGAATTCGTCCCTTGTACATGAATTATTGGTGGATTATGCCGAATAATTTTCCGTTGCGCCATAGGGTGTACCAACGTTTCCCAACAAATACATGGTAATATGTGCAGAAGGGCAAGTGGTCCCAACGTACTTTTTAAATTTGGGTACTTTAAACTTTGGTGGATGGACCAGATCCTCTACAAGGCTTAAATCACTAGGATCATTCCCTTGCTCATTCATCTTTTTCATGGCCTCAAGTCTTTCTTTCAAAGAATGAAACTTTTTATCCATCTTATCTAGCTCAGGTACCTTATTTTCACATTTTGCCCCCGATCCGACAGGCTGACTCGCAGATCCCCCTATTGGGTGTTCTGTAGATGCCCCAATGTTGTCGATGTAGACTTTCACTTTTGGGTTTGGCATTTTTGTCTGAGCTTTGGCGCCAGCTGTAGTCCTTTCTTGTTTTTCGATAATACTGCCGGAAACTTTTTCTTTATCGTTTCTTTTTCCAAGTAGAGCAGTCATCTGGGCAATAATTGTAGCTTGTGACTGAGCAATCTGTTCACTAATACTCTGTTCAGCTCTATCCAAATGAGTCTCGAGACTTTTCTGACCTTGTTCTAGATTAGACACCCCATCTTCCATCATTTTGATTTGTATATGGGCATTGTAGCAATGTAGAATGATTGTAGTCCAAATTCAACCTTTGACATGAAACTTCCCTCAATCAATTCATTTTTAAATAATTAATGTATGATATGTGTCATAAGAATGCACAAATTAAGAACAAGCATTAACAAATACAATAAAAGTGAATGCGAGAATGAATGCAAATGTGTTGATTCTCAAACAACCCTTAGAAAGACTTTCGCTTAACAGAGAAGATGTCTGATTACAAGAAGCTAAAATAATGAATTACAATAACTGGTTGTCTTGACATCTCGACTTCGTGAAACTTCGATTTCTCGATATCGTCCACGGTTTGAGTGACGATCTTGTTGTTTTCTTTTTCTGCTAATCAAAAGGTCCATTGTATTTAAATCCATGTACATAGGGGCCTTCAAAAAATTTGTTAGCCTGTGCAGGTAGGGTGTAGACAATGGTCTCTTCTTTGGTAGATCTGGGTGCAAACGAGCTGAATTCAGAACCGTGCGCCCAAGATACACCGTCTTTTTTCCTGATATGTATCTCGTTGTCGAACTGTCTTTTTTTCCATTGGTCTTGATTCGTCCCAACCCGATACTGTAGCACTATAGCTCTTGGCATCATAGACTTCTCTCTTATTTTGACTGCCATCTAAATTGGATTGTTCTCGAATCAACATTTATGTTATGATGTAACATGCAGCATAAATGCAAAGGATGGAAAATAAAAAATGAAACACACTAAAAGAAATCACGTTAGTATAGTGAAATAATCGAATAATAAAATATCAATTAATAATTAAGATGATAAATTAATTAAATCATGCGATTAAAATATACGTCTACAAATAAACAAAAAATGAAATAAACAAAACAAGGCCTATACATGGTTATTGCTAAATGGGCAGAGTACCGACATCGCTCTAATAGGCAGGCTCCTAGGGCTCACTATGTGCGGTTAGGTTATAAGAAAACGGTACCCGAACTGTCGCTAGGACATCGATTCGAGGGAATTCGACCCTTATACCATACGGGCGTAAATACCCCACGAAATATAAGGATCGAATTCCAAAAGTGAATTACAACAATGTACAGAGGTGAAAACCCCACAAAGCGAAGTAATCACTTCGACTTAAGGGTTCTAAATCTAATACATGATGCCAATTTATATCAAACATTATGCAATTAACAAACAAAATTTAGAAATTAGAAAATTAAATTAAATCAAATTTAATTTTTCCTTCATAATTACGATGCGAACAAAATTAAGACTTAACTCATTTTTTATAAAAAATTATGTCCCCAGTGGAGTCACCATGCTGTAGCGACTATTTTTGTGAAAAAAATCATTTCCTGTATAGATTTGGAGTCGCCACCGATTATTTTAAAAGGGTAGACCGGACACCAAAAAATAAAACTAGAGAAAAATTTGGGTTCGGGAGTTGGTTACGCGTGGGGAATGATTAATACCCCAAAATGCCAAAAAATTGGTACCTACAGCGTGCGTGACCTTCTTGCTGGCATTAGAGAGCCGCGCGTGGCGGCCACACGTAGGGGAGGTGAAGAGGCAAGAGCGGTGACTGATGTAGATATTAGGTTTAGGGTTTCATTATTTTTAGGGTATTTAGGGTTAGGGTATTCTAGTAATTCGGGTTATGTGGGTAATTTAATTAAATGAGTTATTTTAATTGAGTTTGGGTATGTATTTGGGTATTGGTATTTTAGGCTGTTGATGGGTGTTTGTAATGGGTTATGGTATTTGGGCCATGTAAGGTTGGGTTTGGTAATAATAATAAAAAATAAATTTATTATTTTTTTGTACTGGATTTGGATTTTAGTTTAGATTTGGGCTTAGGTCCGGACAAAATGGGTTATTACTGATATGCATAGCTAGAGGGTCGATTTTACTAATCCAACTATTGTGACAAAAGTCAACACTACGTCCATTACCAATGGTCCAAGATAGATTTTCCCGAACATCCGACCATGCCATCACTAGACCCTTCCAAAGTCGAGACTCAAATCTGACATGTGGTTCAATAAGAAGGCTATAAGTGCATTTATACTTTGAACGGAGAAAGAGAATCCAAAAAGCATCTTTATGCGCAACCATCTAAAAAGCTAGTTTCATCAAAAAAGCCTCATTCTGAGCGTTTAACTTCCAAAAACCAAGACCCTCATATGAAAGCGGACGATGAACATCATCCCAACAGACAAATGTACCCTACCCCATTTTGAAGTGATGCCCCAGACAAATCGCCGAATCAACCATTCCAACTCATCACAGATCTTCTTAGGAAGAACAGCAGTTTGCATAGTATAAATAGGAATCATCGAAAGAACTGCTTTAGCTAATGTAATTTGACCAGCCAACGATAAGGTTTTTGCCTTCCAACCACTTAACCGTGCCTGCACCATATTAATTAAGTAATTATATGAAGCCAACGTTACTCTTTTGTGAATAATCGGAACACCAAGATACTTTCCTAAGTCTTCAACTTCAACAAAACCAAAGCCTGAGCTGATACTCGACCTCAACCCCAACGAAACATTGGCCGAAAAGAAAATCGTGGTCTTGACTATGCTAACCTTCTGACCCGACGCTTCCCCAAACTCTCGCAGAACCCGAGATATTAATTCTATCTGAACAGAAGAAGCCTCGACAAACAACATGTCATCAGTAAAAAATAAATGAGAAATTGTCAGACTATTTTTAGATGTCTGAAAAGCCCGCCAATTTCCACTCTCAGCTTCCATCTGAATTGCTTGCGCTAATCTTTCCTTGCACAAGATGAACAAATACGAGGAAAGAGGATCTCCTTGGCGAATACCCCGAAAAGGAATAAAAGTAGTAGACGATGAACCATTCCAGAGGATTTGGATGGATACAGTCGAGACACAATGCATAATCAACAGATGAAGATCATCGGGAATACCTATATCCGCTAGACTATCGTAAATGAAACTCTACTTAAGACGGTAGTCAACTTTTATTGCCATCTAACCTTGCCGACCTTTTTTATGATGCATAGAATGAATAATCTATTGAGCGAGATTGATGTTATCAGTGATAGCCCTGCTTGGCGCAAAACGCGTCTAGAACTCAAAGACCTAATTTGAAAAAAATGGTTTCAAGTGATTCACAATAATCTTAGTGATCGCTTAATAAGCTACATTGCAGAAACCAATAAGGCGAAATTGTGAGAGAGTTTTTGGGGTCGCAACCTTTGGTAATAAAACAAGTAAAGTACGATTCAACTCAGGAGGAAGAGAACCCTCATAAAAATAGAGCGAATAAGAGAGCAAGTTGATGGGCCACCAATATCCCAATTTTTCTAATAAAATGCGGCATGGAGTGCATCCACTCTAGGAGCTTTAAACGGACTCATAGAGAAGAAAGCTTGACGAATTTCTACATTCGAAACTGGTGCCAACAACGGATCCAAACTACCAGTCACAGGCCTCGAAAATTGCCCCCGCACTTCATACCCATAATCGTCAATACCCGAAGATGTGAATAAACTTGCATAGAAATCTACTAAGCATGCCGGAGTTCTTCTTGAACATCGCACCACAACAACTCATGCAACCGCAACCCAGATATATAATTCGAACGTTGGCGAGCCATGGTGTAAGCATGAAAAAAATGAGGAGTTATGATCACCTTCCAAAATCCAATTGGCATATGCTTTTTGTTTCTAAAGACGTTCCTCTTGATCAAACACCTCATCGAGTTCCTTCCGAAGTCTATTACCAAACCTCACAAGAGAGTCCGAGTGAAACCTGGCTAAAACAATATCAGTTCCCCAGAGACGAGCTAAGAGGCGTTTCTTCCGGTGACCAATATGTCCAAAAACTTCAGAATTCCACCCCTAGACTTTCAAAGAAAAAGAATCTATATTCACAAAGAGGTCATCACTATCCCATGTCAATTTTAAAAAATCCTGAAACTCCAGATGGTCATGCCAGGCGAAAATATAACGAAAATGATGGTTACATTGCTCCTTCTCATGTTCAGATAGTCGTAAGAGAAGAGGTCGGTGATCAGAACTATTCTTCGCGAGATGACACACATACGAGTTCAAAAAGAAGGATAGCCAAATCGGATTCGCCAAACAACGGTCCAACCGCTCATAAAGATTTCCCCTAGACTAAGTAAAAGAAGTCCCCCGAAACCCCAAGTCCACCAAACTAGAACAAAAAAAGGAACTCAGCAAATGGCTTGCTACCATTAACATGTGCATCCGTACCACTAAACCGTTCATCAAGACTCAAATGACGTTGAAATCACCTTCAACAAACCATGGAACATCATTCCCCGGATTCAAAGACACAAGCTGATCCCACAATACCTTTCATTTAGAACCACTCAGACTGGCATAGACCGCGGTAAAATAAATCCAAGAACCACTATTACCCTCACGCGCCCGTCCATTAATAAATTGATTCGATAAGTGTAAGATCTCAATCACCATACCAGCTTCCCAATAAAACCAAATACCACCACTGAAACCCTGTGCTTCCACGTGAAAAGAATGAGGAAACCCAAATTTAGCTATCACCTGATCGACAATCTGACCACTAACACGCGGCTCGAACAACGCAAGGACTTTAGGTGAATGTTCCTACTTAAACGACCCGAGATAACTGTAAAAATAGGTGCTCGCAGCACCTTGGTTATTCCAAAGCATAAAAATCATTAAAATGATAAAATAACAAAAACAAAACCACTTATTGACCAGGGAGCACATCCTCATCGTCGACAACGATGACCGAATCCATGTCTTTCTCTCTACTCATCATTAGATGAGGATCAGTCGTAATAGTTTCGAGCAGCCATTCGTTATTGACAATGACCCTCGAAGCCCCATCAGGATCTAATTCCTTGTGCATGGCAATGGAATTTAATTGAAAATTGACGTTGTCCACCTATTTCGTCAGAACTGGTCTATTAATGGTATTCGCCTGAGATAGCTTACGAATTGTCAAGCCTTGCCAATCGTTTTCTTTGGCAGCCTTCACCTTAACCTCACGGTTTTTAACCCCCGAGTTTGTCTCCACCGCTTTCTTTCCATGTCCTTGCTCAATGAGCGAGACCGCCTGATGATCCAGATTAACCTTAGATGATTGATGTTTGACTAGCACAACAGACTACCCCGGCACCGTAGCAACCACCTCTACACGATTAGCGACATTTTTAGTAGCTTTAGATTTCTTTGGCGAATTGGCAACATTTTTTATAACACCCTGAGATTGTTCAACCCCTAACGAACGAGGAGCAGACGATGTTGAAGCCACAGTTGCCGATGTATGTGTTACCATTGGAGTCTCAGAAACCACATTCCTTGCTGGCACATAATCCATATTTTCTGATTCCAAGACAATAAAAACGTGACCCACCCGACCCGGTAGCCACTGCAGCCTTACCCTGAACCCCCTGCGCACTGTTCACAAATTGCTATTTTCACGTATCAACAATTATCCACAGCCCAAATAACCCATCTGAGCCCTCCACAAAATTCGACACAACATCCACTAATGGACTACTCACAGTGGTCGGCTCCACGACTGGTTCTGATTGCTTGTTTAGCGGACACACTTCTTTGGCATGACCATACACCCCACAACCATAACAAATGTGTTGCAACCCTTTGTACTCTAATTTCTGCACAAAACTATCAATCCCAGTACAAGGCACAAGAGGCTTGTTGAGGTCTATCGTAAACGCTAACCGTGCAAACTTTCCCCGTTCCCCAGCTTGGGTGTTGTAATCAACTCGCACGATATTCCCTATAATGGCAGCAATTCTTCGAAACAAAGCTTTCGAATAATACCTATAATGAAGGCCCGAAAGACAAACCCAAACAACAAGTGACGGATGCTTCTCTGAAGTAGAGAACGATCGGCTCCAGGGTTGTACGGTTAAATAACTCCCATAAATTGTCCAAGGCCCCTCAGTTAGAACTTTTTCATAGTCTCGTGGATCCTCTAACCGTACTAGGAAATAGTTATTATCGAGATCAATCAATTGCAACTGCCCTCTAAGTTGCTATAACGCATGAATCCGATTCAACAAAGTTTGATATCCAATATTGCGCCCAAGAAATCGAACAACAACCATTTGGCGCATGCTCAAATCAATTTGATCGTGTACATGCTCGGCAAACTTAATCTTCGGAAGCTCCTCGACCGGTCCACAACACAATCCTCATCAAGGACAATTACCTTGTCCGGTGTCAAGTCAAAGCCATCATCAACTTGCTTGCCGGACAAGGAAGGATCACGCACCATAGATGCATAAGATTCCTTGCCATTCAAGCTTTCAGAGCCAAAATTCGACAAATGAACCCATTTCGAAACCAATGCTCCATCCATCCCATCAACCAAAGCTTCTTCCGCATCCATCCCAATAGCCTCAGACTGATCCACACCCACCATAGTTTCATCACCGCTCCGACCCTTCTTAGCCATTCAAATATCCTCCATTGCCGTAAGAGAGCACGACCTTTCCAGAATCGACACAACCAGAATGTGAGGGACACTCTCAGGTGGCCGGCCCATATCTTGGACAAGAGGAATCGACGTAACCCCACTCGCCGCCGTCCCCTCAGGATCGCTACTAGAGAAATTAGGGTTAGCCATTTGTAATCAATTATATCTTTTTATATTAATTTATTTTTCAAATATATATATATATATATATTAATTTTATAAGTAAAAATATAATAAAATTGTTATTTTAAATGAATAACGGATAAAATTATTTATTGATTGTAGCGACTAAAAAATCTGAAGTGTCCCACTTTTTATAAAAAAATGATTAAAGGGGAAGTTATTGAAAAGCTCGTATTTTTAAAATAAGACTTGGAGTCGTCACCGGTCACTTGGTTTAGGTAGACCGAACACCGAAAAACAAAACCATAGATTCTAAGTTCGGGAGTTTATTACGTGTGGGGAAGGGTTAGCACCCCAACACGCCCAAAAATTAGTACTTAAAGGTTCGTATCGTATTTACCAAGACAAATTGAAATTTGGTTTATTTAATGTTTAATCCTTAAAAATGTATGCATGATAACATAAATGAAATTTGCCTCGATATTCACGGTACCAAAAGAGATAACACCTGAAGATCAGGATGACACTCCTACTAGAATATCAGAACAAAAGGCCTAATACTATATGCATAACAATACTAAATATTAGATGCATGAACATGGCGTATACACTCATATAAAACATAATGGCATATACACTCAAATAAAACATAATTTAAAGTACCAAAGGGGATGACACCTGAAGACCGAGATGACACTCCTAATTAAATACTTAGACCCTAAAAACTAGATCTAACATGACATACAAAATATATTTATTATAAAAGCATGCCAATAAAAAATATAATCAACAAAATTATATTACACTCTATCTAAACTAACATTGAATTAAAATACGAAGATAAGGATCGAATTTTACCCCACTAAAAGCTCGGATGATGAACTTTGACCGACCCCTACCAAGATCTCCACGCTGTGACCCAAAACTAATCCGATTGAACCTCGAAATGATTTTTAATCGAATGATAGGTTAAACCATCCAAAAAATAATTCCCCGGTGAGAGCACTACTCTCGAGCCGGACGAATAAAGGGCACTGCCCCTTCACTTGACCATGACTCTCTCCATGGCTTCCCTTTCCAAAGGCCTCTCCCCCACCTTTTATAGGAAAAGTGAGGGGTGGTGTGACGTGGCTCAATGAGAGCCACGTGCTTTCCTTCTTCTTTTTTTCTTTCTTTTTTTACAATTTTTTTTATATTTATATATATATATTTTATTTAATAACACTATTAATAATACTGCTATAATATTATACAACTCGAACAAAAATGAGTGATTATATTGATCTAAACAAATTGAAATTATTTTTATCAACTAAGTAGGATCGTAAATAAAAATTTTCAACCGAATGTTTTCGAAGGGGGTATAACCAGGAACAAGAGGTATCCACTAAAGAAAATCCTTCTTCTTCCAACGTTACTAATTACATTTAAAACATCAAATTTAATTTATTATTATGTTTATGGTTTCATGTTATATTTTTACCCAAAATGATCAAATCTCCTCCTCATGATGTACAGTGACAAATCTTGATAGTATAGTTTGAGGCGCTAACAATTTTTATTAAAATTATTAAAGATCTAACATTTTCAAAAAAAATTGAGAAGCATAATGATTTTTTTAACAATTTTCAGAGGGACAATTAAAAGTATTCAAAAAATAAAATCTTATATAATTTTAATAAATTTTGAGATGGGCTAGTTAAAATTTCAAAAATATTTTAAAATTATAATACAAATTTCTGGAAATTTTGAGGTGCCAAGGCTTTCTTTGGCTTTACACAACATCAGCCTTTGTCAATACATGACATTTACTTATTTGATAATGTATAGACATTTAACTTTCAATAACAATCTTTTACAGATTTCATAGATCACAAATTATACAACGTTACAAATGAAGGGAGAATGATGAATTATATAGGATTATGTCTTGATTTTTAATGTAATTTATAGCAATGTTGCCACTACAACTACAATTTAATTATTTTGAAACTTATTATTATTAACCTATAATATTCCTAATGCATATGTTTGTGTATTTTTCTCCCCCAACACCCTACTAAATAATAGTCCTTCATCAGGAATACATTATGATAGGTATTTCGTAACCGAATATCTTCAAGTTCAATCTTGTAGGAGTAGGTCGGAAATATGCATCAAATGCTAATTATTTAATGCTTTGCTTTGCTTTGCAACCAAAGTAGTACAGTTGAAGCCTCCAAAAGTGTTTGGAGGAAACTGAAACCAACTCATCTCAACATTCTTTATGTCGGTCCTATAATGATGGGATTAACCAACTTTTCTAACACACTTGTTCTTTTTTCCATTACGAACCGTCTGTAATTCATGCACAGGTTGATTGATTTCTAGACAAACGTTATTTTACAAGTATGTATTATTATCATCTATTTTCAACAAATATTTTTGAATGAATTTGGGTTGTTTTTTCTTTTATATTCTCTCCTTTTATTTTTAATTTTTTAATGTATCTCGGAACGTTTTAATTGAACATTGAAAGCTTAAAATATTGTAAATTTAGTGAAGCATTCGCGGGTAAAATTTTCTAAACGGATTCATTATGAGAACAATGAGTTATTCACTATGATTTCTATACTTATAAATCATAAATCAACCAAACACTATAGTTCGGATATATTTTTAATTAATTTTTGTTATTCAACCCTAATCTTAGGAGGTAAGATGCTAAACATATGCATATGGAGCCTTTTTGGCTTGGTCTTTGGCTGCTCTCAGACCTAGTTAAATGAGGTTTAAGCAAGAACATGCAAAGTTTATTTTTGTTTGTACTTAAAGCTCAAGTGATTTTTTAGATTCAATCTTCAGCCTAAAAATGCATGCAAGTGCTGGACATTAATTCTTTAGTTTGTAATCTAATTCTATTCATTAGTTAAAAATTATCCTTGAGAGGTTTTTATAATATTCAATTCTTGTGAAAAGTTTTCAGACTTAACAATTAACATCAATTTAAATATACAATTTGTTAAGAATTTTAATTTTAAAGGATTAGTTTTGTGTAAAATAATCAAAGGCTTAACAGATAAATAAGTGCCCAAACTATTCATTTTTTTTCTTCAGTCAGGTGCCTAAACTTTGTTTTGGGCAAAATAGGTGTATAACGTTTTTAACGTTACTTAAATAGGTGCCATGCTGTTACTGTCCGTATTTCCGTTATCTGACATGTGTCAACTTTTTAAAATTTTGAAATTATATTTAAAAATAAATAAAAATTAATAAAACAAAGTAATCTTAAATTTTACAAAATAGCCCCAAATTTTAAAATCCCTAACACCCTAAAACCCAAATCCCAATTTCCCTTGATTTCGCCGCTGATTGTCATGTCGTCGTCCATCACATTTGTCGTTGGACCATCACGACCATTTACCCCACCACCTCGTTGCCGGAAATCGACCAACGCCGTGCGAAACGCCGAAATAGTTGAATGGTTCATTCAAATGATTCGCGACCAATAGTGGCATAACATGCGATGAACGGTGTGTGGGTCTTTCAACGAGGGGAGGGCGCTTCATTCCGTCACCGAAAATGCGACCAATGCCGGTGGGAGTTGTCGGATTTTTGGGGTTTATAGATTTGGGGACTCTTTTGGGATTATTTAAAAATTTCAGGATATTTAAAAAATCCGATTTATGTTTTAAAAAACTAAAATTCAAAAAATATTTAATATTGCCACGTGTTCGATTTTGATTGGGTAACGGGAAAAATTAACGTCCGTCACGGGTCAAACCTTAAATGAGTCACAAAATAAAACGTTAGGCACCTAGTTGAGCCAAAATATAGTTTGGGTAACTATCTGAAAAAAATGATATAATTTGACCGCTTATTTTACCGTTTAAGCCATAATCAAATTCAACCTCTTCACTTTAATTATGGAATTTTTTTTTTATGATTTTAGAATGTCAGTAGAGGATTTGGACAAATTTTGAATTCATGCAAAATTAACCAGATTTGATAAAAACACATTAAAGCTCTATATTTCTTCATTCTTTCTTCAAAGCATTAATTATTCCTAGGTATTATTCTAATTTGTATATTCTTGTGTTCTTTGGTATTTCATAGATTTAGAAGTGATCACACAAGTCACCTTAATTCATTGAAACGGGTTATTCGGTCCATCATCAAATCGTTTCATCTACAACAATTTTCGGGGGGAAAAACTTACTAATTCGCAAAAAGGAAAGAAAACTGATTACTAAAGTAAATATGTTTTTGAAGTCGAGACAAAAATAATGTTGAGAGTTAACAGGTTATATTCTTACATCAGCAAAAACAACAGTTTGTGAAACCTTTCACTACTGAGATGAACCAGATTCAGCAGATGGCCCTGGCGCTACTGGGGCAGAACCTGATGATGATGTAGATGCTGCCGGTGTGCTCGTTGAAGGAGCAGTCACAGGTGTTGGAGGCCTTGGTGGTCCAGAATGTTTATACTGTTGAGGTGGGCCACGAGGCGGAGGCATTGCTGAATGATATGGAGGATACTGCTGATAAGGTGGCGTTGGTTGCATGTACCCATATGGTGGATAATGCTACTGATGAGGATATTGCCCAGGCGGCGGCATAGCTTGATAGGGGTAATGTTGCCCTTGTTTTTCTGATCCATGTTTGTTCTCCCCATCATGGGACGGAACCAGGGCACCCATCCTTTGAGGATCCATTGACGGATAGTAGGCTCTGTCCAGCTGAGGTGGAGGTGGGATGTTAAAATACTGCATAGGTGGGGGTTGGTCCTGCATGCCAGGCCCAGATGGCTGGAATTGATTCTGCTGCTGAGATATTACTGCCCGGGGCAACACTCCACTATGAGCTACTGCTGCTTGCTGCCTGGCTCCATCCAAGGTCTCTGAATCGGGTCTTGGTGCCTGGGGCTTACCCCACATTAGCTTTAGCCTAAGACCCTTTATGACTAGCTTGCTAGAAAGCTCTTCTGCAGCCTTCTCAGCTCCTTCTCTGGTTGTGTACGTAACGAAGGCACATGCCTTGTCAAGGACCATCTTTATCAATTCAATTTCACCATGGGCATAAAAGTTATCCCTTAGATCTTGTTCAGTAATCCTTTTATCCAGCCCACCCGCGTAAAGTGTCTTTATGCTTTCATCCTCGGGAGCTTTAGTGCCACAGGATCATTCACCAGCCTTGTTAAGTAGCTTTAGTGCCACAGGATCATTCACCCTACAATTATTTAGGGGCATCAATAGAGGCAAAAAGTCATTCACAATATTAGAAAGCGTCATGTATGAAAAGCATCGTCTGCTTTTATAAGCATATTATATTTGTCGATGAATTGCAGCATTATCATTAAATCAGACAGAATAGTTCATGCCTTCCCCGGCCAAACACATTTGACAATTAACACAACAAATTTCACACAAAAGGACAGAGCCAGAGAGGAAAAGGACATGCTGTGAAAAAGACTAAATAAAACTATGTTTATGACACGACAATCCCAACACCGTGACCAAATAAGAAGGGATGTTCTTTAAAGGGCTAATGCCTAAACTATCTTCCGGACAATGCTCATAAGATGAGAACAAAGCTCCATTAAATTTTGTATTGTTTAAAAGAAGAAAGAAAGAGCTTACCCATAATAGCGGTCTTTTATATTTTGCTGGGACAACTCCCCAGCTTCCGGCATCTCATGCCTATAAGGGCACTCGGCACCTCTAGTACATTCACCCCGCACATAGAAACTGCAAATATGTGCTCGGTTTCTTTTGTAGTATGGTGTCGTTCTCTGAAGCTTCAGAATAGTGTCACTTGGCCGTACCTTCCCATATGAGGATTCATAGTCTAAACCGGCTCTTGCCTGCAATCCACAAATTTACTTAAGCATAAGAGAAAAAACACAAGGGAAATAGGCCATCATAGTAAACTAAAACAAACAAATTAGGCACACTTACAACCATCAACTCCATCTCATTCACACATCTATAGATTTCAAAGCATCCATGCATATAGAGAAGAAAAGAGAGACATGACAAATTTACCAGTTATGGAACAGTATTTACAAAAACAATTCCGGTGATCATTACCATTTCTTTCAAAATTATATACCTACAGACAACTACTACAAAACAACAAAATCTGAAGGTAAAGCTACAACATAGATTTAAAACATCATATCAAATTTATTCTCATTACAGTGATAGTAAGTAGTGACAACTGAAAAATCCACAAACCCAAATGCAAAAGTCGTGAATACGAAAAACTAAACTAGTAAACTCTTAGCATGAATTAAATGCTGGGCAGTAAGAGGAAAAGGAGGAGAGATAGTGTATCTACATATCAACTGAAAAATGTAAGATGCACTTGTGTATTTGGCATGCACATGAGATAGCAAAAGGGTTTCCGCTTTCACAGTGTGCAAATATCAACTAATGCACAAGAGAAATGCAAAAATATCTTTACAGCAAGTATGGCAATTCAACATGCTTCAGCTATTACAATGACAACCAAAAGGATTGCAATCTATAAAGCAAACAGTTTACCAGGAACTTGATTGAAAATTTTCATATAAGTTGACACTTTTAGCAGCTTCACTATAACTGTTAAGCATGAAAATACATACCCTGCGATCATTCTCCTCAGCAAAATACTCTCTGTTCACATCACTCTTTGGAATGGCATCATTGGAGTTTATACTAAGAGCAGTATCCCGAACTTGAACTGGCAATCCGTATTCAAGATCTAAAAGGCAAACTTGACAAACATTTTTCAACTTACTGCAAGTCTGACAAACCTCAGTTTTCTTGTACCTTGCATCACGACCAGGCCTCCACCTAAAGACTGTAAATGGCCGTGTAAAATCTTGCACTCCTTATCATAATCTGCTTTAGTCTGTAGTCGGCATGTAAAGAAGCCCGTAAGAGTAAAAACACAGAAATTTAAATTGTTAAAGAAACAAAATTAAATTAAATTCAAACTCCACGGTGAATCTAATAGGTTCAGAACCATAGTCTAACCAACTTAATATATCAGAATCCTATCTTGCTGCTTATGAAGATGCTGATTTGAGTCGACCAATGTAACAATGAAAATGTCACAAATTTTAAAATATGTCTGATTAGTATTACAATCAAAACCTAGATGCCAGTGTAAATCAGCTTGTTGTTTTATACACAGAAAATTCATTTTGAAGAATCACATTTTATTTTTAACTAAGGTTATATAAATCATGGAAATGGAAGCAAAAAAAGAAAATGTAGAAACAAACAATATAACAAGTTTACTAGTTCTCATTAGTAAAAAATTGCAAGGGTCGAGAGAAAAGCAAAGTCAAACAATCTGCCCTTTCGATCCAAATTTGATAAAAAATAATTTGCTATTCAACATTTTCACATCAATAAAAGAGGCCCGAGCAAACTATACAAAGTTTTTCTGTATTTACAACTCTGCTCACATACACAAACATGATTGTTAACAATTAACATTATATAGATATGTGACTAAAAGCAAAACCCAAAAAAAGGGTTAAATCTAAACAAAAAAAATATTTAGTTAATGAAAACTTGGTTTATCCTTTGCACAAAAAAAATGCAATTTCAAAATTCAAACCCCTAAACAGGAGCTGAAGAGAGAGGGTATTAAAGAGAGAAGGGTTAATACCATTCGGACATATGGATTATCACCAAGGCATGACTCACAAATGATAGGGAACTCAGAGCGTTCCCAGCCATCCGCCTCATGATCTCTTAACAATCGGTGTGACATTGTATACTTTGCAGAACGTCGTGTAGCTATTCAGAGCCTTTAATTTGTAGCCTATGTCCTTAATTCAACCTGCAAGTTACTCTAAGAGAAACAATTCATTAAATTAGTACGAAGTATAAACCCTAACGACTCAGATCAAAGATAAATTCACGTATGTAAACTATTTGAAGGGGAAAAAGTTCCAAAATTGTAATTTCATTTTTTCCCCGTATTTCCTATTCAACTGATTCGACTACAACCAATGAAATGATAAAAACCAGCTACAATAACAGAAAAGTTTAAAATAAAGACATCAAAGGTTGTAACAGAGAGTCTAGAAAGTACCTGAACCGCTATCGAAATGGTGCGCCGGCGACTGAAACTCGGCTGTGAAAACGATAGGTAAAGCCAGAGAGCTCGCAGGGCCGTCCCAAGAAGGGGAAGAGATGGGATCGCTTTTGCGCTCTTTAATTTTCTTTTGTTGTTAGGGTAAAATTCATTAGATTTTTTTTTTTAAAGTAACAATCGAGTAAATTTACCATTTTGAAACACCATTCAATCACTTATCACATTTCACATTGTCCATCAATCTAATAATCAACATATATGATACCTCAATGCACACATTTACTTCACTATTGTACAGTTAACAAACTAGTGGAATAGATGCATAATAGTCTTAACATCGCCTGCTAGAAGACACAATCACTTCACTAATGGAGATTTTATATATGAAGGACTAAATTTACTGAATAAATCTGAATTGTGTCCAAATTAATAGAATACATAACTATTAAGGACTAAAATTGTTATTTTATCAATTTTTTGTTTCAATTTTAATGACATAATGACTTACTTGTTACAAAATTTTAATTAAATGACATATTTTTTTAAATATATAATTAAGTAACTCAATTGTTACTTTTAAAAGAAGAGTGACTTTCTTACTAATGACCTCTAGTGTAATTTATCCTTTTTTATTAGCATTGTTTTTTAATCTCTTTTGGATATTTCGTGTTTGGGCTCATAATGGCCATGAGTAAAGCCTTAAATATCTTGTTTTAAAGACAAAAAAAATATTCATAATAATCACAAAAATGATAAAATATAAATAGAACCTTAAAAGGATCATAAGACAACATATGATGAATTGTGCAAAATCATTACAATGTACACAAATTTTCTAATTTTCTTCAACATAGATGTAAAAAATATTTTTAACTTTAAATTTATAATATGATAATTTTTTTATTTCACGGATAAATTTCAGTACGAGCTAAAAAACAATTAGATTACATGTAGAATTCTTTATCATATGTAAATGTTTGTGTGTGTTTGAAGGATGCTTCCATCAATTAGCAAATATGGTTGCAGAATTACATTACATAGGCTCAAAAGGTACATTGCAACCCATGTGTCAACGTAGGTAAACAATCAAAACACGGACAAAAAGCATCAGCTCTTTTTTAGTGTTTCTATATATGCCCCAATATAAAAAAAATTAACTCTACATTTAAATCATAATTCTTAAATTTTAAACTTTAAAGCCTAAAAACTAACTCTAAATTTAATTTTTTTAATGTTAAGACATACATAACGTAACCGAAAAAGGTCTTAAGTGATTTCTATTCTCAAAACAGGTAGATCACCTGATAAAGGTGATTCCGTGTGGAAGAGGAGTCAAAGCTCAGTCAAGGTGAAGCTAGAGCCAATGGAGCCAAATGGTTGAAGGAATGAAATCTGCTTGCAAGGATCCAATAACAAAAACTAAAACAAGGAAATACAAAAGAAAGTAAAAGGGATGAAAAGACAATAGAACCCAATAGGTCCACACAAAGTGTCACCAAATGCATCTTCTTTTCGCCAAAATCTCCGCACCACTTCTTTTTGTGGTACCAATTTAAATTATTCTAATATTTTTTTCTGGACAAAATATTTATTTTTTACACATTACATGTAGCATTTTATTAGTAATTATAAATATAAACCTATGTAATTTTCAAGTGTCGTGACCATTTTTATTCGGTGTTAAAATAGCCTGGCGATTGATTTTGAAAATAGGATTTTGGCCTTTTTAACTCATTTTATCTTGAAAAATTACATGTTAAATTGATTTTTCATTAATTAATCATGAAAATTTCCTTTTCATTTAATCTTGAAAATATTTTTGAGTCACCACCGATCACTTTGGTAGACAGAACACCATAAAAATAACCAGAGATTCACTTTAAAAATTCGGGTTTGGGAGACGGATACATGTGGGGAAGGATTAACACCCCCACAAACGCCTGTTATAGATACCTTTTAATTTTATGTGGCATTTTGGCATTTCGAATAATAATTTGAATTTAATTTGTCCCTTAATTATTAACTGAATTTAAATTCCAAATGAAGATATTCCTTTATAAGGAAATATATCTTTATCCGAATATGAGATTAGAAGCGCCTAGTTACTTTAGGACACTTCGATTCATATTCAAAAATATATTCTCAACATAAAAAGTTTTCACGCATGTTCAATTATTTTCTTGTTAATTTTAAGTTCTAACTTTAAAGGCTCTAATTAATTGAATTATTTAAAACTATGAATATTATTAAATTTATGGTATTTATGAGATAACACCCAATTGCTTGAACACTATTCATAATAAACCCTAAATTAAATAATATTCATATTTTAATTAATGAATTTAATTATTTAAAAACTAGCCCTAATTAAAATTTTAATTAACTAGGTTAATTGTTATATTATAAGTTAAAATGAGTATCAAATGTTCTACTTAAAAGCCCCCTTGGATAACATCTCATTACAATGAGACACTATTTAAATTAGAACTTCAAAGTTTCCCTTTTAATACTCATTTATTTTCTACAATTATCTCTCCTATTTTAATTATGTGATCCTAATTAGAGAACCTAAATACTAAAGGCTCTAAACAATTAATACTAAAGACTAAATGATTTAATTATCTATCAAATATACTATATGCTATTTAAATCATGCATCATACAAATATAATTAAGCAAAATAATTTAAATTAAGGACTAAATTGAACTAAAGCACACTTTAAAGCTATTTATTCTATTTAGTGACTAAACTGAATTACAACTCAAGATTTTAAGGACCTAAAGGATAATAACCTCTTTTTAAAAAAAGGCGGACCCTGGCCCTAGTTTGGGTCCATGCGCAGGTCAAGGTATTTAAACTCCAAAACCCGAAATCCAACTCTCTTTTCCTTATTTTTTCAAATCTGTACTCTCTCTAAACCCCAAATTCTCTCTACTCAAACATCTAAAACCCAAAAATCCCTACCCATTTTCAATCAAACTTCATGTTCTTCCTTAAAAACCAAACATGTTCTTCATTTTTTGCTTGTTTGATCTTTATAAACACGAAATCTCCCCATTTTCTTGTTTTTTAGGATCAAAAGCCTTATTTATCCTAGTGTTCATCCGAGTTCATCAAGAATCGGATGAAAATTATGAACTCCGACCAATCTCTTCCTCTCTCACAATCATTGGATCTCCAACTTCTCTTTTTTGGCCACTTCTGGCCGTTTATTGCCGCTGTAGGCGATGCTGGCCATTACCAGTCATCGTCTTACTCACTCCGACCAACCTCTACAACTTTCGATCTCTCCTAACCCTACTACGGTTGCCGTCCTCTACCGCAATGCGATTTTCGACTACCATGTCAAAAATCAAAATTCTTTCAAAACCTCAATTTCTTCATCCTAAATCTAGATCTAGTGCACGGTTCGTCAGAACCACCATACTTCCCTTCCTAAATCTAACTACCTGAACCCACACCTATCATTTTCAACTCCACCGAAACCCTAACACCTCAACAGTCACAAAGATGAATCTTCCGGCAACACCAGATAAACTCCAATCTCAATATTTATTTATTTTTGGCTATTGTTTTTTAGTTTTAAAAAATTAGATCTAATCGTTTTCACTTTTTGTTGTAGGAAATGAAAATGAAAGAGGTGGTTTACCTTTCCAACGATGTGAGTCGAGCTCTGATGACGGTCGATTCGTCTTCTTTGACATGCTATTCGACCTCTGAGCAACCTTTTAATTTTCTGGTAAGACTCTTCAACTTTTTCTCTCTCTCATCAATTATTATTGTAATTATTAACCATTAATTAACTAATAATTTCTCTTTCTTCATTATTTATAGTGATAGTGGAATGTGACATCACAATGACATTGTAGCGACCTTTTCTTTTTTTTTTCCACTTATTTTAGAAAATCGTCGATACATGTTATCCCCGTGTTTCTAAAATTCGATTGTCAAGGGATCTTTCTTGAAAATTCGTATTTTTGGAAATAATAAAGACTTGGAGTCGTCATCGATCACTTGGATAAGGTAGGTTGGACACCATAAAAACCAGAGATTCATTTTTGAAAGGGTTCGGGAGTTGGTTACGCGTGGGGAAGGATTAATACCCCCATCACGCCCGAAAATCGGTACCAAAACATTTGTTGCTTTTAAATGGATAGAAATTGTTGAAATTTAAATTGATTTTAATTAAGTGTTCTTAATTAAAAATTAACCTTAATGGAATGAACTTTATCAAATTGGCGGATTCAAATTAATTGGACACTTAATTACTAAGGTTGACGATACATCAGACATAGATTAAACCAACATCAAATAAGCCTAACTGCCGTGTTAATTTATGGTCCTAATTTCGTACGTCACCTTTATGCATGATGCAAGTAATTAAGTATGATGTTATGACTTGTTAACTTTTAATTAACATTTACCTCGGGACGGTAAGGATTAACTCAAATATTTGGTCAACATCTATTAAGCCAAGACTGTTACAACACAAATATCGAAATTAATAAATATCTCACTTTTTTAGGGTTTAAATTAATTAATTACCACATGCCACATCAAAATTAAAAAAGGTCATATGAATGACAATTATAAGTGCATGTCATATAAAGGGGTTAAAATAAACACACGAAAGGCCTACTAAAGTCCTAACCTAGAAGGCCCAAATTATGGAAATTCAATTAGTGATATAATTATTAGCTATGCGAATCTAACATTAACCCTAAATTAATTAAGCCATAAAACTACAAATCCTAATAAATTATGGATTTTCTTGCACCATGATAATTAATTCGATTAATTTTAAACTAGTATCCTAATGAGCCAAGGATACTATTTAAAACGAATCAAGTTAATTAATCATGATTTTATATTAAATGTCCATCTAAGCTCAAGGTTAATTTTATCCTAAAAAAGGTAATTAAGAGGTGTTCAATTAATTTGATGAATTTAACATTTATCCCAATAAGTCAAGGGTAAATTTAAATTCACTAAACTAATTCGAACCTTAGATCTAACTATGGCTCTAAAAACTAATCCTAAGATTAATTTAATTAATTTAAAGATTATGTCCCTATGAGGCGAGCACACACTTTAAATTAATTAAATTAACTTGCCTTAATCTAATCTATAAGCTTAACCTAACAAGCCCAAAACCACCTAAACTATATACATGCCTAAAAACCATACATATAAATATATAAATATAGATAAAGTATATCTATACTTTAACTATATATTATATACTATATAAAAAGATATACTATATATATTCTTTTAAAAAACTATATTAAGATAAAACTATGTATTATTAGAACATATATTATACATAAATCATAAAACCATATATCATATACATAAAACTATATATTATATATATTCATAAAAACATGTATCATATATATTAAAACCATATATTTAAATATATATACATATTAAAATCGTAGGTTATATGCCATAAAAAATATATTCATATAATATGTAAAAATCATATACTATATACATTAGAAAAACTATATATTATATCATTTATAAAAAGTATATATTATATAGAAACTATATATTACATTTTCATATAAAAATTATATATTACATGTTATATAAAAACCATATATTATGTATTATAGAGAAACTATATATTATATTATAAAAAACATATATTATATATATTATATAAAAACCATATGTTATACAAAACTATATATTACATTATAAACCACATATTAACATATACACATATGAAAGCCGCATTAAGCATATCCATAGCCACATCACGATAAAATAAATATGATCTAGCATCAAGAAATTAAACTGAAAATTAATGGAAATAAACATGCAAGACAACAAATTAAACATGTATGCAAAAAAGGATAAACAAAAAGGCTTATACCACTGGAAAAACGACCCAATTGATAGAAAACAAACCCTGAGGGACGAATTAAAAAAAGGACGAGATTATAATCATTTGAAAAGCCACAAGTACCTGGGGAGTAATTAAAAAACATAAAAGGCTTCCGGGCGTAATTTATCGGGGTGGAAGGATTAAAAACGAGATTTCAAAAGGCGGAAGCCTTTACGGGCGTAAATAAGATGAGGCGGGGGATTTAAAATGTTATTAATCCATTTTTTAAAAGGGATGAGTATATAATTCAGTTTTTAGCCCAAAGCAGAATGTTTTTAAGCTTTGTTATTAAAAAAACTTAGAAACTCTCCCCTTTTTTCTCCAACTCGAATGAACGCCGCCGCGGTGTTCATCCGCGCCGCCGCGATTCCCAGAATCTGATCATCCATCTGCCATATCGGCCGCTGCTCATTGGCGGCCGACGAACCCAAAAAACCCAAAAAGTAAACCTTTCTCCGATTTAAACCCAAATCAACCCTTAATTTCTCAAAACTCGGCCCTTTTCTTTTTGAAAACCCAAGAAGCAAATTTGAAAACAACCATTTCTTTGAAAATGAAAGCCCTTTTGACCTTTAATCCTCCCATCGGCTCACCCAACATGATTGAAGTAGTCGAAGAGCTTATTGCCGGCGAAGGGGAAACAACAACGCAAGGGAAGACGACTCGACGCCGATGGTAACTGACCCTCAACCCTAACTCTTATTAATGTATGTGTTTCGAAATAAAAAAGGGAGAAGATACCTCAAAGCTCTTCTCTGTTCTCTATTGCTTGAATAATTCCCGTCTAGGGTTTACAACGCTTGCTTTCAATTTTTATAGCATCGAATATTACATGATAATAAAAACAAAAGTTATCCTAAATATTCTATTGGTTGCCCTCTTTGATTTGGAAGTATTCATGTGCGCTTTCTGAATTGTTGGGATGTCCCTTGATACACTGAAATTCTCTAATTTGTATGTATGCCCCTTATTGCCATTTCTGATATTTGTGTATTTGTTTTCTTTTCACATGTGATGTGGCCACCGGAGAGGGAGGGTGGAACAGAGAGTATTGACGAGGATAATAGGGCACTGGTGGCCCGAATCCGATGTGGTCAAGCAGCGGTGATGTGGCGTCCAGTCAGTGGCTCTCCCTACCAACGTAGGAGTGAGGTGGCGGCATTGGGTAGATGAGGGGTCAGGCAGAGAAATCCACGCGCGAGTGGGGGAGCCGAAGCGACGGGTGCGCGGGGACTCTAAAACCTTCCATGCCTTGATATCGGGACGTTAGATCTCCCCCAAATCTAACGGCTGGGAGCCGGCTGCGCAAGGGATAAAAGAGAATTATGGTTTTTAGGGGTTTAATTGATCTTGGGCCTTATCAGGCTTCTTAATATAATATGTATATATACTTTTTATGGGTTTCGAAATGTAATTGGACTTTGTAAACTTGGCCTTTTATTTAATTGTTATATATATTGGGTTTTTATTTATATAAAGTATACATGCTGATATATATATATATATAGATGAGCTTTTGATTTAATAAAACTTATAATTTAAAATAGATAATAACCATAAATTAAATATAGATAAAATCTGATAACAATAGTAATAAATAAATAATGGTAGTAAAGGAGATAATGAAATAGTAGTTATACCATTTTAGGGACCTTTGATGATAATCATATATATAACTAAGGGGCTGATTATATATAGGCCCTTATTTAATTATACTAGTAGTAGTTTTTTTGTTCTTTAAAAATAGAAAGCCCTTTATTAAAAGGTAAAACGGGTCAACCCCGGACAAAATTAGTGATTACAGACATCACATAAATGATGTCATTACCAACTGTTGCAAGATGATGGAGAAGAAAACCATAATCCATGTATCCTTATTTGGTCGACTTAGAAACCACCATGTGGAGATAAATGGGCGGGAAAATTTGAAGATAATTGGGCTTTGTGTTTCTTTAGCCATTATACCCGAAAATGGGTTAAATTGGACGGGAAAGAAGATTCTGATAGGTTTATGTGTTTGTTTAAGCGGTTATAATATGTGGGATTTGGGCCTTGGGATCTTATCATGTAAATAGGCTTGTAAGAGAAACATTTTGACCATTATTATATATTGATCATTGGGTACTATTTATTTAAGTCTAAATATTTATTTATTATCATTTACTTATTTATTTTAATATATATAGTACCCCAGATTAAATTCGGGTATTACAGTTGCCTCTCTTTGCTCATTATTGTGAAACAGGAATAGGGCAAAGACTGAAAATACACGAATTTGGCCCAAAGCATCCAACTATCATTATGAGCTTCAAATTCTTCTTGTCACGAACTCCCACTCCTGATCCTAAAGTTTAAACTAATTATTCTTATTAGGAACCCATTCATTCTTCTTGACGATGTTCATCTTATTTTCTTCAAAGGCAACAAACTGGTGAGCTATTCTTACTAGGAACACTGCATTCTTTGCTTGACAAACTCTTCTTATTAGAAGCTTCGGATTCTTTGCTTGGTGAACTCTTCATATTATGAGCTATATCTTTGCTGAGCAAACTCTTCATATTAGGAGTTCTATCTTTGCTGGAAAACTCTTTATATTAGGAGCTCTGTCTTTGCTGGCGAACTCTTCTTATTAGGAGCTTTATATTCTTTGCTAATTTCCTACGAAAAAATTAAAATTCTTGGACGAGGGTTAATATGTCCCTAATTTTCTATATGATGCACATTGGGGTCAATCAGCCCGCTTCTGCTTTCTTGGAAACCAATCAGGTTTTTCTTTGTTATGCTTCCCTTCATTGATTCTCAGTCTACATTGATACTCTATCTCACACTCGGGGTTAACCTTTGAAACCTTCTTTTTGTGCTTCTAGACCTTTGCTCTAAAGCGCCCTTTCGAGTTTTCACTTTAGAATGCTTTTCTCAAAACGCCTTTTCAGGTTTTTACTTTGGTTTTTTTCTTTCTCTTTTTTTCTTTTTCTTTTTTTCTTTTATTTCAAGGCACTCTTTAGAGTTTTCACCTTTATCTCACAACACTTTCCTTTGCATTCTTTTCTCTGTCTGTCCTTCCAACTTGTTCAGGTACTAATTGGCTTAAGCACTTCACTATTTCTTTCATTTCTTTGTTTCTATCGGCGCAACATTCAACTTAATCTTCACTTTATACACTCATATTCTATAACCCAGAGTGTTAAAAGTCACCTACATACTTCAAAACATAGTAATACCAAGAAATCATATATTTTTTAATGCATTATACTAGTCATTTGCATGATGCTTTAGAAATGAAAGAAAGCTCGAAAGAGAATTCATGAATTTTATTAAGGCTTATAAGCAAAGTACAATGGAGCTTTAAAAAGTCATGGCAAACTGAAGCAAAAAAATCAAGAAACAAGGTCAGATCTTCGGGCATTAATAGCATGAAGGATTCAATAACCCCATTAACCGATAGTCTTGAGCTTGAGCCATTGTCCAACAGACTTCAAATGTTGTCAAGATGTTTACAGATGTGAAATCCCTCCCAAAGTACCAAGTGTGTAAGAGGATTCAATTGTCAGATTCCTAATCTCAACACATCTGAGCTGCCCTTTGCATGTTTTCAACCCAAATCCTCATTTGGTTTCAAGATACTCTTTGCGAGTTTTCATCTTAAACCTCTATTTTCATTTTCATTTTTTTATATCTAAGGCGTCATTTTGGGTTTTCACCATACATATTTTCATTTTGCAAAATGCCTTTTTCGAGTTTTCACTCTATTTTTAAAACTTTTTTTATTCTTCAGACGTAGTATTTTCAACTGAATCAGAGTTCACTGACTTGTGCAACTCTTTACCATCCATCTTAGTTAAAATCAACGTTCATCCGGAGAAGACATTTTTGACAACACATGGCCCCTCTCAGTTAGGCATCCATTTCCCACAGAAATCACAATGTATTTGTAAGATCTTTTTCAGCACAAGATCTCCCTCTTGAAATTCTCTGGGCCTAACTTTCTTATCATAGGCCTGCATCATTCTTTTCTGGTACATTTGATTGTGACAAATAACTTTCAGCCTTTTTTCCTCAATAAGATTCAGCTGGTCAAATCGAGTATGTACCCATTCTACTTCATCTAGCTTTACTTCAAATAAAACTCGAAGATATGGAATTTCAACCTCAATCAGAAGTACCGCCTCTGTTCTGTAGACCAAAGAATATGGCATTGCCCCGATAGAGGTTCGCACCGAAGTCTGATATGCAAACAGAGCAAACGACAGCTTCTCATGCCAATCCTTATAGGTATCTTTCATCTTTGATATGATCTTCTTGATATTCTTGTTTACTGCCTCCACTGCCTCATTCATCTTAGGGCGGTAAGTTATAGAATTGCGATGCATAATTTTGAATTGCTCTCACGCTTCTGCTATTAGCTTGTTGTTGAAGTTAGTGACAGTATCAATGATAATTCTTTTTGGTAATCCATACTGACAGACAATTTCATTTTTCAAGAACTTACAAACCGTAGATCTTGTGATATTAGCATACGAAGCTGCTTCCAACCATTTGGTGAAGTAATCAATGACCACAAGGATGAAGCGATGTTCATTAGAAGCTTTAGGGTAAACTTGACCAATAACATCATGCCCCAAACAGCAAAAGGCCATGGTGAATTCATTGTATGAAGAGGTACATGTGGAGAATTGATCTTGTCAGCGTATATTTGACATTTGTGACATTTCTTAGCATACTCAATGCAATCTCCTTCCATAGCTGACCACTAATAACCATATCTTATTATCTTCTTGGCCATTGCAAAGCCATTAGCATGTGTTCCACAAATTCCATTATGCACTTCTGCTAAAATGCCTCTAGCTTCTCGAGAATTGACGCATCTTAGCAAGACTGATCTTTGCCCCTTTTGTATAGGATTTCACCATCAAGCACATATCCTGTAGCCATTCTTCTAATGGTTCTCTTGTAATTATTATTTGCTTCACTGGGATAAGTTTGAAATTTGATGTATTGCAATATATCATAATACCATAGATTTCCATCTGTCTTTTCTTCTATGTTGTAATAGTGAGCATATGTGTCAAACTTTGCATTTGAATTAACATCATATCCTCTAGTTTATTTGCTAGAAATACCGAAACCAATGTAGCTAAGGCATCATCTATTTTGTTATCTTCCATGGGGATGTATGTGAAGGTGATTTCTTTGAATTCTTTCACCAACTCAATGATCAACCTTCGGTACTCGATCAACTTTCTATCTTTTGTTTCCCATTCTCCACGAAGCTGGTAAATAACCAATGTTGAATCCCCGTATACTTTCAAAACTTCTATCCTTCTTTCAATAGCAGCTTACAAACCCATGACACAGGCTTCATACTCTGTCATGTTATTGGTACAAAGAAATTCTAACTTGCTTGTGAAAGGATAATGTACATTACTTGAGGAAATCAATACTGCTCCAATTCCACGTCCCAGGGCGTTAGCTGCCTCATCAAAGTACAATTTCTAGGTTTCACTCTCTGAGGTTCTATTTTCTTTCATGGAGATATTCATCGCATCTTTTCTGAGAAATCAAAGTTCATGGGCTCATAATCCTCTAAAGCACCGACTAGCCAAGAAATTTGCTATGGCGCTTCCTTTTATTATTTTTTGACTTACATACACAATGTCAAATTCTGGCAACAACATTTTCCAACGAGCTAATCTTTGAGACAATGCTGGTCTTCCAACAGAAATATCAATGGATCAAGTCAGGATATCAACCAAGTAGTGTGGTATAGCATGTATTGCCTGAGCCTACGAGTTACCCAAACCAAAGCACAACATAATATCTAAATTGGTGGGTACTGTACTTCATACTCTGTAAACTTCTTGCTCAAATAATAGATGACTCGTTCTTTCTTTCCTGTGTCATCATGTTGCCCCAGTACGTACCCCATTGAATTTTCATAAATCGTCAGGTAGATGATGAATGGTCTATCTAGAACCAGTGCTACTAGAATTGGAGCATTTGTTAAATACTTCATTTTGTCAAGCGTCTCTAGACATTCCTCATCCCATTCTCCTAGATTATTCTTTTGGAGCAGCCTGAAGACTGTATCACATTTATCGGTCAATTGAAAAATGAACCAGGAAATATAATTTAATCTCCCAAGGAACCCTCGTACTTTTTTTTGTGAACGAGGTGGTGGAAGATTTTGGATTGCTTTCATCTTGTTTGGATCAACCTATATTCCTCTTCTATTAACCACGAAGCTCAAGAGTTTTTTGGATCTAACTCCAAAAGTGCACTTATTTGGATTGAGCATCAACTAATACTTTTTTAATCTTTGGAACAACATCCTCAGGTTCTGAATATGTTCTTCTTCAGTCTAGGATTTGGTGATCATATCATCCACATACATCTCAATCTCTTTATGCATCATGTCGTGGAAAATTATTACCATAGCTCACTGATATGTTGACCCTGCATTCTTTAGTCCAAAAGGCATCACTTTGTAGCAATACCCGCACAAGGTTATGAATGTCGTCTTTTCTATATCCTTTGGGTTCATCTTTATCTGATTGTGCCCCGATGTATTTTCAACTATGGGGCAAAGGAAAGTTATCCTTCGGACTTGCTCTATTCAAATCTATGTAGTCCATGCACATGGGTACTTTTCCAGCTTTCTTCGGACTAGGACTATGTTGGCTACCCACTATGGATATCTTGCCACTTGAAGGAATCCAGCCTCAATATGTTTTTGTACATCTTCTTTGATCTTTAGTACCATCTCCAGTTTCAATCTTATAAGCTTTTGTTGAACCGGCTTACATTCAGGCCTTATAGGTAACTTGTGTACTACTATATCTGTATCCAATCCTGGTATGTGTTGATAAGACCAGGCGAAGACATCTTTGAAATCTCGCAGCAAATCCATCAATTCTTGTCTGGTTTTATCTGTTCACAAATTCAGAACTTCTATATATTCTTTATGAGGTAAGATCTACTTGTCTTCTTTTTCTATCAACCTCAGTAATTTGTCAGGGATTTCTTATTCTGTCTCATCTTGATACTCATTAACTTCTATTAGACATACTAGCTACTTAAAATCTAATTCAGGATTAGGTCTAGAATTATTCATACAATTAATAGTTGAAGACCTACAAAGAAAATAATAACATATATTTGGAATGGATGCGAAAAAACAAGAAACATGTTTGCCATTTGAGAATTGAAATGAAAGCATCTTTTATTGAAATGAACTTGCATAATATCCCTTTACAGATAATCCCTTGTACTCGCGGACAAAAGTACAAGGTGGTTCTTGGCATTACTCTATTTTATTCTTAGAAACTATGGGGAGATCATCGACTGTCCAATAATTGAGTACTTCAATAGGAAAGCATGGATGGATTCCTTCTAGAAACTTGCCAGACTGGGATCCGTTGAATCTACCATTGACATACAGCCCCACCATGGTCTCACCAAAGATTTCCTCTTCTTGAAGTCCCACAGTCTCGTGATTGTCTTTCTCAAGCTGTTTCTCCACATTTGCAAACCCATGTGACTTGAAGATGTTGGTCAAGTCAGGGAAAATCATGGGCTCAAAAGAAGTCTCAGACCCCAGAAATGGGCTCTCCTTTTGGTCTTCTCTCTTCCTCAGATCCTTCTGTCTCTACTGAATGTTGTGTTTGAACTCGAGTCCAAAGCGATTTTTCTTCATGATGACAGGCTACGGACGGAGACATCCTTGAAGGTGCTTTCCAAGTCCACTTCCCTCTTTGCACTTCTTCCAAGCATCTCACGGACAATCATCTTGGTGCAATTTGATAGCCTCAATCGGGGTATTAGCTTTCCTTCAACAATGAAAGTTGCATTTATAAACTCTAAGGCCCTGAACAAACAACCGAGAGCATTTTTATTTGCTTCAATGTATGAGGCATCAGTAGTCACAGAAGCAATAATATCCTCCTCAACTCCAATACTGACTAGCTTTCCTTCTATCACAAACTTCAATTCTTGGTGTAGAGACGATGGTATTGCGCCAACAGAGTGAATCGAAGGTCTTCATGTGTGAGTCATCAATTGGTAGCCTTTACAGGGTAACCATTGGTAAGATATTCAACGCTAACCCATTATTAATCAATACTCTTGGAAGAACATGCCCTATGGAATGAGTCGTGATATTTAAGAATTTATGCATCGTTATATCATTTGGAACAAACATTTGATTGAGCACCTTGATTAGAGCATTGCGGTGCCCTTCTGAACTCAACAGTAGTTCGAGGATAGAAATCCTAGAGTGTTGTCTCTTCAACTGCTCAACTATATTGTATTCACCATGCTTCAAAAATTTTAGGAACTCCTGGGCTTGTTATTCTGTGATGGGCTCACTTATTTTGGGGACAAGTTCTTCCCTAATTTTTTTTCTGGCACGACAACAACTTTTCCTTTCACTTTCTCAGCTTCCTTGGATGTTTCCGGTGAATAACATCTACCGTTCCGGGTCAAATGTCCAACTTCATTCACTGACTCAACATCACGCTTTTCCTATATTTTTTCTTCCAGTTCTTTCTTCTTTTCATCTAATAGTTTTACTTCCTCCCGAGGCTTTGATTCCTTAGGTATAGTCACACTAGCAGTGTAGTTCCAAGGAACCTTGAGCGTATCTTTGAAAGTGAACGGTGCTGGAAGAGAGCTCACAACTTTGGGAGTCACTATCAGTTTTCCCTTATTAGATGAACTTCCAGTCTTTGTCCTGGAAGAAGTGACCAATGGCTTGTTCGCCCCATATCTAACTCCAGAATATTCAAAAGTGCACTCCTCTACTTTCTTTCTCTCTCATGTCTTTTCAAAAAACTCAATCTCTTTGTTATTCATCATTTTATGAATCAAGCTTCTAAACTCAGAACAATGTTGGATCTCATGGCCATCCTCTTGATGATACTCACAATATGTACTAGACTACACTTCTTTCTTGACCCTCGTGCCTATTTGAATAATTTTGGCATTGTATAATTATTCGAACACCCATTTTAAGAGGAGATCTGATCTCAAATACATCAGTCTTTAGTCGCATGGCTTTATCATCTTCTTCTATGGCATTCAATCCTCTTCCTCCATAGTTCGGCAACAGATTTGCTGTTATATTGAGTTAATCAAATTTCAACACCCCAGTTTTGATCAGGTTCTAAACCACGTTCTTAAATGTTGTCTAACTCTCAATAGTATGCCCCGAGATCCCAACATGGAATTCACAATGAGCATCTAGATTATACCACGGAGGGTAAGGAGGCTGTAGAGGAGTAAGATAGTACGGTCTAACAAAATTTGGTTCATATAACTGTGGATAGAGTTCAGCATATGGCACCGGTATGGGTGTGAAGTTCATCATGTCATTTCTTGAACCTCGAGAGTCTTTCTTGTTTGGATTCTAAGAACTTCCTAATACAACACTGGGTGATGTAATGGTGACATTTTTCGGAGCCTCCTAAACGCTCGCATTATTTACCTTACTATTCTTCCTCTTATGATTCTTGCGAAAACCGTCTCAAGTTTCAATCCTTTCGCTCCTGATTGTGGCTTCAATCAGTTCTTTTGTCTTCACTATGTCAGCAAAGTTCTGTGTAGCATCGCTATTCAGTCTTTCAAAGAGTGGTCCTCTCAAAGACTGTACAAACATGTGAGCAACCTCATTTTCTATCAACGGTGGTTGTACTTGTGCTGTAACACCCTAAAATTGGCCTAGAAATGTTATCACTATCTAAACTATAGGCTAATTGAATATATGTGTTAATCAATTTAAAGAAGAAAGAACATTGGCCATCCTTAGGATCAAATAAGTGAAATTAGAACCGAATTGAATTGAAATTAAAACTAGAAGACATTAATGAAAGGATGAAAATGGGAACATGCAAAATTCTATATATTGAATGTAAAATTGAAATTAAATCAAGGCCTTGACACATGTTCTCATTGGAAGAGAACATGTGCCAATTTGGATGATGACTCATGGCCAAGGAGGAAAGATGAACAAACATATTGTCATCTTCCTCCCATTATCATCCCTTGGCCGAATATTGAGAGAAAGAAAGGGGAGAGAAAATATTCATGCAAAACCTTCAAATTCAAGCTTCTTGATTCAACCATTGATCAAATTTAGCTTGGAGAAGGTATAATGCTTGACTTTACATGTTATATATTGTTTGAATATGCAAATGATGACGTTCTTGTTGCCTAGATGGAATTGGATGATTGTTATATGTGTTAGGGCCATGCTAGCTTGAATTTGAACTTGAAATTGTGATTTCTAGTAACCAATTTGATAAAGGAAATATGTATAGTTGCTGGAAATCTGGGAAATATGTACATGGTTGAAAACAATCTTGATTAGGAACTGTTTTGATAGTGAAAATGTTAAAACATGCCAATTGAAGATAGAATTCTGTTTTGATCATGTTGCTAGGTAAAATGAAGATTGAATTGAATAGATATGTTGCTGGAAAAATGACTACACCTAATTGGATTAGTTAAATTAGGTAATGGACTACCTAATTGATGAATTGAATGTGCAATGTTGATCAAATAGATCAAATTAGGTTCAACATGATAATGCCCTATTTTAAGCTCATGTCTAGGTGAAATAGAATGACCTAGACATGCTAGAACATGAAAATTAATTGAATTGCCATGTTAGAACCTTGCTTAGGTGAATTAAGAAGCTAGAAATTCAACCTAGTGTAATCTGCCCAGAATGCTCTGTTCTAGGCAGTAACTTTGAAAAATCACTATAAATTGTATAAAATGAATTTAAGGCTGAAATTTTCATGGAAAACACTTTGATATGTCTAAATTCATTAGGAGAAACAAAACTAAATTCTGGGTTGTATACTAAAATGTAGAGAAGAAACACTAGGGACAGTGCAAACTATCTAGTATAGCAAAAATCCCTATCTTTAAGTTAAAAACTATATTAATTGGAAAAGAAAAAAATGCAAACCTTATATGGTCATAAAGACAATTTTGTTATCTTTCCAACGGTGTAAACCAATTCAAATTTCGACGTACAGAATGAAAGTTATACATGATTAAGTGACTAGAGTGCAAGTTGCCTGGCAGTAGCAGTATAGGCAATTGTACACTATTTTGGGACAATTTTGTAAATTGTTTTGTAAACAGTTTTGGGCATTGATTCTGCCTTGTTTTACATGAAATAGAGTATAGATAAGTGTAGTTAAGTGTAATGGAAAATGTATATGAGCATGCTGCCAGATTTGTGAATGTTATATGCTTGTAACCTTGCCTTGATTTAGTGATTATATGATCATATGAACTTGTCTTGACATGTTTGTACTTGTAATGTGATAGAACCAGGAGTAAACTTGGTGGAAGAGGATAGAGTGGATCATTCTAAAGCCAAGAACAAAGGAGTGTGGATCCAAGACTAGTTAGCTTGGAGTATTGTAAGTGTAGTTACCACTAGGGTTAGGACCTAGTGGTATTCTTGTTATATGTATTCATGTTACATTCTTGAAATGTTAAATGAATTTAATCATGAAATTAACCTAATAAGGGAAGGATGACTAAAGTAATACATGAAACTTGATCCTAGCCTTGTATACATGATCAATTCGAATGCTTAAGTATGATTATATGATAACATGGATGCGTGTATGTGCTATGATGCAATGTGATTGAATGTTAAAGACATGCTTGAGACATATTCTCATCTTGATGAAATGAAACATGAAACTACTTGATATGTGAGCTATGGCTCAATGGCCTAAGGGCCTAATATGAAATGAACTTGCTTGACATGATCTTGATCTTGAAACACTTGAATAAATGGTAAATCGAACAACCTTGGTAGCTAGTTGGACTAGGTAGAAGGGCATGCCTTAGAGTCTAGAGCTCATTATGTAAGGGTGGACTACGGTCCAGGACTAAGGCCCCTATTTGGCAACAGACGGAGGGCACGTATGTGGTCTTTGGCGATAGTAGGAGGGTTGACCAGCACTACGATGCATCTTGTGGAGACAGTTGGTTGAAGACTCGATTACCTATACAAACTAAGTACCAAGGGGGTTGTTTAATGAATAACAATTGAAATAACAATCCTACATCATATGTTACTTGTCTTGAATGCCATGAATTTGTATGTTACTTGACTTGAAAGCATGACTCCTTGATTTCTTATTTTGCAAGCATGATGTACTTGATTCATGATATGAATTCTTGGTTCTTGCTCTTGATGGTCGAATGCTATGATCCTTAGTTAGGATTACTCTAATCCATGATATCCTTAGATTGGATTTTCTTGATGCTTGAAAGCCTAGCTAAGATCACTCTAATGCTTGAAAGCCTTAGCTAGGTCTATCATTGATTAAATGACACATGAAACTTGACATAACAAATGATTAGACTTAGTACTACCTCACTAAGTACATTTTTGTACTTATCACTCTCATTTTCATTCTTCCCAACTACAAGTTAAAGGATTCAGTCGTTGCTTGATCTTGAAGATTGATTCCTTGAGCTAAAAGTAAGTTACACAAGCATAGTTAAAGTATGATTCCATACTTGTTTTGTATATCTCCTAGAATGGTGGCACTAGAATGTATATAGTTAGTTGAACATGCATTTTGGTACTTGTATATAATGTCTTGATGGGCCTACTATGTCTTGATCTTGGATGACCTTATGAAGTATGTAATGAACCTAAAGTACTTGAAATGTAATGAATGATAATTGCTGCGCAAATGATTATTTAAATGGAATGATCTAATGCTTAAGCTAGTCTACCTTGATAACATTCGAATGCCTTGTTGTGCACATGTCTTACTTGAATGGAACATTGGATGATCAAACCATGTTACTTGTATTCCATTTAATTTTCTTGCAAATCTTGTGATCAATTGTGTATGTGTTTGTTACTAGCATGGTGTTGCCGAATGCATAGGATTGGAATAAAACTTGAATAAACTAGTTACATGCCTTGTTGTATGCATTTGGTGTTAATGGCTGAATGGTTTGGTAAAGAAAATGCCTTGAATGGTAGTTAGTTTCATGAAAATTGATTGATCAAGAGATATTAGCAATTTGGGTTAATATGTACATGTATAAGTCTAAGAAACAAAGAAATGAAATGGAATCATGTTGCACTAGGGTTATTCGAATGTGTATAGGGATAAAATGAAGTGAATTGTTTTGATAAAGTAGTAACTTGTAATGTAAGCATGAAAGAAATTAATCTAAGGGATCTATTCGAATGCCTTGGATGATATTGAAGTCAAATGTAAATTGCTTGTATGATAAGTAAGTATGTTTGATTGTTCTTGTATTGTATGTATTGCTAGTAATTCCTTGTTTGTATTGTTCTTGCCATTGCTTGCTTGTTAAGTAACGCTTCCGAGTCGGTTTGCTACTAGCCCGGGGTAAGGGGTGTTACATGTGCAGCCACATCCATCTATCTCTAAGAACATTGAAAAAGGGTCTCATTAGGTATTTGCTCCATTCCCTGCAGCATAACACGGCTAAGGACCATTTCTGACACGTGCTTATAATGCTCCACAAACACTCTAGAGAGGTCTTTCCATGACCGGATGTTTGTACAGTTCAACTGAGTATACCAGTGTGCTGCCAAACCATTCAAGCTATCTTGAAAATAGTGAATCAGTAACTTCACATCTTTCAGTTAGGCAACCATCTTACGAAAATACATAGTGAGATGGGTTGTTGGGAAAGTTGTCCCATCATATTTCTCAATGGCTGGTACCTTAAACTTGGGTGGAAGGTGTTGCGTGTGATAAGTGCTACGCAATTGTGCAAGTATACACGTCGCAAGTAATAAAGTGATATGAGTATCGAGTATCGTCTCCACAGGGATTGGTTTGGGCCACTTTGCTTAAGTTACTGCACTGTGAAAAGTAAAAACACAATTAAGGGATTATAGGAGTTTAACTAATAACTAAACTAGAAAGCAATAAAGTAAAAGAAAAGATGAGATCGAATGAGAGGGATAGGCCAGGTTATCGTGAATTGAGGTGTGATAGCCGATTGGATCGTCTTGGTAAAAGAGTGCACGGGCAACTCAGTTGCCGTGGCAACTTGCATAGCGGGGTTTCCTTGGCAACTAATCGATGGTTGCCTGGGCAACTAGCTGGGCAACTACTTGGGCGTCTGGGCAGCAACTTCAAGGTTCGGCGGAGCGTTCTTCAATGGTTTCTTCTTATCCCTAAGTCGAAACTCTAGCTACTTGTGCATGCCTTGATAATACATCCCTGCGTGAATCAAGGGTGAACAACAACCAATCTTGCGCTCCTCTTAGCCGTTGAAATCCTTAACTTATTCCTAAGCGGATTAATCTTCACCATCAATAGATTGAATAAAGATCATATTCATTCGTTTCTTGAATCTAACTCTCCGATATTAGATAAATAGATGAAGTTACGAGATCCTCTCCCAATTCACTCGCAAACAAGAATAAGAACCAAGAATGAATAAACCTTGAAATAGAAAAGTGCAAACTCTTATTACCTAAACAAAATCCAATAGTTTCTCAAAACAACAAAACATAATAACCCCAACCGATCAAGTTAGTTCATGGTTGGGTTCAAAAGATATACAAAGAATAATCCCCAAACCATGAATCTAATAGAAGCAAAGAAGAAGAAGAAGTCGAAATTTCCCCTAATGCTCTCTTGTCGAAATTTCTCTATTTTTCTCTCCCTTGTCGAAATTTCTCTATTTTTCTCTCCCCCTTGGATTGTCGAAATCTCCTTGCTATTTATAGGGCTAGGCCAAAGTCATTCTTTGAGGAGGAGTTTAAGTTGGAATTAAATTATCTTTAAAGAATATAATTCTTTATTATAATTGTATTCCTACTAGAACTTCTCCTATCTTCTTGGAATTTCATTCTTCTTTAATCTCTGCATGGAAATCAAATTCCTTTGGGTTTGGGCTTTGCTCTACGTCATCTTGGGCTTGTCTAGTCATCAATTTCGACATCCCTATTGCATTTTCTCTTTGTCGACAATTGCCATGGCAACTGGCTCGGCGTCTCCTTTATGCATTGCCCTGGCAACTAGCTCGGCATTGCTTTGGCAAGTGATCCTGCACATACACACACAAAAACACACCAAAGCAGCATCTTTTTCCACAAAAATCACCAAGTTATGTAATCAAGCTCAACGGTGGAAAGAAACATGAATTAATGCATGAATGACTAATTATGCAACTATTATGAGCTTAAGTCTAACAATAATATGAGTAAAAAGGGTAATAAAATTAGTACTTTTGAACACTTATCACGCCCCCAAACTCGAACTATTGCTTGTCCTCAAGCAATGCAAACTAACAATTACCTGCCAAGACTTTAATCATCAAAGACATGCTTCAAACTTGAATTCAAACCTCGGAATCGTGGCACAAAGTATGATCACCTTTTAATTTTTCGGATAACACAAAAATTACCCGGAACCAAACTATAGTGCTCGTGACAATGTGTGTGCGTAGTTGTGAACAAGTTGATTTTCAAGATTCTATGTGAACTACAGGCTTTTATTAATTTTATTATCGGGGTATTTATTTTTATTTTCACTAGAGCCAATTTCGGGCACCTCTAGCAAGGTAAGCAATTCCTCATTTTATTTTAGTCGACTAGAGCCAATTTCGGGCACCTCTAGCGATTCTTTAATGTGCATTAACTACTAGAGCAGTTTGGGCACCTCTAGCAAGAAAGTGTATTTACTACTAGAGCCAGTTTTGGGCACCTCTAGCAAGAAATTAACTTTTAATTTTCAATTTTAAATTTACCCAAATTTTAAGCAACCTAAGTTCACTAAGTTTCTTTGAATCAACAACCCACAACCGTGTAAAAAAAAATTCAGCATCATAGTAAAATTCTAAGTTCTTTTCATGCAATCCTAAAATTAAAGGTTATTTCAATTAAGTGCAGTGGCAAAAATTCATCATTGGATATTCAACAAGTCTTAAGCAATTAAATCCAATTAAAGGCATGGCAAGTAACATATGCAACCTATATGTGATTGCTAAAGATGAATGCAACTAAACATGAAACTAACTAGAAACCAACACCCCCCAAACTCGAGAGAAGCATTGTCCTCAATGCATGTAAGAGTGAAACAAAAATTTAAAAGAAACTAAATGAAATGAGTTAGTCAGAGAGGTCGTCACCTCGAGTGATGAGTTTCCTTCGTGCCGTTTGCTTGATTCAATTTTCGATCGGTGGTTGAATGCTTGTGGCTGGTACCGCGTGAATAGCATTGCTTTGGTTTGATCCATGTTTGCCGAGGCAAGTTTACTTGCATGTGCATCAGTAGTTGCCGAAGCCATTGTTGTTGCCTGGGCATCGCCAGTTTCTGTTGTGGTTGCTGTGGCGAGTAGTCGGCAGTAAATTTCCTTATCATGGTGGTTGTGAGTCTTGTTGTGGAAAAGAAAACCTGGAAACTAAGGATAATGAAGAAAAATAAAATATATCCTAAAAAACAAAGAGATAAAATAACCAAAAATAATAGAACAAAATAGTTCAAAAAAATAAAAATAAAAATAAATGTATCAGTAGTTGCCGTGGCGTCGAGGGTTGCCGAGGCATGCACATCCATGGGTGCCGAGGCATCAGGGGTTGCCGAGGCGTGCGCGTCCATGGTTGCCGAGGCGTGCGTATCAGGAGTTGCTGCGGTGTTGAAGGTTGTCATTTTCGATACTTCTTATAGTCCATCCGCACCCTCCATCGGGTGATAATATTGCCCAAAAAGAGTTGGGCCAATGTGCTCACAGCTACTCCCTTTTTGCATTACCATGGTGGAGGTGTCTTTCTTCTTTGTTCGCTTGTAGTCCATGTATACTCTCCACCTTGCTACTATTCCTGAAGGCACACATATATTAATAGGAAAAATTATATCCATTCTCAACCATTCAATTACCTCATTCTTGTCAACTTCTATCATGGTTGGATGTAGCCTTTGTTGTCGTGGCAATTGCTGCTCAAGCCAATTGCCGTGGCAATCAGTTGTCAAATTTTGCTTTAAGTCAAGGGAAGAATCAATTTTCTGAAGAGCTTTATGAATCCAAACACCTTTTTCTTTTGGCCTCTCAAACATCTCTATCAGTAGAGATTTCGATGGCTTCAAATCTACCAACCTCGGTTCCTCAAGACATACCTGCAATGGACGAGGTGAGTTTTTAAAGAATTCAAAAGGTTCAACTATTACCTGATCATATTCCATTGGCAAAGTATGTTGATCTTGCATGTGGTCGTGTAATTGCCGTGGCAATCGTAGATGAGAGCAATCTACAGATTCCTGCTTCAGCATCAACGTTGTAACCTTCTGGGCATCAAGTTCCTCAGAATTTGCTGTAGTATTGTTGTTCTCAGCTTCACCGAGTGTTGTCGCGGCATTGCTCTGTTCAGGCTCCTCAATCATTGCCGAGGCAATTTGTTGTTCAAGCTCATCATGTGTTGGGCAGTCTCTCTCATTGGCATCCTCTTGACTTTGAGGTTCTAGTTTTTCCTCACACATCAGAGAGATTTCTTTGTATTGCTCCTTATCCTCTTGCCTTGGGACGTCAGTATCCCTAGGAATGAATTGTTGGTGCATGTTATCCATGACATATGTGGATCTCCCCAATTGTTCTTCTGAATCCCCTAAGGTTGCATCCCACTGAGCTATCATTGTATCCATAGATTTTGATAGCTCTCGAATCTCTTCAATTGATCCGTCAAGTCTAGCCAAGGAAGCTAGTAACGTTTCCTCCAAGGAATTGGAATGCTCTTGAAAAGGACTACATTACCATGGCATATCTGTTGCTGCGGCAAAATTGTTATGGTAAAAAAAAAATTTGAGCTTTTTGACCATACCATGAAGAGTTTTGCTGCTGGTTCCCTCTATGGTCCTCCATGTAGTTATATGCACCGAAAATGTGAGGGCAATTTTCAAACACATGATGTTCTCCACACATAACACAAGATTTCTCCACGGTATAAGTTCTTTGGGCTTTTCTCGGTTGGTATAGGCAATCATCAAAGGGTGCAAGAAACTCTTGATTGGATTGATTCATATCTTCCAACATCATCTCTCGAATAGATTGGCTTTTATTTCCCGACATGTTGATGTCCCTTAACTTGTAGCGCACCTAATTGTTTTTTTGATAAAACAAACAAAAAGAAAAGTTAGTAAAACTAAGAGAAAAAAAATGCAATAACAAAAACAACTAACACCAATTGCCACTCCCCGGCAACGGCGCCAAAAACTTGTTGCGTGTGATAAGTGCTACGCAATTGTGCAAGTATACACGTCGCAAGTAATAAAGTGATATGAGTATCGAGTATCGTCTCCACAGGGATTGGTTTGGGCCACTTTGCTTAAGTTACTGCACTGTGAAAAGTAAAAACACAATTAAGGGATTATAGGAGTTTAACTAATAACTAAACTAGAAAGCAATAAAGTAAAAGAAAAGATGAGATCGAATGAGAGGGATAGGCCAGGTTATCGTGAATTGAGGTGTGATAGCCGATTGGATCGTCTTGGTAAAAGAGTGCACGGGCAACTCAGTTGCCGTGGCAACTTGCATAGCGGGGTTTCCTTGGCAACTAATCGATGGTTGCCTGGGCAACTAGCTGGGCAACTACTTGGGCGTCTGGGCAGCAACTTCAAGGTTCGGCGGAGCGTTCTTCAATGGTTTCTTCTTATCCCTAAGTCGAAACTCTAGCTACTTGTGCATGCCTTGATAATACATCCCTGCGTGAATCAAGGGTGAACAACAACCAATCTTGCGCTCCTCTTAGCCGTTGAAATCCTTAACTTATTCCTAAGCCGGATTAATCTTCACCATCAATAGATTGAATAAAGATCATATTCATTCGTTTCTTGAATCTAACTCTCCCGATATTAGATAAATAGATGAAGTTACGAGATCCTCTCCCAATTCACTCGCAAACAAGAATAAGAACCAAGAATGAATAAACCTTGAAATAGAAAAGTGCAAACTCTTATTACCTAAACAAAATCCAATAGTTTCTCACAACAACAAAACATAATAACCCCAACCGATCAAGTTAGTTCATGGTTGGGTTCAAAAGATATACAAAGAATAATCCCCAAACCATGAATCTAATAGAAGCAAAGAAGAAGAAGAAGTCGAAATTTCCCCTAATGCTCTCTTGTCGAAATTTCTCTATTTTTCTCTCCCTTGTCGAAATTTCTCTATTTTTCTCTCCCCCTTGGATTGTCGAAATCTCCTTGCTATTTATAGGGCTAGGCCAAATTCATTCTTTGAGGAGGAGTTTAAGTTGGAATTAAATTATCTTTAAAGAATATAATTCTTTATTATAATTGTATTCCTACTAGAACTTCTCCTATCTTCTTGGAATTTCATTCTTCTTTAATCTCTGCATGGAAATCAAATTTCTTTGGGTTTGGGCTTTGCTCTACGTCATCTTGGGCTTGTCTAGTCATCAATTTCGACATCCCTATTGCATTTTCTCTTTGTCGACAATTGCCATGGCAACTGGCTCGGCGTCTCCTTTATGCATTGCCCTGGCAACTAGCTCGACATTGCTTTGGCAAGTGATCCTGCACATACACACAGAAAAACACACCAAAGCAGCATCTTTTTCCACAAAAATCACCAAGTTATGTAATCAAGCTCAACGGTGGAAAGAAACATGAATTAATGCATGAATGACTAATTATGCAACTATTATGAGCTTAAGTCTAACAATAATATGAGTAAAAAGGGTAATAAAATTAGTACTTTTGAACACTTATCAGAAGGATCAAATCAGCAACCAAACTCATATCAGCGACACAAGATCCTAGCTCATTCACCTTCTGCATCTCTAGAAATCGGTCCTTTATAGCCTTACAACGCTCTTCATATTTCCTCTCAATTTCAGCACGGATATTCTCAATCTTATTTAAGGTATTCAAATCCGGGATTTCCTCACCAGTTCCAAAGTTTACTCCAACATGGACTGGGTGACTGGTCATTTCTCCAACTAGATTGATTTGGATTTTCTTCGTAGGGGGAGGTCCCTCAGGATGTACCCTTATGTGAGATATAGTCTCTGCTTGATCATTCACATTATTCGAAGCACCTTCATGTACTTTAGCCTTCCCAGATTCCTTCGGCCCCAGCAAAGTAGTTAACTGGTTGATGATATCTCTTTGTGCTTAAGCAAAGTGATCTTTCATTGACTGTTCAATCTTGTCAAAATGATTTTGTATTTCTATGTGATCGTTTTCCAGGCTAGTAATCCGATCCTCAATAACCATAGTTTTAGAGCGTAGACATTTTCTGTACGAATGTGGTATGATTGCGGTTGTAAATCAAACTACCATAGAACCTTCTGTATTAAAACTTTTTAAATTTTGCAAAATGAAATGCAATATATAAATGCAAGAATGCAAAAGGAATCGAATTCAAGAACTAGTCTTTAGAAAACATTCATTAGCTAAAAGGTCCAAATACAAGGAAAAGATAACTTCTTCTATAGAAAACATCTAGCCCTAGCTCCTAAGTTGATCACTTCATTTAATATCCCGATCAAAGCTTGTCCAAGTTCAGTGTCGACGTTGTTGTCTGGACAACGTAGCAAGCCTACGGCTTTATCAGACAAGATCTGCACATATTGGGCTATCCCTTCTACTAGTTTCTTGAAGCTAATCATTTCATGGCTCTGTTTCTGGATAGTGTAATCAGTTGCTTCAAGCTTGCCTTTCAATGACTTATCCCCCTAATGCAGCGCTCCCTCATAACCTGCAATTTGATCTTTCAGGCCTTGTATCACATTTTCCAACTTCGTAACCCTTTTCTACAGTCTTTTATTCTCTTGCTCCATCTTGACTTTGTCTTCATTGTGATATTTCGTGATCATTTGTTCCAACTGTGACACTTGAGTTGTTAGCTCAAACTTCTAGGCTTGTTCTTTAGCTAAATTTTTCTTGGCTTTGTTACTCGATTTTCTCCATTCTCGGGCCTTTTTCTTTGACGCACCTACAACTTCTTCATACATCTTATAACTATTCATTTCCTTTGTCATATCATCCAACTGCTCAGACAAGTTCTGAATTATCTTGCTTGTCCCTCCTCTTTTGCTTTGCTTTACATCCAGAATGAATTTCTTGTAAGTCCTTTAGGACTTGACTTGTAACGCCCCAGTTTTGGGTCTAGGTGTTAGCCGGAAATGTTAGACAGTTTGGGAGAACCAGAGTTAGAGATTCGAGTCAGATTCAGGAATAAATATTTTTGAGCGAGATAAAAATATGGAAAAAGGTTTAAAAATCCTTATTTAATATATGTATATGTGAGGTAAAGTCTATTTTGGGAAATTGGAGTAAAAATGAGACATTTTGGCTGGCAACCAAAATGTAAAGTTTCAAAATTGTTTTTAGTGACTTTTTAAAAAAATGGTCAAAACTTTGAATTCTTAAAGAGCTATTTGCCCAAAGTCTAATATCAAACTTTTATCCCTTAATTGACTATTTTAAAAGGGTTTTGGAAAATATAAATAGGCTGGGAGAATTAATTTTATAATTAATTGCTTAAACAAATTTCACATAATTAACTTTCTCTAAAATGATATTTCTCTCAAATTCTCTCCAGCTAAACACTATTTTCTTATTCAAAATCTTAATGTAAATTCTTTTTTTCTTTAATCTTTTGATTTCAAATGGATTCTTGATGGTTTTCTATTAAAGTCTTATTGTTTTAATCTGGTTTTCTCATGTAAATCAATTCAATTAAGAAGGAAAGCAATCTATTGGAGGTGAGCTTCGTTTTCTCCTTTAATATAAGGCTCTTTATATGATTTCTATTGAGTTTTAATGATTTAATTATGGAATATGGTTAAATCAAGGTATAATTGATGAGTTTATATGATTTTTGAATTGGATCTATGTTGTTGGGTTCTTGATTGGTTTTGATCAAGATTTTTCTGTTTTATAATATTACTAGATTGGTTTTAACATTAGAATCCTGAAGCTATGTGAATCTCTAATTTCCTAGGTTGCTAGTTATGTGTTTTTGAGGAGTTGTGGAGGTTTAATGTATGCTGGAGATATAATAATTGGTTTGGATTTTTTCTGAATGTCAATTGATGTTGATTGATGGTTTGAAGCATTAGATTATGGATGAGTTATGTTTAGGTTAATTTGGGAGATGTTTCTATTGTTTTTGGAATGCGTTTGATAGATGTTTGTGAGGTGAAGTTGAGGAGTGGTGTTGCTGAGATTATGAATGCAGGATGAGGCATTAATCCTCTGTTGTTATGTGATTAAACCAGGGAGAGTGATCCTAAGGTCGTCGGTGAAGCTTCAAAGGCTTCGAACACTTGTTTTCGCATCGGCGATTAAAGCTTTACGTGTCGGTGAGTGAGAACGTGGATTTTAGCTTTGAAATGGTTTAAAAGTGGTTTATGGGAGTTTAAACTTAGCTTGAAATGGTGGTTTAAACTCAGAAGTAAGTGTAAAAAGATTTCTCCCTCGATCGTGCTTTTACGAAATGGATTTTATGCACTTGTTTTGATTGACATGGTACTTACTATTTAAGTATGTTTTGAAGTATGTTTTATATTGTTTTTGTGTTGGAGTATGCTCAAAGACCAGCCATGAGATGGTTGTAAAAGACATACTTATTTTATCTTGTTTATTAAAATAAAGCCATTATTATTATTACAGTCTTATTCTGTGTATCTATAAATAAACTGAATTATAATAAAGTCCTTAGAATAATATAGTTATTCTTGAATGTCCTTAGTCACGAATTATTGTGGGCTTGGACAAAAATAATGTATTAAGACTAATATGTAGTTGATTGATGACAAAGTGTTGTCATTGACGTGAAGATGTCAAAATCAATACATAAGTATGTGTTAGGGAACAACATAATGGACTGACCCACTATTAGCATGTTTCTTGGATTATTATGTGACGACCACAACATTGCTTATGGTGATAACTACATGTATGATCCTCAGACGTGAGATCATCATTATTTCAACATCGTGAGTGACATATTTTGATACTGTCAAACGTGTGTCGTAACCAACTACACTATAAAGACTGATATTGGATATGTCATAATCCATGTAGCGAAATATGGTTGATCAAGATATGATTTGTCCCTCCTACATAATAGTAGTAATATCATAGGCCACTTGATTGAGTGAGACTAGAAAATGCATGGTCATGCTCGAATAAATTGATATGGGATATCATAATTATTCGTTTATAATAGTCTACTCAAGATATCAAGAAACATTAGATGTACTATACAAGTGTGACTAATCCATGACTTGTGTCCGATCTAGATATGAGGACAAAAGTATGAAATACATAAAAGAGGTTAATCACGAGAAAAAAGGTTAAATCGAATCACGATTTCATGTAACTTAGGTGGCAATGATGTATTGCTAGATGCCACTCGTTGCTTGTAATATTAGAATTGTTCTGGATATTACTGCTAACGTTACATGAACCTACAAGGGTCACACCCTATGATTGAAACGAACAAATATCAATTAGATATTATGTGTACAAACTTGTTATACACGTAATTAGTGAGAAACCGAAATTGTTATAATTATTGTAATTATGGATAATTTCGTTTATATATATATATATTAATATTTGATAAGTTATTGCAATTATCAAATATTATTAAAGTATATATATATATATATATATATATATATATCTCTAAAAGAAACCTAATTAAAGTAGAATTAGATTCTACATATTTAATTATATTCGGTTAAATACATTGTATATTTAAGAATTCGAATTTAATTAGAATTAAGTTTTTTAAAAGTTATATAAAGGCATAAGGTCTAGCAGCCATTTATTCTTGTTTTTGAAAAGCCTCTCTAATAGTTAGAGAAGAGAAAATATTGTTCGTTTCATTCGGGTGGACTTCGTAGAGGTCAGAACGCTATTGTGACGACTCAGATTCGATTTGGTTATTTCGAATTCCCTACGAATTTCTAGATTTATTAAGGTAATGTTTCATCCTTCATCACCCCAAATTCGTCCATTGTACATGGATCGCTGGTGGATTACGCCAGATAATTTTTCTGCTGCGCCATGGGGTGTATCGGCGTTTCCCAACAGTGGTATCAGAGCCACTTGTACGATACGAATTCGGACTTAAATACTTCGATGATGTTTTTGTATGAGATGCATGTTTTACTTTTTCTATTTTGACGAGTATGTGATGTTTGTGCAAAATGTATAAATTAAATCCAGTCGCGATTAATATGTTAATCTATTTTAACAAGTTTTTACGATCGATGGTTAAATGTTAATCATGTGTTTGTTGCGGTAATCTTTTGATAATCATATGTTAATAGTTGACATGATGAACATGTTGTTAAGACAGCAGATCGTTTTTTGGCAGAGGAATAATGGTTGTTCCAGAGTGAAAATCCTTAGGGATTAAAAAATCCCAAAAACACGAATCCGTTGATAAAAGTTATCAAATCGTGAGATTTTTCTATAGTAATTGAAGTGCCAAAATTAAAAATTTTCCCAGCATACTGGGGCCGCTCGCGTAAGCAACAAAGGTCGTAGGAACTATTTAGGTAATCTTAATTAAAAAGATAAAACATGTGTATGTTTTGGATGATATGCACGGTGTTTGAAAATGCATGGTTATAGCCCAAATAGCATATTTACTTTGGTTTTATATAAATACGGCCTGCGTGTCGTGCCTTTCTTTCATCTATTGTAATTATCTTCTCATCTTATTCCCTCGTATGTAAAACGAGTTTCTGAAAAATTGTAATATTTACGGAGAGAGCGTGGACCAAAGGAGCAGACTGATGGGCCGATCAAAGGTGGATTAGGTGCTTGAGAAGCAAGTTCTATCTTTAGTAATTTTGGTTCTCCCATTGGCTTGGGATGGGCCAGCTTAGTTTTAAGGGCTATAACCATTGCATTTATATTTAATGCTTTACATGTATGTGATACAATATATTTTTTTAGCGTGATGGTAACTGATTAGATCATAATAGAATGGTGAGATTAATATAAAAAAAACCCCTCCATATTTAATTAAAATTAGTCATCCAATTTTAGCCCTCGTTAAAACCTCGATCGGTACTATGTAGATTTTGCCAAAGCAAAATACTTAGATCTATCATGGTTAAACACGAAGAATAAGCAAGTGATATTCACTGGTAGTAATAATGGTTAAACTAGGTTGTTCTAATAAGATTAGAAACCTAAAGACTAATGATTGTTCAAGAACTTTGGTGATTGGAAAACAATACGAAAGTGCATGTCTAGGATTGGTTCTTTGAAAGACTTGGTATTTAAGCATGCTCAGTACACCACCTCTCTTACATAAGTTACCTACCTGGTGCACTGTTCATTATTGTTCTTTCTATTAGACCATACGAACTTTGTTTTGGACAAATAGTTGTTCATCAAATATAGGAATTACATGAGATGTAATTAGCAAGTGTTGCTTACCTAAATAATTGAATTCTAGGACTAAAGCCAAAGCTGAATTAGAATAAAATGAAATATGGATCCTTACCCACTAGAAATACTTTTAGCAAGTTTTTCGATTTTGAGGGTTTTTAATAGTGGGAATGTTATTACTTTATAAACATGATAAATAGGTTTGTAGATTTATGGCAAACACATTATCATTGCGATCCGTCCTTGAGAAGGATAAATTAAATGGCTTGAACTTCCTTGACTGGTTCCGCAATTTGAAGATTGTCCTCAAACAAGAACGAAAACTAACAGTCATCGAAGAACCTATCCCTAAAAAGCCAGCAGATGATGCCTCTAAAGATGAATTGGAAGCCTTTAAAAATTCTCAAGTGACATGGTAGATGTAGGTTGTTTGATGCTTGCGACCATGACCCCTGAGCTTCAAAAGCAACATGATGATATGGTACCCTATGAGATGGTTAAAAATCTCAAGGAATTATATGAGGGGCAAGCTCGTCAAGAAAGGTATGAGACCTCTAAGGCTTTGTTTTGATGCAAGATGGTTGAGGGAACTCCAGTGGGAACTCATGTTCTCAAAATGATAGGGTATAATCAGACCCTAGAAAAGTTGGGCTTCCCTCTAAGTGTTGAATTGGCTACTGATATTATCCTACAATCGTTGCCAGATAGTTTTAATCAGTTTGTTCTTAATTTTAATACGAATGAAATTAACAAATCGTTGCCCCAGTTGCTTGGTCTGTTAAGAACAGCAGAGAACAACATGAAAAATGTTGGTTGCAAACTATTCTAATGGCCTGAAAAGATAACAGAAAAGGAAAGCCCAACAAAGGAAAGGCTGCATTGAAACCCAAAGGAGGAGTTGCAAAAGAAGGAAAGTGTTTCCATTGTAACCATGCTGGACATTGGAAGAGAAACTGCCCTATCTATCTTGAGGACATCAAGATATCCTTATGTATAGAGGTGAGGAAGAGCTAAGTATAAAAGGTTATACTGACGCAAGCTTCCAAACTGATAAGGATGATTCTCGATCGCAATCGGGTTTTGCCTTAATGGAGGTACTGTAAGCTGGAAAAGTTCAAAGCAAGATATAGTAGCAGATTCTACAATAGAAGCCGAGTATATTGCAGTAAGCGATACTGCAAAAGAGGCTTTTCGAATCAAAAAGTTCATATATGAACTAGGGGTCGTGCCTAGCATATCAAATGCCACAGATCTACGTTGTGACAACAACGTAGCCATCGCACAAGCAAAAGAACCCAGATCTCACCAGCGATCCAAACACATACTTAGGCGTTACTATCTTATTCGTGAAATCATTGATCGAGAAGATGTAGAAATATGCAGAGTACCAACAGATGACAATATCGCTGATCCACTAACAAAGCCTTTAACACAGCAGAAGCATGAACGTCACACTAAGTCTCTTGGTATTAGATACATGAGTGATTGGTCTTAGTGCTAGTGGAAGATTGTTGGAGTATACCCAAACACCAATCATGAGATGGTTGTAAAAGACATACTTATTTTATCTTGTTTATTAAAATAAAGCCATTATTATTATTTAAGTCTTATTCTATGTATCTATAGATAAACTGAATTATAATAAAGTCCTTAGAATAATATAGTTATTCTTGAATGTACTTAGTCAAGAATTATTGTGGGCTTGGACAACAATAATGTATTAAGACTAATATGTAGTTGATTGATGACAAAGTGTTGTCATTGATGTGAAGATGTCAAAATCAATACATAAGTATGTGTTAGGGAACAACATACTGGACTGACCCACTATGAGCATGTTTCTTGGATTATTATGTGACGGTCACAACATTGCTTATGGTGATAACTACATGTATGATCCTCAGACTTGAGATAATCATTATTTCAACATTGTGAGTGGCATATTTTGATACGGTCAAACGTGTGTCGTAACCGACTACACTATAAAGACTGATATTGGATATGTCATAATCCATGTAGCGAAATATGGTTGATCAAGATAGGATTTGTCCCTCCTACATAATAATAGTACTATCATAGGCCACTTGATTGAATGAGACTAGAAAATGCATGACCATGCTCGAATAAATTGATATGGGATATCATAATTATTCGTTTATAATAGTCTACTCAAGATATCTAGAAACATTAGATGGACTATACAAGTGTGACTAATCCATGACTTGTGTCCGATCTAGATACGAGGACAAAAGGATGAAATACATAAAATAAGTTAATCACAAAAAAAGGTTAAATCGAACCACAATTTCATGTCACTTAGGTAGCAATGATGTATTGCTAGATGCCACTCGTTGCTTGTAATATTAGAATTGTTCTGGGTATTACTGCTAACGTTACATGAACCTACAAGGGTCACACCCTATGATTGAAACGAACAAATATCGATTAGATAGCATGTGTACAAACTTGTTGTACACGTAATTTGTGAGAAACCGAAATTGTTATAATTATTGAAATTATGGATAATTTCGTTTATATATATATTGATATTTGATAAGTTATTGTAATTATCAAATATTATTAAAGTATATATATATATATATATCTCTAAAAGAAACCTAATTAAAGTAGAATCAGATTCTAAATATTTAATTATATTCGGTTAAATATATTGTATATTTAAGAATCCAAATTTAATTAGAATTAAGTTTTTTAAAGGCTATATAAAGGCATAAGGTCTAGCAGCCATTTATTCCTGTTTTTTAAAAGCCTCTCTAATAGTTAGAGAAGAGAAAATATTGTTCTTTTCATTCGGGTATACTGCGTAGAGGTCGAAACGTTATTGTGAAGACTCAGATTCGATTTGGTTATTCCGAATTCCCTACGAATTTCTAGATTCCAGATTTATTAAGGTAATGTTTCATCCTTCATCACCCCAAATTCATCCCTTGTACATGGATCACTGGTGGATTACGCCAGATAATTTTTCCGCTGTGCCACGGGGTGTACCGCCGTTTCCCAACATTTTGATCATATAATGATGATGGCTGCATTTGGTAAATGATTCATGTAAGTATGCGGAATACTTGTTTTAAAGCATGGTTAGTTGCTTTGTAATTGGTTTTGAATTGATGCATATAAAAATAGTGAGGTACATGGTTGATAATGAACTATATTGGCAAGTGATGTGCTTTAAAATGTTATCGAATATAGTTGTTCGGCCATAGGATTGATAGTGCACTATAAAAAGTTGCATTGGATGTCGAGGGGTTTATACGGTGTTCCTAATACTCCATCCAAGTACCCTAACGGTTAAGGGGTTATATGGTACCGAAAACTCCCGTTAGTGGATTATGCATATAACTGATGATTGGGGTTGGTGTCATTGGGTTGTGAATGTACCCTTGTATTTCGGTTGAGATGGCATGTAGTGTTGAGAGGACACTTGTTGAATTCGTGTATCCGATGTAATATTTTGGAAAGTGGAACTTGGTTTATTGTCACTTGGAAGCCAATATAATTGTTAATGTATCATGTGATGGATGTTGATGTATACTGTTGGTTTATACATGTTTACACTTTTAGCTTTGCATATGGATTGTTATGCATGAGAAGGCTTAAATTGAGGTTTAGCAATGGGATTTGCTGTTGATCCATGATACATGTTGTATATGGTTTAATATGCTGGTTTTTGAAAGTGTTAAGTGCATGGTTTCAAGGCATGATGTTTTAAATGGTAATTTCAATGTGGTTTCAGAAAATGGTTTAAAATGCATTGATGGTGTGTTGTTTGAGCACTCCTCACTAAGCCTTGTGTGCTTACATTCTTTTTGTCCATCAATACAAAGACTTAAAAGTTGCAAGGCAGCATACGAGCTAGTAAATACCAAAGACTTCGGAATTTGAAAGTATTATTTTAATTTAGACTTGTAGTAATAAAAGCAATGGGGTTCATTGTTGGTTTGGGAGGCGTTTTGATAAACTCCCTGTTCTAGCATCTTTGCTATGTTGTTTTGGGTTGTCAATGGCCTTTAATGCTTGATATTGCTTTGGATTTACAATTCATGCTTTGAACGACTTGGTTTTAGGAAGCATGCCTCTAGTTACTCATTGAAGCATAAAGCCATGTTATGATGATGATTCTGTGATACTTTGGTATAGATAATCCTTAGGGATGTTGTGTTAATGTTTGAAACATGTTGGAATGTTGTCGTAGCCTTAAAAGCTTGTAAAACCAGCAAAATTGGACATTATAGGTCCAATCCTATTGTTCGTAGTTGATCATTTGCATTAGCATTTAGTTATGAACAACTTTTTGCTATGGCATTTAGTGAGTATAATGACAGTTTTGTGAATAAGTTGATGATGTCCGATGATGAGTATTTGAATTTTATGGCTGTGAATTGATTGAATACATGTGACTACTGAGATTGGTAGAACTGCCTTAAAGGTTTGATGCTTCATGATGTGAGTGTTACATGATTGCATGCTTTCTATGTTTAAAACTATTAGATGATTTTTGGTGAAAGAACTCTCGTATGCTTTAGTTTATATGTGTAGAATGAACTCGAATGATAAATGAAAGCATAAAGCATTAATTAGCTTATTTTTTGTTTGCATTGAATTGTGAATAAATGCTTCGGCATAGCTGTAGAGGGACACTTCTCTATGCATTGCATTGCCTGGAAAACCCCCTTTAATAAATGGCAACAATAGCATATGAGTGAATGAAAGTAGTCACGGGATGAGAACGTTTGAAGTATCCTTGTTTCAACCTAGTTTATATTACAGTTGTTTGCTACAACATTTCTGAACCTATTTCCTATTGCTACTGCATTTATTTTCAAGTTGCAAATTTGTGTGTTTTAACTAAGCTAGTTTGGCCTCCAATCCCTGTGGAGATGATACTCACTCATCACTGTATTACTTGTTCGATGTGTATACTTGCACTATTTGCGTATCATTTATAGTACATCACAACACGCAACAAGTTTTTGTATGCCAAAGAAATGTTATCCAAAATGCTAAGGCATTTTTCCTTTTCTCCTGCACATCACCACACCAAACAACAACCTTCCCAAATTGCACCATTCTTATAAATAAACAAAGATAACCAAACAAATATCACCAAATTCAACTACATGAGCTAAATGCAACTATATGCTATGAAATGAGCTTAATTTCACGCAATAACTTAAGTAAAGAGGCACGAAATGTTAACCTTTTACAAGGTTAACATACCCCCTAACTTAAGCCATTTCTTGCCCTCAAGCAATGAATAGAAATAAACAGAAGAATGCTACGACATTAAATCAGTTCAAGACAGGGCTATGGTAGAATTTCAGTCCTCAAAAAATAAAAGCTTCAACATGCTAGACAGTTTTGAGATTTTAAGAACTTTTTCTTAGGTCAAGATCATTCGAATTTGTGTGTGTGACTACACCCACCCCATGCTTAAAAAATTTAGAAGATTTTTAAATAAGTTCTCAAGTTTGCCCTAGTTATTGTTGACCTTTAAGCACAAATTACTCCCGTAATTCTAACTTCTCTCTTTTTTAAGTACTGCTACAAGGGGAATCAGCTCATCAGAACTACCTTCTTAGACTTGAAAATGAAGTGGAGCAACCCTAACCCATTTAGCAAAGTCATCTCGTGACTACTTTCATTCACTCATATGCTATTGTTGCCATTTATTAAAGGGGGTTTTCTAGGCAATGCAATGCATAGAGGAGTGTCCCTCTACAGCTATGCCGAAGCATTTATTCGCAATTCAATGCAAACAAAAAAGGATCTAATTAAGCCTTTATGCTTTCATTTATCATTCAAGTTCATTCTACACATTTAAACTAAAGCATACGAGAGTTCTTTCACCAAAAATCATCTAACAGTTTTAGACATAGAGAGCATGCAATCATGTAACACTCATATCATGAAGCATCAAACCCTAAAGGCAGTTCTACCAAGCAATAGTAGTTGTTGCTTCTTGTGCATATGTTGGATTTGGAGGAGGGTCTCTTCATGGAACAAGTGGTGGTTGTTGCGCTGCGGTTGCTTTTGGAACTGGGGTTGCCTGCTGGGCTGGTCGGTCATTCTTGGGCACAAGCAAATCATCGGGGAGGGGCGGGAAATCTATCTCTATGTGCGGAAGCATCTCCTTGTAATAAGAGTTTAGTGTCGCATCCCTTTCCTTGACATACTTGAAATATTTTTTCAAGTTGCCCTTCATCTCGACCATCTCTTCCTTTATAAGCTTGGTGGAGGCCACCAAGGATATAGTCCTTGCTATAGCAATAGTTCTGGCTCCACCATCCAATGTCTCTGCTGGAGCATCCTCATCGAATCCCCTTAGGCCATGGATGTGGTCTGGGGTTAATGCACCCTTTCCCTTCTCTGTCTGGTCCTCTTCAGGGTCCTCAAAACTTGCTTTTTGCAGTAAAGTGCCATGATAAGATTAGGGAAAATCAGAGGGCTCAACTTTCTCTTCAGACATGCATAGACTTCATCAACAATAATTTTGCCCACATCTATTGGTCGGCCATTGTGAATGGAGTGTAGCAACAATAGCCTGGTAATGTGCACGGTGGAGGTGTGAGAGGTGGGCATCAGGCGGGTTCTTAGGTAATGGTTCAGCACTTTTGCCTCGGGCTTGAGGCGACCACGCTCGACAATCTTACTTGTCAGATCCAACTCCATTTCACTAAAGCATAAATCTTCCTACACCTCCTTGTATGTCTGAGCATCAACTCAGCCGGCAAAAGAAGAATGTTGGTCCATCATATTCTTTAAGCCATAAAATTTGTTGATCGCAGCGATGATGAACTTAATCTGGTCTCCTCACACGTAGACGACAGATTGAGTAGGGCTTGTCAGGTGGGCGTAAAACTTCCTAACCTAGGACACTGAGATATCCCTTGGGTGTTTGACAAAAGTTCCCCAGTCTTGTTTAGCGATGGCGTCCATGATTTCCTTGTCTAAGCCTTCCTCCCCTTCCGAGGGGAATTTCAGACTTGCTCTGGAAAGACTTTTCGGTCATTGATCAGCTGAAAGCGTTCCTTTGCATCATCGTCAAAAAAATTCCGAATTTCAACGGTAGGTCTGGCTTGGGCATTACTGGAGGCACTTGTGACATTCTTACAACGGGCTATTTTGGCGAGAGGAACTAGAGATTTTAGGTGCATTCAGAGTTTTCTTTTGGGGAAGGTCTTACAGACTGGTGAAAGAGATGAAGAAGTTGGGTTTAAAGAAAACAAAGAATAAAGAAGAATAAGTTATGAGATGGGAAGTGGAAAACAACTGCCACAAGTAAGTGGAGAGAGAATGTGAGGTTAGCGGTTTTGGGTTGTTGGAAGAGAGAATATGTGCCTGGCTTTTAAAAAAAGCAAAAAGTAGGGGAAAGAATATTGAAGGGTAATGATGAGCCAGGGTTTTAAAAGTTTTAATGGGAATAAAATCCCTCCATTTTTACCTTTTTAATGTCGGTTCCCTAAACTTAGGAAAAAAGTTTGTCTTTTTAAATTCCCTTAGAGGAAAAGGGACAAAAGCTAACCCTAATTAGAAAGTTGCGCCAACCTTGCAATTAACCCTATCGTGCCACTTGCAACCATGAGGGCAGAACTGACAGAGCATATTAAAGAAAACACAAAGGCATGAGACAAAATAACAGACTAAGGGACAAATAGTCAAAAACATAAATAAATTTATTTATGAACATTAAAAACAAAAGATGTTATAGCAAAATAGAAAGGAGAAGGGTGGTGCAAACTCTTATGGATCGTTGAGAAGCATGGTGGACTTGTCGCGCATGATTGGAGCTCCATTGTAGACCTTCAATCTTTGTCCATTTATCTTGAAACGGTGTCAACATCAAGCTTCTTGATGTCCACAGCATCATGAGGGTAGACTTTGTGCACTAGAAAAGGGCATGACCATCGCAATTTCAGCTTGCCGGGAAAGAGCTTTAGTCGAGAGTTGTAGAGGAGGACTTGTTGGCCTTTAGAGAAATGCTGTGGCAAAAGATGTTTATCATGCCACTTCCTAGTCTTCTCCTTATATAGGCGTGCATTCTCGGAAGCTTGGGCTCTGAACTCTTCCATCTCTTTTTGCTCAAAAATCCTTTTCTATCTAGCTAACTAGGCATCTAGATTGATCTTCTTGATTGCCCAGTAGGCTTTGTGCTCGAGCTCAACGGGAAGATGACATGCCTTGCCATAGACAAGCTTGAAGGGAAACATTCCCAAGGGTATCTTGAAAGCTGTTCAATAAGCCCACAAGGCTTCATCAAGCTTTGGAGACCAATCATTCATTTTGGGATTGACTACCTTTTCCAAAATCTGCTTGATTTCTCGATTCGAATTTCAACTTGGCCATTGGTCTAAGGATGATATGTAGTAACAATTTTATGCCTCATTCCATATCTCTGTAATGCCTTAGCAATGAGTTTGTTGTCAAAGTGGGTACCTTCATCACTAATGATGGCTCCCGGGGCTCCAAATCTTGTGAAGATGTTCTTGTGAAGGAACTTCAAAATAGTCTTGGAGTCATTCTTCGATGTAGCTATTGCTTCAACCATTTTGACACATAGTCAACGACTAATAGGATGTAGAGATATCCAAAAGATGATGGAAAGGGTCCCATGAAGTCTATTCTCCATACACCAAAGAGTTTCACCTCCAGAATGCACTGCAATGGCATTTCACGCCTTCGAGAAATATTCCCTGTCCTTTGGCATTTGTCGCATGCCTTGCCGAATTCATGTGCATCCTTGAAAAGTGTGGGCCGATAGAATCCTGATTGTAGGACCTTTGCAGCAGTCATAATTCCTCCAAAATGGCCTCCAGACGAAGATGAATGGCAATAGAATAAGATCTCATTTTGTTCTTCTTCAGGGACACATCTTCGAATCTTTTGGTCGGGGTATTTCTTGAAAAAATAGGGCTCGTCCCAAAAGTAGAATCGCACATCATGCTTGAACTTCTTTTTGCCTCGGCTATTCAGATCAGGAGGAAAAATACCACTAAAAAGAAAGTTAACAATATCAGCATACCATGGAATTGCTGTAGCATATAATATTTTCTCATCAGGAAATTCTTCCTTAATCTATAATTTCTCATTGTTTTCAGCCTTATTTTTTATCCTAGAAATATTGTCAGCAACTTGATTCTCACAACCCTTTCTATCCTTAACTTCCAAGTCAAATTCTTGCAAAAGAAGTATCCACCTAATAAGTCTAGGTTTAGCATCATTCTTAGTCACTAAGTACTTTATAGCAGAATGACTGGTTTGTACGATGACCTTAGTGCCTATCAAGTATGCTCTAAACTTATCAAAGGCAAACACAACAGGTAGCAGTTCTTTTTAAGTGGTTGTGTAATTTATTTGCGCATCATTCAAGGTGCAGCTAGCATAATAAATAACATGGAAAAGTTTACCTAGACGTTGGCCAAGTGCTGCCCCCACTGCGTAGTCACTAGCATCACACATCAACTCGAATGGTGACGTCTAATATGGGGGAACAACTATGGGTGCTGAGATAAGCTTCTCCTTGAGTTCCTTAAATGCGCTGCAGCATTCTACATCAAATATGATGGGGCTGGTTTTGCTGTAGCAAAGTGCAGAATGGCTTGGAGAATTCCTCGATGAACCTCCTATAGAAGCCAGCATGTCCCAAGAAACTCTGAATCCCCTTTAATATGGTGGGTGGTGATAGCTTCTCGATCACTTCAACCTTATCTTTATCCACCTCTATCCCTTTTTGCGATATCTTTTGTCCTAGAACAGTCCCTTCGGCTACCATGAAATGACATTTTTCCCAATTGAGAACCAAATAAGCTTCTTCGCATCTCTTGAGTACCTTGGTCAAGTTTCCTAAACACGATTCAAAAGTATCTCTAGAGACTGAAAAATCATCTATGAAGATCTCCAAAAATTCTTCAACCATGTCAGAAAAGATGGCCAACATGCACTTTTGAAAAGTAGCTGGAGCATTGCAAAGCCCAAATGACATCCTTTGAAATACGTAGGTTCCATAAGGACATGTGAAAGTTGTCTTCTCTTGATCTTCTGGTGCTATAGCAATCTGGTTGTACCCTGAATATCCATCAAAGAAAAAGTAGAAGGATTTGCCCGCCAATCGATCTAGCATTTGATCAATGAATGGGAGGGGAAAATGGTCCTTCTTGGTTGCCTTGTTGAGTTTCTGATAGTCCATGCAAATTCTCCACCCCGTGACAGTTCTTGTAGGTAAGAATTCATTGTCTTCATTTCTCACCACGGTTATGCCTCCCTTCTTCGGTACACATTGCACTGGGCTGACCCATGAACTGTTGGATATTGGGTAGATAACTCTAGCATCAAGCCACTTAATTATCTCCTTCATCACCATCTTCTTCATGACTAGATTGAGCCTTCTTTGGGGTTCAACAGAATTACTGTGATAATCATCAAGCAAAATTTTGTGCATACAAATAGTAGGGCTTATACCCTTCAAATCAACCATAGTCCACCCTAGAGCTTTCTTATGTTGAGATAACATACTTATCAAGCTACATTCTTGCTTAGGGGTTAGACTAGAAGAGATTATCATAGGTAAAGTCTCATTACTACCCAAATAAACATATTTAAGATGTGAAGGTAATGGCTTCAACTCTAATGTGGGTGCGTGCTCAAGTGAGGGTTTATGAGGGATAAATTTAGCAAAATCCAGAGGTTCAAAATGCGTACCAGGTCTAGCAACTAGCAGGCTGGATTGCTGCACCTCTAATGGGAACTCCTCAAGCTTCTCGTTGTCATCCTCTTTGTGCTTCACATAATCATCAATTTGCCCGAAATTGCCGCAACATAATTATGCAACTCCTTCTTCTATCATAGCATTTAGGTGTTGACACCTCATATTCATCCATATATTTGAGAGTGTTGAAGACATTTATAGTCACCTTCTGATCAACCAATCTCATGGTGAACTCAATGTCGCAACCTTTTTTTAGGAGAAGGTTTTGACGTTCTGGAAAACTTTATAAAATTATGGAGTCGCCACCAATCTTTTTTTAAAAAAAGTGTGATTGGATCACTTTTTAAAACAAGGGTATTTTGATAAAAAGTTTTATTTATCAAAGTTACATTTTGGTCTACTAAAACAAAAAAAATAGGTTCATGGGTCGATTATGTGTGGGGAAGGATTAGCACCCCCACAACGCCCAAAAATTGGTACCTTAATTGATTTCAAAAAGCATTTTTAAAACTAGAATTTGCAAGTTCACAAAATTTTGATTATTTTGTTCACAAAGTGAATATAGTTCTATTTTATCGGCTTTATCACCCGGGAAATGAACTTTAATCACCGCCAACACTCCTGGAGCTAACCCGTCCTTCCCGTTTGATAAGACACCACATTAATTAAGTTTTAACTTTTTTAACCAACAAACAGGAAAAATAAATGCGTTAATGAATTTTAATTAAAGTCTAAATAGTGAATAACCTAAAGAAATGTCTATATTACTTTTAATTATCAAAGTTTAAATATAGTTAAGTGTATTTTATTGAAAATGAAGAATATTTCACACACATGTCAAATTTCCAGATTCTGGCAACCTCAAAATCGCATTTTTCACCGGATTTTACATCAAAACCAAGTTCCTTGGCGTTTCAAACAAAAATAAAGGTACAAACAACTTATTTTCTTTATTTAAATTGAAACAGAAAGGAAAAAAATAAGAGATGTTACTAGAAACTTGCTTCTTTTGTTGCTCTTGAATACCGATTACAAATTGCTTGCTCCTATGAGTTCCGAATGCTAGTATGTAATTGCTATGTGTAAATCTTGTGAAATTGTTGTCTGTCAATTGTTGTTGTATTACATGGATTACAAAGGGGTTTATATAGTACAAGAATTGCTTGAATCGAATCCTTAATTTCTTCCCTAGATAATCTCGAATTGCTTGATCTTTGCCAGAAGATTTAATTTGGGGATTATCCCTTCCCTTTTTGCTTCTAATTTTGTCTTTTACATATCCAATTGGCATAACTCTTGCTGCGACTTTGAATTAGGGATTATCCCTTCTTGTTTTGCTTTCGATTTTTCCAGCTAGGGCTTTGAATTAGGGATTTTAATCCCTATTGATTTCATCTTGAATCTCTTCTAACCCAATTTAGGGATTTATCCCCTTTTTGTTCTTCTGTTTGTATGTCTTTGATAATTCGAACGGCGCCAGAGAGGAACAATCAGAGCGAGTAGAGCGTTGGAGAAGATGAAGCAGACGGTCGGAGCTAAATCGTCGTGCGCGTGACTGCCACACGCGAGTGGTGATCTGCGTGACATACCCCGAAGCAATCTGGGCCATTGGATAGCATCCTGATCAAACGACTATGCTGAGTGCAGTGTTATACCATTCCTTAGCTGGCACGATCTGTGCCGTTGGATATGTCCTCTGATCCAACGTTCTTGCTTCTGTTGTGCAAGATGAAAGAAGACGGGATTAGGGCATTTAGTTTTGTTAGGCCGATCGGTCCTTGCTATGTATAACAATAATGTTCATGTTATTTAATTAATGGACTCTATTTAGTGTTTTAAATCTAATGAATTTTTATTTGAATGGGCTATCTATTTTATCTTTTTGGATTTCGATAACTTATTATATTAACTACTAACTAGGATAATATATAACCTATGTTAATTCTAACTATAATACTACCATATGACAACTATAGTAATTATAATACACCAACCTATTATACGTCACCTAAATAAATCTAACACTAACATCAATATTTACAACTAAATTATCAATGCTACACCTAACTACATTATTAGTCACTTTAATATTTACAACTATAATGTTATCAATATTATATAACTACAATATACTAATACTAAATTAACATAAAAACTAAAACAAAGGTGAAAATCTAGTGACAACAGCTGCCCCTCTTTGGTCATTCCGGTGGAACAGGAATATAGCAAAGAAAAGAAGACACTGATTTTCACCGATTACCAAATCGTTTGTGCCTGAGAAGACATGCGGGTTCTATTCTCCTTATGCTCGGATAGATAAGTAGGCTCCATTCTCCAAATGCCCGAACGGATAGGTAGGTTATATTCTCTTCGTGCTCGAATAGATAAGTAGGTTCCATTCTCCAAATGCCCGAACGGATAGGCAGGTTCTATTCTCTTCAAGCTCGAATAGATAAGTAGGTTAAAAAGGGTCCATCCTCCTCATGCTTGGATGGATAGGCAGGTTCTATTCTCCTCATGCTCGAATAGATAAGCAGGTTCCATTCTCCAAATGCCCGAACGGATAGACAGGTTCTATTCTCCTCATGCTCGAATAGATAAGCAGGTTCTATTCTCCTCATGCTCGAATAGATAAGCAGGTTCCATTCTCCAAATGCCCGAATGGATAGGTAGGTTCTATTCTCCTCATGCTCAAATAGATAAGCAGGTTCCATTCTTCAAATCCCCGAATGGATAGACATGTTAAAAAGGGTTCTATCCTCCTCATGCTCGGATGGATAAGTAGGTTCCATTCTCCTCATGCTTGAATAGATAAGCAGGTTCTATTCTCCAAATGCCTGAATGGATAAGCAGGTTCTATTCTCCTCATGCTCGAATAGATATGCAGGTTCTATTCTTCTCATGCTCGAATAGATAAGCAGGTTCCATTCTCTAAATGCCCGAACGAATAGGTGGATTTTATTCTTCTCATGCCCGAATAGATAGGCGGGTTCTATTATCCTCATTCCCGAATAGATAGGCGGGTTCTATTCTCCTCATGCCCGAATAGATAGGTGGGTTCTATTCTCCTCATTCTCGAATAGATAAACAGGTTCTATTCTCCTCATGCCCGAATAGATAGACTGGTTCTATTCTCTTCATGCTCGAATAGATAAGCAGGTTCCATTCTCTAAATGCCCGAACGGATAGGCAGGTTCTATTCTTCTCATGCTCGAATAGTAGATAAGCAGGTTCCATTCTCCAAATGTCTGAACGGATAGGCAGGTTCTAAAGTCTTTCAAAACAAATGCAAATGATCCAAATAAGATGCATATGCCCCTAGGGATGCCTAGTCATGAATGCATGTCTTATTTCTTTTGTTCTTTTTCTTAACACTTTTCTTAATTAACACAGAAGAAAATTGTGAAGCTCCAGGAAACTCAGATTATATCATCTCAAATATTTTCTCAACTCTAGCAACTGGTGGTGTGTGTTTTCTTTGGCCCATCCCATCAGAAAAGACGGTTCTCCAATACTAGTTGGCTTCACCAATTTCTTGTTGTTAAAATCCCATAATCTATTCCTTGGAAAGTAATCTTCACCGTTGCTTGCTTCATTTTTCGTACCATGAATTATTCATCCCTTCCTATGACTTCTATCTTGATTTTTTCAAACAGTGAAGCTCTTTACTGCTAGGACACCCTAGAGAGAAACTCTGTGGGGACATGGGAAATGCATCGGTTTTCCATCATTAATGCATGAGAAATCATCTAAAAATTACGAGTGTGTGCTTTGATGATAGGCTAAATAATCATAGATAGTCATCTCCATCACTTACCATTGCCATTCTTAGCACTTCCTTGCTTCATATGATCTTTGCACATTTGATCACTCAATCCAATTATCATATACTCCTAGTTGGAAGAACTGACTTCATCCTCATACTCTTTAACACCTTGTTATCATTGTAGTTGATACATCAATATTCAGTGACAAGCTTCCTAGAATCTTGTTGCTTTCCCAATGTCTCATATCCTTAGCTATTTCCTCCAATGTCTGTAAAATTGTTCTCATTGTAGAAGACGAGTTATCTTGTGTAAGCATCTCTATTTTGTAACATGCTACCTCAAAGCATCTATAGAGGTTTGTAGCAAAACCTATTTCTATCTTGAATTTCCTTATAAGTTTTGCTGCTATTTATGCCCTAAGCTCTAAATTTGACCATTGAATACCTCATAGTTCCAATACCCTTCTAGACAAATTTCAAAGTAATGCTAAAAAATCTTTTGTATATTTCAAGTGATGTCAAACTTTAATTCTCATTTCAATGTAAGATGCTTTATGGAAAGATGTTAATGAAGGAAAGAAAGGGTCTACACAACAAAACTTTATTGGTATTGTGGCAAACACAAAAAGAAATTACAAGGAAAGGAATAGGCATTCAGATATCAGAAACCAAAGCTCCTCCTGTCATGACTTCATAAGATGCCTTGAATGTCCCCCATGCTGAGAAGACCCTGAAAATAATGATTATGCGGAAAAACATGAAGCTCCCAAGCCAATCCCCGAGGAAGTTCTTATTTGCAAATTGTTTGAGCTACCCTTTACGGGTTTTCAACTCAGATCCTCATTTGGTTTCAAAATGCCTTTTGCGGATTTTTATTTTGAACCCCATTTTTCTTTTTTTTTTTCTTTCTCCTTCAAACATAATACTTCTTAAATGAATATGAATTTATCGGGTTTTGGAGTTTGTCTCCATCCATTTCTGCTAAAATTAACGCTCCCCCTGAGAAAACCTTTGTTACAATATAAGGTCCTTCCCAATTTGGTGCCCGTTTTCCTTGAGCATCGCTTTGGATTGGCAGCTTTTTCTTCAACACTATATCCCTTTCTCGAAATTCTTTTGGGCGAACTTTCTTCTCGTGAGCCCTTATCATCCTTTTCTGGTACATTTGCCCATGACACAGTATTTTTAGTCTTTTATCTTCAATTAAGTTTAGCTGATCATATCTTGCTTGAACCCATTCTGCTTCTTCCAACTTTGCTTCCATTAAGACATAGAGCGATGGTATTTCAACCTTAATGGGTAGCACAGCTTCTACTCCATATACCAATGAGAAAGGTGTTGCCCTAGTGGAAGTTTTTACAGCAGTTCGATAAGCGTATAAGGCAAACGACAGCTTCTCATGCCAAACTTTATAAGTATCAGTCATTTTGCAATTATCTCCTTAATGTTCTTATTTACAGCCTCCACTGCCCTATTCATCTTCGGGCGATATACCACAGAATTACGATGCTTGATATTGAACTGCTCACAAACTCCACTTATCATCTTATTGTTCAAATTTGAAGCATTTTCGGTGATGATACTTCTAGGCAAGTCGTATCGACAAATGATTTCCTTTTTCAAAAACTTGCAAACTATGGATCTGGTAACGTTTGCATACGAGGCTGCTTCTACCCATTTCGTGAAATAATCAATGGCTACCAGGATAAAACGAAGCTCGTTTGATGCCTTAGGGTGAATCTGACTGATGACATCAATGCCCTATATGGAAAATGGCCAAGGGGCTGTCATAACATGAAGAGGCTGAGGCGGCACATGAACCTTGTCAGCATAGATTTGGCATTTGTGGAATTTGCGAGAATAATTGATACAATCACCTTCCATGGTTGACCAATAATATCCCAAGCGCATGATCTTTCTGGCCATGGTGAAACCACCAGGATAGGTTCTGCAAACTCCTTCATGAACTTCTTTCACAATTAATTGAGCCTCTTTTGCCCCCACACATCTTAGAAGCAATTGATCACGACTTCTCATGTATAAAATCTCTCCATCAAGGACATACCCTGATGCTATTTACTGATCATTTTCTTTTCATTCTCTACAGCTTGAGGCGGGTATTGCTAGAATTTTACATATTGTAAGATGTCATGATACCACGACAATCCATCCACTTCTTCTTCCACATCATAACAATGAGCTGAAGAGTCAACCATATATAACATGATGGGCATCATTTCAGAACCTTTATTTACCCTAAACATGGCGGCTAAGGTGGCTAAAGCATCAGCCATTTGGTTGTCTTCTCTAGGGAGATATTTGAAAGTAATCTCATCAAATTCTTTGGTCAATTCAAGGACCAACTTGTGGTATCCCAACAACTTTGCATCTTTTGTCTCCAATTCACCACGTATTTGATAAATGGATAATATAGAGGCCCCAAAAACTCTTAAAGTACAAATTTTCCTCCTTATAGCTTCTTTTAGTCCCAGTATACAAGCCTCGTACTCCGCCATGTTATTAGTGCAGAAGAACTTCAAACGATTGGTAAAAGGGTAACAATCTCCTTTCGGTGAAACCAGAACTGCCCTTATACCTCTTCCTAATGCATTTGTTGCACCATCAAATTTCATAACCCAAGATTCTATTGAAGCCTCATCATCTTCTGAGATACACATCAAGTCTTCATCAGGGAAATTAAAGTTTAATGCTTCATAGTCATCACAGGCGTGACTTGCCAAAAAGTTTACTATGGAACTCTCTTTTATTGTTTTTTGGCTCACATACTGGATATCAAATTCTGATAATAACATTTTCCAACGCGCTAACCTTCCTGATAAAGCCGGGGCCTCCATCATGAACTTCAGTGGATCCAACTTCGAGATTAGCCACGTAACGTGATAAAGCATATATTTTCTCAGCCTTTTAGCTGCCCAAACCAGAGCACAACATAGTTTTTCAATCGATGAATATCTGGTTTCACAATTAGTGAATTTCTTGCTAAGGTAGTATATCGCATTTTCTTTTCTTCCAGTATCGTCATGTTGTCCTAACACACAACCCATGGAATTTTCATAGACCGTTAAGTACAAGATCAGTGGTCTTCCTGAAACGGGTGATACTAATACTAGAGGATTGCTCAATTGTTCTTTGATCTTTTCCAAAGCCGCTTGACATTCTTCATCCCAAGTCCCCGGGTTGTTCTTCCTGAGTAGCCTAAACATTGGATCATACCTATCAGTTAGCTGAAAAAAAAACGTGTGATGTAATTTAATCGCCCCAGGAAACCTCAAACTTCTTTATGTGTTTGAGGTGGGGGAAGTTCCTGTATGGCTTTTATCTTATCTGGATCAATCTCGATTCCTCTTCTGCTTACAACAAAACCCAATAACTTTCTAGATGTGACTCCAAATATGCATTTGGTCGGGTTGAGCTTTAATTGGAACTTTCTCAGTCTAAGGAAGAGTTTTTCTAAATTGACCAAATGTTCCTCCTCGGATCGAGATTTGGCGATCATATCGTTGAGATATACCTCTATTTTTGTGTGCATCATATCATGGAAGAGGGTGACCATGGCCCTTTGATAGGTTGCCCCTGCATTCTTAAGTCCAAAGGGCATTACTTTATAGCAAAAAGTTCCCCATAACATTCATGTCTTCTGGGCACATCTTGATCTGGTTATACCCAGAGAAACCTCCATGAAAGAGAAGAGTGAATGACCAGCTGTGTTGTCGACTAAAGTTTCAATATGTGGGAGTGGGAAATTGCCCTTTGGGCTTGCCTTATTAAGGTCCTTGTAGTCAACACACATTCGTACTTTTCCATCCTTCTTCAGTACCGGGACAATATTTGCCACCCATTCCAAATACTTGGCTACCTCGAGGAATCTTGCATCATATTGCTTCTTTACCTCATCCCTGATCTTGAGAAGTGTTTCAGCCTTCATTCTTCTAAGCTTTTGCTTTACAGGTTCACATCCTTCCTTTATCGGGAACCCGCATAACGATGTTAGTGTCAAGGCCGGGCATATCTTGGTACGACCAAGCAAAAATATCTTCGAGTTCTTTCAAAATCTCAATTAGACTTTGTCTAGTTTCGACTGTGATGGTAGTACCAATCTTCACCTCTCGTTTTTCTTCTTCAGTTCCGAGGTTTAATGTTTCCAGTTCCTCTTTATGTGGTAGAATCTACTTTTCCTCCCCCTCTACCATTCTGAGCATATCACTGGGTACATCATATTCTTCTTCATCATCAATATTTCCAACTTCTTCCAAACATAGAGGTAATTCAAAGTCAACCTTGAAGTCAGACTCGAATTTATTTATGTTAATGATATCTGAAGACCTAAAAATGAATAGGCAAAAGATATATACAAATGAGAAAAACAAAATGAATGGAATGTTTTTTATGCTTTTAGCTTTATGATTTTCATTTGGTTTTGGTTTATTCAAGAAAGTTTGCCACACAAAACTTAGGGAAATGAATCTTTTATTAAATTCAAATTAAATTTGACATAGGCCATTTACATACTATCCCTTATTGTCTCCGGGCCTGAAGCAAAGATGTTGGTTTTGAGAATTACTCTGAACATGTCTTAAAGACTATAGGAATTTTTTCAGCAGTCCAATTGTCAAGCTCAGAGCAAGTGCGGATCATTGACAGGTACTGGTTCTCTTCTTCATTGTCAGTCACAGCATTGATACTCAGCTTTTCAAATGCTTCACCTAGAGTGTTATCTCCTTTCCCTTCTTCACTGGCTGAGGTATTTGGATCCAGCATACCTCCAGATATAAAGTTGTGGTTTAGGGGAGGGAAGATCATCGGTTTCCATTCAATTTCCTCTTCCTTCAATCTAGCTCTTCTCCTCTCTTGATGCTTTCTGATTTCAGCTCTTCTTTGCCATTTGTTGGGCTTGAAGCCCAAATCAAACCGATCCTTTTTTGCTGGGATTACTACAGGATACAATCTTCCATGATGTCTCTTCCCGAATCCTTTCCCAATTTCAGCTCATTTCCCAATTTCCGCTCATTTCCCTAGCGTCTTCTTTACTTGCATCTTCCCACAACTTGATAATTGAGGTTCTGGCACCTTACTCCCTTCAGTGACAAAGGTTGCATTGACAAGCTCCGACGTCCTGAAATGATACTCGAGCGCACCCTCATCGATCTCGATAAAGGGCGTATCATTGGTTACTGATGCAATGATTTCTTCCTCTGCACTGACAGTTATTAGTTGACCATCGATCACAAACTTCAGCTTCTGGTGTAAAGTAGATGGGACCGCTCCTGCTGTGTAACACCCCTAAATAGGGCTTAGAATGTCACCACTATTTAGATTTCCTAAATAGTTAAATAATCTTGAATTAAGTAAAGTTAATTAAGGGTTGAATTGAATAATTAACAAAGTGAATTGCCAAAATGAAAGAAGGCAAATAGCAATCGGCTAGAGACCAAATCGAAAGAAATAATCAATGTGGCTGCCGAATTGGATAAGAAATAAATACAAATAGCTAGCGGATAAAACATTAAAATGTACAAATATGAATGCCAAATTAAAGGACTAAAATGAGTTAAAAGGAAAACAAATGAATGCATGATAAATATTAAGTAATTAGTGGCTAATCCACATGTCCATTCCCCCTCCATTACCGTCCACTTAACCAAAACCATCTTCTTCTTCATTTCTTCATAACCAAAAATAAAGAGAACGAGTGAGAAAAGGAGGATTTCTTGTGAGAGAAAGCTTGAATCTATGGTTTCAAAGTTGAAATTGAGCTAAACTCAACTTGGTGGCAGCATTACTAAGGTAAATACATGCTGTCCAAACTGATTCATGCTTAAAATTCTGATTTAGATGATGTATAATGCTTAGTTGAGTTGTTAGGTTGTTAGAAATGAAGAGAATGATGAAGTTGAACTTGTATACACCATGGTAACTTGAATTAGAGTGGAATTTATGTGTAATTGATGGTGTAACAAGAATTAGGTTGCTGGAAATTTGAAATGAAATGTTGTTGTAAGAATTGAATTGTTAGAACATGTAATTGAGCTATGGAACTAATGAATTGAACATTGTCATGATTAGGTAATGTAATTAAGGTGTTAAACAAGCTAAATCGTTAGGAACCAATGCTGGAAAAGAAAGATAAAAGTATGAACAAAGTCATATAGCCTAGAAACTGTTTTAGTAAGATCAAATTGTGTAAACATGCAAAATTAAGCAACTTAACCAACTTAGTCTATTTTGGCCACCTTGAAAAATGAATTAACATTGACTAAACATGTTTAGGATTTCATGTGAAATGAATTATAGGGCCAAAACATTGGTTAAAATGAATTTAAGGAATTAAAATGTGAATAGGTGCAATCTGCCCAGAATTGCTCTGTTCTGGGCAGTAATTTGAAGATTCACCAAAATTTGTATAGATCAAATTCAAGACTGAAATTTTAGTGACATGATCCTTAGTATGTATACTTTCATTAGGTGAAAGCAGAACTGAATTCTGGGTTCTATGCTGGAAACTGTAATTAGAAATAGCTGGACAATGCAAACTGTCCAGACAGTGTAAATGCCCTGTCTTTGAACAATAAACTGTATCAATTGGCTAAGCATGAGAATGCAAGCCTTGTACCATTGGAAAGGCAATTAAATAAGCTTTCTAACAGTGTAAACTAATCGAAATTCTGAAGTACGGATTAAAGGATATGACCATTTAAAGGGGCAGTGTGCAAACTGCCAGACAGCAGTGTCCTGGGCAGTTTGGGACTGTTTTTGCACCTAGAAGCAAATTGTTTCCAAAACAGTTTTCAGACATTGTAATCTTTCCAATTATGTCCTAAAATGAGGTAATAACAATATAGAGATGAACAAGTAAGAAATGCTTAAAAGAAAGCATAAAAAATAGTAGCTAAATGTTAGGTACAAATGTGGTAACATTATTACTATATATGCGTAACATTATGTGCATGTTTTGATGAATTGTATGTGTTATGCTTGCTAGACCAAGGGCAGAAAGTTGTGGAAGAGGAAGAAAAGAGTGAACATCCCAAAGCAAGAGGCAAAGGGATTTGAGTACAAGGCAAGTGATTAGCTAGGAGTATTGTGAGTGTAACCTTCCTTAGGGCTAGGACTTAGGTCCTAACCAATTTTGCTATTGTGTTAATTCAATGACATTGCCATGTAAGATGACCTAATATATATTTGGCTAATTAAGGGAAGAATGATATGAATGATAACTTGTTTGATGCCATGTTCTACTTGTTTACTTGATTGTTAAGCAAATGAAATGCTTGACATGTTGCATTGCTTATGCCAAAGGTAAGAAATGGCATGCTTGCTTGGAGAATAAGGTACGCTCATTGCATACATATGAATGTGTTTGTGGTTGATATGCATGACTTGTTTGAAATGAAATGAACAATGGTACCACCTTGTGTTCATGCCATTCGAATGGCATGGATAAACTTGTCTTGGGAGTTAAGATTCCATAAGCCTAAGGGCTTGACCTTTGAATGGCATAATCATGTCTTGATTAATGAATTGTATAAAGCTTGAATGAAATTGATAATCAAACAACTTTGGTAGCTAGTTTGGATGGATAAGAGGGAATGCCTTAGAATCTAGAGCTCATATTGGCACTACAGTGCATATTGGTACGAAGGTTCATATTGGCACGACGGTGTATTTTGGCACTACGTTGCATATTGGCACTACGGTGCATATTGGCACTTCGGTGCATATTGTTGAAGATTTGATTATCTAGTGAACTAATTACCAAAGGTGTTGTAAGATGAATTAATAACTTGAAATGAACATTGTTTGTCTTGGATGTGTGATGTGAACATTACTTGTCTTGTAAGATTCTTGAATGAACATCCTTGTCTTGAAAGATAACACATGAATGATTGTATAACTTGTTACTTTCCATGAAAGAAATGCATAGATGATGTTTATTGTGTAAGAATGCCTACTTGGTATTTGGTGTATTTGATTGCTTGTCTTCTAAGCAGTAATTCGAATAGCTTGATGTAATCATATGATGATGATGCTATGTTGTAAATGTGAATTGTATGCTTGTCTATGTCTACTCCTTGAATTCGAATAGTATATGACTTGTAGTGATGATCTTGATTCCTTGAAATGCTTGTACACTTGGATAAGTAAACTTGGAAATTTACTAGACTTAGTGTTACCTCACTAAGTACACAACTTGTACTTACCACTCTACTCTTCATTCTTCCCATAACAGATTAAAGACACTTTCAAGAGGATCTCTTGAGATCGAAGCAACATTTTGAAACAAGCTTGAAAGTATGATTTCATACTCTTTGTATGCTCCTAGTTTGGTGGCACTAGAACTTGTAATAGTTAGCTTTGAACATGCATTTTGGGAGTATACATATGACTAGTATATGTAATGTTCTTGTTGGGCCTATCATATAACCAACTTTGATACCTCGAATTATGTATATATATGACTATCTTGATATGTATATAAATAAGTATGATGTTGCGCAAATTGTCAAAGCAATTCAATGATTGTTGAAACCTTGTATTATTCAAATACTAGACCAATATTGTATGATCATGTATTTGTTCTTGTGACCATTGGTAAGAATCAGCATTGCTTGATGAATTGGAGCTAAGGTATGTACAAGCATGCATTAACAATGTTACTAGCTAAGGATGCCATGAAATAGTATGTCTTGTTTGAAAAAGAAACAAATGAAATGTGTTAAATGACCACCTTGTTATTCGAATAGTGTATATAAACATGTAATAAGAATGTAAGTTGGGTTATGACTAATAGTAACCTATTGTGAAGTATGCCATACTTGTCATTGATATTCGAATGGTGTATGTGTCTTGAAATGGAATGGTAAATTGTAATATGATAGTGGTAACTTAGGATATAAGTACGAAATGAAACAAATTAGTGCCTTAATTAGCATGCTAAGTATGTTTGTTTTATATGTCTTGTATTGTTGTGTTTGGGTTACTTGCGTCACAAGTCATCTATATCGAGGTTACTTGTTCGACAAGTAACCTATCTCTTGCTTTGTTCTCGCCTTAGTAATGCTCCCGAACCGAATTACGGCTAACTTGGGGAGGGGGTGTTACATGCTGCGTGAATCCATGGGCGCCCAAGCAGGCAACTATAGCTAGGTCTTATATACATGACCACAAACTCAACGTCGAAGGTCACTAGTCCAATTTACAAAGGCACCTCAATTTTCCCCAGCACATCCTTTTGAGTTCCATCAAACGCTCTAACCGTATTTTGGTAAGCTCTCATTTGAGAACTGTCTATTGGCAACTTTTTCAGTGTAGCTAGTGGCAGAACTTTTTGTGCACACCCATTGTCAATAAGGACACCTAGTAACATATGTCCTTTACATCTAGTAGTGATGTGTAAAGCCTTGCACGATCTCGTTCCTTCACCTGGTATTTCCTCATCATTGAACAAGATGAAATTGTTAACAGCAATGTTACCGACTAACATTTCCATCTTATCAGTTGTGATCTCTTTTGGTACGAATGCCCGGTTCAAAATTTTTAACAAGGCCTCATGGTGACCCTCAGAACTTAGTAGCAACAAAAACATAGAAATTTGAGCTGGAAGCTTATGGAGTTGCTCCACGACGTTGTATTCACTGTGTTTAAAGATCTTCAAGAACTCTTGAGCCTCTGATTCCTTTATAGGCTTATGATATGTTGTTGGTTTTCCCTTGAAAAAATCTCTGTTATCCTCTTTTTCAGGATCCTTAACAATTGCTTCCCGTTGCGCTGCATCTCTATCCTTTGCTATTGGTTGAGAATAGAGCCTTCCACTTCTCGTAAAACGGCTCATTTCATTGACCGGTTCTTCCTTCTTCTAAGCAGATGTTTCTCATGAGGTTGTCACCTCACAAGTGTAATTCCAATGGACCTGTTTGCTATCCTTATACAAAAACGGCGCTGGTGCCTTGATTATGAGCCGCTGGGTTACACTCCTTGCTGGGTCACCAACTCTTGTTTTAGCCTTAATAACTAAAGGCTTCATTCCAGTATAATCCCTTCTAGAGGATGACTCCTCCGATGCACATACATCCAACAAACATTCCTTGTCTTTTTTTCAAAGAATTCAAGTTCTTTCTTATTCATCTTGCCCTTAACTAGTTGCTTAAATTCTAAGAAACAATCAATCTCATGTCCTTCCTTCATGTGGTACTCACAGTACAATTCATTCTCAATCTTAAATTTCTGGGCTCATTCTTCCAACATCCCTACTGCCACCATTTGAGCCCATACCCACTTCATGAGAGCTCTAACTTCAGCAACACATTCCTTAACCACCCTATCCCCATCCTCTATGATTGCATTCACACTTGCCTTCTGATGATTCGACATAGGGTTTCCCTTATTTTCCGACCTATCGAATGATAACATCCCTGATTTTCTTAAGTCATCTACCACCCTTTTGAATGCAGTACAATTTTCAATGGTATGGCCCCTAACTCCTGCATGATATTCGCTTTGTGCTTTCTCATCATACCATTGTGGGTATGGTGGTGAGAATAGAGGAACATGCCTTGGCAGCACCATATGGGATTTGATTAGTTCAGCAAACAATTCTGTGTATGTCATCGGGATAGGAGGAAAATATGGTTTCGAGATCCTTGGATACCTTTGTTCTTCTTTTGGCGGGTTTATGATTGCTGGAGCTGTGGATGAGACATTGGGTTTGTTGAAGACTACCCCCTTCGAGTAGTTGGGATTATAGACATTAGTAGCATTAACTTCATTGTCTCTCTTTTTGTAGGGTTTCTTTACTTCCCCACTATCCAACCTTCCATTTTTCATGGCTGCAAGTAGCAACTCTCCATTTATGAGCATGTCTGCAAAACTCTTTATGGCATGATTGAGCATGCGATCATAGAAAGAACCCTTTAGTGTCTCTACAAACATTGGGGTGATCTCACTCTCCAGTAATGGTGGCTGGACTTGGGCAGCTACATCTCTTCATCCTCTGCGCATACTAACGGAAGCTCTCATGATGCTTTTGCTCTAATCCTTGAAGAACTAAGTGGGTTGGAACCATGTTTGAAACATATTTGTACTGCTCACTGAAGGCTCTGGAAAAATCTTTCCATGATCTGATGTTTACTCGACTTAGTTGCGTAAACCAGCGTGCAGCTGACCCTACTAGACTGTCTTGGAAGCAATGGATAAGCAACTTTTTGTTCTCAAGGTACATTGACATTTTCTTGCAATACATAGTCATATGTGCTGCAGGACACGTTGTTCCATTGTATTTTTCAAAGTCAGGGACCTTAAACTTTGGTGGCACCACCAGATCAGTCACTAAGCTTAAATCCTTGGCATCCATCCCTCCATATAAACCTCCTTCTTGGAATGATTTAATCATTCCCTCCAATTTCTCATAACGATCCTCCCATTTCTTCTCAGCTTTCACCTTCTCGGTAATTTCATCGAGATCAGGCACCTCAATGACTTCCTCAAAGTTTATCTTCCTATTATTCCATGCCGACGTTTCAGCAAAATGTGGTGAAATCTTGACCCTAGAAGATTGAGCTATATTTGGATGAACAAAGGTCATCCCTTGAAATTTTGGCACAGTATTTGCCTCTTCGCCGGTTTCCACTGCATCAGGGTCCTTAAAGCCTAGCATGGCTGCAATTGAACCAATTGCCTTTTGGTGAACAAGCTCCATCTGTTGCTTCAAATTTGTCTCCAGCTTATCCAACCTATCTTGGGTACTCTTGTGGTTGCTTTCTAGGGCTGTCACTCTATCTTCCATTGCTCTGACTTGAGACCGAGTACCGTACTTGTGGTTCGTTTTTGCTATTTTTTATTTTCTATCATTTTTACTTAAGTTAGATTCTTATTATGTCATGTATGCATGCACAAATGCAAAGAAAAACAATAAAACACAAAAGAATGAAATGCAAATGCATGAATGCAAGCGAAGGGCCATCAATTCCATGAAACAATTGCTCAAGAAACAACTCTTTTATTGGATATAAAATGGTCCTTATTACATCAAGTTTTGTTTACAAGTACTTTTCAGCCTGAACTCCTAGTTCTTTGATTTCTTCAATGAGCCACATAAGCCTCGGTCCCACTTCTCTTGTTGGCTTGATGTATTGACGAACACTTGCAGCTTCAGTAGCTAGCATCATCACATGTCGAGCTACATCTTGTACCTGGGTCATGATAGCCTTATCAAACTCATCTCATTCTTGGAATCTTCTAGACATGTCCCTAAGATGAGTGAACCAGTAGTCATTACCTCCCCCAGCGATGTCTTCAAGGACCAAGATCTTTGTCCTATATTCCTGGATGATGTTATCCATTCCTTCAACCTATTTCTTCAAGGCATCATTCTCACTTAGACAGGCCTGAAGCTCAATATAGGTGTGATGGTTCTGAAGTGTGTGCAACGAGTGGTTCAGATCATCTATCTTAGCTTGTAACTTAGCAACACAAGCCTGACTCTGCTTTAACTTCGCACTGGTCTGATCATATTCCTTCTGCAACTCAAATAGGCGAATCTTGTTGTCGTGGGCCTTCCTTTTCCATGCAGACACACTTTTCTTCTCACTTTCTTGGACTCGTTTGCCATTTCCATTTTTAGTTGCTAACTTACCCTTCTTCTTTTCTTCAGCAAGGTCCCGTCTATATTTCTCGATCTCGTTCCTTTTCTTTCCCTACAACATGCTCGATTTCTTGTTTCCATTGTTTGGGAATCTTTCTTAGATCAGCATTCCTAACAGTAGTCTAGAGCTTGAGGAAGTCAACCCTTTGGATCTCAAACTTCTTTTCTAGGTCTTCATACAGCTTCACTACTCGCTTCGTCTCCCATTTATATTTTTCAACATCTAGTCCTGACTTAAACTTGTCCATCTGGTTCTGCTCTTGTAAGGCTTCTATCTCCAGCTTAGCTCTTATTAATTCTTCTCTCAAGATGTCAGCTTTTGTAGAGACTACTTTTAAATGTTCCTCTATAGACTTAGCTTGCCTAGATGTAGGTGTTATGACTTTGTCATTCATTCTCATATGCCTCCAAATGTCATAGTCCGGGTGTACATGCAGTGACTATCAAATTCTAGCTTCATGTGATAGCAATGGTTCCATGCATCACTAATTGACTGAACCTTCTGCCTGAACTCGCCTTGGAAATCAAATTCTGATAAGCCAAGACCGATAGTGAATGGGATAAACTACCGAGGCTCATACTGACGAGATACCAGCAAAGGAGCACATTCAATTCCTCCCCACAAACCTAGTAGCATTAGGAAGTTGAAATCTCCACACTTGTACAAAAGCTTGGTGTGACCCATCCAAGGAACCCTCCATCTGATGTCCTCGTCACGATGATCCCTTAATATATCAATCCATTTGTTCTTCTTAATAACATGCCACTCCTTTGCCGAAAATTCCCGAAGAGGTAAGAAGTTTGGGAAAAACACATTTGATAAAGATAATGTCGGGCACTTCTAGAAGTGACTGAGGGCCCAAACTTACAAAAGTGGAGCACATCCTCCAAAATGAACACCTTCAACTTTCTGACAGACATTGAGGGAGATGAAGGTTTTAGCAAGCAGAACTGATACTGGATTAACTCATCTCTTCAATTGTTCAAGGAAATCGAGTAGTGCTACATCAATGTTTCCTAGGACCTTCAGAAAGATGACTAAACCATAAATTGCAATGGCTAAAAGATCAATCTTCTTCTCTATTGGGGTGGATTGAGATTATAGTTCTAATGCTTGACCAAGGAAAATTAAAGGCACCTCCTCTATTTTGTATCAACCCCTTAACCTAACCATCACTCATACCAGCGAACGCCTGAAGATTTGCATGTGGGTTTTTGTTTTTGAGAGGCTTGGCATAGACCCAATTCTTCTTCACTTTACATTGGTTGAAAAGGGCTAAGTACTCTTCGAATGTAGGCATCATGTCTTCTTTATTAAATGTGAAGTAGGAATATCCCGGATTCCAAAATTGAACCAAGGATTTCAGTAACTGTTCATCAACCTTCACGTACAAGAGGTAGGTTATGTCACCATAAACTTCATGGAACAACTGCTTGGTCTCATAATCAAAGTGCTCCCAGATTTCCTGCAATTCTTGCACATTGTTCTGCTTGATGCTGATGTGGGCATATTCCGAAGTCTCTGTCTCATGATCAGCTACTACACTATCTCCAAATGTTCGCTGATTCACCTCGGACTAGTGCCGGACCTTTGCGTTCTCATCTTCACTTTTCAAAATTCTTCCGTCTATAATAAGAGCTTTTCAAATTTGAGCAATGATTTTGAGAATCAACCCCTTCTAAATATGTGATGGTGTGGCATGAATGGTTATGCAAAACAACAAGACAAGGGGAAAAAAGATTAGAATCTAGAAAACATAGAGAATTCAAAAACAATTATGGGCAGCACATTCCAATACTCTAGGACATGTCTCCCTTTATTACCTAAAACCCTAAGTTTTTCGCATGGCTCTATTGGGGTGGACTCTAAGTTCTCAAACAGTTGAGTTCTAAAAGGTACCTGAGCTGTCCTTGCTGTCCCCTACTAAGGGTAGCAAGGCCCCTGGTTCTCACCCATTATAGCCTTCAAACGAACCAAGTTCAACTCAGGAGGACTCACTTCCTATGTTTTCTTGAAGAATCAGTATCCTTACAAAGACATGAGGCATATGAATCCCGAAGGTACTTGCTAGGCTCATGCGAAGAATCAATATTCTGACACGAGCAAAGCGTTTTCCCCTCACTTAACAATTGGGTAGAGCTCGAGAATAGAGCTTTTTTGCAACAATTTTTTTAAATGCGTAAAATAGAATTACATTCATTAAACAGACGAATAAATTGAAACCTTTGTGAACTTGCAAATTCCTTTTCTAAAAACATTTTGATAAAAATTTGTGGTCTGACCCTCTTTTGTTTTTTAAAAACAAAATTTCCTCAGTGGAGTCGCCAACTTGTCGCAACCTTTTTTTTAAGGAGAAGGTTTCACGGAGTCGCCACCAATCTTTTTTAAAAAAAGTGTGATTGGATCACTTTTTAAAACAAGGGTATTTTGATAAAACATTATATTTATCAAAGTTACATTTTGGTCCATGAAAACAAAAGAAAACAGGTTCGTGGGTCGATTACGTGTGGGGAAGGATTAGCACCCCCACAACGCCAAAAAATTGGTACCTTAATTGATTTCAAAAAGCATTTTTAAAACTGGAATTTGCAAGTTCACAAATTTTCGATTATTTTGTCGGCAAAGTGAATGTAGTTCTAGTTTATCGGCCTTATCGCTCGGGAAATAAACTTTAATCACCACCAACACTCCTGGCGCTAACCCGTCATTCTCGTTTGATAAGACACCGCATTAATTAAGTTTTCACTTTTTTAACAAACAAACAGGAAAAATAAATGTGTTAATGAATTTTAATTAAAGTTTAACTAGTGAATAACCTAAAGAAATGTCTATATTACTTTTAATTATTAAAGTTTAAAGATAGTTAAGTGTATTTTATTGAAAATGAAGAATACTTAACACACATGTCACTGATCTAAGTTTTAAGTTCCTAATCCTAAGGTTTAACATTCAAATGTTCGCATAAAAGACAGAATGTAATTAAATAATTAAATAAACAAATAAGAAATTACTCAAAATTAAATAAATAAAGAAATTTCATATTCTAAAAATCTGAATTAAGGACTAAATTGAAAGAAAATAAAATGTTAAAGTTAATTTGAAAACAATTTTAAAATAGGGCCGAATTGAAAGAAAAAATGACGAAATTGAAACAATTAAAAACTGAAGAGCTGTGGCGTGAGATCCGGGAAAGAAGAGCGCGGGTTATACTCGGGTTCGAGTTGGGTCAAACGGGTTAGTATATATACTAAATATTATAACAGGTTTCATTTTATAATTTCTCCCCCAAATGAATCAAAACCGGCTCTATTGAAATCCACTAAAGCCATTCATCGTGTTCTTCATGAATTGAAGAACACGGTGGTGGTCCACTGTGCCGGCCGCCATCCACCGGCGCCGACCGTCGTTGCCGGTGGCAAAATTCCCAGATTTTGATCAAATTTTCAAATTCCGGTGACCTCGAAATCGCATTTTTTCACCAGATTTTACATCAAAACCAAGTTCCTCGGCATTTCAAACAAAAATAAAGTAAAAACAACTCCTTTTCTTTATTTAAATTGAAACAAAAAGGAAAAAAATAAGAGATGTTACCAAAAACTTGCTTCTTTTATTGCTCTTGAATGTCGATTACAAATTGCTTGCTCCTACGAGTTTCGAATGCTAGTATGTAATTTCTATGTGTAATTCTTGTGAAATTGTTGTCTGTCAATTGTTATTGTGTTACATGGATTACAAAGGGGTTTATATAGTACAAGAATTGCTTGAATTGAATCCCTAATTTCTTCCCTAGATAATCTCAAATTGCTTGATCTTTGCCAGAGGTTTCAATTTAGGTATTGTCCCTTCCCTTTTTGCTTCTGATTTTGTCTTTTACATATCCGATTGGCTTAATTCTTGCTAGGGATTTGAATTAGGGATTATCCCTTCTTGTTTTGCTTCTGATTTTTCCAGCTAGGGCTTTGAATTAGGGATTTTAATCCCTATTGATTTCATCTTGAATTTCTCATGCCCCAATTTAGGGATTTAACCCCTTTTTGTTCTTTTGTTTGTATGTCTTTGATGATTCGAACGATGTCGGGGAGGAACAATCGGAGCGAGTAGAGCGTCGGAGAAGATGAAGCAGGCGGCCAGAGCTGAATCGTCGTGCGTGTGGCTGCCACGCGCGAGTGGTGATTCGCATGACATACCCCGAAGCAAACTGGGCCATTGGATAGCATCCTGATCGAACGGCTATGCTGAGTGCGGTGTTATACCATTCCTTAGCTGGCGCGATCTGTGCCGTTGGATCTGTCCCTTGATTCAACGGTCTTGCTTCGGTTGCGCAAGATAAAAGAATACGGGATTAGGGCATTTAGTTTTGTTGGGCTGATCGGTCCTTGCTATGTATAATAATAATGGGCATGTTATTTAATTAATGGACTCTATTTAGTGTTTTAAATCTAATGAATTTTTATTTGAATGGGCTATCTATTTTATTTTTTTGGATTTTGATAACTTATTATATTAACTACTAACTAGGATAATATATAACCTATGTTAATTCTAACTATCATACTAACATATGACAACTATACTAATTATAATACACCAACCTATTATACGTCACCTAAATAAATCTAACACTAACATCAATATTTACAACTAAATTATCAATACTACACCTAACTACATTATTAGTCACTTTAATATTTACAACTATAATGTTATCAGTATTATATAACTACAATATACTAATACTAAATTAACATAACAACTAAAATAAAGGTGAAAATCTAGTGACAACACTCACCCTTCTCACAGTCAATCAAGATTCGAACGGTTGCTAAGAATGGTCGCCCCAAAATGATGGGTGCTTTGTCACCGACATCGCAATCAAGGATAAGGAAATTAGCTAGGAAGACAAATATGCCCACTTTGACCACATCATCTTTTATATTTCCTTCCAGACGGACATGAGATCGGTCCGCTAGTTGCAAAATTACTATGTTGGGTCTTGCATCTCTCATTCCAAGCTTCATAAAGACTGACTTGGGCATTATATTAACACTAGACCCAAGGTCGCATAAGGCTTTTCCCATATAATTATCTCCTATGGAACATAGAATGATGAAGCTACCCGGATCACTTCTTTTAGGTAGCAAGTTGCTCAATACAGAATAACATTCTTTTGTTGTAGCAGCAGTCTCATGCTTCTTACCTTTCCTTTTCTTGGTGACAATATCCTTGAGAAACTTAGCATATGTAGGCATTTGATCAATGGCCTCTAGAAATGGGACATTGATATGCAGCTGGTCAAGAATATCTACAAATTGTTTGAACTGAAGGTCATCTTTTTGCTTCTTCAACCTTTGAGGGAAGGGTGGTGAGGGCCTAACTTCTTCCTCTACTGGTGGGGTTTTCTCTTTTGCTGTAGCAATGTTTTGTTCCCCATCAGCAGGTTCGTTTGTCGAGCCATCATTCCCTTTCTCTTCTAGAGTTAAATCCTCTTGCAGAGTTGGTTCTTTAACCATAGATTCAAGTTTGAGGTCTTCTACTTCCCCCCCAAACTCATCTTCCTTGTTAAGTTGGGTGCCACTTCTTAAAGTGAGTGCACTACACTGCTCTTCGCCATGATTTTTAGTGACTTCAGTATCATTAGGCAAACTACCTTGAGGTCGAGCATGCAAAGCTTGCGCGATTTGTCCTACTTGGGTTTCTAAAGACCTCAAAGACAAGCTATGACTCTAAAGCAGTGCACCTTGACTCTTGATAGACGTTGCATGGTCTTGAAATAAAGCCTTCGTGGTTGTCATAAAATCTTCAAAAGTAGCTTCCAAAGAGTTGTTGTTCGATGAAGGGGCTGAACCCTTGTTATCATTTTGCCAAGGCATATTTTGCTGGAAACCTTGGGACTTCGTCTGATTTTGTTACCGATTCGAGCTGCCAGCATTATGGGTTCCTTGATTCCCCCAAGAAAGATTAGGATGTTGACGCCATTATGGATTATAAGTGTTTGAGTAAGGGTTGTAGTTGTTCTCATTAAAGTTTCCCACATAGTTGGTAGACTTGTGATTTTCATAGCACTAGCTCACATGATGGTGTCCATCACACCAGACACAAGTGTTTGCTACCTTCATTTCCTTCACTTCATTAGGCCGTTGGAGATTCTTGAACATAGTAGTGATGGTTGACAACTGGGCTGAAACTGATTCGTTGTTGTCAAGCTCACGCGTCCCATAATTTCTCATTCCTATACTAAGTCTCGAAGTATGACATTGGTATTCATTGTTTGCGATTATATCAAGGATATCGAATGCTTCTTGAGGTAACTTGTCCAACAAAGTGTCGTTTCCTGAAGTATCCAACATCATCCTTGTGGAAGCATTGACACCATTGTAGAACATTATGACTTGCGTCCAGTCTTGAAATCCATGATTTGTACACTTGCAGAGCAGTTCCTTATATCTAACCCAACACTCGCACATTGACTCGTCATCAGCTTGACGAAAAGAAGCAATGTTATTTCGCAATTGAGTGTTCATGTTAGGTGGATTGTACCGTAGCAAAAAACTTTTGCATAGATCTGTTCATGATTCCATATAACTGGCTGGTACTCCACTCAACCAAGCTCGTGCTCGATCACGCAATGAATAAGGAAATAACTTAAGCTTTAACACATCTTCATGCACACCTTGTTGTCTAAAGGAGTCACTTACTTCCAAGAATACATGAATGTGTTGTCTTGCATCTTCATGAAGCGATCCACCAAATTGCCCAATGGAGTTCAACATGTTGAACATCACAAGTTTTAGTTCAAAATGAGCTGCTTGAATCTTGGGAGCTACAATTCCAGGATTGAGATCATCCAAGATAGGATTCAAGTGGTGTCTAATAGCTCGAGGTCAAACTATCACTCAAGGATTAGCTACAACATTAGGTTTATCTAGATTTTCATCTACTTGATTCCCTTGGTTGCCACCTCTATAAATGGTTCTTAAGGCTTCTTGAATGCATCTTCTTTGGCAAAACAAGTGCTCGATTTCAGGCACTATAGGTGTTAATAGTTCTTCGGTCTTCCTCAGATCATGCAACAACACAACACCTAAAAAAGAGTAAACAAAAACAACAACAAAAAACTAAACAAAAAAAAAAAATAAATTAGTGCAAAGACTAAACTCTAAATAACCAATCCTCGACAACGGCGCTAAAAACTTGTTATGTGTTGTGATGTACTATAAATGATACATAAATAGTGCAAGTATACACAACAAACAAGTAATATAGTGATGAGTGAGTATCGTCTCCACAGGGATTGGAGGCCAAACTAGCTTAGTCAAAACACACAAGTTTGCAACTTGAAAATAAATGCAATAGCAATAGGAAATAGGTTCAGAAATGCTGTAGCAAACAACTGTAATATAAACTAGGTTGAAACAAGAATACTTCAAACGTCATTCACGTGTACGAAGCTTTCTATTGGGATGACAGGTTGGGCTTATCAAGGGCTCCTATGTCTAAGTCTCAAGAATGTTTAGCTCTAACTTGCTCATATCATGCTCGATAGAGTTTACTAAGGTGTTTCTAAACTATCTCTAGTAAAAAAACCTGACATCCAGAATGCTATGGCAATTCCTCTCGGCGTGAACCCTAGCAAGCTAATATCCTTGAAGTTCTACTCCTTTTAGTCGTTGAAACTCTACACTTATCTCTAAGGTGAGTTAGGACTTTGCCTCTCAGCATCGAACCCCAATTTCCACGTAAATCTATGCCCAACTCTCTCGAATAATAAGCTATCCAACACCTAAGCAAAGGCTAACTCTCGAAAGCTCTTACAAGCTTAAGGCATACAAAACAATGGACAAAGCATGTAAAGGGCAAGAAAGCAAACCAAACATTCATTCAAACTTAAAACATAAGTATCCTAAAACAAACCCAAGCCACTTAAAATCAGTTCATGGCTAGGAAAATATCATCCACAATCAATCGTTTAAGACAACCCATCCAAATATAAAGAAATGAAACAGCAAAAGCAACAAAAGAAAAGGAAACTCCAAAGCTGCCTTGGATTGCCGTGAACCGCTCTAAGCTTTCTGCTTCTCTCAAAGGCCAGTAAGAACACCTCTTGGAGCTACAACAATGGAGAACACCACGATGGAGAAGATGAAGAAAGGCATTTGCCTTTTTTTCCCCTTTCTTAGCTCACAAATATCCTTTCTCAGCTATCCTCCCTTTAATATGGGTGTCCTTTTCTTTATATAGTGGGGCTCCTAGGGTTTTGTTCCCTTAATTCCAATGGAATATTCCCTTTAAATATGGGGACACAGTTGGTTGGCAGGTTCACGTGTGGGGCTGCGAAATATCTTTAGTTTGTTGTCCTCTAGTGCGCCCATAAATGCTATCCAAAATGCTAAGGCATTTTTCCTTTTCTCCTGCACTGCTACTCATTTCCCTGCACATCATCACACCAAACAACAACCTTCCCAAGTAGCACCATTCTTATAAATAAACAAAGATAACCAAACAAATAACACCAAATTCAACTACACGAGCTAAATGCAACTATATGCTATGAAATGAGATGAAATGAGCTTAATTTCACGCAATAACCTAAGTAAAGAGGCACGAAATGTTAACCTTTTACAAGTTTAACACATATCGGTACACGTGTCTCTGTACCGATACGAGTAAGCTATTTTAGGGACAACATTTTGGTACGCGGGGATCTGTTTCAGTACGGGAAAGGCATATCGATACGCATTAGCCGTATCGGTACAGTTTTGAGCTATTGGAATCTGAGTTTTGAAAAAATGGTAAGTCGTACTGATACACTTGCTCGTGTATCGATACAAAAAACTGGTAAATCAGTTACTGAGAAGTTTGCAAGTTTATGTTTCTTTTGTTTTGGTCCCTAAATGTTATGTATGAAATTGAATGAGTTTGGATGATCATTTTGAACCGATTTCTGACATGTGAGCATGGAACCTGATTAATTATGGATTCGTAATTTTAAAATGGGATAAGACCCTTATTTTTCCAAAATTTCAATTTGGTCCCTAAATTGCAATTATGTACAATTAAATGTCAATTCGACGCCTGATTGAGTTGAATTTTCACCCTTTGCCAGTATGCACACCATAGGTTAATATGTCGCATCTAGATAAGATAAAAAGAAAAAATGGCCGTGATTTGATTTAATTTTTATGGGTTTATTTCGGCAAACCCAATGTAGCTCACTCGGTTTAGTCTTGCGACTAGGTCAGGTCGATGGGGTTACATAATTAATTTTATTGTTTTGTTCTCTGAGTTCCTTTTCCTTTCCTTCATAAACATCCACTTGAAGCTTCGTTATGGTCAACTTATTTGTGAGATCGTTGATTCTCTTTTCATGCCCTTTTAAATCCAATTCTCGATTGTGCTTTAATTTCTCCAATGTTGAAGACGCATTCCTAGCAGGTTCATTAGATGGGCCAGTGTTTCCTTAATTTTTCTAGATTATATTATCATTAACTCTTTGACCCTTCCATTCTTCATACCCTAGCAAGACTTCCAACACATGATAAGGGTTTACCCTCCTTGGCGTTTCTCACGCTTTTGCAGTTTGACTTACCTTCTCCTTGTAATCATTTTTCTTATGCGCATATTCAAATCGTGTCATGCCCGAAGTAGCCAAAATGAACTACCTTGAAGAAAATTGTCTTGACACCAATAAAGGGTAATAGGTTGTTCCTCCCTAGATTCTCGGCAGTGGGACCCAGTCTCTGACTCCACGTCGATACAAATAAGTTGTTCCCCTATTCAACCATGGAGCCCTCCATACAACATCAGTATCTTTCATGTCCTTAAAATATTCTTTCCATTGCTTTTCTTTCTTCCTTTCTTTGGGGCAACAAGCAATGTGTTCCTCTATAAGGTGTATTCCACCTATGTCATCTGAACCAAATTTCTAATAAATGCACAGAACCCCAAAACCTTATATTCCCTGACTTCTTACACACAGTCAATGATCTATAAGTTTCAGCTAAGATTGCAGGTACCAGATTTACGCCTTTTTTCAATCGTTCAAACAATCCTAGTGTTGATAGATCAATGTGTTCTGGAGTTCTTGGGAAAAATACCAGTCCATATATGCGCACAGGGCATATAAGCTCCTCATCTTGGTTGCTTCATCGCTTGTTAGTATCAATTCCCTAAGGATTCTCCAATTTATGCATTGTTTGTCCTCATTCTGATTAGTACTATCACTATTAGCTAACCTATCATTAAACAACTCATTGCTCTTACCCATGATCAATCTCAATTTCTTCTTAAAACCAGAGTTGTTGTTGGATCTCGTGTAAAACTTATCACTTTGGATTCTGGGACAATCTATCAAGGCCTTGTACTCTTCGAGCGTAGGTGTCATGTCCATTTGCCCAAAAGTAAAACAATTATATGTCGGGTTCCAGAACTGAGCCATTGCTCTAAGCAACTCTCAATCTACTTAAACGTACAACAATAGATCTATATCACCAAATTCTTGTTGAAAATATACTTTTATGTCGTTTCCCCACTGTTTCCATATGGCTCTAACCTTCGGTAAACAATCATTCGCCTTAGTATTTATCTTAGTGTAATTCTTCATCTGTGATATGTCACCCTTACGAAGGTTATCCCCTTTTTATGCTGAGTTTGCTTTGACCATGTCCAGACTAAGGTATTCTCTTCTCCTAGTAATGCAACATGATATGGTTCATTTAAAAATGATAAAATAAGACAAACAAAAAAACTTGTGTCAGTACTGTGAATTAATATTAAAAACAAATAATCGAATTAATAACACAATAAAACATGTGATATTAACCAGAGAAAATAACTAGAGAAGTGTATTTAAATCAGTAGCACCCTGTCATAGGTCCTTGTCTGGCTCTAGTGGGGTGGGCTTCTAGATTACAACATGTGGTGTTTGTTCTAGACTCTGGGTACCCGAACTATCGTTACTGTCTACTACGACAACAAGACATCGATTCGAGAGTATACGGCCCTTTAAATCGGAAGCGTGTACCTCACGTTATGTAAGGTTGATATACAGGAAGAAAGACACAGTTCTGAACTCAGAGGTGGAGAGCCTCACGTCGGATCATGTCTCGCTCCCACTTAAGGGTGAAAAGCCCGAGTAGAAGGCTTATGCATGAATGACAGATATATCACACACAAAAAATACCTCTATTCTTTCTAAAAATCCATCCAATAATTATTGGAAAAATTAAATTCAAATTATCATTCTTTAAATACCAAAATGTCATGGAAAAATAATTAGGTCTAACTCTCGAATCTCTCTAGTGGAGTCGCCAAGCTTTCATGACCATTTTTTATTGGGTGTGAAAATAGCCTGACGATTGATTTTGAAAATTAGGATTTTGACCTTTTTAACTCTTTTTATCATGAAAAATTAAGGTTTTCATGTTAAATTATTTTTTCTTTAATTAATCATGAAAATTTCCTTTTTATTTACTCTTGAAAATATTTTTGAGTCACCACCGATTACTTTGGTAGACCGAACACCATAAGAAACCAGAGATTCACTTTAAAATTTTGAGTTCGGGAGTCGGTTACATGTGGAGAAGGATTAGCACCCCCCACAAACGTCTGTTATCGGTACCTTTTAATTTTACGTGATATTTTAGCATTTCGAATAATAATTTGAATTTAATATGCCCCTTAATTATTAACTTGATTTAAATTCCAAATAGAGATATCCTTTTATAAGGAAATATATTTTTATCCAAGTATGAAATTAGAAGCGTCCAGTTACTTTAGGACACTTCGATTCATATTCAAAAATATATTTACAACATAAAAGGTTTTCATGCATGATCAATTATTTTTCTTGTTAATTTTAAGTTCTAACTTTAAAGGCTCTAATTAATTGAATTATTTAAAACTATGAATATTATTAAATTTAGGGTATTTATGAGATAACACCCAATTGCTTGAGCACTATTCATACTAAACCACAAATTAAATAATATTCCTATTTAAATTAATAAATTTAATTATTTAAAAACTAGCCCTAATTAAAATTTTAATTAACTAGGTTAATTGTTATATTCTATGTTAAAATGAGTATCAAATGTTCTACTTAAAAGCCCTTTGGATAACATCTCATTACAATGAGACACTATTCAAATTAAAACTTCAAAGTTTCCCTTTTAATACTCATTTATTTTCTACAATTATCTCTCCTATTTTAATTATGTGATCCTAATTAGAGAACCTAAATACTAAAGGCTCTAATCAATTAATACTAAAGACTAAATGAATTAATTATCTATCAAATATACTATATGCTATTTAAATAATGCATCATACAAATATAATTAAGCAAAACAATTTAAATTAAGGACTAAATTGAACTAAAACAAACTTTAAAGTTATTTTATTATATTTAGTGACTAAACTGAATTACAACTCAAGATTTCAAGGACCTAAAGGGTAATAACCCCCTTTTTAAAAAACGCGGATCTATCGATCCGACCCAAGAAGAAGTGCATGGACCTTGGCCCATGTTTGGGTCCATGCCCGGGTCGAGGTATTTAAACCCTAAAACCTGAAATCCAACTCATTTTTTCCTCATTTTTCAAATTCATTCTCTCTCTAAACCCAACTCTCTCCAAATTCCCTCTACTCCAACATCTAAAACCCAAAATTCCATACTCATTTTCAATCAAACTCTATTTCTTCCTTAAAACCAAACATGTTCTTCATTTTTTTACTTGGTTGATTTTTATAAACACGAAATCTCCCCATTTTCTTATTCTTTAGGATCAAAAGCCTTATTTATCCTAGTGTTCATCTAAGTTCATCAAGAACCGGATGAACATTATGAACTCTGACCAAACTCCTCCTACGTTGTCATTGGATCTTCAACTTCCCCCTTCGGCACTTCTAGCCGTTCGGCGGCCGGTCATTGTCTCTGGTCATCGTCTTACTCACTTTGACCAACCTCTGCAACTTTTGATCACTCCTAACCCTACTCCGGCTGTCGTCCTTTTCCACAAGACTATTTTCGGTCACCGTGCCAGAAATTAAAATTCTTCCAAAACTTTCATTTCTTCATCCTAAATCTAGATCTAGTGCCCAGTTTGTCAGAACCAACCTACTTTCCCTTCTAAATCTAACTACTCGAACCCACACCTCTTATTTTCAGCTACGCTGGAACCCTAACACCTCGACTGCCACAAAGATGAATCTTCCAGCAACATCGGATAAACTATGTCTCAACATTTTTTCATTTTTAGCTACTGTTTTTGAGTTTAAAAAAACTAGATCTAATTGTTTTCACTTTTTGTTGCAGGAAAGAAAATGAAAGAGGCAGTTTACTTTTTTGGTGACCAGAGGCAAGCTCCGATGACAGTCGATTCGAGACTCTTCAGCTTCTTCTCTCTTTCTTCAATTATTGTTATAATTATTAGCCATTAATTAACTAATAATTTCTCTTTTTTCACTATTTATAGTGATAGTGGAATATGACATCACAATGACATCATATAAATGAAATCATTGCCAGTTGTTGCCAAACAATGGAGAAGAAAACCATAATTCGTATATTCTCATTTGGTCGAATTAAAAACTTCCATGTGGAGATAAATGGGCGGGAAAATTTGAAGATAATTGGGCTTTGTGCTTCTTTAGCTATTATACCCGAAAATGGGTTAAATTGGGCGAGAAAGAAGTTTCTGATGGGTTTTTGTGTTTGATTAAGGGGTTATAATATGTGTGATTTGGGCCTTGGGATCTTATCATGTAAATGGGCTTGTAAGAGAAACATTTGGACCATTATTATATATTGATCATTGGTACTATTTATTTAAGTCTAAATATTTATATATTATCATTCATTTATTTTTTATTTTAATATATATAGTATCCCGAATTAAATTCGGGTATTACACAGAGGTACAAATGCTTTATCGAGTTATTAATTTTCTTTATGTCTTTTAAAATTGTATGTGTCGATCTCAAATGTGCCATAAATAAACCCTAAAATTCAACCCAAAAATAGATAGCTTGAGGCACCTAAACAACTCTACATAACAAAATTCTGGGCATGGTTCGATATTTCAGCCGGTCTTTAAGTGTTGAAAGTAAAAAAAATGGCTAAAACACACAAATTGTTGTGAATAAAATAACGAAGAACGATAACAAGAATAAAGAACAAGAATAAAAGAACAAAGAGATGAGAGAAATAGGGAAATTTGTATTATTCTCAATATTGACATAAGTATCTAATGCCTTAATCAAATCATCTATTTATAGGCATAAGAAGTACATATTACATGGAACTCTAATTAATGGAGATAATATTTCTAATGATAAAGTAAATCAATTTCCTTAGATAAAGTTCTCATCATGATAGATATCCACATAGATAAATATTCATAACACTCCCCCTTGGATGTCTATGAAGATAATGTGCCTCGGTAAAACCTTACTAAGATAAAAACCCAGTGGGGAAAAATTCTTTAGTGAAGGAAAAAGAGTACACATCTTTAATACGCATAACATGTTGTCTCATTAAAAACCTTACCAGGAAAACCCATTGGGACAAAACGTCGATTAAGGGAAAAAGAGTGCAACGCGTATTTACTCCCCCTCATGAAAACACCTCAGAAGATCTTTGAATCTTCATAATTCAATCTTGAATACTATTTTCTAAAGATCGTGAGGGATGAAACTTTGGAGTAATATGTTCCATGATTACCCACCTTTCAATTGAGATATACATCTTGCATTATCTCTGCACAATATAGCTTTGCATCATAACTTGTGAAAGTAAAGCACATATCTTCTGGATATGTTGGGTCAATGGTCTTAGCCAAACACATTTTTTGGCTTGCCTCATACATAACAATTATTTCTACAAGATTTAAGGAGGCATCAACGAATGTTTGAAGATCTAAAGGTAATGATCTTTGTATATCCATGAATATTTATTGACCAACTCATATATGGTGCTTCAAGACCAAGAAAAGATATAATTATCTTTATTCATATCCAACAATCTTACAATTATTAGGGTACTCAATGGATATGCTTTATTCATATTGAATCTCGTTAAGATTCTTTCAGCATGTGTCCATTCATAGACAAAAACACATATTTAAGTGCTTGATCTTTAGGTCGAGACAAAACCCCATCTCAAGATTCCTTTTCTCGAATACTTTCATTAAATACTTTAAAAGCTCTTCAGGAGTTCTAATGATATTCGAATTATCATAATGAATCTTGATCCAAACTCCTTTATAAAATACATAAAGAAATATGATCATTCTTACAGTATTTCCTTAATTAGTACTCACTAAGGAGATTATACCAAATGCGCCAAAATATAAATATTCAAGGGGCATATCTAAATAAATTTTCTCATAAATTTCCAAATACTTCTAGCATTTTAAATCCTTCAAGGATAAATAGGGATCCACAAAATAATTAGACGCATATAAAATATTTCATACCTGCCAAAGTAATTGCATCCACCACGAAGTAATTAAAACTCATCATAAATCATAATTCAAGTTGTATTTACGACTATTTATTTGTGCCTCACTTGCATTGCACCTTTAGGTGTTTGGACTACTGGTCCAAATACGTCTCTTTTAGAAGTTCAAAGCGTCTTTCTACATTGGCCAATTCAATATCTATACTTCTTGATAGATTTCTATACAATATCCTCATTATCTTTCTTTGTTTCTATAGAAGTTCGTGTAAAATTATTTGTAAAATCGTTATCGACAACTTTTCAATTTTCTAGTTCCATTCTCGTAGTGACATAACTCATTGAGATCTCTTCAAGATTTCAATCTTTATTTTAGGTACCCGAAACTCTTCTAGAGTTTTATTATTAGTTATGTCTTGGGTCTCTTTAGGAGCACCCGCTTCCAATATATGACCATCTCATATTACTTTCCATTTACGAGAATTTTGATCATTGGAATCATTTCAACTATCATGCTTCAGGCATGATTTACATCCTATCACTCTAACATGTAATTTAAACTTAGATCATTTCAGCTGGTATATGAGACTTAGTTACTCTCATTGGGCCAACAAATATGTTTGGCAGTTGACATGTAATAACATGAATTATCTTATAAACTTCTGGTTCATATATGAGGATCTAGATAACGATAATTCATTTTCCTTTATCCAGTTGATTATTATCTCTCTCTGATGTTGAGAAAAATCATGTCATAAATGATTCTCCAATTAATGTTTAAACATAAAAGGAGGCTCATGCTCAATATATATTCTCAACCCTTTTTATATACCCATTTTGTGCGTTGTGGTGGAGCAATTCAACTATATATCGCACATTCAAAAATTCAAAAATAGAAAATATATGGCTTCTGACCAAAACCAATCATAATGGAGAGTTTATTATAACTCATTGGCTTGATGTGTATAAGTGTTTCTATGTGGAAATACCATATAAGTATTATGTTCTCATAGTTTAGCTATCAAAGAGGAGGCATCCAATCAAATTTTTGCTAAACTGTTTTGTTCATAATCAATAGGCTTTGTAATAATTGGTATAACCTAAAATATAAACCCACTAGATTTTGCAAGACGAATAGTCTAACTGCATAATCTGAATCCTTTTATAATCAATCTCACAAACTTCTGGTTGTAAGTTGATAAAATAATGTAGATGCATCTACTAAATTATATAAAACTTTCCACATTTGTGGATAAATGAGACCATATTTCATTCAGATATGCAAGACATGCAGTCTCAACTTTAGTACAAGAACTTCAAGTTCTTTTGGTAAGTGGGATCAACTAAATCCTTTAAGAACAAACAACACAAGGACTTCAGGTTATTTTAGTAAGTGGAATTTAATCAATTCCTTTAAGAACACAAGAACTTCATGTTCTTTAATAAGTGGAATTTAATCAATTCCTTTAAGAATAAACACCACAAGAACTTTAGTGTCTTTTAATAAATGTGCATATAAATCCCAATAGCTTTCACATCATTATTGATCATGATGGTTTAACCGATCATGCCAACTATATATACATGTGTATATATCTCTGAATTTGTAAACTTCTTGTTTACCATAACATGTGATTCAATCTCACTCGTACATGTCTAGTACAGCCATCAAAATTGTTCCTTTGAATAGGAATATATTTAGCTCTTTCGAAGCTTTCAATGGAAATTATCTTTTGGTAGCAATATATAGCTCTTCTAGAGCTTTCAACTGACTTTTTGGCTACCAGAACTTATATCCACATTGGCTTATTTCAAATGCCAATTGATAACATATATTATCTATAATTCCCGAAGGATTATTTTGCGAACTCATATTGCTCTCTTAAAATTTTCACTTCTAGTGGTGATGTTATTATTACCATTAGCGGTAATTATTGCAATGTTCGCAATTCTGCACTTTTTATAATGTGCTTTCTCTCAAGAACTTATTGCTCTTCTAGAGTATCAATATTTTCAGTACTTTGAGATATAGTACTCACATTTTTCTCTTGCATTTAAATGGGAAAATATATCTTATGCTTCTGCTAAGCTTAAATCGTCACCATCAATTGTATTTGATAAGTAATCATGTTAAACAAAATAAATAAATATCATAATATATAAATATAAATATAAAACGTAAATAATTAATGTGTAAAGTAAATAAACATAAAGCAAAATAAATAAAAAGTTAAATAATTCTCTTCAAAGTTATGAGAATAATCAGAAGATGATTTATTCCCTTCGAGGTTTATAAGGAAATCAACAACGTCCAAATAAGTTGGACTAATAACGTCCAAATGAGTTGGACCAATATTATCTTCGTCATTTTTGCAAACAAAATTTGCTTTTATTTTCTTTCCTTTATCATTCAATGATTGTTGATTTCTCAGCATACAATAAGTACGAGACCAATGGTTTACAACGTCACATTGGTAATAAAAAGGATTTCTCTTTTTAGAATGACCTCTATCACTCTTGTCATCCTTATAACCTCACTACCAGCGGGTAGAAGTATTCTTAAAATGACCATATTTTCCATGTTTATATTCATAGCCTCGACCACGACCACAACTTCTAATGTGGCTTTTATTCTTTCCATAATATAATCTCACATTCACTTTAGGGAATGGAGTAGAGCCAGTGGGCCTTTGAAACTTTTTTCAGGATATTGTGTCTGAGGACAACATTATTTGTCGTGAAAAGTGGAGTATGTTTTTATTAACATATCCTCATCACAGAGAACAAAGATTTAATCCTCATACGCGGCATTGTTAAACCAGTTCACAAGGTCCTTTAAAAACCTCCTTTGAGACCAGTAGCCTCACAGAACGGGATGTCCAGCCAATATACTTGGATTATATCGAAGTGATGTTACCAATTGAATAGTGATTTACCATGTTTGCATTCACTTCAGGGAATGAAATAAATCCAATAATCGCATGGAATAAACATTATGCTTACATTCACTTCAGGGAATGCCTCCCATAAAACTTGTTGGATCAAGATGAATTTTCGTAACTTGAACTTGGGAGAAGTCAATAGTCGAGTTTTTTCGACACATGGGAATTATTGCTTTCGAGCAAATATAGACTTTATAACAGTCTTCTTGTAGATTCAAAATCACAGTGATTTATCGTACTTTAAAATCATAGTTTAAGGGGAAAATAGATTTTACCGATAATGATTTTCCTCTCGAGAGGGTGATGGAGACGTAGCAAATGACCGAGACAGCTTCTCATAATCCCTTTATATCACGTCTCTTTCCAAGTCATTTAAACACATGTAAAATTCAAAACACGGTTAAAAATATCAATTCTCATCAATAAAATAACATAAAAATAATGACTATTTAAAGTCAGATTAAAATGAGTCATGAGCTAAATTGAACTAAACATAAGCATGAGTGATATGATTGAATTATAAATAAATAAAAAACGTTATTTAGGACCAAGCTACTTACCAAACGCCATTTGATTATGCGTAGACTGAAGGTGGGAAAAGAATTTCAATTTTAATGTTAGTGCACAAATATAGATTATGGGTTTTCTTCCATGATTTTAATGTTAGCGCATATAAACATGGTAAATATAGATTTAATAACATTTGGCTATAAACATGGGATTAAATCCTTATGGAGGAAACATACCATTAAAATCACTTTCCCATGATTACCGATTTCAACAGTTCTGCTTATAAAAATATCTTTTCCGGAGAGACATGCTTTTCTATCTTGAAAGCTCCATGTAAACGCGAGAGACGTCTGCTAATTAGTATGCCAGATTTTTTTAAACTAACTTGAATAAATAATAGATGTAGTCACTAATGCAGTTGAAATCTTTTTAGAGAATCACCAACAAGAACTATGATAGTTGAGTAAAATCATTTTGATAACGTGTTGTAAATAAAATAACGAAGAATGATAACAAAAATAAAAGAATAAAGAGATGAGAGAAATAGCGAGATTTATATTATTCTCAATATTGACATAAGTATCTAATGTCTTAATCAAATCATCTATTTATAGACATAAGAAGTACATATTACATTGAACTCTAATTAATGGAGATAATATTTTTAATGATAAAGTAAACCAATCTCCTTAGATAAAATTCTCATCATAATAGACATCCACATAGATAAATATTCATAACACAAATAGTATTCTAATTATATATTTTTTCTGACTATAAAAGTAATAAAATGGTCATCCATTCCGCTAAAAAAATAATCTTTTTCCCATTAAAAATAATGACAAATGATGTGATACTTAATAAATTAGTATAGTAATAAATTTAGTCATCAAATTTTACACATTATTATAATTTAGTCTTAATTTTAAACATTTAAAATGATGCATTGGATCCATTAATCAATGCTCAAGGTTTGAATGCTAGCGTTTGTGAATAGAGCATGCTAGATTTGAAAGGTCACCCCATAATAAATTTTTGTAATATCTTATTTGGATTAATCATTCAATGGATATCGATAATTATAAAAAAAAAGGATAAATGCAACTAGTTAACTTTATAACAACATATTCATACTTTTTGTTTTATAATTTTTGGAATTTCATACAATTTATTTAAGAGTTTTGTTTATACTTGTTATAATTTCTATAATTACTTTAACTATTTTTTTAATAATTAAAAATTATTTCATATACTACTTTTTTATAATTTTCTAAATTTTCTAAATTTTAAGGATTTTTTAGACTATTTATAGTTTTTTATAATTATTTATATTGTGAAATGCTTTTCTAGTTTTTATATCACATATATATATTATTTTTAACAATTTCTTCAAAAATAAATTTTAATCAATCAATGTTGTCACATGAACATTTTCAATAAATCCGTAGAAAGTTGTCGCTTAGGGATGGCAATATAATCCGATTCGTTCCGAAAAAAAAAATTCGATCCAAATCTGATCAAAAAAAGTTTGAACCTGAATCTGATAAAAAGTCTGAGTCCTAATAGGAGGTGGACCGAATATGGACATTGTCATGATCTGATCTGAATCTAATCTAAATCCATATTCGATCTGAGTCTGATTCATATATGAATCTGAATAAAAACATTTAAAACTCTTAGATTTAAAAATATAGATATATATTGAAATACTAATTAAGTTGAATTGAGATTATGTATATTAATATAGAAATATATTGAAACCCTAATTAAGTTGAATTGGGATTATTTATATTTAATATATATATATATTGAAATCCTAATTAAGTTGAATTTGGATTATATATATTTAATATATATATATATATATTGAAATCCTAATTAAAATTAAATTAAGATTATATATATTAATATATATATATATTGAAATTCTCATATAAGTTGAATTAGGATTACAAAGGCTATATAAAAGTATGGGAGATCTAGTAGTAATTAATGTTTTTTTCGAAAAATCCTCTAAATAGTTTAGAGAGTTTTATATGCTCATTTCAACTAGGTGAACTATGTAGGGGTCGAAGCGTTATTGTTGTGGCTTAGGAATCGACATTGTGGAATCGTGATTGTGTATCTATCTTCTCCAAATTTAGAATTCTATATTTTAAACAGGTAATTCTTCACCCTTAATCACACTGATTAATTTGATGAAAATTATTTGTAATTTTTATTTAAAGATATTTGTTTGAGTTGTTACTTTAAAAAAAGAAAAAATTAATTGGATTCGGACTTTTAGATTTAGATTTTAGATATTTTATTAGATCGAACTCATATTTATGTAATCAAACTTGAATTCAGACTTAAATTTTTTTAAAGGTATGATTATTAATTGGATTAAACTTAAACTTTATAAAGTACGATCGAAGTCTAATCCATTACCAACCCTATTGTCACGTCAACAATTGATGTTATCTACAATCAATATATTTTTCAATTTCAGTTGAGATATCATTTCATGAAGAGATTTACTTGAATATATAAGCCAATGATAAAACTGATGAAGAAAATAAAAAGTGGGTATGTTTGATTTAAAAAACAAAAGTCATTTCCGTTTTGTTTTTCTTAAAAATTGAAAAATCGTGAAATGAAAATATAGTGTTTAGATTTTTTTTGAATGGCCTAAAGTTGATTACAAGTTAATATTTGTTCATATATATTCTTAATTATTTGACAATGCACATACAGATAAAGCGATTTGAACACGCGTCTCTTAGGATGAACATAATTCGCTTTCCTATTAGGACACTTGTTGAGTTCAAAAATATGTACAAATTTAAAATTTCGTGTTTAGTTAAAATTTTAGAAATCATTGTTAGAAAATGAAAATATGTACAAACTTGAAAAAATAAAACTTGTTTTTAACTTTATTCTTGAAATATTTTCTAAAATTGAAAAGTTGAAAACAAAAAGGGGATTTCAACTTACTAAATTTCACTGCAGTTTAAATCTATATAAACATAAAATTATTTTTTAATAATTTTTAAATATTAGACCCTAGTTCGAATCAACAAAAATGTGACAATTTTTTAATTTATTTCTCACGGTTTCATTATAAGAAATAAATATTGTTGAGATATTTCATTTTGGTATGACTTAAATGAAAAATGTCTTTGGACTTAAACTAATTTGCAGAAATATTTTAAAAGTCTATTAACTTGAAAAATATGTTTGAAAGGTTTTCAAAGGGTTTTTGACATGTTCAAAATTATTTTAAGTAGCTAAGGTGTCAAAACCAGGCCCTAAGTATCGGTACAGTTTGACCCATACTGATACCTAAAAGTGCTCGTACTAGTACAGTTTTTTGTGCACCGATACACCCCTTTGTTCCCAATTTTTGACAAATCCCAGTAGCCAAAAAGTGTACCGGTATAGGCTTTATCGTACCGATAAAATAGGGTGTGTACTGATACACTTGTATCGTGTACTTTAACCTAGCGTAAAAATGCCTAACGACTCTTTCTATTTTGAGCAGGTGTACCAATACACATGTACGCGTACCGATATCGACGGGCCCAGAACTGCATTTAATGCTAGAAATAAAATCTTAACGGCTCCAAATCAACTCAACGGCTAGTAAGGGCCACAAACTTCTTAGAGGGTTTAAAAGAATTCTTCAAGCAGCCATGCAACAACAAGAAATATATTGCCAACTTTCAATGATAGAGAAAGTGTTCTAGAGCTTAATTTTTTCATATTTCTTTGTAGAAAATACTAATGAGCCAAATTGTCACATTTGTTCAAGTGTTTAAGATTTTAAGTGAGAGCTAAATTGTGCAAACTTATTTACTTTGTGAGATTTTCATTAGTTTGCTAAATTTGTTTCCTCCTGTAAGAGAGTGTTTCAAAACTTTGGGGTACAAGTCTTGGTTGTAAGCGTTATCTCATTGAATCCGGAAAAAGGAAAAGAAAGAAAATCTAGTGGATTTGAGAAAATTCTTAGTTTGATAGCTAAGGTAATGGAGGTAGACTCGGTTGTATAGTCGAACTACTATAAATTATTGTGTCCCAATTTTTATTACTTAGTCATTCATCCACCAAAGTAAAAATTCAATTCATCCCCTTTTAGTACATTCGGTTGATCGCTTGAGCATCCCAACAGATATCAAACAAAATTTCTTAATATCACTATTGAAAATAAAATTGTATTTCTTTTATACTAAACATGTTTTTTTTTTCAAAAAAATAAAAGCGTCACATTTAAGTCAGCGTATTTCCAGATTTTGGATTAAAGAAGATGCTAGATGCCCTAGGACCAAACTACTGTACAAATTAATAGCACTCCAATAATTTTTATTAAGCAACACAACACAAAGACAAAAATACAATCCTAGTTAATTTAAAGTCTCGTAGTCATTTCTTAATCCTATTCCTAATGATGAACAGATGGAAATGCATTATTGAGAATGGACAGAATTGATATTTTTTTGATTCCATGCCTTTCCCAGCCACCACTCTTAGCCTCTCGTTTCCCCTACATTTCAAATCATTATTTTTAGACTTGTTTGACGGGAGAAAAAATACTTTTCCTATACACACACAGTTAAAGAAAAAAGAAACAACTTAATTAAACGTGAATGAATATTAACAAGCAAAAATTAATATTATTCATTTAGAGATAGAAATAACACTTTTTAAGGTTCAGATTGTTAAGAAGTTATATTAAAATAATTTAAAATGTGAAATTATAAAATTTAAAGAGTACAAAATTAAGTTTGTGGGATGTGGACATTAAACCTCACTTTAGTTGGTGAATGTAAGGGAGGATGCTTTCCCTTTGCTTGGTTCTATGGTGAATTGGCAGACGATCTCTACTTCTTGGATCTGGTCCGAAATTTACACTAGGGGTATTGTTGTTCTTTGGCACAAGTTGATATGGTTTCTTCTTCGAGTACCAAAGCACGCCATCATTGCTTGGCTTGCTGTTACGGGAAGGCTCTCGACTAATAATCGACTCTCTTTTTAGGGTATTGTTGTGGATAGTCATTGTATTTTTTGTGGTCAGTTTGGGACTAGAGACCATTCGTTTTTTTATTGTTCTTTCTCGAAAGAAGTTTGGAAGGGGACATTGAGGCTATGCAACTTGTCTCGCGATGTCATGCCATGGGATCAGGAGGTTGGTTGGGCAGTTTCTCTTTTTAAGGAAAAATCTTTGATTGCTTGCATCTTGAAGGTAGCTTGGAGTGCTCACATATACTTTGCTTGGACTGAAAGAAATCGCAGGATCTTTCAGAGTGATTCTCGTTCTCTTGAGACTATCTTAGCCTTAATAAGAGAGGTGGTTCGTGTCCAATTTAGCAGCAAATGTATTGATCGATTAGACATTGTTAATTCTCAGCTTTGTATTGCTTGGGACATTTCATAATGCCTGTACTCATGTCTATTGATGTTGTTGATTGTAGTAATTTTTACTGCCTCTTAGGGTAATAAAATAAAAAAAATTATCTAAAAATTAAATAACTAATAAAAATACAAAAAATACCTTGGTTGTATGAGAATTTTTAGGGTTCAGATTTAAAACTATTTATCGTTAGTTGACTATCAGTTTTCGTCTACAGAGAGACTATTTTGGCCTAAAATGTAACGTTGAGGGCTAAAAAAGAACAGGGACCAAATTAACTATCTAATCAAACATAAGGGCAAATTACACCGTTCATCATTTAACTTCTTCTCACTCTTATTTTGATTACTGAAATTTAAAAATTTGTAATTTAATCACTCAACTTTCGAATTGCTCCTATTCTAGTCACTCTAGGATGACATGATTTATTTTATTATTATTTTTCTATGACATGTGTCACGCTTGAGAAGAGGCGAGGATATTAATCCCACATCAGAAAGAAAAAGTGAGGTCTTGAGATATATAAGTGGTGGCGCTGCACATATTATCGAACATGTCTTTTGGAAAGAGAGTAATGACCCCCTGACAAGTGGTATCAGAGCGACCCTTTGACTGCTCGGGTGAACAACCATGACAATGACCATAACGAGCGTGGTTGACTCGTGACGAGGGCGTTACGCGGGAACATTAACCTTACATCGGAAAAGAAAAGGGAAGCGGTGCGCTGCACATCCCATTAGACATGTCTTAACACATGATATATGTTCTTAATATTTTAATATAATGTCAGATTTAAAATAAAAAAATAAAATAAAATATTAATACCAGTACCAATCTCTAATCTATAAATCATAATCTCCGATCTGCAAACCCAAACCTTCATCTTCACCTACACCAGTCGCACCATGGCTTCATACTTCTGCAGAAACTTCTTATAAGGCTGAAGCTAAGCTTTCCATTACTTTTCTGCTCCTGTTCTTCATCCCAAGAATTTTCCAACTCGTTAATGAGTTTGTTTTTCTCTTCTAAAAGAGTTTAAATACTGGAAGCTACAAGCTTCTCATTATTTAAAGCTTGGGTCTTTTTTTTTCTCTTCTAATTGCTTCATGACTTAATCCAGAAATTCCGATGCAGATCTTTTTCAGCTTCTTTGCTTATTCAATCTGCATTTCTAACTCGTCAACTCTATTTTTTCATTCCTCCACGCCGTTGCGAGCATACGATTTAACACTACATTTTAGTTTGGGGTTAGAGTAAAGGTTTTATTTTATTCTTATTTTAAATCTGAAATCTTTTAAAATATTAATAAAATATGTCATGTTATAGGAAAATATTAATAAAATAATCCATGTCATCCTAGAGTGACCAAAATATAAACAATTTGAAAGTTGAGTGATTAAATTGAAAATTTTTAAACTTTAATAACCAAAATAAGAGTGAGAAGAAAGTTGAGTGCAAACAATATAATTTACCTTATATAAAAATATAGTTAAAAAAGTTTTTTTTTTTGAGAAATCCTAAATCTAAACCTAATCCTAACTAGAGGAGAGGGAAAGGGGACTTTAGGGGAAAGAAGAGGAGTGCTTCCAGTAAGTCTTAAGGTTGTAAATGAACCAAACGTTCAGCGAACCGTTCGGTAGGAAGTTCGTTTATGTTTGTTTATTCATTAAACGGACGAACATGAAAAAGATTTTTTGTTTGTTTAATTAAATGAACGAACACGAACAAAGGGCTCGTTCGTTCATTTACGTTCGTGAACGTGCGGTAATCCGTTCATTTAAATTTATTCACGTTCATTTATATTTATTATTTTTCATAACAAAAGGACTACATTTAAAAATTTTAAAAACATATATTACAAATATGAAATAGAAAGAAAAAAATAAATACTCAATGTACGAGACTTCGAATTTCTTAAGAAAAAAATTAAACAATATTCAATGTTCGTTCGCGCTCGTTTGTGTCTGTTTGTTAAAATTAACAAACAAACATGAACAAAAAAGTATGTTCGCTTAGTTGTTCGTGTTCGTTCATTTGTTCAGTTAAAATTAAACAAACGAACATGAACATACCCTCATTTGTGTTCGTTCGGTTCGTTTACAGGCCTACTGGGTCTCGAACCTATGACATATGCGAATATGAGGGAACAAAAATGAACTGCTTAACCAACTGACCAAATATACTTGCTCAAAAAAACAAATTGGTTAAACGTGGATGAATATTAACAAACACATATATTACTATTCACTCAAAGAGAGATAAAATATTTTACGTTAAAGAGCTTGAATTTAGAAAGTTAAATTAAAAACTTTTAGGTCGTAAGATTATAAAATTTTAAAAATAAAAAATAAATAATTAACAAAAATACAAAAAGAAATACTTCAACTATACGAAAACTTATAGTTTCCAAAAAATACGACCGTTCCTCGACACCCTCCCAATTCATCCCATACCCTGTAAATATATTAATTTTTAGTTTTCAGAGCAGAATAAACTAGATAGAATATGATATACTAATCAACAATGTCTTTATTAATTGAGTAAATATATGGTACAATGACAAAAGGATTAAAATGAAGTCATTGGTTGATAGCATTCGACGCCCTAAACTCGAGTCACATTTAAGCCTCAAGTTCAACCCATATATGAAATTTTGCAACTAGATTTAGCTTAAAATATAAGAAATTCCATAAATTCGGCAACGTTTTGGAAATAAGTCAATACAAAATAGTTAAAGCGTTTGCATGAGAGCTCCAATTTAAAACAAGTAATTAAAAACATTCGACATGATAAACAAATCCAAAAAGAGTCACAAACATAAATCAAGGGTCCTATGAATACATTACCCGACAAGCCTAAGTATTGTACTCTTGATGGGGCTCATTCGAATGCAACGCAGCCACCTAAAAGCATGAGTAAGGAAACAACGATTCCAAGCGCTGAGCTCATAAAGCTCAGTAGATACACCTCTACTCTACCATACTTCATGCAAATCATAAATACAAGCATGTAGCTAAGCAAGATCATACGGAAATCCAAAATGATGTGTGGCGCTACTTTAGACGCCTAAACACAATATAATAAACATGGGGCACACAAGGCCCAAGCATACTATACCACAACAACATGGGAGCGAGGCCTGGGCCACAAAGCATTGAGAACTTACACTCAATGGGTGAGACCGGGTCATGCAGCATCGAAACATACACCCTGGGTGAGGCTGGGTCACCTAACATCGGAACATACACATGTACTCGAAATCCCCCCTCGAGCACCTTCGAATGAGGCTTGGGTCACCTAGCATCGGTAACCTCCATTCAGTAATTCTCTTACCATAGTGTTGCAACATGTCTCGGGTATCCGGATCCCATCAATCAAGTGCCTACTCGGCACGCCACATAGAGCATATAAACATACCATCCTATGGTTGCTAACAATTACTAACATTTATCGGGTTTTAAGCTTTATGCTCGAGTATGAGATTAGATTCTTAGTTTCTCAATTTTACTATTCATTTTACCCTATTGGAAAGTCCATTGGGTCTTAGTCCTCGAATTATAGGTCTCTCGAACTCAAATCTTAATTTTCGAGTAGACTACTTAGTGAGTACCGATACTCACTTACGAGTACCGATACACTCCAGTGGGGTACCGATACTTAGTGAGTACCGATACTCACTTACGACTACTTAGCTTGATTTTATCCATTTGAATGCGGGGTACCAATACTAGTTCATACGGTATTGATACTCAAACCAAAACTCAAATTCTAGAGTTGGAGATTCATCCCAAAGCTCCTCAAACATTATAGAATGACCTCAAAAAGAACCTACATATTATGGAAGGCGTTTTAAGTGAATTCTTACTATTTTTACACTATTTCAACACATATCTCAAAATTTACCATTGACAACCATACTCAACCATTTCAAGCACCAACACATCACGCAAGCATACAAAACTTTACTTTTAGGATTTACAGGAAACAAAGGGAGTTGAAAGTGTACTAACCTCCCTACAAAGCTGGAAAAACACCTCCATTTCCTTCTTGGCTCAAGCCTTCTTCTTTCTTTGGTCCTTTAAGTGCTCTCCAATCTCCTTAACTACAGACAAATGTTGCAAAACGGGTCACAACATTGCTAGAAGGTTAAAGAACATGAAAGAAAGAGCTTGATCAGCAAGAAATGAAGCTAGTTCATCAATTCCTGTTCTTCCTCCTCAACCCCACTAAAACTCATTTTTCTCCAAACCCTATCATTCTCACTTATTTTTACCTTGATAGATTGATCTTTGGATGATGAGAAACTTTCCCTTTATCACTAATTCTGGATTCACACAAATAAGGGTAAAGATTTTACCTTTGTTGGCCCTTGGAGAGGAGAGAAGGAAGAGAATGAAGGAGTGAAAAAGGGGGAACAAAGTGAGATCATCCGTTCAAAATTATGCAGAGAAAATTAAGAGGGAGCAGCCTTCTTTCTTTCAAAGGAGGGAAATTACCCTTTTATTCTTCAATCTCTTCCCCAACTCAAGACCAAGTCTAACCTCAAGCCCAACAAGAAGAAAAGAGCCCAAAGGTACCCATTTTGAGCTTCCCATGGCCCAACAATAAGGCTCACCCAACGGAACTCGAGGCTCGAATGCATCAGACCCATGAATTTCGAAATTCGAGTCGTTACATATCAAGTTTTGGATTAATTTTAATAAAATAATATTTTTAAAATTAATTATAATTATTAAAAATACAAAAAAAACTAGAAAATATCTCCTCTGATCCATGTATATTTTAGTTTGAAACCTTCCTAAAATGGAGGGTTTTTTTAGCATATTACTTCCATGTTCAAAATTGACAAATACATAGAAGAGATTGACAAATACTTAATGATGTATTTTAATAAAACTTGTATCTGTATTGTATTAGAAAATATAATTTATTCATATTTTGATTTAACAAAATAAAGCTTAGAATAATAAAAAGGCTCAAAAGATCTAATGCTGAGATATATCTATCAACTGGGATATTTACGAAACAATGACAGTCGAGTTGGTATCGTTTTTAATAAAAGGCTCGAAAAAAGAGTTGCGTCGAAGCCAATGACTTCCACAAAATCAATTGCTTTGTACTATTTTTTCTTTTCCGATTCTATTGTTTTGTTTTTTAGATATTTTTCAACGTTGTTGTTATGTAAATATTCAGCGTTATGTTTTACAATTTTGATAGTGTTTTGTCTCACTATATCAACATATTGTTAGTATTATGATTATTTTTTTGAATAATATGTTGTCTGAATTATTAAAAAACAAAATAGAAAAACATTCAAACTAAATAAAAATGTAGCAGAAAAATAACAAAATAAAATAAACTAAACTAAAAAAATAGAAAGTGAAATATAATACCGACAAAACATGTCTAGTGAGCTGCAACGACAAGGATGTGATAAAACATCGGAAAAATAATTAAAAAACAAAACCTCTTTGTCTCTATCCACGTACATGCTTAAGGATTAAAGTATAAATAGTGAACGAAACTAACAATATTACATGTTGTTTCGTAAAACAAATCTAATTATATTGATAAATAAACCACAAAATGTGATCAAAGACTGTAAGTCCATAATCACAAACTAGAGTATTAACGTGCAAAGCAAACAAAAACATAACAGAAAGACAAATAAAAACTAAAAGAATAAAAAGAAAAAGAGAAAGCGACACTAGGTTATTTATTTTTATTGATAATAATATTATACACGTACAATACTCTATTATTGGAAAGTTGAAATAGTCAAATGAAAAAACATTTTTTTCAGTCAACTTTAGCAATTAAAAAGGTAGTAAAATAAATTCTCAGAAACATGAAGATATAAAAGTGATGCATGTAATTTGATAGGTAGATTCCTTGGTCATTTTATAAAAAAAAAAAAATCTAAAAATGAAGGTGATGAACCGAAAAATAAAGAGAGCATCGGCCGTGGGGGCCACCATTATTATCATCATCTCAATAGTCCGAACAAGTGTGCCTAGATTCCCAGGTCAGTTAGCTCCTCTTGTTTTTGTTTTGTCCCTTTTTCATCTTTATTTTAATTGGGTTCAACCCTTCTCTTTCGCTCTCCAGTACCCACCTCTTCACTCCACCGTTTAGCCGCGTTTCCTTTTTTTCCCCTGAAGAAAACCTTGAGGTTCCAGAACTGGTAAAGAGATGGCAACTGCTGTTAAAGCGAATCCTCATCAAGCACGGAAATACCTACAGAATGAGGCGGTAATTTGCAGTACATGCAGCTACAAATGGAGTTTGGGCAGTTTCATGAGCTTTAAAAGGGGTATGTTTAAGTTTAACCAAGGTGTGCAAGGGAAAGTGGTGAGGGAAAAAATGGGAGCTAGATCGGTTACTAATGGCTGCTTCGGAAAGTTTGATGATGCGGCGGAGGAAGACATGAGGTTCGTGGAATCGTTGAGGGAGGCTCAGTCGTATGTTTATTTGCACCGGGGAAACACCTTTGTTTTGCTCTTGTCAGCCCAAATTGTCAACAGTCCTTACCTGGATTCCATTCTCAAGGTATCTCAATGCCTCTCTCTATTTTTTTCCTCAATTAAAGTATAGAGATAAGTTCATGAATTTGGTTACTTTTATCACATTAGTTTTTATGTTTTTTTATTAAATTTATTTTTTTAACAAAAAACAACCGGCCTCCATTAACGCAAGAATAATACTAAATTTATTTTTTATAATACAAATTAATCATTAATCTAATTCCGTTTATATTTTTTGAATAATTATAAAGTAATATTTATTTATATTTATTTTTAACCCTTTGAAAAAGTATACAAATTATATTTTATAAATAAAATAATTAAGATAAATATTATTCATTTTTTTTCTGAATTATTTGTTAAATTCTGATACCGTTTCTTTACCACAGAAGTTCGTTCTTTCTATTATAAACAAACGATGTTAGAATAAAGCATCAATTTGTGTTATAGAGGTTAAGTTCAGAAATAAAAAAGTAAAGCTTAAAATGAAAAAAAAATCCGGGGCTAAATGATAGCTTTATATCTAAAATATAAAAAATACTCATGTGCATATGTTTTAATAATTTATTGTATCACGCGAGTTAAAAACATTTTAAAAAACCCTTTTTAAAACTAAAATCACTAATAAAACAATTCACAGTTTAATATATTATTTTATATATTGATAATCCAGTAAATAATTTTATTTAGTTTTGTTTTTGGGTTATATTCATGGTAATTATTTGATATATTGGCAAGATTTTTTTATAAGTAAATTTCTAAAGTTGTTATGTATTTTTTTTATCTTAAACTTTAATCTTAAAACTTTACCTACCATCTTAATTTTTAAATCTTAAAAAATAGTCGTTTTATATATTTTGGGTAGTCGTTAAAGTTGCGTTTCTATGTTTCCTTTGTATATGCCATTGGATATACTATCCAAAGTTAATAGCAATAATGGAATGGTAGGGCATCAAATGGTGGACCGATGTCAATTTGTCGACCAACGGTGCCGGCCTCATATGGGGACGAGTCATGAGGAAATATCGAAGTTTCATTCAAACTGAAAACCTTTCAAAAATACTAATATTTTAAGCAGAACAAGATTAATGTTTGGTTTCTTTAAGCACATAAAGTTTATTATATAATTTGTTCATCCTTGCCGACTACCTTTGAACTTGAGTTTATTTATAATTCTTTCAAATTCTTAAATAAAAAACTATAAATATAAAAGATTATTATTCTATAAACTGACGTAACTTAAAGTTTTTACAAATGCCTTAATTTTAGGGTTTAGAGTATTAATTTAAGGTGTAGGGTTTAAGTGTAGGGGTTTATAATTTAGGGATAGTGGTTAGAATTTAGGTTTTAGGATTATAATTCAAGGTTTTAAGTTAAAACCTAAATCCTAACTATATTACCCTAAAAACTAACCCTCAACCTCTAAACCCTAAATTTTAACTCTAAACCTAAATTCTAACCTTAAAATCCTAAATTATAAACCTTACACCTAAATCCTTAAACCATACACTTTAAACTACTACCATAAATCTTAAAATTAAAGTGTTTATAGAAACTATCAATTTTTACCGCGAGTTTATTGAATATAATTTTTTATAAATTCGTATTTTATAATTTAATTACTACGCAATTCAGCCTAGGCCCCACATTTTCAACGTGTCATAATCAGCACTATTTTCCTTGGTTTCTTATGGTCTGCTTTCCATTTTAACGAAAGGAAAAAAAAAAAAAAAGGGTTTAAACTACTGCGCTTTAGACCAAACTATTGAGGGCCGCCACAATGGCCGCCCCACGTTCAACCGCTCGCGGTTCTCTCTTCCTTCCCGCTCCTACCAAACTCTTTTCTTCCCGCCACGCCTTCCGAACCGATGTTGTCACACTGAAACCTGACTCGAGGTGCCGGACTCAGTATCTTAAACTCGAACCCAGGTCCCTGCGAGGCGGTTCCGTTAAGCGCAATGTGATTAACGAAAATGATAGCGTGGTGGACGAACCTTACAACTCAGTCAACGATAAGCAGTTCGTTCGGTGGTTCCGTGAGGCTTGGCCTTACCTCTGGGCTCACCGTGGCGGCACTTTCGTTGTTATTATTTCCGGCGAAATCGTCGCTTCCCCCTTTTTGGACACCATTTTAAAGGCAAAAAATAATTAAATTGGTAAAATCTTTTAGATGTTTTATCGTCAAGTATTTTTTTTTTAATCTTTTCAATTTGCAGGATATTGCGTTTCTGCATCATCTAGGAATCGGATTTGTTATTGTTCCGGGAACTCACGTGCAAATCGACAGGCTATTAGCTGAACGAGGTGAGCTCAACAAAACACAGACATCGCGTTACTCTTATTTCACTTGTTCTCATAGAAATGATCATTTTTGTATGTTTATTACTTGAGTTTACTTGAATACTTGTTCTATTATTTGTCTTTATTATTATAATCCTAGCAAAGTTCTAAACCTTTGGGAATTCATTGTTTATATAATTTTAGCTATGAATAAAAATCTTTGTTTACAAATAAGTAGATTAGTAATACTTAAAATGAGCCACGGAAATTTGCAGGGCATGAGCCGAAGTATTATAGTAGATATAGAATAACGGACTCTGAATCTCTAGCTGCTGCAACGGAAGCGGCAGGAGGAATTCGCCTAATGATAGAGGCAAAACTTTCTCCCGGTCCCTCCATTTGTAATATTCGCCGACACGGTGATAGCAGCCGTTGGCATGAAGTTGGTGTCAGCGTTGCTAGCGGAAACTTCCTTGCAGCCAAGGTTAGAATGTTTCCGTTTTGAAAATAAATTTTGATTTGGATTGTGCTTTTATGTGTATTAATATGCTTCTGTTTGAGATGAAGGCTAAACCCTTGTGAACTGATGAGTAAGGATATATTTCTTTTACTTTAAATGAGCATATATAGAGAGAGAGCAATGGGTAGCCTGCAAAAGCGTGTTTTTGGCAGTGGCTCTGCTATTAAACGTGTTATAATTTTGCCTTTTGCTAAACACTTCTGCAGAGAAGGGGAGTTGTCGAAGGTGTTGATTATGGAGCAACTGGTGAAGTAAAGAAAGTAGATGTCGCTCGCTTGCGTGAGAGGCTTGATGGTGATTGTATAGTAATATTAAGCAACTTGGGGTATTCTAGCTCTGGTGAAGTTTTAAATTGCAAGTATGCTGTGTAACCTTTAATGGTATTTTGTTGCAGCTTACTGTTATCTATTTTCATCTGAAGTAAAAACCTTCGATCTATTAAGGCAGTTTTTTTTTGGGGGAAACAACATATTATACATGTATTTTAGTAGTTATTAGGCAGGTCATCAAGATCGAGAACAGCCATCTTTCACATTTTACTATTTTTATCTTTATGCAATTCCTATGTAGGTTTATTTTCCTCTTATACAGAGGGATCATTAGTTTAGTGTCTCAGTTTGTGCTTTTATAGGATTAACACAATGTCAAACATTAGTGGGAAAAAACCCTACTCAAGAAGTTACAATCTCTTTAGGTGTTGAATATATAGGCCCTGCATGTGTAGTCCCTTAATTTTTCACGTCATATGTGATGTTGATTTTGAAAGCTAGTTTAACTAAAACATACTGTTGATGTGTGGCTCTGTTGAGAGCCCCTAGCAGCCTCAGCCTGGAGAAGTTTGTTAAGTGTTGTATGCTGAGTCGAGACATCAACATCAAGTATTGTCCTCGGTCGGGGTTTGGTCTCCCTGACTTTGCCAAGAGCCCTGGAGGGCTCATAGAGTTGGGAGCGTCTCAAAGTACCTGACAAGGTAGAACTGTGGAAACTGAGGAGTTTGTGGGGGGGGGGGGGTTGAACCTATGACCCATAGCATATAGGTCATTCATGGGCAACCATTGCTACCATTTGAGACTTTATGGTTCATCTTGGACTAGCAGTAAAAGTTTTATTTTACTTCTCGATGATTTAAAACCCGACTGCTAATGCTTTATGTTTTCTGATTTCAGCACATATGAAGTTGCCACAGCTTGTGCATTAGCTCTTGGAGCAGATAAGCTTATTTGCATTATAGATGGCCCAATTTTGGATGAGAACGGACGCCTTATTAATTTCTTGCCTCTCCAAGAAGCAGATATGCTAATCCGTCAACGGGCCAAGCAAAGTGAGGTAGCTGCTAAATATGTCAAAGCTGTTGATGAAGAAGATCACACTAGCGTTGGACATGATACTTCAGTTGTTCACTCTTCACAAAATGGAAAGGCTCTTAATGGTACACGTAATCCTACCTTTCAGAATGGTGTTGGTTTTGATAATGGCAATGGCCTATGGTCTGGAGAACAGGGCTTTGCCATTGGAGGTCAGGAGCGGCTAAGTCGAGATAATGGCTACCTTTCGGAGTTGGCTGCCGCCGCCTTTGTCTGCAGAGTAAGATCAATAGCTTGTTTGAGCTTTAGTATATTTAGATTCTTTCCTGTGTGAAAATGATATGCCAATTGTATTTTCTGCTTTATTGTCAGGGTGGTGTTCAAAGAGTTCATTTGTTAGATGGCACTATTGGTGGGGTCTTATTGTTGGAACTGTTCAAAAGAGACGGGATGGGGACGATGGTGGCTAGGTATCTAATGTTTGCAGTGAACTTTTCAGTTAGCCTTATGGCAAAATAGATATTCGCTGATAGGCATATAGTACAAAATATGGTTAATTCCTAACATATCTGTGTTTGCTGTGAGAGTAATCAGTCTTTACACGACTAGTGGCCTGTTCCGTTGTTTCCGTGGGCTCTGCCTGTCAGCTGGAGTGTTAAACCTAAAATATGTGTTATATGCTACTAATTGATTATAGGTACATTTTATTTGAATTTAGTGATACTTCAGAGGACCTTCTATCACTGTAACAATTTTCTTTTCCAACTTTCATGGTTTTGAGAGACGTGTTTTTCTTATTTAATTGCTGGGTCATGCATCATGCATTGATCAATTTCATAACATTTGACAACGGACAGACCAGAGGATTTGTTGTTCTGATATCCTTTTTCCTAGGATGAGGGACCTTAGGGTAACTTCATGTGGCTGATATTTCTCAGTTTATATGAGCTGCCGTTGCTAGACTTAGTAAGTGATTAAGCTATCTTGCATTCAGTACGCTGACCTGGGAATTGCTTGTTTTTCAGTGATCTATACGAAGGGGCTAGGATGGCTATGGTGACAGATCTTACTGGAATCAAGCAAATCATACAACCTTTAGAAGAGTCTGGCACATTGGTTCGTAGGAGTGATGAAGAGGTCTATATAGCTCTTTTTGACTTTTGTTTGACCAACCTATCTCATTTATGCGTATACTTTTCAGTGTTGTGCTTGTTGGAATAATGAGACTACAAGTTTGATCCTACTTTGCATGCTTTATTTCTACCACTTCTTGCGTGTTTTAGTTGCAAAGATCAGATGCGGTAAAGTTGGCTTTATTTCAAATCTCACTAAACAAACAAAATGGAAGGAGGAAAATGCCTTTATTCCTTTGAATTGAAGCTGACATCTGAATACTAAATTCGTGTGTCCTTTTCTTTTTGCACAGCTACTTAAGTCCCTAGAGTCATTTGTTGTTATGGAAAGAGAAGGTCAAATCATTGCTTGTGCTGCTCTATTTCCCTTTTTCAAGGACAAATGTGGAGAAGTTGCTTGTATCGCGGTTTCTCCTGAATGTCGAGGACAAGGACAAGGAGATAAATTGCTTGGTATGTTGTCGAACATCTATAACTTCATTGTTTATGCCATATTAGACCCGATCATGCTACGTTACTTATTCTGGTACAGCTGAAACAGATGCAATGCAAGAACTTGTCATTTCAAAACTATTGGAAGCATATTTACACAATCGAAAAGAATAATTTTAGGAAGGCACACTCCAACAGGGCATGTATTTTGGCTGCTAGATTGTTTATAAAACATTTATCGATAATTTCATTTCCCACTATCTAACCATAGAATGCTCAACCTGATCCGACTGATTTTTGTTTCTCTGACCACTTCAATGTGATATTTGTTTGTGGTCTACCAATCTTATCATTCCTAATATCAATTAAATATGTGCAGATTACATCGAGAAGAAGGCATCTTCCCTCGGATTGGATATGCTTTTCCTGCTAACAACCCGCACCGCTGACTGGTTTGTGTTTTCAAGCATTCGATCATTTTCATGCACCATTTAATGATAAATTTGAACTTTTTGGTCAACATACCGTCTTAGATAGAGAGTTGAATCGCCTTGTAATGCCTTTTCGATATTTCAGCCATTATTTATGTTCAGATTACTGCATATAGAACTACACAATACTTACCAGTAGCCGTTGAATACCCGCTTCTGGTTTTACAGGTTTGTAAGGCGCGGCTTCAGAGAATGCACAATTGACACAATACCAGAAGAAAGGAGGAAAAAGATTAATCTATCCCGTAACTCCAAGTATTACACGAAGAAACTGATACCAGACCGGAGTGGAATTACAGCTGATAGAGCATTTAAATGAAGCTTGCTACTGCGGAGAAGATGCAACCTCATCGATCATTTGGCTAGAGAGCCGTTTACTGCAATTTACATGTTGAGCAGAGGTTGGCTTGATTTTCTGTGCATCAGGTTTCTGTCATGAACGTAATCTATTCTTGCCATGAAAACATCTTTGTTGTATTAGTAGTCGGCATAATCTTCGTAGGCGATTTGCAATTAATTTAGTGCCTCGAAATGTGGTAAATAAGTTTTACTTAAAAGAGTGTTTCTAATTAGTTTTTAAAATTATTGAACAATTTTTAAAAAATTATTGAAATTAAAAAATATTGAACAATAAGAGATTAATTAGTTGGTATTTGTTCGGTACTTGAGGCAGAATTTTGGGGTGCGAGCGTAATTTTTGACAGATTATTCTTGAAGTTGATAGTTTAGAACCAATGCGTATTCTTCGGCATCGGCATGATATGGATTTGCTAGGGAACTGTTCTCTTACTTGGCATCTGTTGGAATTGCGCCGACGCAGTTGAGTGGTGCGCTTGAATCATATAGGACGAAGTAGTAATAAGGTGCGAAGCTTGCATCTCCTGATAATATGGATATGGTCTTGTTCTCTAACCCGCCCCCGTTCATACTGTCGTTAATGCTTGAGGACTTATGTGATTAGGAAGTTACGGGCCAGATAGGCTCTTTTGTTATCTAGTTGTTTTGTGTTGGTTTCAGTCAGACATTGCATTTTTTCCGTAAATACTTCCACATGGAGACATGTGGTAGTATCTCTTTTTTATTAAAAAAAATAATTGACCGAGTGGTTGAAGATAATTATATTGGTTCATCTTGCGTGTATTCGAATATTGATATTTACCTTTAAAATGTATAAAAGTTTCCTATTCGAAGAACAAATTCTTGAACAATAAGAATAGAATGAAGATGGAATAAGCAGGGCGATAATCATATCCTTATTAAACAAGTAATTAAACATTTTCACCATATGAATATGTTTAATATTTATATAAAAAAATGTCAACTGCCCAAAAATACTAATATTTTATGCACTGCAATTTTAACTCAATCGGTAAAAGGGTTTTGGAGATAAAAAAAAACTGTGTATACTTTTTTTTTTCTCTTTAAAAATCTTATTTTTTACTTTTTATCTCATCTATCCATTTCAATATCCAATAGTCATGAATTTATATAAAACTAAATTAGTTTTACACCATATAAGTAAATCATAACCTATATATACATATAATATATATATATTATATTATAAAGCTTTAAGTAAAATACTTAAAATTATTATTTAAAATTCAAACACATAACTAAGAAGTGATGTATATAAACATTTTGATTTCTTGAGTTTACTTAATCTTCAATATTAAGTAAGATAATAACACAAATTATTGAATTTTAATGGTTAAGATTAAATCTTATTATAATTTTGCTTAAAACTGCTAAGTATCATCAGGTTGTCAAAACAATTAATTAGCGCCAAAATCTGCCAAACAAATTTACAATTAGGCGCTAGAAGAAAATAGACTAAATTTCATGCTTAAATTCATTGAGACATTTCAACAAACACTTAATGAAAACTATGAGATATAAATGCAGTGACATAACTACCCCAAATTTGTTTTCCCTTAAATTTATATAGTAAATTTAATATATATATAAATTATATTTTGTCCTCTCGAACAGATATCTTTTTATTTTCTTATGTTAAAAGTTGTTTTTCCATTGACATCATTCCTGAACATTTTAACACTGCACTTATAATTATTTATTTATTTATTTATTTATTTTCAAAATACAACTTTTAGATAAAATGCTTCTTCTTCACCCACGTAATGAATGCCAAAGGACTAATTAACAAGTGTTAGATAGAATACTAAAATCTATTGTACTCTTAAATAGAAAAAGAAGACTCGAATATTAAAAAAAATATTATTAGAAAAAACAATCACAACAGTAAATATAAAACGTAAACTCAATGTAAATGATAAAAATATTTATTTAAATGTAGAATTTTTTCTTCATGTAACAATTGCGAAACCAAAAGTAACATTTTAAGATTGACATTAATGTATAAAAATATTGTAATTTAATTACCATGTTTGTTTGAATAATCAAACAAAAAAATATAAGGGTAGATTATATCAGATCCTACTAAATTTTGCGTTTAATATCGATTATACCACTGAGTTAAAAATTGATACTATTTTAGCACTGAACTTTAGTTTAGACTTCAATTATACAATTAGATCATTAAAATTGATGACGTGGACGAACTTTGACGGTCTATGTGCGATGACGCGAAAATTTTAGCGATCCAATAGTATAATTGAAACCTAAACTAAAATTCAGTGATAAATAATATCAATTTTTAATTTAATAATATTTTTGCCATTAATAAACTCAAAATCCGGTGATATCTAATGTAGTTTCTGCAAATTATAATATAACAACAATGTAAGTTTATTTATGTTAGTACGGATGTTGAGCATTTATGAAGTCCTAGCTAGGTTCTAGTGCAATTTTTCACGCATAACCCTTCGGTGTAAGGGTTAATTATGGTATAAAATAACCTTATAATATATGGTATACAATTTAATTTATTGTTGCATTATTATTATCGGTGTATTAACTCATAATCCACAAAATAAATGTGGGTATATTTTTATTTTGAAATATTTTTAACTATACATATATTTATATATTTACCTTCACTTTTAGTTTATTTTTTGTCATTTTTTTCTTTATCAAGTTACGAGTGTCTCAATATATCCGAAACACAATCTTTAAAAGGATTGTAAAATATAAACTTGTAATAAATTTTAGGACAATTAATTCTCAGTGTAATTTTTCCTTATAAACTGTTTAATATACCATTATGTATATTTAATTATTAATTAAAGATATATGACAGTAAATTAAAGTTGTAAGAAAAAGGTTTCACCAAAAGAACACAAAGGAACAAATATTAGATTGAAATTGTTATAATTATTGTTGATGTTATTATTACCGTGAATAGGACACAAAGGAACAAATAAAATATTGAAATGTAGTATCAAAAGAATAATAGGTATATATAGCCTTACAAAATAAAATATTAGTTTTTAAAAGTTAATATAAACATATAATACTTTAATAAATTAATAAAACATCATATAAAGGTAAACAATATATAAAAACACGAATATTAAAGTCAAAAAGTACAATAATAAAGCTGCAGTAGATTTCAGAAAGTACAATAATAAAGCTGCAGTAGATTTCAGAAAGCCTAATAATAATAATAATAATAATAATAATAGGGTCAAATACATAAATGGTCACTGATATTTTAGGGCAGATTTATTTTGGTCACTATACTTTTAAAATATTCGATAAAATCAACCAACTTTTAGTTCGGTTACGATATGGTCCCTCTATTCTTTTTTCCTTAATAAAAAATGGGTAAACTACACCAATCATTACTCAACATTCTTCTCACACCTATTTTGATCATTAGAGTTTAACAATTTTCAATTTAATGACTTAACTTTTGAATTGTTCATATTTTGGCCATTCTCAAATGACATGGTTATACAAATAGAAAAATTTGATTAATTTTTTCTAAAAAGCGGGTAACAATTTTTTACTTTGTTTATTAAATTTACCATATTACCATATTTGATATTTTAATAAGCAAAGTAAAAAAAATATTACTCGAATCAAATATTCCAGTTAATCGGTCAATCGATTATCCGATTTAATTGGTACAATATAAGATCAAAGAATTGAATAATCTTAATTTATCAATTAACCAAAATAATTTTTAAGGGTTAATCAAACCCGATTTTGGTACAAAATTTTAAAATAAATTATTTCGATTCGGTTACCGTTCACAGTTTTAAGTAAAATTGATTAACCAATCTGATCTATTATATACAATATCTCTAAATTTTATGCATTACAATACTTATAGTTTAGTGATGTTTGATACCCTTTTGATTTTAAAAAAAATATTGGATGTGGTAGGATTAATAGGCGTGAACGTTTAGTTTTTGACTTTCTAGTTATTTTTACACTTTTATCGCAACCGAACAATTATTAAATGTACCATATTATCATATTTGATATTTTTAATAAAAAAGTAAAAAAATAATTTCCAGAATTAAATATTTTGGTTAAATGGTTAATCGATTATCTAATTTAATTAGTATAATATAAGATCGTGAATTGAATAATATGAATTTACCAAAATAATTTTTAAAGATTAATCAAATTTTTCTATTTGTATAAACATGATGTCACACCCTAAAAACCGGTCTAGTCGGAATTAGGTTCCGGTGATCAGAAATTTTGTACCGGCTATGCCCAAATAGTGTAATTTCTCATTCTTTGTATCCAATTTTGAAGTAATGGAAATTAATTGAGCCTAATTGAAGTTCTTGGACCTTTTTGTAAGGAACAAATATCATTTAATGACTAAATTATGAAAATTCAAAGTTTGGGGATAAAAGTGTAAACTTTAAAAAGTTGAAGGATCATCCTTGTAATTAAACCATTACTAAAGAGGAATCACCTCCTTTCCTGTCTTTACCCTACGTGAGATGGGTCATCTTAATTAAGAAAAGATGACAACATGTGTGGAAATAGAAAAGAAAGCTTAAGTAATGATTAAAAAGGTTTCTCCCAAGCTAGGAAACTATGTTATTGGTTGTTTGGGAGGCAACCATTAAAGAGTAGTAAAACTACTGTAAAACTAAAGTTTGATATAACAAATTGATTAAGGACTTATTTGGAAAAGAAAATAAATATTTAAGTATCTCAAAGACTCACAATTGACAAGGATTTTTCAAGTACAAAATTATTCAAAGTCAAAAACTTAAACCCTATAAATTTTTCTAAATATTTTTAATGCTAAATTCAAGTTTTATGCCCAGGCGTATAGATTCGCCCTCAGGCGTTTCGATACGGGCTTAAATTAAAAGGCTGCTATAAGCATATATTTCGATACGGTTCCATCCGTATTGATACAACCTTTTATGGGCTAAGTATTTTACTCAAGCGTTTCGATATTGTTTCATCCGTTTCGATACGACCTTCATACTGGGTTTAAGATTTAAGAACAACGTACCGATACGACTACTAGCGTATCAATACGGTTGTTGAAAATTTCCATTTATGATTCGAACGTTGCCTTGTCAATTATTGGGAACATGTGTTTTTAAAATTCAGTTAACCCGTATCAATACACCTTCAAGGTGTACCGATACAGGTTCAGATAGTAGCCCAAGTGAGAAAAATTGCATCGATATAGCCTTGCCCGTATTGATATGCCCCTTTGTTTTACACTGAAACCATACTGATATGCTTCCTCGCGTATCGATACGCCCCTGCATAAATTGTACACAACGACTCTTTCTATTTTGAGACAGGTATCGATATGGCTGTTCGTGTACCGATACGGGTAGTTGAAAAAGTGAATTTATGGTGGGAAAAAGAGGAACCAATGACTATATTGATGACATCAACCACCCAAACGGCTAGAAATCAATGAGAAGGTATAAAAGCAAGTTTCCAAAGCCTCATCAACAACAATTGAACTTATTTTGCAACATCCAAGCACATATCCAAACCTTCTTGAGCTAAAGAGTCAAATACTTGTAACCCCAATTGAGTGTATTTTCATTGTTCTATCTTTTGTCAAAATTTAGAGAGTATGATATATTGTAATTGGGAAAATCCAACTATTTGAGAGGTTATTTATTATTTGCCTATTTCTCTTTGTAAAGAGTGAAGTGGATCAATCTTTGGGTAGAAAGATTGATCGTTTGTAACGGTTTCCTCCTAAGCCGGGAAAAAGGGAAGAATTCTAGTTAGTGAATTATTGAAATCCTTAGTAGGGTGCTGAGGTAGTGGATGTAGAGCTTGTTTGAAGCTTGAACCACTCTAAAATCCTTGTGTCTCCAATTTCCAATTTTCTTTTTGCACCCTTCATTTTTTAAACTACCAATTCACACCCTCTTGGTGATTTTCCATCAATTGATCAACTCAACAATTGGTATCAGAGCTACGCTCACTAGAAGGATTAACACCCTCTTGATGAGATCCTTGGAAGAGTTCGGTCAACCGATATCAAGCAATGACATCCACCTCCAGGCCAAGCATGTACAAGTCACAATCGATCACCAAACCACCCTTCTTCAATGAGGATAACTATCCCTATTAGAAGAATATGATGAGGCTCTTCATCAAGTCCAACGATTATTTACTTTGGGATATGGTAGAAGATGGACCAACAATCCCTATGAAGAGAGATGTAGAAGGAATACTCATTCTAAAGACAAAGGTGGAAATGGGTGAAGATGATCGAAAGAGATTGCAAGTCAATGACAAGGCCTTGCACATGCTATTTTTCTCTTTTAGACCAAACATCTATTCGAAAGTGTCATCAACCTCAAGCGCAAAAGAAGTATATGACACACTTGAGACAACCTATGAAGAGATAAGCGATGTTAAGGAGACGGATATCGGGCTTTTCAATCTTAGTTATGAGAATTTAAAGAAAGAGGCCGGTGAGAGCATAACGAAGATGTTTGACCGCTTCTCCTTCATCGTAAATGGTCTCAAAGGCTTCGGTGAGATCATTCTCGAAGATAAGTTAGTCTGGAAGCTCCTCTACTCTCTTCCAGAATCATGGGATAGCAAAAGAATGACAATCATCGAAGCTAGAGAATTGAAGATTCTCAAGCTTGATGCTCTTATTGGATCCCTCCTTACTCATGAGATTATGAAGCAAGGAAGGGACGAAGAAAAGAAAAGAGATGAGAAGAAAGTGAAGAAGAAAGAGAGTGAAAAGAAGAAGCTTGTAATTGCTCTCAAAGCTTCCTTTAATGAGAGCGATTCAAGCGAGGAGGAAGACGAAGAGATGGCTATACTAGCCAAGCGCTTCACTCGGTTCATGAAGTCCAACCAGGGTAGGAAGTTCAGCCGAAGGAAAGACTTCAAGAACAAAGACAAAGAAGAAGAGAATGACCAACTCATATGTTATGAGTGCAAGAATCTGGGGCACATCCGAACCGAGTGTCCCCAACTCAAAAAGAAGATCTTTATGAAGAAAAAGAAGCTCAAGGCCCAACTTGCCACTTGGAGTGATGAAGAATCATCCGAGGAGGAGGAGCAAGAGGTGGCCAATCTTTTCCTCATAGCCTTTGAGGAGGACCAAGTGGTAAACTCTAACTCATCATCTCTTAATCTTACTTATGATGAATTATATGATGCATATGATTAGTTGCAAGATTTTTACGCTGAGTTAGTTGAAAAATTCAAAGAATCAATTTTGAAAAACAAGAAAACTACTATCGATTTAAAAACTCAAAATGATTCTCTTTTAAAACTAACTCGGAATTGGAAAAGAAAGTTTTATATTTGATAAATATTTCAAATGAGCTTAAAAAGAAAAATCTCGATTTAGAAAAACTTATTTCTGATTTCCAAGATTATCACACAAAGGAGGTGGATAATCTTAAAACTTCTCTTACTATTAGGAAAAGTGTTTTTGAAAAAAGAAGTTCTTCAAAAACTCAATATGTTAAGAGAAAACCTTTTAACCCCAAACAAAGAAGCTTTCAAAAGCAATCTAGAACTAAAAGAGTTAGAAGTGTATGGGTTCCTAAGGAAATTGTTCTTTCTAACAATATGAATGCTATTGTTTCTTGGATTTCTAAGGGAACCAAGTTTTGGGAGCTAATACTCATGGACCCAAAATGATTTGAGGTACCAAAAGTCAAGAATTAATTCTTTGTTTTTAGGGGGAGCATTGCTACAAGGCCAAAGCTTTAAGCAAAAACACATGGTACCTTGATAGTGGATGCTCAAGACACATGACCGAAGACAAAAGTAGATTCATGGAGCTAAAGCCAAGGAGTGGTGGAGTGGTGACAACTCCAAAGGCCACATTGAGGGTATTAGTTCCATTTGTAATCTCTCTTCTATACTCATTGAAGATGTTTTATTTGTCAATGGTCTAAAACATAACTTGTTGAGCATTAGTCAACTATGTGATAAGGGTTTTAATGTTCTATTTGATGTTAATGGCTGTAAAATCATGAATATTGAAACTAATAAGATAATGCTCATAGGTCATCACATAGGTAACATCTACATGGTGTACTTAGATGACATACATACATCCAATGCATGTTTTGTGGCACATAATGAACATGATACATGGTTATGGCATAGGAAATTAGAACGTGCTAGCATTAGTGTTTTAAAGAAAATGGTTTCCCTAAATCTAGTAAGAGGTTTACCTATGCTAAATTTTTCTAAAGATAAAATTTGTGATGCACGTGTTAAGGGTAAACAACAAAAAACCTCATTTAAATCCATTAATGATGTTTATACTAATAGATGTTTACAATTGATCCATATGGATCTCTTTGGGCCAATTAGGACTATGAGCTTGGGTGGTAAGTCATATGCATATGTGTTAGTAGAAGACTATTCTAGATATACTTGGGTTCTCTTCTTAAGTACTAAGGATGTAGCTTTAGAAAAATTCATAACGTTTTCAAAAATCACTCAAAATGATCTTGATCTTAAAATTTCACATGTTAAAAGTGATCATGGAACCAAATTTCAAAATATGAGTTTTGAAGATTTTTGTAATGAAAATGATATTAGCCACAATTTTTCGACTTCTCGTACTCCTCAACAAAATGGGTTAGTTGAGAAGAAAAATAGAACTTTAGAAGAAATGGCTAGGACCATGATTTGTGAAAATAACTTACCTAAATATTTTTTGGCGGAAGCCACTAGTACGGCTTGTTATATAATTAATAGAGTAATGATTAGGCCTATTTTGAAGAAAACATCTTATGAGATTTTAAAAACCAAAAAGCCTAACATTAGCTATTTCCACCCTTTTGGTTGTAAATGTTTTGTTTTAAACAATGGAAAAGATAATTTAGGTAAATTTGATGCCAAAAGTGATGAAGCTATTTTTCTAGGTTACTCTTTAAAATTTAAATCTTACCAGGTATTTAATAAAAGAACTTTGGTTATAGAAGAGTCTATACATGTTATTTTTAATGATAACTTCCTTCCGAGGAAGGATTCTTGTGATGATGATGATGATGATGTAGGGATCATTGAAGCCATTGATGGAGGACAAACATCAAAGGTGGATGAGATTCCAAGCAAAGAAGAGGAACCATAAGATCCACCTCTTGAAGCCTTGAAGGACATGGCTCTTGAGGAGAAGGAGATCACCTACCCAAAGGAGTTCAAATATGTCAAAGGTGGTGAAATTTTGGGTGATCCATCCAAAGCGGTAACCACTAGATCCTCTCTCAAACTTATGAATAATGTTGCAATTATTTCATGCATTGAGCCTAAGAATATCAAAGAAGCATTAAAAGATGATTTTTGGATATTGGTCATGCAAGAAGAACTTAATCAATTTGAGAGAATAGACCTAGTAATCAATCTACAATAGGAACTAAATGGGTCTTTAGAAACAAACTAGATGAGAGTGGTAACATAGTGAGAAACAAGGCTAGACTTGTTGCTCAAGGTTACACTCAAGAAGAGGGAATAGATTTCGATGAAACATATGCACCTGTAGCTAGGATGGAAGATATTATGATGCTTATTGTATTTTCATGCTTTCATGATTTCAAGCTTTTTCAAATGGATGTAAAAAGTGCTTTTTCTAAATGGTTTTATAAATGAATAAGTGTATGTAGAACAACCACTGGGTTTTGAAGATTCAAAATTTCCAAATCATGTTTCAAATTCACCAAAGATTTATATGGTTTAAAACAAGCTCCTAGAGCTTGGTATGAAAGGCTTTCAAACTTTTTAATTGAAAAAGGTTTTGAAAAAGGCAAGGTGGATACTACACTTTTCATTAAAAGATATGGCAATTATATCTTAGTAGTTCAAATTTACATTGATGATATTATTTTTGGTTTTACTAATGAGTTTTATTGCCAAGAATTTTCTAAGCTAATGCAAGGTGAATTTGAGATGAGCATGATAGGGGAGCTTTCATTTTTCTTGGGGCTCCAAATCAAGCAAAGGAAGGATGACACCTTTATCAATCAAGCTAAGTACATCAACGATATGCTCAAGAAGTTTGGTTTGGAGAACGTAAAGCCTCAAACCACTCCAATGAGCTCATCTATTAAGCTTGACAAAGATGAAGAAGGTAAGTGTGTCGATTTTAAGCTTTATCATTCAATGATTGGCTCTTGCTTTACCTTACCACAAGTAGACCTGATATCATGTTTAGTGTTTGCTTGTGTGCCAGGTTTCAAGCTAGCCTTAGAGAATCGCACCTAGTAGCCATTAAGATAATCTTTAGATACCTTAGAGATACACCTAGTTTAGGTCTTTGGTATCCTAGAGATTCCTCATTTGATCTTCATGCCTTCTTGGATACGGATTATGGGGGATGTAAGAAAGATAGGAAAAGTACCTCCGGAACATGCCAATTCCTAGGTAGTATGCTCGTATCTTGGTTCTCTAAGAAACAAAATAGCGTAGGCTCATCTCCAATACCAAACCCTTCTAGAGGCAAGATGATCTTTATCCTGAGAACCTTGAAGCCTTCGATTGCTAGGTGAGTGTAGTTGCGTCATGCGATTGGCTAGGTGCCATCCCGGTTGCATTTGTTTGTGCTTAAAGTTGCATCTTGTTTAAGGGCTCAAGTAGAGCAAGCATGTGTGGATTCAAGTGGTAAGTGTGGTAAGACCATCATATTGCCTTGATACATTTTAAGCTTACATGTGACATTTGAAATATGTTATGCTATTTGATATGAACATGCTATGTTATGCTATTTGAAGCAAAGGCTTAATATGTGATGTGAAATGGCCTAAGGGCACAAAGGTAAGTTTTATGATAAGATATGTAACCTTTGACACTTGTAGTCTTGGATACAATTGGCATGCCATAAGGTTATTTGAGCTCATCATGTAAGGTATTGGACTACAGTCCGGGCTACGGCCTATATATGGGGAGAAAATGTTGGATTGTGTAAATGACTCTAAAGCTACAGCTCAAGGCTAAGACCTATTTCTGATGTGCGCGGTGTACATGGGAATCCGCGTATCCATTGGTTATTATGTCCAAGGAGATGATATGTATTTGTGGTTTACATTTGATATATGGAAACATAACACTTGGCTTTAAGTATGATATCATGATTAATGATGTACATATGTCATTCAAGCATGCTTTCATGTCATTCATGCCACTAAGGAGCTTATTTTACATTTGTTATAACTACCTCACTAGGCTATGTAAGCCTAACATTCGTGTGTCTCATGCATTTCAGGATTTTGAAGGAATTCGAGCTTTATTCGTGCTGTTGAAGTTGCAAGTCACTCCCGTCAATCTCAAGTATGCTTGTATTTTGCTTTGAACTCCTAGTAAGGTGGCATAAGGCTTAGACATGTTATGTTTGTCTATTACGATATGTATGTAATGGCCTAATAGTGTTTAGGTGTTAGTTGTGAACTTTGGTATGGTTGTAGAATGGTAAGACTAGTTAACTTTGGCTTAAAAGTACTAAAAGGTAAAAACAGAGTAAACGGATTTGAATCGCTCTAAAATTTTGTATGCCATTAGGAATGTTGATTAAAAACTTGCTGGTAAAATTTCATTGCATTTGGACATCATTCAACAGGTTAAACAAACAAAAAACCAGATAAAAGTTGTCATTACAATACAGGTGTATCGATACAGCTTGACCTGTATCGATACGGCCTTGTATATTGATACGTCTAATATTTGCATATTTTTCACGTATATATACCTATATTTTAGTGTTCTAATCCAACTATAAATATATGTTTTAACAAGTATTTGATTTTTGTAGGGATTTTGACAACTAAAGTATAAAACATGCTTAAAAGAGAAGTTTCAGTTGAATTTGGATTTTAAGGAGCACTTAACATAAGAAGAGGAATTCTACTTCAAGTTGAACTTTTATGTTTTATATTATATTTAGAGTAGGATAGAGTTTTAAATTAAATCTTATTGTAATTCCTTCTCCTAGTTGATGTAAATGACCTTTATTATAAATATGGTCATGAGGAGAAGATAAATCATTCATCCCATAATTCTCATTCTTCTCTTCTTTGTTGATTTCCCTTCTCCATGAGTTGCTAAACTCTTTTTCTAGTTAAGGTTTAAGTTTGAGGTTATTAATAAAAGTTTTTAGTGAGACTTCTTGTTCTTTATCTTCTTCATCTATTTCAAGTATTTTTATATCTTTCGGGCTTATTTAACACATATATATTGGATTATATATATACGAAAACCAATCGAGGCATCCTTGATACAAATGGTAAGTAACCAAGCAACGAGTTAGAAGGTATGAATTCATATTCTTGATAAGTTAACGAATTAGTGTTTTAATATTTTATGTGCATTGGGTCTCTTAATTCAGTAAAGCTATTTGATAGGTTTTTAATTCTAAGTGGATTATCTAAGGATTTTAATCTTGATAATAAGAGTTAATCATTTATGGAATATTAAGTGATTATCTACTAAGTAAGAGAGATTGGGTTTAATTGTGGATTATCAATTAACCTATAACCAAGCTATTTGAGATTGATGCAAGTTTATCTTTTGTGAAGTTTGATGATCTAAAACTTGGATTAATACACAAGATCTACATTAACTAGAGTTCATTTTAATATAGAATTCGTATTTACTTTAAATTGATTTCTTCAATTCTACTCAAATTCAAACCCCCCAATTTACTTTTCTGTTTATAAAATTAATCTCTTACCATTCTCTGTGGATTTGACCCTGCATATCGCTTCTACAAGTTACTTTGAGCATGTTTTATTTTTTACGGCTTCGTACAACCGCTATAAAAAATTGGCGCCGTTGTCGGGGAGTGGTGTCAAGTAGGTTGATTTTATTCAATTTTATTCTTTTTTGTTCCTTTTTATGCTTCGTTCTTCTTGTATTAGAAAACTTGAGTAGGATTCTAAAATTGAAAGAACTGCATGTCGGCTGAGAAAAGAAGCAAGAGAATGCAAGCAGTCTTCGACCGAGAAAGGAAGCTCAACGCAAAATCGAGAGGAAGAAAGTGAGATGGCCGAACAAACCCTACGCCAACTCATTTCCCCCAAAATTGCTCCGCAACCATTATGCATCAATTACCAAGATCCTGAGGTACCATTTGAACTCAAGTCTGACTAATTTATCTTCTTCCTACTTTCAGGGGACTTGAGAATGAAAATCCACACAAGCACTTGAAGGAATTTCATGTGGTGTGTTCGAGCATGAAACCAAACAATGTCACCATAGATCAAGTCAAGCTTCGAGCCTTCCTATTCTCTTTGGCCAATCATGCAAAGGATTGGTTGTACTACATACCATCTGGATCAATTGAGGCATGAACAGACATTGCGACACTTTTCCTTAAGAAGTACTTTCTCGCTTCAAGAGCCGCTAAAATTAGAAGAGAGATTTGTGGGGTTTGACAAAGAGATACTGAGACACTTTACGCTTATTGTGAAAGATTCAAACAACTATGTTCATGCTACCCACAACATGGTGTATCCGACCAATTACTCATCCAATATTTTTTGAAGGTTTGTTACCTATGAAGAGAAGGATGATGGATGCTGCAAGTGGAGGAGCAATTGTGAACAAAACTCCCACCCAAGCCAAAGATTTGATCAATGTGATGGCCGCAAACTCTCAACAATTCGATTCACGTCATGACACCGTCTCTAAAAGAGTTAACAAGGTAAATATTTCTTCTCTTGAAGATAAGATTTCAAATATGACCTATCTTGTTCAAAGATTAGTAGTAAGTAGTACGCAACAAGTGAAAGCTTGTGGGATTTGCACAAGTAGCAAGCATCCAACTGATTCGTGTCCTACACTCAAAGATGAAATTGAAACCCCAATACCATCAGAAGACCTTACGACCAAAGAAAGTACAATCCATATTCAAACACTTACAATCCAAGGTGGAAAGATCATCCTAATTTGAGCTACGGACAGAGACCACATAACAACATGTCATATCCAAACCAACAATAGTGAGGCAATTAAACTTATTTATTTACACATGAAATGATGTTATATAATACTTCATATAAGAATGCATTTCATATTTCTCTACGACAAGGCAAGTATATCACAATGTACATGTATCATGTATCATAGCTATCATATAAATCATTTTATCATTGCATAATATATTCTCTATCACAGGCATGCTTTCATCATGTAATCATTTACGTAACATGTGTTTTATCATATAGCATGTAATATTTCTATCATGTATCATGTAACATTCTATCATATATCAATAACATTTCTATCATGTTTCATGTAACATCTGTATCATGTACCATCTTTGTCATAAGAATCATGTATCATCATGCAGTCATTTGCATGCTCATGATCTACCATGTAATCATCTTGTTATTATTATCATCGTGTCTGGCTAAAGGTCCATAGAAACCCCATAGCCTATCTGCACCGTAGTGCTTTGTAGAGTACGTACTCAGGAGGACGCTCTTTGCTCCTCATATATGGACGCTCTTTGCTCCTTATATTAAAACACCTCGTTAGTGCATTTTGCACTATGGGCTTGGATCCCCATGGTGTATCTTGTTTCATTTTAATCTTGTTATTGTCAATATTCCTTGTATAGACATACATTTCCATTATGCATAGTGCATCATCATTTATGCAAACAATAATTCTTACCTGATATTCCATCAAGCTTGCCATGTCGAGCATTGTATCATATCATGTATTATAAAGAAATGCAATGCCAATTTCAATGTAATGCAAACATTTAGAAATGCACTCACCTGAGCCATTTATTAATATGCCTCACTAAGCTTTATTGATAATTTCCTTTTATAGTACCTCGAATCTTTTTTTTGATTCGGATCCAACTTCTTTTATCACATGAATATAAATAAACATTTGTTAGATTCACTTCTAAGAATATTTCAATTAAGCTATTTAATCATTCAACATAAAATTTTTCCATAAATTTTCTTTCTTCCTTATACTTTCAAAACCTCATTTTCGTTCTTAATAACCATTATGAGCTCCAAATAATTCTTCTGAACTTGATAACCAACATTAGATACAAAATATCTAAAATTTCATTTTCGAGCAGCTTTGTACAACCTTCAAAGAAATATTTCTATAAAATAATCTACAACTCGAAATTCAATTCCGTTTGTTCTGAAATAATCTAGATACAATAATCTCTTCAAACATATAAATTAATAGCTCAAATTCAACTTGTACGATTTATGGTGAATTTTCAAAGTCAACTTCCAGGACTAAATTCGAAGCAGACTGCTAAACTATTTTTCTGACCTTTCATCACTTAAAAATTCATGTCTTTTTGCTCAGAACTCGAAATCAGTTTCCGTTTATTAGAAACGAAACTAGACTAACACACCTTTATATCGGTATAAAATTCGCCTTCTAATATTTTTGTGGAATTTATGGTGAATTTCCAAAGTTACTGCCAAATCCAGTTTTTACACAGTTTCATAAATAATTTAAAACTTTATACTAATTTCTCCTTACTTTGCTATTTTTCAATTTAGTCCCATTATTTACTTTAAATCATCAACTTATCACCTTCTTCATCAAATAATTATTCACAACAGTTTCATTTAATTTTCCTTCTTAACCGAAATAGACACTAAAATGAAAAGATAAGGAATCTAGCTTCTTAACTTTGCAATTTAGTCCTCAAATCAACATTACTATCTTAATTCCATCATTATAACTAAAAATCATATTTAATCCTTCTCTAAAACCTCATTTCCAAATTGGTCACTTAACTTTGACAATTTGTCAAAATGGTCACTAACTCGATTTAACATCGGTTTTGCATTCTAACTTCAATTTCATATCTTCAACATTCCTAATAGCATAAATACACACCAATTCCATAAAAATAAGATTTAGTCCTTCAAATTTTAAACTTGCTGAATTGGTCCCTAAACATTTAAATTAGGGTTTTGCTTCCAAACAACAAATCAAGCTTACTAGATCATTTATCCAACATCACAAACCCTAAATCAAACTTGAATCTATAAACCCTAATAATCTTCATAATAATCAAAACATGTAGGTTTAAATACCAACTTAATAACATGATTTTAACATCACAAAAGCTTGATTTCAACTTGAATTTCAACATGGAATCATAAAATTTCAAAACCCCCAATTGAGTCCATAAACCCTAATTTATTCTCATACAAAATTCTCATCAATCAAGCATGTTTTCCACAAATTATTTTCACCAAAAGATATAGCTTGATGAGTATAACAACTTTATAATTTGAAAGATTACTTGAAAATCGAGTTTCGGGGCTTGAATCGAACTTGGAAAAATTTTCTCCATTTTTCTTTCTTTCTCCCCCTCATATTTCGAAATTTGAAGATGAAGAATGGTCTTAATCCTTTTATTTCCATCCAATTTGTCCACTTGTCTTGTATAAATGAAATTTAAATTCATTTAAATAGTGAAATTACTAAAATGCCCTTTTCATCGAATGGCCAACATTTAATCTCATCAAAACCCAATAGTCAAGATCAAATCCATGTGCAATTGGCATTTCAAAATTGCACTTAAAGTTTCAAAATATTTCAAAAAATGCCATCCATGGCAAATGTCCAATTTGCCCTCCAACTAGTCTTTATTTACAACAAGTCTTGAAAATTGCCATTCCATTAAAATTGAACCAAATTGGTTCCAATCCAACCAGCCATGTCCCAAAATATCTTAGATTTTTATTTATGGCATTGATTTGATCCAAATATTCGATTTTCACTCAATACGATTTCCAAATTTTCTTCATATAAACTTTAAAGCTTTATAGCCACTAATATAGGCCTTGTACGAAAAATCTGAGTAACACGAAAGTGTCACTCTTGGGGGTGAAATATTCATTTACGGGGTTAACTTACATAAATTTTGGAAATTACACTTTAGTTCCTGAACTTTCCCAAAGTTTATACTTTGGCCACAAAACTTTCAAAATTTTCATTTTGGTCATTGAACTTCAATTCCCATTTCAATTTCCCTCAGATTTTTACCAACTTTGAAAGTACCCAATACAACTCACTATCTATCACATGATACTTTTAAACCTTAAAATTTTCCTTTCATAAAGACTTAGACTGAATTTTCTTAACTCAGTCTATTATTTCGATAATTATTGAAAATCTTCATAGCATAAGGTTTCTCGTAGAAATCCTTTATTTGAAATCCATACGAAGACTTTCTACTTTTACTGAGTCCAAAATATCGATCAAAAACACTTTTATGGGACCTTCCCAAAGGTCACCCATCTTTGTATTTCTCTAGCCTGAGCACGCTAAACAATTTCAGTTGATCAAAATTCGGTACATTTTTCTGCAACTTAATTCTTAAAACCGATATCAAGGTACTTATTTTGATCTGATTCACTCTTCTACTGAATAAAATTACTTGTTGGAGAAATTTACACTTTAGTCCCTAAACTTTTCATAGGTTTATACTTTAACCCCCTAAACTTTCAAAATTTACAATTTAGTCACTAGCCAAAATTTGGGATATTACAGTATGTTTGTATATTACCATCCATGTTGGTTTTCTTTTTGAAAACCCATTTTCACCCTATGGGCTTAATCCCTAGAGGTGGGTTAACTAAGGTTCAAACTTGTTTTTTTTGACATGGAATCCATCTCGAATTTCATGGCCTCTAGCCATTTCTCAAAGTCTGGTCTTGTCACTGCTTCTTGATAAGTCCTAGGCTCATCTTAATCCATTAAGAGAACATCATCATGCAATGTGACAAGAAATTCATATTTCCCAGGCGTATTGCATTCTCTCAAAGATTTTCGCAATGGTTGTGTTTCCAAAACTGTTGAATGTTCCTCAACAACTTTTGGAACTTGTTGTTGTTCAATCTCTTGTTCAATGATATGTGGCTGAACTCTAATTTCATTGAGTTCAACATTTCTCTCACTTCTTTTCCGAAAAACAAATTATCTTTCTAGGAAGATTCATGTTTGAGCAACAAACACTTTTTTCTCGGTAGGATTGAAGAAACAATATCCTTTAGTTTCTTTAGGATAACCCACAAAATTACATCTATGAGATTTGGGTTCGAGCTTTGTAGACATCTTATGTTCAACATAAGCTTCACATCCCTAAATTTTCATAAAAGACATACTACTAGTCCATATTCCATATGGTGTTTTTTGAACTGATTTAGATGGAACATCATTTTGTGTAAAAGTAGTTAATTTTGAGCACATGTCCCCAAAAAGAAACTGGAAGATTAGCGTGACTCATCATTGATCGAACCATGTCTAACAGTGTTCAATTTTTTCTTTTCGGAAACTCTATTCCATTATGGAGTACCCAGAGGTGTGAGACAATCCCACATTCCTTAAGAAGGTCACCAAACTCTAAGCTTAAGCATTCTCCTCCCCGATCTGATCAAAGAGCCTTAATGTTTTTTCCTAGTCAGTTTTGTACTTCATTTTTAAATTCCTTGAACTTTTCAAGGGCTTCATATTTATGATACATTAGGTAAATGTACCCATATCTACTCAATTCATCTGTGAAAGTACTGAAGTATTGAAAACATTCTTCTGGCTTGTGTATTCATTGGTCCACATACATCATTATGTATTAATCCCAATAAATCACTTGCTCGCTCACTTTTACCATTAGAATGAGCTTTGGTCATATTTCCCAATAAGCAAGGCTCGCATACATCAAGTTGTTCAAAAACAAATGAATCCAAAAATCCATATTTATGAAGTTTTGAAATGTGTTTGTCACTTATGTGACCCAAGTGACAATGCCAAAGATGAGTTTGATTAGAGTCATTTGTTATTATCTTTTCTTATTTATATTTTAAATGGAGTTCTCTTGATCCAAAATATAGAGGCCATTTATTAATTGAGTCACACCATAGAAAACATTATTGAGATAAAAGAACAACAATTATTCTTAATAATTATCTCAAAACCAATCTTGTCTAAACAAGAAATCGAAATGATATTTTTAGTCAAACTAGACACAAAATAACAATCCTCTAAACATAAATTAAGTCCACTAGGCAACTATAAAGTATATGTTCCTATAGCTAATGCAGCAACTCTTGCTCCATTATCAACCCGTAGGTCCACCTCTCATTTTCTCAAATTTCTACTCTTTTGTAGTCCTTATACAAATGTAAAAATATGAGAACCACAACTGGTATCCAATACCCAAGAAGTAGGTGTTGATAAATTAATACCAATAACATAAATATTCGAGGCGGACGCTCCGCTTTCATTTGCCTTCTTGACTTTTCAAGATAAATGGGGCAGTTCCTTTTACAATGACATGTCTTATTACAAATGGAAACATTTTCCTTTCAGTGACCAATCAAGGTAGTTTATGTCGTTCAACTTGTCCTTCTCAAGGACCGATCGCAATGATAACAAATTTGTATAATAAGTATACAACAATAAAATATGAATTTTGAGCACGTTTACTATGTTTGCTTATAAAATGACTTGATACTCCCACTATTTTTATTAAAATTAATAACCCTCAAATATTAATGTTGAAAATACTTTCTGTAAGTTTTTCTAGTGGGCAAGGATCCAAATTTCACATTCTCTTAAGTCATCTTTGGCTTTTCTCTTAAGATTATGGTCTATCTAGGTAAGCAACACTTGCTAATTACATCTCATGTAACTCTTTTATTTGGTGAACAAATTTTGTTCATAACCATCATATGATTATCCAAATAACTAACCTTTAAGTTTCTAATCCTATTAGAGTAACCTAGTTAAGTCTTTAACCAATGTTACAACCAACGAATATCACTTGCTTATTCTTCCCGTTTGGCCAAGATAGATACAAGTACTCCGCTTTAGCAGAACCTACATTGTATCGATCTAGACTTTAACGAAGTTTAACATTGGGAATCAAAAAAAGACTTAATATTTTATTGAGGGGTTTCGTGAATATTATCTTACCATTTAATATTTGATCTTATCAATTAACTAGCATGCATCTCATACATTCATTTTATCACATATATGAAAAGCGGTAAATATGAATGCAATAGTTATAGCCCATATCCTAAGGTGGCACATCCCAAGCCAATGGGAGAACCAAATTATTCTAAGGATAAAAACACTTCTCAAGCATATTTATGTCGGCCCACACTTCTGTTCCTTTGGTCCGTACTTCTTCGTATAGATTACAATTTCAGAAACTCGTTTTATATACGAGGGAGTAAGATGAGAAGAGAATTACAATAGAAGTAGAGAAAGGCACGACACGCAGGCCGTATTTATAAAACTTTATAAATAAAAGTAAATGGGCTATTGAGCTATAACCATGCATTCCAAACACCGTGCATACTAAACATAATAACAACGTAGTTTGTTATTAAAGTCTTACCATATTGTTCCTATGCATGTGTTAAGCCCTTTGTGAGGTTTCGACGGCCCTGTAGCTGTCAGCGAGGTTACCGTTGCTTGGTTAGTGGCGGAGAAATTTTTAAAGATTAGCATCTTAATTGCTATGTAAAAACCTCACGATTTGATAACTTTTATCAACATTATCGTGTTTTCAGTATTTTAAAATCCATGAGATTTTTACTAAAACAACTCTTGTTACTTTCCCGCACGAAATTTATAGACTAACCATTAGTCTAATATGTAACTATAATTCGTGTATGTTAACACTTAACATCTAAAACCCTAAAAATAATTTTTGAATATGTTAACAATTAACATATAATATTTCAAACTCTATCGATAAGATCTTGATGATTAACTCTTAATCATCGATCTTAGGAACATTTTTTAACTAGATTAACAAATTAATCGTGATTGAATAGATTTGCTCGAACAAATATCATATATTCACTAAATAAATAAAAAATAACATGTATCTCATACAATTACATCACCCCAAGTAATTAAAACCTGAATCTGTATTGTACAAGTGGCTTTAATACCACTATTTGGTCACGTCAGTACACCCCATGGCGCAACAGAAAAATTATCTGGCGATTACCACCAGATATCCATGTACGAGGAACGAATCAGGGTGAATAAGGGTGAAGAATTACCTGTTTAGAATCTGGAATTCTGAATTTGGAGGAGATAGATATCCAATCCGATTCCACGATGTCGATTCCTAGGCTGCAACGATAATGACCCGGCCTCTACGTAGTTCACCCAATTAAAACGAGCATATAAAACTCTCTAAACTATTTAGAGAGTTTTTCAAAAGCATTAATGATTGCTAGATCTCTCATGCCTTTATATAACCTTTAAAATCCTAATTCAACTCATATTAGGATTTCAATATAGATATATATATATATTAATATATATGATCCTAATTTAAATTTAATTAGGATTTCAATATATATATATATGTATATATATTAAAAATATATAATCACAATTCAACTTAATTAATATTTCAATATATATATTAAATATATATAATCCCAATTCAACTTTAATTAGGATTTTTAATATATATATATATTAAATATATATAATCAGAATTTAACTTAATTAATATTTCAATATATATTAATATATAATCTCAATTCAACTAATTAGGATTTTAACATATATATTAATATATATAATCCCAATTCAACTTTAATTAGGATTTCAATATATATATATATATTAATTTACATTTAATTATATTATTTATATATATTAAAAGAGTCGTAATTACAATAATTATTTTCTTTTAATATTTATTCAATAGTTAAATTATATATATATATATATATCAAATATATATTAATTTAACTAAATTCGTGTACAACAAATTTGTACATATTTAATTCATTTAATATATGCTCATTTCAACCGTGTGTGTGACCTTGTAGGTTCATGTAACGTTGTAGTAAATATTATAACATTTCTAATATTACAAACAATGAGTGACATCTAGCAATATGTCATTGTCACCTAAGTTACAAGAAATCATGATTCAACATAACTTTTTCATGATCAACTCTTTTTCATGTATTACATCCTTTTGTCTTTTATATCTAGATTGGACACAAGTCATGGAATAATCACACTTGTATAGTCCATCTAATATTTCTTGATATCTTGAGTAGACTATTATAAACGAATAACTATGATATCTTATATCAACTTATTCGAGCATTGCCATGCATTTCTAGTCTCACTCAATCAAGTGGCCTATGATATTACTCCTATTATGTAGGAGGGAAAAATCCTATCTTGATCAACCATATCCCACTACATAGATTGTGATATATCCAATATCAGTCTTTATAAAGTAATCAGTTACGACACACGTTTAACTGTATCAAAATATGTCACTCACGATGTTGAAATAATGATGATCTCAAGTATGAGGATCATACAAGTAGTTATCACCATGAGCAATATTGTGACTGTCACATAATAATCCAAGAAACATGCTCATAGCGGGTCAGTCCATTATGTCGTTCTCTAACACATACTTATGTATTAATTTTGACATCTCCATGTCAAAGACAACACTTTGTCATCAATCAACTATATATTAGTCTTAATGCATTATTGTTGTCCGTTCCCACAATAATACTCGACTAAGAACATTTAAGAACAATCATATTATTCTAAGGACTTTATTATAATTTAGTTTATTTATTTATACACGCAGAACTATAACTGAAAATAGTAATGGCAATGCCTCTTTATAAATGAACAAGGTAAAAACAAATATCATTTACAATCATCTTATGATTGGTCTTTGGGCATACTCTAATATGCACCGCATACTACTAGAAGGTGAGAGCAATCCCTCATGGCAAGCCCAAGGAAGATTGAACCCACAAATGATTAAGGTAGTAAAATAAGAAATTGTAAAACTACTCAAGGCAGGGGTGATATTACCTATCTCAGATAGTAAATGGGTAAGTCTCATTCATGTTGTTCCAAAGAAAACCGACATTACGGTAGTTGAAAACCAAGATGGAGACATGGTACCTACTCTAGTTCAAAACGGATAAAGAGTGTGTATTGATTATCAAGAATTAAACAAGTCAACTAGAAAGTACCACTTTCCTCTCCCATTTATCAATCAAATGCTTGAGCGCTTAACGGTATGTCCCGTTATTTTTGCTTAGACGGATATTCAGGATTTCACTAAATACCTATAGCCCCCGAGGACCAAGAAAAAACAACATTCACATGCCCATTTGGAACCTTTGCATATCGTTGTATGCCATTTGGGTTATGTAACGCTCCGGCTACTTTTCAGCGATGCATGGTGAGTATTTTTTCTGATTATGTTGAAAATATCAGTGATGTTTTTATGGATGATTTTACCGTCTATGGAAATTCTTTTGATGCATGTTTGGCTAATCTTGAAAAGGTCTTAAAAAGTGTATAGAAACCAACCTACTGCTTAACTATGAAAAATGTCACTTTATGGTCGACCAAAGAATTATCTTAGGGCATATAGTATCACCTAGAGGACTCGAAGTAGATAAATCTAAGATAGATATTATTTCTTCATTACCCTAACCCAAAAATGTGCGGGAAGTTCGTGCTTTCCTTGGTCTTGTAGGTTTCTATAGGCGTTTCATCAAAAACTTTTCGAAGATCTCCATACCACTTTGCAAGCTTCTTCAAAAAGATATGGAATTCAATTTTGATGAACCAGGCAAGCAAGCATTCAACATATTGAAAGAAGCCTTAACCACCGCACCCATAGTCAAGCCACCAAATTGGAACTATCCCTTCGAGATAATGTGTGATGCAAGTGATCATGTGGTAGGAACAGTACTAGGACAAAAGATCGACAAAACCTTGCATGTGATCCATTACGCATCCAAGACGCTAGATACCACACAAGTCAACTATTCGACCCAGAGAAAGAATTATTAGTCGTGATCTTTGCGCTAAATAAATTTTGATCCTACCTATTAGGTGTAAAAGTCATTGTGTACACTGATCACACAGCTCTAAAGTACTTATTCACGAAGAAAGACTCAAAACCCTGACTAATGAGATGGGTATTCCTCCTCCAAGACTTTGATCTAGAAATTCGTGATAAAAAGGGAACCGAGAACTCAATGGCCGACCATCTAAGTCGAATCCTCCAAGACAACAGTCCCAATCCAATCAAAGAAGAATTTCCTGACGAACAACTTTTTGCGACAAATTAAAAGGGGTTACGTCTAGCCAAAGACGTTAAACAAAAGCGCTTTGTGGGAGGCAACTCATGTTTTATTTATTTTTTATTCTTTTTTATTATTTTTTGTTATGAATTTTTACACTTTTTTTCTCTTTTTAGGTACAATGAGTAGTACTTATGGGGAAAAATGCAACGGCGCCTGTTTTTCAGGAAAAACAAACCACAATTTAAATATGCCCACGCTTCCTTTCCCATCCACGCCTTGAACCACCACATGCGAATAAGGGAGTATTATTTTCCCTTAAAACTTTTATTGCTTTATTTTATGCATGATGATTCTACCATTGAGGACAATGTTTAGTTTAAGTGTGGGGGTGGAGGCTTTTGGTGGAATTTTTTTGTTTCTTGATTAGTTTTGCCAAAAATAATAGGAAGAAAATATGTGAAATTCATGCTTATTGATGACTTAGAAAAATTTCTTTCACATTGAAAATTTTCCTTAGAATCAACATGTTTATTTTTTTTAGATTCGGGATCCTAAAGTAAAAATAAGACTGATATAAGGAGTAAATTAGGATTGATAAGAACTTTTTAGCCTTATAAATCGTTGCTTGATTAATTGATTCAATAGTTGGATGGATAAAATTGGACACAACATAAGCCACTTTTGTGAGATTTGAGCCTAATAAGCATACATATTTTATGCTTCATATTTTTCGCTCAAAATTTTTGATAGTGGTTGTCGAAGTCGTCAAAAATAAAACCTGCTCAAAGTAACTTGTAGAAGCGGTATGCAGGGTCGAATCCACAGGGAATGGTAAGATATTAATTTTATAAACAGAAAAGTAAATTTGGGGAGTTTGAATTTGAGTAGAATTGAAGAAAGCAATTTAAAGTAAATGAGAATTATATATTAGAAGGAACTCTAGTTAAGGTAGATCTCGATATATTAATCTAAGTTTTAGATCATCGAACTTTACAAAAGATAAACCTGCATCAATCTCAAATAGCTTGGTTATAGGTTAATTGATAATCCACAACTAAACCCAATTTCTCTTAGTAGATAATTACTTAATAATCTATAAATGACTAACTCTTATTATCAATATTAAAATCCTTAGATAATCCACTTAGAATTAAAAACCTATCAAATAGCTTTACTGAATTAAGAGACCCAATACACATAAATTATCAAAACACTAATCCGTTAACTTATCAAGAATGTGAATTCATAACCTATCAAAACACTGACTCGTTGCTTGGTTACTTACCACTTGTACCAAGGATGGCTCGATTTGTTGTCATATATATATAATCCAATATATACATGTTGAATAAGCCTGGAAGATATAAAAATACTTGAAATAGATGAAGAAGAAAAAATCTCACTAAAAACTTTTATTAATAACCTCGAACTTAAACCTTAACTAGAAAAAGAGTTTAACAACTCATGGAGAAGGGAAATCAACAAAGAAGAGAAGAATGAGAATTATGGGATGAATGATTTCTCTTCTCCTCATGACCCTATTTATAATAGAGGTCATTTACATCAACTAGGAGAATGAATTACAATAAGATTTAATTTAAAACTCTATCCTACTCCAAATTTAATATAAAACATAAAATTTCAACTTGAAGTAAAATTCCTCTTCTTATGTTAAGTTCTCCTTAAAATCCAAATCCAACTGAAACTTCTCTTTTAAGCATGTATTATCCTTTAGTTGTCAAAATCCCTACAAAAATCAAATACTTGTTAAAACATAGATTTGTAGTTGGATTAGAACAATAAAATATAGGTATATATATGTGAAAAATATGCAAATATTAGACTTATCACATATTTGAACTTGGTAAAATATAGTGTATCAATACACTAAGAGGGTGTATCGATACAGATTTTGACAGTAAGGTCTGAGAAATAAATTGTATCGATACAACCTTAGGGTGTATCGAAACGGGTCAACCTTGGTCAATGTGTATCGATATAGGCTTAGCTGTATCGAAACGGGGTCTTTTGAACGAAGTCAAAATAGGTCAACTCGTATCGACACGGGCTTAGTTGTATCGATACAAGTTTTGGCATATTCGAATGGAGATGTGATTTATGTGTATCCGAATCAATACGACCCAAAGGTGTGTCGATACAGGGTTAGTTAATTCTGTTAAAAAGCATTGAATATAGTTTTGAGTATTTTATAAAATGGTCACTGAATCTTGTATGGTCTAATTGGATAGGCAAATGACCTCCGTTAGTGATAAAATTTTACAAGCTAGTAATTGATAAGTTCAATTGAAGGCTAGTAAAAAGAAATTCTGATAAAGACCTTTAACTTGTAAAATTTACATTTTGGTCCTTAAGTTTACAAAAGTTTAAAATTGACCCAAATCGAGTAAGTTGCTGATAAATAGGTTTGTTAAGTCTTAAAAGAGGTTAATAAGACATTCCGAATAAGTTTCGTACTTCGATTGAGCTTTCAATCTCTGAATATGTCTTTCGATAACACTTTCCAACCCGGTTCTCTATTAGGCCAGGAATGGGGTGTTACACATGACATTTGAGAGTGGCCAAAATATGAACAATTCGAAAATTAAGTTATTATATTGAAAATTTTAAACTTTAGTTACCAAAATAGGAGTGAGCGAACTAAAAGTTCGGTGATTATATTGAAATCGAACTAAAAGTTAAGTGACTTTATTGAATATTTTAAAAGTACAGTAGTCAAAATAATTCAATGACCATTTATATAGTTTACCCTAATAATAATTGTTGATAGTAGTAGTGAAAAAAGAACATTTCCTGATTTCCATTTAAATATTCTTACCGAGATAAAATAAAAGCAATCTCTCTTCCATGTTTTGGTTTTTTCTTTTCACTCCTCTGTTTTGTAAGAAATAATTTCGCAACAAAAATCCGATGCTCCGCGTGTGATCTCTCCCTCTCTTCGATCGTTTCTCCGATCAGGTGCTCCATATTTCATCTTCATTTTTTATCCTAATTTATTCGCTTTAAATTTGTAGAATTCAGTGCTCAATGTAAAAAGTTTTTTTTTATTCTTGTTCGGAATTTTCTAGATAAATCGATCCTTGTTGAATTTCATCCAATTCTAAGCTTTTGATGAAAATGCATCAATCTGGTTTCTTTTGGCTTCGTTATTGTTAACGTTGTTTTGTTAGAGAAGAAACAAAATGGAATGCAATCTATTAGAATTTTAAATATTCATAACTTGTATATTTCAGGATATGCTTTTTTCTGTAGTTTGCTAGGAAGTTAAAGATTTATAATTTTGCTATCATTTATTAGCTGTGAATCTGTGATTACATGCTGCGGTGGGTTGAGTCTAAATTCATGTATAATTTGAGTTAAGAGAAATAGAAACTTTTAACTCTAGTTTTATGCTCAAGAACGGGTTTAAATTTGTAAATTTTTATCTAGATTTTCAAACTTGATTGTATTAAGGATATTTTTTCTGTTTTTGCTTCTGATCTTTCTGTATTTTACCTTTTTTGGTTCAGTTCTGAAATTTGCAACATTTGAATTTCGGAATGGTTGAGAATTGGAACCTGAGATCAATTTGTTGTAAAATGTCAGCAAACTCATCTGTATAGTAATCTCTTGGCGTTGTGTTAATGAGATTACGGCCTAAATTGGTTACATGCATTTTTTTAGCACCTATCTCTTGTTCGATTCAATGATTTTTGTCGGTTGTCCAAACTCGAAACTTTATGAATAAGCACAAATGGATATACATTGATTAGTATTAGTGTTTGATCTTTTCAAATTTCATTTGTTCATATATTTTCATTTGTTGGGGGGGGGGGGGGGGTTCAGGAATTTGTTGATGGGGGCCCCTAAGCAGAAATGGACAGCAGAAGAAGAAGCTTCCCTCAAGGCAGGAGTTCTCAAGCACGGAACTGGCAAATGGCGCAATATACTTTCTGATCCTGAGTTTAGTTCGGTGCTGTGTTCACGCTCAAACGTGGATCTCAAGGTATGTATCTGAACCTCAAGTAGGATTCATCAATCATCCTCATCACTGTAAGAATTCTATGTTTTATGGTTTAATGACCTAAATTTGTGGTGTTTGGACAGTAGCTATATTAATTGCATCCGGTACTTTCGAATGGGGGCTGTATGCGTATTTTGGTTACCAATGTTCTGTCATGTATAGAAGTGAAATAACGTGTAAGGTGTTGATATGACCAGGACAAATGGAGGAATATAAATGCCACAGCCATATGGGGGTCAAGGCAGAAGGCCAAGCTTGCTCTTAAAAGAAATCAGATGACCGCTAAACACGATGATAACCATGTGGAACTTATCACTGTACCTCCGAGTGAAGAAGTTGTTGATCCTAAGCCCCTTGCCATTTCTTGTGGAACATCAAGGGCAACTGGCTCCAAAAAATCAATTTCAAGGTTATTTTTATGTATTCTGTTATATCATATTAAACTTACATCTAGTTGAACTTCGATATATGAGTGCCTATCTGCCAGAACATGAAAAGAAGCAGAAGGCAAGACATTTCCAAGGTTGATTCATTTCAAACTGGCTGTAAATGCACATATTTGGTTAGTGCCTTAGATTAGGGCTTTAGATCACTTGTTAACTTATGAAAACTAAAATTATATGACCTTCGGTCGTTGTTGGCCAAAACAATCTTGTGTTGAGAGCCTTACTATTCTGATTTGCACAAGAATAACGAATGCTGCTTAAGTGATATCCTCTTCATGCTTGTAGGTTGGAAAATATTTTATTAGAGGCCATCACTAGTTTAAGAGAGTCAGGTGGTTCCGACGGAGCTTCAATTGCTTTATACATAGAGGTACCTGTTTATTCTTGGCTCAGTCATAAATTCTAGATACTTGAACAATGCCTTTGCTTCTTTTAATGGCTTTATATGACACCAATTTTCCTTCTCTTGTTCCCAAGAAAGTGTGGAACTCAGGGTTTCTGTTTCTCCTTTTTCTTGTACATTCTATTTTCAAGCGTTTAAACCTGAAGCTAGTTCAGAAACTATTGCAATGACTTCCCTAAAACATCAAAACTAATTTGAGTTTTTTTTTTTTCGTTTTAGGAGAAATATTCTGCACCGCCAAACCTCAAGAAGCTTTTGGCTACAAAATTAAAGCTGTTGGTAGCAAATGGGACATTGACAAAGGTAATTATACTATTGATTATTCGTGTAAGACTATCTTAGAATATTATTATCTTCCTTTTACATATATAAAATATTTAGCCTATGACGTAGCTTGTTTCCGGAAAAGTTAAATTTAACTTTAGTGTTCCAAGGTCATAGAAAAGTCCTTATCATTTGACAGAAATAATTAGGTAATAATTTAAAGCCATTAATGTTCCTGAAAATGATACACACAGCGCTTGCAATATTGGATTTAAGAAAGAAAGGTGGAAAGGTTGCATCCTATTTGCATAATGGATACAATGGCATTGACGTTTTTCTTCCTTACAAATGGCGCGAAATATCATGTTGGTTTTCCTGATGTACTTGTGTAAAGTTATTAGCATGTTTGCAAAGAAGATTAATTTGAATGTTCATAAGTTGGGAGTGATTCATCTTTATGATGTATATATTGATAGGTAAAGCATAAGTATAGGATTGCGCCACATTCAACTATTTCCGAAGCAAGAAGAGCTCCTCTGCTTGCTTTGGAAGGAAGGCAGAAGGATTCGTCAAAAGCAGAGAAGAAGGGCATCAAAATTCTTACTAAAACCCAAGTTGATGCAGAGTTGTCAAAAATGAAGAGCATGACTGCAGAAGAGGCTGCTGCTGCTGCCGCACGAGCAGTTGCAGAGGCAGAAGTTGCTATTGCCGAGGCTGAAAAGGCTGCAAGAGAGGCAGAGGCCGCAGAAGCTGAAGCAGCAAAAATTTTTGCTAATGCATTGAAGTCTAGGATGCTAGTTACCTGGTAAATCCTTATTCTTATACATTCTTTTATTGAACAATGTACATAGATCTGGAAACACTCGGTTCCTCAGAGGATGCTCGTGCTGTGTGTTAAAGAGGGTTGGATCTTATCCAAGAGTACAACTAGTCCTCGTGATATTTAGTCTCTGCAGCTGTCTATCTACGGAATTTCACTGCAACAACTTGAAATCAGTTAAACAACTAAAATGCATTACCTCCCTATTCTTTTGGTGAATTTTGTCTTTGGTCTCAAATAGTACAGCTCTATATTGCGACATGTGATGTTTTAGGATTTTTGCCCCTATTTTGTGTTTCTTTTTGCTGTTTATCTTATTGATATCAGTCACAAACTTGTGCAGATGGTATAGGACACGTCTTAGTTCGTTGCTTGGACCTTGCATCAGACTTGACATCCTGCTGGCCTGGTATATCAACTATGATCATGTCTGTAATTGTAAATATATTAGGCTTGTAGCGTAGAAAATGTGAAATCAATCAATTAAGTTTTACTTCTTTTTGGACGAACATTCGATGAGAAGCTTAGAGGTTTTTGTGATTCTATAGCTTTATCTTGAAGTAAAGGGCATATAGATATAGCAAAAGTATAGATGGCATTGTGATGGCACACTTAGTATATGATCTGTTCTTTTATTGAAAGTCCATCTGAATAAATTGAACTACAGTTTTGCAAGTTGGTGTTCTAGCAATGTAGTGTTATTGTTGGCTAAAGGCCACTAGAATGACTTCTCTCTCTCTCTCTCCCTCTTGTTCAAAGAATGGAGTTGGAATCAATTTGATAAGGATAAAAACCCTGCTTGAATTACAAATGTGATGATCCAATGTACAGTGCACGATGAGAAAACAGTAATTAAACAATATCAAGCTACGGAAAAACCAAAAGCCGAAATTCTCAAACACAGATTCATCACGAAAAGATTAAACAGAGAAAACCCTTTTCTCAGCTCTTGGATTTTGAATGCTTTACAAGCCAATCAATAACTGAGTCAATGTTGGTCGAGTTCTTGCAAGAAATCATGTAGCAGCAAACTTCTCTATCGGTAATTGACTCGAGTCCCCTGCGTGAGAAATAATCCATTTTACAAGAGTTTCTACTTTTAAGCAAAGCAGAAATACTACAATTCTGCTACGTGTAGTTAATCGAGCGAATCAAATCAAATGAATGTCTCTCTTACATTTCTTCAGTTAAAGCCGGTTTCGACAGCGCTCCTGGCTTGTCGATTTTGTTGCCTAGCACCAGAAGAGGGATGCCACTAAGCGAGGGTTTGCTCAACAAATCATGAAGCTCACTTTTTGAGATGCTCAGGTTATCAGGATCAGTGGCATCCACCACATAACTGCAAGAAAATCATGTTTTGCAATCCATACAACTGCAAGAAAAACAGATCTATTCTAATAGCAGAGAAACTTTTGTTGCCCCGGAATTGTTAAAACAAACAGAAGAAAGTTACTGCAAATAACGAGTCTATGAAAATGAAGAAGTAGCTTCTTACACAATTGCAGAAACAGCACGGCAGTATCGTTCCCACATGCTACGAAACCTAGGTTGGCCTCCAAGATCCCACAACTTTATGGTAACATTTCCTTTTGTAACTTTCCTCATGTTGAACCCAACCTGAAAAGAAGCCATTCAGATTGCAGAAAGAAACGGACTAAAAAAGCAATGCAGTGAGTTCACAAATTAATACAAATCTACTTAAGATAATATGACTCACCGTAGGTATCATATCTTCACTATATCCACCAGTCTTGGGAAAGAAGACAAGCAACCAACTTAAAGTCAACTTACATGATAAGATAAAAGCATTTGTACACCGCAACAGCATTTACAAGTGAGATTCTAATTTACTTACTGCAACAACATTTACTAACGAGGTTTTTCCAGCATTCTGAAGCCCAATCAAGGACAGCTCCATTTCCTGCTTGAAAAACAGGCTGCAAAACAACATATATGAAAAGTGAACCTCGATACTACGAGGGTTGAACTTTCGTACATTTGTTTAAGATTGCTCCGAAGATATATGTCAATAAAAACTCATATAAAACCGTCTGAAAAGCATGTTACTCCAATTTTGCTAAAAAGAAAAGCTTCCCATCAGATAAAAAAACACTATAAACAAGCCATTCCTTAAGCCTTGTAAAATTGAAACAGCATTTTTCAACTTAAACTAGAATCCCAAGGATACATTGACATAAAATCAACTTTGATGATTCATATAACTTAAATATAGCTTGTTCAAACCAGTGAAAGTTAGAGCAATCACTTCACTACCATAAGGAATACTACTTCCCCTAAAGCTATGATTGAATTTCATCATAGAAATCATCAAATTTTTAACAAAGGTGGACTCCTTATCTGCAAGGTGATATTATCATAATCTACACCACCTTAATGAAGAAATAAAACAAAATAAGACCATTCACTCATTAAAATTGCAATAACTGTGATACTGAAACTTTTTGTTCCTGAATTTAACATCAAAATGTAACATTTTTAATCCTTGAAGAAGAAATTTGACTGCAGTACCAAGCAAAAGCTGGAAAATTCACTTCTTTTAATCTAGCCTAATGTCAAACACGGAGTTAAAAGGATAAAAAAGAAGAAAATTTAGCTTAAATACATAAAACCCAACTCCATCTAAATCATAATTCTGAATCAACAAAATAAAAATATTGACATTGCAAGAAACCCCAAAAAAAACAGAAAGAGAAAATATCATACCTTCGAAGCCAATCGAGAAAAGCTTCCCACAAACCCATATGGAAATTCAAAGAGAAACAGAAGCGAAGATCCCAAGCCTTTGAATTTTGTCAACAAATGACAATATAAACGGAACACGAGGAGTATTAATAGAAAAAAATTGAAATAAAAATATAGGAATATATTAAAACATTATCAAAGTGAAAAAGAAAAGAAAAGAAAGGAATCCAAGTTGGAGTTTAAATATCGGTGGGCGGATGATGGTGATAGGAGTTACTAGTACTGGTATTGATGTTTAGAGAGAAATCTGAGCCGTTGAGAGTGGGTGATCATGAAAATTATGGGGGGTTTCCATTTTATTGGATGTTTTACTTACAGTTTAAAGACCGCGCGTTCTGCTCGAATTCGGACCAATCCAATTGGCAGTGAAATAATTCCGTGATGGAAGTGAGAGAATTTCGGAAGAAATAGATTGGCCATTTAAAATTCTCGTTATTAGCGAGTGGAGTTCACGGGAGAATGTGATTGGTCGGATGAAGGGCACTTTTAGGGATGATTGGAAGTGAGACTCAGTTGCGCTTAATGGAATGTTGCTGGAGACGTCATAAATTACATGTTTTTACAGCAGAAATGAGGTGGCAATAGCTATGCCTTACTCAAGCGTAACTGACAACTAACCGTCGGCTGGACAGGAATGGATTGGCCGATTTTAAATGAATATACTTCTTTATAATTAATTAAAAAATGACCCATCCTTTATTATTTAGAAAAATGACTTATTTTCGGTTCACGTAGTTTAAATTCGCGTCCTACTAAAAAGTGAGTTTTAAATTAACAACTTACTAAAAGTGAGTTATGTTTAAAAAACACGGTAAATTACTATTTTTTTCTTTCTTGCCAACTTATTCAATATAAAACTCGCGTTTTATTAAAAGAAAATTTTAAACTCGCGTCTTATAAAAAGCGAACACCTTACGGGGACTGAAAGGATGTCATTTTTTAAATAATCATTTTTAATTAATTATTTAAAAATGTATATTCATTTAAAATTGCCAATGGATTGGGCACAACTCACACACCTCAAATATAAGGAAAAAATATTTCAAATAAGAAAATATTCCGACAATACAAAATTATTTTTTACAAGCGAGTTTAATTTAGTGTTTATGAGTTTAGTTTAAGGTTTATGAATTTAGGTTGTAAAGTTTAAAAATTAAAATTTATAGCTTATAATTTAGGATTTTAAAATTAGAGTTTAATATTTATATTTTTAATATGTAAAATCACAGCTAACTAATGCATGAAATAATAACTCATTTAAAATATAAAATAAAGGATTAAAAATCTGACATTGTCCTAAGACTAAATCAAAATTTACCTAATAAGTCCCATCAAAAAATTGTTAATACATTAACTTTATATAAATATATCATATCTTTTTCTTGATAATATAAATATATCATAGAAGATTTCAATTTAAAGAAATTTCTTTTCCTTTTCCTTTCTACCCAGTTGTTTGTCTTTAATTTTTTTTGTTTGATCAGCATTGACATCAATTTTTTTTATTTTCTGTATATTTTATTTTATTTTTCTGTTTTTGTAACATATTTTTTGTTTTTATGGCATGTTTTTGCCTTATGATACGTTTTATGTCAACCTTTGAGATTGTTTAGTGCTCGCACAAAGTTTCTCACGATATTTATTTATGATTTGAGATTGTCGGTGGTCGCATAATTGTATAGCGGAACAACCTGTAAGATTGTTTGTTTCGCTTACCACTCTTAAATCACCTTTTATGTGTCTAGTCGAATAAAGACAAAAAAAGTTTATTACAGTTGTTGGCTTTTTATGGTCTCAAGAAAAATTTTCGATGTTCTTTATACCTATAGATTTTTTTTTGTATTTTTTATTCTATCCACATGACTTTTTTAGACATAATCTCAAACTCTTTTATTATGTTTAGGTATGTTGTATAGGTTGAACTTTCTATTGTTTAAAAAAAAAAACTTAATTACCCATGTTAAAAAAAATATATTATACCTTAAATATAGTGTAACGCAACAAAATATGCAAATACACTATATAGGTCCTCGTATGGATTATCTTCTCATTCTTGTAATTTTAAAACGAGTAAAAATGAATTTAAGTAATGATCTTAGGAAAACGTAATATTATTTTTTAAAAGATTCGAATTCGAATAATTTTATTTATAAAATATGTATGAATTTATTAAATGTTAAAAACGAACGTATACTATCATGTGAACGAATTAAGAATGCTAATTTGGGAAAAAATGTTCGAAGCATTTGTTAGATACATGAATAAAATGTTTATTTTTGTGACATTTGAAAACTTATTAATCATATGAGATGGATTTTATTTTGTATTTTTTTAAATAGTCTAAAGGTAAGTAAAAGATAATATTTGTTCATACATATTTTTAACCATTTGACAATGGGTATACACCTTGTAGGTAAAACGATTTAAACCCGTGTTTTTTATGGTGAACATCATCCGTTTTTCCACTGAAATATTTGTTGGGTTCTGAGATAGATTTTATTAAATGATATAAATTAATCCAAAAATATAACGCAGCACATTTTCAGCACCGTTTTTACCCAGTTATATTTCTGTTCTGATGGTTTAATCCTTGGCAATCATAGAGTTAATCCTTGGCAAAACATGAGGAACCAGTATTTGTTTAGCTACAAGTAAGGGACATTTGGTTCTGTTCTGATGGTTTTCTACTGGCCTTAACTCTCAGGTGATTGGGTCATGATCGTTCTGATATCTCGGCTCAGTGATGTCTTATAACATGCTGTGCAATCCTTGTAGATGTCTTGAGTGAAGTTGTATTTTGCGTCTTTTCGAATGATGAGCACTCTTGATATTAATTGTTCATGGCACGGAGGTGTTACACTTCTTTTCTTCCATTTAAATTTAAAGAATTTTCTTAACGAAACTTACGTCTGTGTCTTATCTTATAACACCCTCATCTATAAAGTTATACAAGATTTATTCTTTCAAATATATATATATATATATAACTCAACATGAAAAAAATTTAAGCTATAGCATCTAACGAGTGTATTCTTTAAAATCGAATTAGGCATTCAACAATTTGAGATTTTAAGCTACAATGAGCCAAGTAGAGACACCATGTTATTGAAAAGTATCACATCATATTATCAATCAAATGTTACATTTTTCGAAACATTATACTTCTTAATTTTAAATTATTATCTCACTTATTCTATTTTTGTAACGTCCATTGAAGAAGAAGAAGAAAGATTCGACCAGCCAATTAAAGTGCCCTACATGACATTTTTAGCAAGTAAATGCAAATAACTTTTTTATTAAATGGTATGTTAAGTCTCTTGTATTTTATTTTTATTCAATTAGTCCCTAAAAGTTTATTAAATTTAAAATTGATCACTATTTTTTTATTTACTCTAATATTTTTATAACGTAAAATATTATAAAATTAATATTTGTTATAAATGATTTATAACATACAATAACATAAATATCTTAAATTAATTTTATAATATTTATTTATAACACAAAATAATATAAATTATTTATAAATATAACACAAAATAATATAAATTATTTATAACATAATTTTTAATATGTATATGTAATATTATAAAAAAATTTCCTTCCCCCTCCCTTTCACGTTTCTTTCTTCTTCTTCTTTTTTTCGTCGGCCAAAAGGAAATTCAAAACCTAGCCACTGTGTTCGACGTTGTTCTCCATCGTAGATAGTCGCTCTTATAACACTCGAATAACCGGGTTTTTTATTTCTGATAATAGGAAAAATAATTTTCTAATAATTTAAAATAATTTTTTGAGCTTTAAATAAATGTCTATTAATTGAATACTAGTCTGAATTAAATTATGGTCGATTCGCGTCGTTTTAACGAGTAAAACATGAAAGTTTGAAGCTTAATTATTTTATTCGTTGCATCCATAATTGAATAGTAAGCTTTTATTAATTAGAAATCTTAGTGTAGTAGTCTATATTAAAAATTGTTGATACCAAATGTGTAAACAATAAAGTGCGTTAAATCTTGATAATAGGAAAGCTGTCTTCGCGTGGTAGGTGTCAAGTGAATGAATGGACAGCACACTCCATTGATATATCATACATACATTGTTTAACCGAATCAGGGGAAGGAAAACATGTGGCTTAATGTGTCAAATTAGGATGACCGACCAAGGGTGTTAGGTGTCGGGTAAGCCAAAAGGAAAAAAAAAAAGCTTTTCTTCTTTTTCGATATTTATTCTTATATTTTGACGTTAAAAAAAATTAAATTTTAAACTATAAAGTTTAAATTCTAAAAAATACATTATACTCTAAATTTCTTAAATTATAATTTTAAACTCTAACTTTAATTTATAAATTAAAATTTTAATATAAAACATAAAAAGAATACTGAAAAATGACAAAAATTATATTATAATCAAAGTGCATTTGAATTTGATGGTTCGTATAAGGCAGAAAATTGAAATGGAAGGTTATGTTGCCTCCTATGGATGGCAATAACATTTGTTAGGTAAGCTTCCCGACACTTCCGTTGAATATGCTTCATTACGGACTGTTATGCTTTATATATTGTTGATATAATTATTGTTTCTAACAATGATAATTTAATTAGAGATATATTATCAAATTATAATCATAAATTATAGATCAACATACTTTTAAAATTTAATCAAGGTGATTATATTTTTAAAATTTAATTGCTTTTGTTATATCAATATTTTCTTCATTTTATAAGGCTTAACCATGAAATAAATGTTTAAATTATACATATTTTTGTAATAGGTGTTTGATTTTTTTTGCCTAAAATAGGTGCCTAGCGTTTTCAACGTTACCATTCTAAATACCTAGCCGTTAACGGCCGTTTAAAAAGTTTCGTTAGCCAATAAAAATATGACACGTGACACATTTTATTTTTTAAATTAAAACTTATGAAAAATCTTAAAATTCTTAAATACTCTCAAAATAGTCCGCAAATCCCTAAAACTTCAAATTCGGCCACTCCTGCCGGCGTTGGTCACGTCGCCGGCGACAAAATAAAGCACCCTCTCGTAAAAAGACCAAGACACCGTTCGGCTTTCGTTCATCGTGAATTATTCGAATCAACTCAAATCGTCCAAATCGTTCGACTGTCATTTCGTACGACGTCAGTCAATTTCCGACGATGTGGTGGTAGGGTAAATGGTTGTGATGATCTGGTGACGAGTGTGATGGGCGGCGGCGTGGCCATCGACGATAGAATCAACTTAAATCGGGAATTATATTTTAGGGAGTGAGAGATTTTGAAATTTAGGGGTAAATTTGTGAATTTTTTAAAATTTAGGGTTTTTTTCTGAAAAATTAAAACCAAAGTCACGCGTCATGTTTTAATTGGTCAGGGTAATTTTTTAAACGGCCGTTAACGGCTAGACACCTAAAATGATAACAATAAAAATGTTAGACACATATTTTAGCTAAAAAAATACGTTAGACAAAGTTTGAGCATCTATTTTAAACGCTTATTATAAAAAAATAATAAAATTTTAACACTTATTTTATAATTAAACTTTTTTATTGTAAAAATTAACTTTTAATAAATTACGTTATAATTGATGGATTAAAATCTCAGCAACGTGTCAATACGCTACAAAGAGTGCGCTCTCTGCGTACAAGTTGGTTTGATAGCTGCTTGGGGTGGAGCGGTCATTCGATGAACACCATTCGTGTGAGCTTTTAGGGTTAGACACTTTTATTATTAAGCTAAAATTATACGCGAGTTACATATTTTTTATAAAAATGATAATAATTTCGGTAGTTATACAATTCTTTACAATGACGCGAGTTACACAATTTCTTATAAAAATAGTAAGGATTTAGGTTATTATATAAGAATTGTGTAATTACACAATAACTAGGTAATTACACAATAATTATATAGTTACACAATTTCTTATACACCCTATATAAATCTTTACCAAAACAGTAAGAAATTTTGTAGCTACAAAAAAATGCACTTAATTTTAGGCTAATTTTAGAATTTTCCCTATTCATGGGTTGAAGGGATAAATCAGCGCGAAAGGGACAAAAAGGATTTGTTTGTTTTTCTAATAGTTTTTTTACAATATGCTGGTCAAATTTTATTAGAAATTAAAATAAAAAGTAGTCTTAAAAAAATAAAATTATAGTAAAAAAAATAAAAACACAATAAATTGATGTTGAAAATATCAAGAAAACGAAACATCAGGTCAACTAAGCACATTCAATGAGCTGCAAAATAATGATAAAGATAAAACACTGGAAAAATAGAAGTAGAGAGCAAGACTTTTTGTTTCTATCCATCTACACGCTTCAGGATTGAAATAGAGAACAAGACTTTTTGTCTCTATCTAGCTACACGCTTCATGATTGAAGTAAGACTGATGAGCAAAACCAATAATCTTGGAGACTTCTTCGTAAAACATATATGACTGCATCATCAAACGACCCACAAAAAGGATCAAACTAATGAAGATCACAGACAATCTACAAATCAGAGTTGAACGTTATGAAAAAACATATCTACGGAAGCAAATCTACCATAACGGTAGAAAAAATACAAGGCAGATAAAAACTAAAAAACACCACAATAGAAAAAAGCAAAAATTTGAAACAAAAAAGAGAGAAAATAACTACCGGTGATAGCGATCAATACTAAAACTGATGTCACTGCCAAAAAATAAAGAACCAAAAATTATTAGGCTAGAATTGAGAGAGCGGCGCTAGGGTTTGGATCATATAAAATATATGTTTTTAACAGTTTTAAAATGATTTCAAAGAAGTATTTGGCAAACGGCTGATAGTTGATTACAGTAGCTGGTTTATACCAACTAATTTTGTTATCTAATTTGAGAAACTGATTTGATTAACTATTTATATAAAAGTATTGAGTAAAACTTAGTTGATAACTGATATGGGTAAAAAGAACAAATAAAGGTATGTACATTTAGTTGTTAAGTACATATATGTTTTTATAATACTTTAGTCTTTATATGAGTGAAAAATTATTCAGATAAAATACTTTTGACAAAGTATTTAAAAATTCCTTAAAAAAATTAGTGAATATTTTTAAAAAATTAATATATATTTTTTAAATTAATTATTTAAAATATTAATCTTGTGGAGATTGATACATAATATTAATCTTGTGTAAAATATCAACACTACAATTTTTTTCTTCACTCTCTTGTTTTGCTATATTTTCTTAAATAAAATATACTTGAGAATCTACAACTAAAAAAATAGAATGGAAGCTATTTTATTAGATTAAGTTTCATGACGATGACGTAATTATGGAAATAACATGGTCAAATACGCCATTTAATATCTTATTTTACAAATCAGCTCTTCTAATCCGCTGGATTTTTCAATGTTTTCTCTTTTAGCTTATTTTCCACAATCAACTCTTTTAAATATGTGTTCACCAAACATTATAAATAGACGGTTTGACTACCAATCAGCTACTTGTACCCAAATAAGCTAAAAACTCTTCAAAAAGTTATTTACCAAACATCGATTTTGTATTTTTTTTTAATCTTTTTTTGAAAAAATTTTCTTAATCTTTTGATTATACATACAATATACTCACCCTTCAAATAAAGTTATTCCAATTCGTATCTCTTAAATAAATAGCATCCTCTTTTTTGAAATCATTAGTTGGGTTTTTTCGAACAAATAATCTAAAGAATAATTTTTTTGGAATAGTCTAAAGGTGATTACAAGATAATATATGTTTATACATATTCTTAACCCTTTGACAATGCGCATACACCTTGTATACAAAGTGATTTGAACCCGTGACTAAACATCATCCGCTTTTTTTTATTAGGACACTTGTTGGGTTCTAAAGAATAATTTTGAGGGTTCATGACACTTGTTGGGTTCTAAAGAATAATTTTGAACAGACAATAAAAAATTTAATCTAAAGAATAATTTTGAACGGACAATAAAATATTTAAAACCTATTAATTGTTTTTAATAATTTAAAGTGATATTTTGACAACCCTAACATATAGGCCATATTTGGTGAACAAAAATTCAGCAAAAATTAGAGGTTTGACCGTTCAAATTCGCTAACTTAGATATTTGGTAAATAATAAATTAGAATTAAACCTCTAATTTTGAAAAAACTGCTAATATGAGATTTTTAAAATTAGATATTTTGACAATAAGTTATAAAGAGCATTTTAACCTTAAAATTTATTAAAAATCTCCAAATAACCTAAATTTAACATTTTCTACTTTAATTCTTCACCCCACATACTTAATTGTGATATTTATAAACTAATACTTTTTATTCTCACTCATTTATATTTGTATTAAAAATTTAATAATCGATTAAATTGCATTAAAAATAATTATATAAATAATAAATTAATATATAGATCCTTCAAATATGCTTAGTAATATTATATTAAAAAATATATTTTTCATAATCTAATTAATATTAATAGATACAAAATATTGATAACTTTTTTGATAAAAAGATATTAATAACTAATAAACTATTCAAACAAGTATTGAATATAATCATGTCCTTATATGTCATTTTGTTTGTTTAAATAATCAAACGGCTATAAGCTATCAGTTAATTTTACCAAACACTTTTATATAATCAACTAATACAATCCGCTAATCAAATCAGCTATATGCTATCAACTAATGTAATCCGCTATAAGCTATCCGCTAATTGTCGAACATGACCATAATATAAACTGATATATTCAGGGGAGGGTAATAAGGTCCAAGTCTTGACACACAAGAATTTAAAAATTTTGCAATTAATTTTTCAAAATTTTATTTAAAACATTTAAAAGTTCGTGTTAAGCATTAATATTTGAACATTTAATATATTTTAAAAAAAAATTGAATATCTATTAGGCCTTCGATAGTAGGAATATGGGTGGGTTCGGGGTTTTTCTCAATCCCCTAGTTCGGTTCGAGACGTGCTGCGGAGTGACTTCGACCAGGGTGAAACTGTGCAGATTCGGTGTTCTCAAGTGGTGCAACAGGTGTTGCCAATGTCCGGTGTTAGGTGAGTGGTAGCACATTTTGTTGGAAAAACGTTAGGAAAATGGTTACTTTTAGCCATATTTCGAATGAGTAAAGGTGGGGATTAGAATAAGGATTCCTTTGAGTCTTATTCTATTCTATGTGCCCTTTACAACGAAATCTCATATGCTTGAAATTGTTAAGTAATGAATGAGAAATTGATGCTCAAAGTAAGGTAGTTGCATATCCCACATGGACGAGATAAATGGAATGAGAAGTGTTTATATACACTTATCCAATTTATAATTGTTGAATGACTTGAATGGAAATTGTGCTTTACATGCATGGGGGGTGTGATTTCAATCTTATTTGGGTTGGGGAGCATTTGCATGATGTGGGTAACATGAATGTTTTGTCTAGTTGGGCCCTTCGTAAACTTATGATATTTTTTACCGCTTTGAATTTATTTTTTTCCGCAAAATATTCGAAACAAATCAAATGAAGGATATTTTCGGAATATTTTGATTCCCACGTTTAACCTAATTTTCCCTATAAATACATGGCCTCATTTCAGCTTTTAAATATAATTTCAGAAAGCTTTTCTCTCTCAAAAATCTGCATTATTTTTTGATGATAGTCAAAGGCTCGAGTACTATCGTGATCTCTTTAGTAGTGATGCTGTCGAAGATCATCCGCTGTTGTATCTTGGGAGACTGACTCAAGAACTCAAGCACCGAGGAGTGGTCGAATCTGTCTTAAGGAAATTGTGTTTCAAGTAGGACTCAACAATCCTATTTTCGGTTTTTTCGAATATGTTAAATTCTTGTTATTTATTGTATTTCGTTTATTTATTTATTTTATTTATTTCGAATTTAACCTTGTTTTGTCCAACAATCTTAAGACATAATTCAAGGTTAATCCAAGACGAAAAAAATCCAAAACGGTGGTTCATACCACGATCAAATCAAACGTTGGTTTATTTTGGTTCAAGGAATAATAATATCTGATTTGTTATTTTTGCCTTTCTAGCGTTGCCATCAAACCAAGCAGATATATGCTTCTCATGGCTGAGAAAATAAAAAATGCTCAGAGAAGCATTGATATCTCCAATGCTAGGGTACTCGCATACACAACCTGGTTCAATCCTTACGGGCTACTTCTTTTTCATCCAAGGTGATGTGGCGTTGATTGCAGCCAAGAAATTTGTCATCTTTTGGAGAACGGGTGGTATATACATACAAGGTAACTTTGTCCTTGATTAATGTTTTATGTAGTTTTCTTGAAATAGAAAATACACGTGTTCTTGAATTATGGTAATCTTATAACCATTAAATTATGAAAAAGATACTTTTTAATATAAGTATAATTCTTATATTTGGATAATTTTTTCCACTATCAATAATCAAGCTTATAAGGAACTTAATTTCCTAAATTGCTTATATGGATTATATGGAAACATGTTATTTACATTAATTATTTACTAATGTGATTGTTTCCTTATGAGTGTTGGTATGATGAGCAAGACTGTCTTGGCCAAGCATTATGTTCCTTTTGTGGAGTTACGATATGTTATCATGCTTTGCTTAAATTATGGTATTATTTTGGTAATAATATTATGGTTTTATTATGGCATGAATATTTTCTCTTCTTATTAATAATTTCTTTTGAGAAATTTTATGGAGACGAACAAAATATCCAGGAGAAATTGTGATTTATTTTAGAAACAAAGATTTTGTAAATAATTCGTTTCGAGAATTAATTCCCACTGTTTTAACGAGTTTACTTGATCTTCCAAACAAAGTGGAATTAAAATCAAAGGATTTTCCTTTTGATTTATGTTGGTTAAACCGATTTAAGTTTGATTGATATCTTTGTTGTTTAACAGAAGATATGATGAAAATAAATTACTAAATTTATTTCTTCATTAGAATCTTGTGTTGATTCTAATTTTGGAAAAGAAGATAAATAATTGAATTTATTTCCGTAAGAATCTTGTATGATTCTAATTAGTGTGGAAAATAAATCGTTGAATTTTTTGGGAATCAAGTATGATTCAATTTTGTAAAAAGAAATAAATCATTAAATTTATTTCTATGCTAGAATCATGCGTTGATTCTGATTTGTTAAGGGAAATAATCGCTGGATTTAATATCGTAGGAATCTAGAATGATTCAATCTTGAAATAAATTGGTGAATTTATTTTGGAATCAAGTATGATTCTATTTTGGAAATAAATCAATGAATTTATTTTGTCAAAATTAAATTCTTAAAGCTTATTCTGATGCATGCTATGAAGTGCACAATGTTTAAAAATGGCTAAAGAATTGTGAGTTTTGTGGACCATAAAACGGGGAAAATCAGTGAAAATTCATTGGAAAGAATTTCGAACGTAACAATAAAAGATGTTGCATATTTGACCATGCTAAATGTGATCAACTATTTGAAGGATAATCCTCCTATGTTTAGAGAGGATAAGGTAAATATTGTTACAATATTCAATTGTTATTAAAGTAAATATTGCTAAGACAAATATAACAATGACAAATGTAGTAGAGCCAAAAATGACTTCAAATCACAAATTAAGTGGTGTGTTCAAGAAGCTAAATTTCATGCGAAATGCTTCAATTGCCATAAGATAGGGAATAAGTCCTCGGACTATAGACTTCAAAACGAGATCAATGTTGTGACAAATTTAGTCATAACAATTGATATGGCAAAAAATTGTTTGAAGAAAATTTGTTACCTTCGTGATAGAACAAACTAGTGTTTTGCTTAAAAACAAATATGCTATAGAGAAATTATCCTCTATAAGTAAGATGTTGAAACCCAAACTTAATAAATCGATTAAATTTGGAGAAATTCTATGTGAGTAACGTTGCAACATCAAAGAGTACAATGATTTTGAAGATAAGAATTGAAACTTCAAAATATGCCTAACATGTGAAAGAAGTTGTTTTATCAATAAGGTATCTCAAAATAAAAGAGACAAGACACTATATGAGTTATGGAAGAAAATAAAACCTTCATACAACTACATAAAAATGTGGGGGTGTCTTGCAAATGTAATGTTCCCATTGCCGAAGTAAATGCAAATAAGTGGACTATATTTTCATTGACTATGTAAGACATAATAACGAATATCAAATTCTTGTGTACAAATAGATTCACAAGAATGTGATAATGGAAACAAAGAATGACTCATTCTTTGAAAATATATTTCCAAGATCAATGAAACAAACTTTGGAGACTATCAATGAAAAATAGTCCATACGTTCAACAAAAGTTTGAAACGAAAACATTGTCATGATGAAAAATAAGAATGTGACAAATGTATGCATCAGGATATGTGATTCTATGTTGATGACACGTTCATTGTTATATGTAATAATGAAATGGTAAACGTACCAATGACACGTTAAATTCAAGATTTGACATGAAAAATATGAGAATGGCATAATTGATTTTGGGCATCCAAATCAAACAGTCATCTAAAGGTCTCATATTGACTCAGTCACACTATGTTGACAAATTCTGGTTAGCCAGAACTCAATTAGACAACTGATCTCAAATAGAGTTATCTCTATTGATTGTGTAAAATCAAAGGATAACTTTGCGGATCTGCTAACTAAACGATTAAATCGAGATCAAGTTGACAAAACATCTAAAGGAATGAGACTGAAGCCCATGGAAAATAAAGGTGCTATGTGAAGGAAAACCCTATATAGTTGACTGGAGATCCCAAGATCTAGGTTCAAAGGGGCAAACTAATTGCATAGACATGTGTGGTCACTGTGGGGTTCCTCTCCCAAGTCCTTTCCTATTATATAAACAATGACAAAAATGGAATAGGTTAAGCAATGCTTTTAATGACCATTGTATGTTTTGGTGAGCTGAACAACATAAGTCACCTATGTAAGAGTGAAGTGGGGCTGCTTCAAGGAGACTATTGGGCATAGTTCTCTCAAACTCTCGCAGAACCAGGCGATGTCCACGACCATATGGACATAACTATGAGAACAAATACTCTTGCCAGAGAGGTAGTTGTGTGGAGTATATCATCATTTACACAAATGGCTGAATAGTTCAACGACATCACGTCTACTAGATAGCCAGTAAAGTAAATATACTTTCACAAGGGAAGGTTCAAAGGAGTAAACCTACATGTCCTATGCAACTATCAATCGTAGAAGCTATCACCACATTAAGTCAAAATGGTTTTGATAAAAAACATCAATTTCATTCATGTGGGGGATTATTGGAAAACACGAGGAAAATGGTTAATTTGAGCCATATTTCGAATGGGTAAAGGTGGAGATTCAAATAAGGATTCTTTTGGGTCTTATTCTACGCCATGTGACCTTTACAACGGTATCTCATATGCTCAAAATGGTTGAGTAATGAATGAGAAATTGATCCTCAAAGTAAGGTAGTTGTGAATTGAGTAAAGGAAATGAAACTCCCATATCCCACATGGATGGGATAAATGGAATTGGAAGTGTTTATATACACTTATCCAATTTGTGGTCATTGAATGACTTGAAAAGAAATTGTGCCTCGCGTGTAGGGGTGCGAATCCAATCCAATGTCCGGACCGGTCATGCCCGTCATGGGCCTGCAGATATTTTACCATTTTGAATTAATTTTTTCCCTTTAAGATAGTATATCTCTTGTGAATATTCCAAATTTAAAGGGATAATTTTACGATTCCCTTAAATTCTAATATTAAACGATAATATTTTTAAATATTAAGAGATAATGCTTGCTATTCACGTAAAAAATTCGAACAAATCAGATGAAGGATATTTTCGAAATATTTTGTTTCTCATGTTTAACCTAATTTTCCCTATAAATACATGACCTCCTTTCAATTTTTAAATATAATTTTAGAAAGCTTTTCTCTCTAAAAAATCTGCATTGTTTTTTGGTGATAGCCAAAGGCTTGAGTACTATTCATAATATCTTCAGTAATGCTACTGTCGAAGATCATCCGCTATTGTATCTTGGGAGACTAATGACTCAAGAACTCAAGCACCGAAGAGTGGTCGAATCTGTCTTAAGGAAACTGCGTTTCAAGCAGGCCTCAACAATCATATTTTCGGTTATTTCGAATATGTTAAATTCTTTTTATTTATTGTATTCCGTTTATTTATTTATTTTATTTATTTTGAATTTAATCTTGTTTTGTCCAAAACATTCTAGGGGTTGCTGCAGGTTTTCTTTCTGTTGTGCAACCTTTGTTGCTAGGCCGATATGGTTTATGGTTGGTTTGTATGTTGTTAGGCTTGTTTTGAATATTGTAATTACTAACATGTGTACTCTTTTTTCTGAACCTAGGTTTAGAGAGATTTTTTAACGAGGCATGCACTAGTAGTTACCTTTCTTATAAAAAAAAGAAAATCTATTAGGCCTTCGAAAATAAGTGGATTTACTTGCAACAATATACAGTAGATTGAATCTCTATATTTTTAATTGAATCTATGTTTAAAACTTACTAGATTTTTATAATTAATGCTTACTTCCTTTTTTTAATGGAATATGGTAAGATAGAATTAATTGTAGATATAATTAATATTCAGTAAAAAATATTATTCCATTAATTATTTTAAAAACAAACATAAAATTTATGACATTTGAATACCATCTAAACCCTAAACTATAAACTCTAAACCTTAAAAAATACCATAAATGTAACGCCCTAAACCCGACATCATATTTGGGCCTCAAGCCCAACTCATACATGAAATTTTGCAACTTGATTTAGCCTAAACTATAAGTAATTCCATAAATCCGACAATGCTTTGGAAATAAGCTAATACAAAAGAGCTAAAGCGTTCGCATGGGAGCTCCAATTTAAAACAAAGTAATTAAAAGCATTCGACATAATTAACAAATCCAAATAGAGTTACAAACATAAATCAAGGGTCCTATGAATACATTGCCCGACAAACCTAAGTATTGTACTCTTGATCACATCGATGAACTAAAATCCTACTCCGATAGGGCTCATTAGAATGCAACGCAGCCACCTAAAAAACTGTGTATGGAAATAATGATTCCAAACGCTGAACTCATAAAACTCAGTGGATACACCTCTACTCTACCATGCTTCATATAGATCATAAATACAAGCATGTAGCTAAGAAAGATGATATAACAATTAAAATGATACATGGTGCTACACTAGTCACCTAACCGCATGCTAAACACAATATAACAACCATGAGGCACACAAGGCCTAAGCATACCACACCACATCAACATAGGAGTGAGGCTCGAGTCACATAGCATCGAGAACGTACACTCAAAAGGTGAGACCATGGCACGCAGCAACGGAACATACACCCTTGGTGAGGCCGGGTCACCTAGCATAGGAACCCTTGGATTATGCCCAAAGACCAATCATAAGATGATTGAAAAAGAAATATTTTATCATGTTTATTAATATAAAGCCATTATTATTATTTCAGTCATTATTCTACGCATATATAAATAAGCTGAATTATAATAAAGTCCTTAGAATAATATTGTTATTCTTGAATGTCTTTAGTCAAGTATTATTGTGAGAAAGGACAACAATAATATATTAAGATTAATATTTAGTTGGTTGATGACAAGGTGTTGTCATTGACATAGAGATGTCAAAATCAATACATAAGCATGTGTTAGAGAACGACATACTGGACTGATCCGCTATGAGCATGCTTCTTGGATTATTATGTGACAGCCACAACATTGCTCATAATGATAACTACGTGCATGATCCTCAGACTTGAGATCATCATTATTTCAACATCGTGAGTGACATATTTTGATATAGTCAAACGTATATCGTAACTGACTGCGCTATAAAAACTGATATTGGATATGTCACAATCTATGTAGTGGGATATGGTTGATCAAGATAGGATTTGTCCCTCATATATAATAGGAGTAATATCGTAGGTCACTTGATTGAGTGAGACTAGAAATGCATGACCATGCTCGAATAAATTGATATGAGATATCATAGTTATTCGTTTATTAAAGTCTACTCAAGATATCAAGAAATATTAGATGGACTATACAAGTGTGACTATTTCGTGACTTGTGTCTGATCTAGATATAAGGACAAAATGATGTAATACATGAAAAGAGTTAATCACGAAAAGTTTATATCGAACCACGACTTCATGTAACTTAAGTAGCAATGATGTATTGTTAGATGCCACTCATTGTTTGTAGTATTCTAGATATTACTGCTAACGTTACATGAACCTATAAGGGCCACACCCTATGATTGAAAGGAACAAATATCGACAACATAGCATATGTGCAAACTTCTTGTACACGAAATTAGTTAGAACCAAAATTATTATAATTATTGTAAATTATATAGATAATTTTGTTTATATATATTTTAATGCTAGATAATTATTATAATTATAAAATACTATTAATATATATATATCCCCAAAGAAACATAATTAAAGTAGAATTAGATTCTACTTATTTAATTATATTCGGTTAAACATATTATAATTTAATAAATCTAAATTTAATTAGGATTAAGGTTTTGAATGATATATAAAGGCATTAGGTCTAGCAGCCAAGATTATGCTAATTGCGAAAAATCTCTCTACCAGTTAGAGAAGTAAAATATTGTTCGTTTCGCTCGGGTGGACTGCGTAGAGGTCGGAGCGTTTTGTGACGACTAGAATTCGGTATTGTGCTGAAGGAATTGGATTTTCTTACGTCACTGTAGTTTTCAGATTTAATCGAGGTAATGTTTCAGCCATTTCACCCCAAATTTGTTCCTCGTATATAGATCACTAGTGGAATTCGCCAGATAATTTTTTTTCTGTGCCATGGGGTATACCGACGTTTCCCTACAATTAGAATGCAATACAACCACATAAAAACCTGTATAAGGAAACAACGATTCCAAACACTAAGCTCATAAAGCTCAGTGGATACACCTATACTCTACCATGCTTTATACAGATCATAAATACAAGCATGTAGCTAAGCAGGATGATATGGCAATTAAAATGATACATGGCGCTACACTAGTCACCTAACCACATGCTAAACACAATATAACAACCATGGGGCACACAAGTCCTAAGCATACCATACCACATCAACATAGGAGTGAGGCCCGGGTCGCATAGCATCGGGAACATACACTCAATGGGTGAGACCATGTCACGCAACATCAGAACATACACCCTTGGTGGGGCTGGGTCACCTAGCATCAGAACATACTCCCATACTCAAAATTCTCCCTCGAGCACCTTCGAATGAGGCCCGAGTCACATAGCATCGGTAACCTCCATTCAGTATTTCTCTTACCATAGTGTTGTAACACGTCTTGGGTATCCGGATCCCATCACACAAGTGCCCACTTGGCATGCGACATCAAGCACATAACCATACCATCATATGGTTACAATAATTACAAGTCATGCATGACATTTATCGAGTTCTTAAGCTTAATGCTTGAGTATAAGTACAATCCCCAATTTCTCAGTTTTACATTTCATTTTAGGCCTTTAAGGGTCCATAGAATCGAACAATATAATTTTTCAATCTTTTGGGCAAGAACTCATATTTTTGGGCAGATTGCCTAGAAGGTACCAATACCTTCTTACAAGTAACGATATGCTTTATTGAGTATCGATACCCAGCTTAGGTGTATCGATACCTGGCTTCTCAAGGGAAGGGTTGACCGACGACTCTATACCGATACACATGAAAGGTGTACCGATACCCCCACAGTATCGATATGTTCACAAGCGTATTAGTACCAATTTTTGCTACTGAAATCTAATAGAACAAGGATGGAACCAATACGCTCCCACACGTACCGATACATCCCTTAAACACTAGCTGGGATTGTCATGAAATCAATAGGGTATCGATACCAGTTCATACTGTATCGGTACTCAAAACCAAAATTTGAATTTTAGAGCTCGAAATCCATCTCAAAACTCCTCAAATCATTATAGAAGGACCCCAAAGTGAACTCACCAGTTATGAGAGATAACTTAAGTGGTTTCCTACCATTTTTACACCATTTTAACAACAATTACAAATTTCACCATTGACAACCATGCTCAAGCATTTCAAGCACCAAAACATCAAAAAAGCATGCACGACTTTATATTCAAGATATGTAGGAAACAAGGGAGTTGGAAGTGTACTAACTTTCCTACAAAGTTGGAAAACACCCCCTTCCTCCTAGGCTCAAGCATTCTTCTTTTATTGGTCCTTAGAGTGCTTCCCAACCTCTTTAACTACAATAAAATGTTGCAAAATGAATTACAACACTAATAAAAGAAAGTAAAGATGGCTAAGAGAGATTTTAACAACAAAAACACTAGTACATCTCCTATTCCCGTTCATCCTTATCAAACCCCTTAAAAACCCATGATTTTCAACCACCACCAAACTTAGCCATTTTTACCTCAAAAGAAGATAGGGAAATAAGATGAGAGAAGAGAGAGGACAAGAATGAGGTCATAACCTCTTCTTTTGTATCCCATAAATGAGCTTTTGCTCAGCCACTTTCATCCAAAAGGGGGCATTTTACCCAAATGCCCTTTCCTCATCTCTCTTCAACCCAAAATTTCCAACCCAACAACATAGATGAAGCCTACTAGGCATTCCTTAAACACCCGAAGGCCCAACTCATAGCCCAAAACTCCGAGTCCGCAACTCAAGTTTAAACCGACACATGAATTCTAAAATTTGGGTCGTTACAATAAACCATAAACCTTTAAACCCATCTTATAGACCTAAAACCCAAACCCCACCTCATAAACCTTAACCTCACCTTATAAACCTAAACTCTAAACCACATACTACAATAACATAAATCCTAAACCCAAACCCCTAAACCATAAAATCTCTAAATCTTAAACCTTAAAACCTCTAAACCCCAAAATATAAAACACTAAACATCAAGAAACCTAAAGCCTAAACATTAAAACCTAACCTATATAATCACATAAATCATAAACCCTAAACTATTTTAAGTGAATATTAGTTACATTAAACACCCTAAACCAATGAAATATAACTTTTTAAGAATGTAATTAGTTTTATTTTAGTAGATTCCATTGAAAAGTAAATAAGCATTAATGATATGACTTTTCTTGGCTTTTATATGCAGCCATCAAGGTTGCATATAGCAAAACCCATTTTTAAAACAAATCTTATTCTCACATTAAAACATCTTTTATATAAAAATAGAAATTAAGCTTAACACTTGATATTTAATTCTTTTACATAAAATTTTGCATTTTGGTAAGATAAATGTAGAGTAAACGTCATATACCGATATGTACTATTAACTATTTTAGTAACTTTTAAAACTATAAAGACCTAAAGTGTGAATATTCTTTTCTAAGAATAAAATCTATTAAAATACTTTTTTATAACTTTTTCAGATTCTTTTTCCTTTTTATTTAAAATTAATAGTATTTTATTATGATTATATGCAGTTACAAAATTATATAAGGGTGGGGAGGGGCAATCGCCCCTACCTTGAAGAATTTTTTTCTTCACATTTGTCCTTCTATATAAATTTTTTAAAAATTAGTTTACTAATAAATTTGGTATCACTTTTAAATATTTATGTTTTGCCCCAAACTTTAAATCTTGGCTTCGTCCCTGCTTGTATGTATAAATAGGTCTCTAATCTCTTACATTGCACAAAGTATGAATCAATTAATTCACGATCAATTTTCTTCCCTTCTATTATATTTTTTTTGGGTTCAGTTCTCTCTCTAAAGTTATTTACATTTTTCCATTGATAGAGGAAGGTAGAAGATGGTGTTTTGATGTTTCACTCCATCTCCCCATTCAGTGTTTATCCTCAAGCTTCAGTATTTTTTTAATAGTGCAGAACGTCCTTCGGAGAATTAATGGAAAAAGAAAAAAAATCTGAAAAAAGTAACAACTTATTTTAATAGATTTTATTCTTAAAAAGGAATATTTACACTTTAGGTACCCATAATTTTAAAAATTATTAAAATAGCTAATAGTGCATATCTGTGCATATGATTAGTGGCACATATCGATATGCGACGTTTACTCTAGAATTTTCTATTTTGGTAAGTATAATTTACTTCCATTGAAAATTTATTTTTATTGAAATGGTCCTTGTATTTCTTTGGCAAAATGTTAAAAATTGCTTCTAAAGTTTGACTAGATAGTCATTTTAGTCCCTATTATATTTTAAACAATTTAATTCTCAACGTTTTATTTTGGGTCAAAAATAGTCCATTTGCGAATGAAAATTGTTAGTCAACTAACGATAAAGCAACTTAAAATAATTTGATAGAATGAACGTTAGTAGAAAAATATAATTTTATATTTTATATAATTATATAAAAAAATTGAGTGATGTGACATTTTTAAGTCAATAATTTTATCTATATGGCACTGTCATGTTAACGTGCACCGTCATATATGTTTGCCATATTATTTCAAGTCATTTACTATTAGTTATTAATAATTTTCATCAATAAAAGAATTGTTTTGACTTAAGATAAAATATTAAAAGTTAAATTACTTAAAAAATATGAATCAAAATGACTATTTAGTCGATGTATTTTTTAAACTTTATACCTATTTTTTCCATTTTATCTTTTACTATATTTTTCAAAGACAAAATGTGTTGGAAAAGTTGGACATTTTTCAAGTCATAGCTTCTAAAACAATCAAAGTCTTCAACTTTTGAACTGTCATTTGATGCATAGAAATCTTATTTATTGATTAAGAGTTTTGTTTAAAAATTATGAGTAAAAATGTAAAATTTAAGATTTTAAAGAATAAAATTTAGTAGTTTTTTAATAAATCATAATTTTATCAAGTAAAATTTAGAGGTTTTAAAATTAAGGAGTTTACATAATCTCATGTATATAGAAAATATTCATAAAAAACATGGTCTCGTTTTTATTAATTACTTGAAAATTACATATAAAAATATATAATCAAATTCCAGACAATCAATAATTTGCAAAAACAAGTTGTCTAAAAATATCATTAAATATCTAACATCTGATCTGAAATTCTGAATCAGGGAATTGCGTGGAAAGTAGAAAGGAAGTCCTAGGGAAGAGTAAAATACACAGAACCAAATAAGGCCATCAACTTCCAAAACACAGCACAAAGAGATAGGAACACTGAAACAAAATTAGATAATTGAACAAAAGAAAGAAAATATTTGTTCAAAAGTCATAATCATCTCCATTTAAACTTTCTTTAGATCTTATTTTAACTATCATACTTCTCCTCACTTTGTCTTCTTCTTCTTGACAAATTTCACTCCTTTACCCTTTTCCCTTGGGATTTATTAAGATTGTTGGAAACTGTGTGAAGTCCGGTTATTTTTTTTAGCTGACTGTAATTTGCTTGTTTTGTATTTTGCAACTTTGAAGAAAGGGTAAAGTAGAGATGCCAATATCTGGGACCGGGAATCTTCCTAGAGTTTTGTCAGGTGAGTTTTCTTCTTTGTCTGGGTTTTAATAGTTCTCTGCCAAGTTCATATTTTTTTGCATCTTCTGTAGATCTGCTATATGGGTTTTAGCATTTTACATTAACAGTCGATTATTAATTTCTGAGTTGATATTGATGTAGTAGCCTTGTGTGCACTGATATTTGATACTAAACTCAAATTTGTTGATTGTGTAATTTTGTCAAACTGTATCTGCTGGTGTTTTAAGTTTAGTGTATGCCTTACGGTGCATGCCGAAAAGATGGTAAACTTAAAAGCAAATATACTTATTTTGTTATTTCAAGTTGTCCCCTTTTCTTTTTCGATTAGGAGTTGATAATTGTCTATACTAATCCTAAAAGGTTGCATTTTGACAATGCTCTGCACTTGGCTGCTGTTGATTCTCAATCTATCCTAACCAATCAATAGTATTGGTTTCGAGTTTGTTGCTCTTAAATTTTGATGGAATTGAGTGATAAGAGAAGATGAGTAAGGTTGTAATTCACATTTGGTCCAAATTTAATGACCAAACAAATTGGAAACCACAATAAGCATAAAAAATCAGCAGAAAGTAATGGTCGGGTGATGATACAGTCATTCAAATACTTGAAAATGATATTAACATATAATAAGTTTGTTCAGATCAGAAACCAAAATTCCCTAGTTACTAAGCATATCTTAGCATAGAATGCTTATTGCTGTCAGGTTTATTGCATACATAGTTTTTATAGTTTGAGACTCGAATCAATTTCATGTAAATCACATTAGCTGCTAACTACCCATCAATATGACTATTAAACATAATGGGAACTGATTCCAATTTGTTTGGTCGTACACAAGCATTCAAGTACAAATACGGCATTATCTGGGGGTAAAAGAAAGAAAGGGAATATGAGGGTGAGGGACAATACAATACAATAAATCAACTGCTTTCCTTTGCGATGCAGGGTACAGATGCTCGAAGTCTGCTGTGGTGTGGAGCTTGGTGGGGTTCCTTCTTATGCTCCAACTGTACTCTCTTGCTACCCACAGAAGTGCAGTGAGAGGGGATATTGTATTGCATGCAAGTCGTCATCCACTTGTCCGGGAACTTGAACAGGTGGAGGAGGAAAATATTCAAGTCTCCCCTCCTAGGAAGAAACGATCTCCACATGCCGCTAAGCGGAGACACAAACGATTAAGCACTCTGATTGATGAATTTCTTGATGAGAATTCCCAGATTCGGCATGTATTCTTTCCGGATGTGAAAACTGCTATAGATCCAGTGAAGCAAGCAGCAAATGAAAGCCACTACTACCATCCAGGAAAAATTTGGTTGGATACTGAAGGAAATCCCATTCAAGCTCATGGAGGTGGTATGCTAAATGATGAAAGATCCGGTACATACTATTGGTATGGAGAATACAAAGATGGACCCACCTACCGTGCACATAAGAAGGGTGCAGCACGAGTAAGTTTATTATTTTGATACATAATCCAAGTTTATTATGTTGTTTTTCCTGGTAAAGAATTTATTGCTTGCATGTGTAGAACAAAGAGAAACACTATGTAAGATTTGTTTTGTAAGGATAATTTTTTAGGATTTTAGTGATTAGTATTGAGGAAAGGACGAGACAGATTTAGTAGAAGAAAACTCGGAAAAAAGGGCTGAGAATTACATAAATGATTTATAATTTCACTAATAAGGACCACCTAGATGGTGAAGGGTATATTGGCCTTGGTCGTGACTTGTACAAATTCTGTTTTAGAAGTACTGAACTCCTTGGGACTGCCTAAATACAAGTTGTAAATTATGAACTGTTTTGTATTGGAGTGATGCTACTCCATTTTCTCTTATTACAAAAGCTCACACTACTGAACTTAAAGCTTAAATTGTGAGGCGACGAAGTTGTCATTTTAATCAATATCTTTATAAGTTGCAGAGATGCTTTAATACAAGACTTTTGATTGTATATCTAACTCATTTTTAGCACCTATTTCATACATTCGGGCTTTGAAATGTGGCTGCATATCTAAATCTTTAGTTTTAATTTCCCATTGAATTGTTGTAATCAGGTTGATATTATAGGAGTCGGTTGCTATTCTTCCAAGGATTTGTGGACGTGGAAAAACGAAGGTATTGTGTTGGCTGCGGAACAGACGAATGAAACCCATGATCTCCACAAATCCAATGTGCTGGAGCGGCCAAAAGTTGTATACAATGAGAGGACCGGAAAGTATGTAATGTGGATGCATATTGACGATGCCAACTACACTAAAGCTTCTGTAGGCATTGCTATAAGCGATTACCCAACAGGTCCTTTTGAGTATCACCGTAGCCAAAGGCCCCATGGATTTGACAGCAGGGACATGATCATCTTCAAGGACGATGATGGTGTGGCATATCTAATATATTCATCTCAGGACAATAGTGAGCTTCATATCGGACCACTAACCGATGATTATCTAGATGTGCAACCTGATATGCAAAGGATTCTGGTTGGACAGCGCAGGGAGGCCCCAGCTCTTTTCAAGTACCAAGGGACTTATTACATGATCACATCGGGTTGCTCTGGATGGGCACCGAATGAAGCACTGGCACATGCAGCTGAGTCGATCATGGGGCCATGGGAGACAATGGGAAACCCATGCATTGGAGGGAACAAAATGTTTCGACTTGCAACTTTTTTCGCACAGAGTACTTTTGTGATTCCTTTGCCAGGCATTCCAGGTTCATACATTTTTATGGCAGATCGGTGGAATCCAGCTGAGTTAAGGGACTCGAGGTATGTGTGGCTACCTTTAATAGTTGGCGGCCTTCCTGATCGGCCCCTTGAGTTCAATTTTGGATTTCCATCATGGTCAAGGGTATCAATATATTGGCATCGGAAGTGGAGACTTCCCTTGAGTTGGAGGGTACCAAAATGAGTGGCTTATTTTTCTTCTAGTGTATTGTATATTAAAGCTCTTCAACTATTCTTTCACTGGTTCAAATCCTTGTCTCGTGATTTTTCGAATCCTTTTTTGAGCTTACACACCTAAATAATTCAGTGTACATGGTCAGTCTCTTGCACTTTTCGGTTCACTTACAAATTTTCTATCTGTAGGTAACGTTCGTATTAGCTTTGGAAAATGATAAGTGGTGCTTAGAGGAAAGATTACTATTTGGTTGAGACTTGAATTTTCTTTTGGCCAACAATTTCATTAGATATATGAACTCTCTGCAAAAGGTCTATGTTTTTTCTGCCCCAGAAGAAGGGGGAAAGCCCCATTTTGCGTCGGCCTCGAGTTTTACCAACTCATGCTTTGGGAGACATGGGGATTGCTTGTTATTTGTGAAACAAATTTCTTAGTAAACAAGGGAAATTGCTGTTGAAACTTGAACCAACAACCCAGAATGCAAAAGCTGAACAAGTGGGAGTGATTTCGGACCATATTTTACAACGACAAATTGACTATGTTGTCCTAATTTTAGGATTTTACCTTAACTAATCTAGACCGACCCGCTTCGTACACCTAATTTTAGTGGATGAGACTGTCAACGAGGATTTTCTGTCTATACAAGGTCTCATACTCGAAATTTACTTAATCAATATTAAGTTGCTTATCACTTAGACCAACACCATCGATACAATTACAAATCTTTGATATAGTAAAACAGAAATTGATTATATAAAAAAATAACAGATTAACCTTAACTATACTTACATATTAGGGTTTAGAGGAAATACCGAAGTATTGCAACCTAATTGAAGGGAAATTGTTCTTTGGCATTTTTAGTATGTTGGAGTGTACGATTAGACATGGTTGTACGAATATATAATTTTATGAATAAATACGAAATACATCAATAAATAAATGTTTTTTTCTTTTTCAAAATCAAATCTATATGCACCGTCCCACCGCCATCCCGTGTCGATGGCCATCAGACCGTAACAGGTTTTCCAGTTGAAGAAGCCGCAGCCATGATTGCCGTTGCCTTTGGTTTGACAAAGGGAAGTCATGCGTGGTTATGACGTTATGAAGTTAGCTCTGCATCTAAGAAGTTTCCGGGACGGAGTTGTTAGAAATAGGTGGAAAAAAAATTGTAAAACTTTGATAGAGAAGAAGAGAAATAGAATGTTATTACAAGAGTATAAAAATTGAATGATTTGTTCTATTACTAACAATCCTTCATATAGGGTTGTAAGTGATTATTCGAAAGATTATAACTCTACATTTGCATCCATTTATCGTGCAAAGGTTACATCTATTCGTGATGAATGGTTACATCAATTTATTAATATAGGTTCATGAAGAGTTACACCTATTCATGAAAAAGTTAAATTATCAATACTCCCCCTTAATTTTATATTTTCTTGATCACGCTAAGGCTTTCACGCATTTTTTGAAAATCTTCAAATTTGAGAGGTTTTGTAAAAATATTTGCAACTTGATCTTGAGTCTTTACAAACTTGAGCTCCACTTCCTGTTTGGTAATATGTTCTCTAATAAAATGATATCTGGTGTCAATATGTTTGCTTCGATCATGGAACATCGGATTCTTTGCAAGTGCTTGTGCAGACTTGTTATCAATGCAAGTTTTAATAGGTCCTTCTTGTGGCAAGTGAAGTTCTTTTATTAATCTTTTAAGCCAAATGGCATGACAAGTACAAGAAGTTGTTGCCATATATTTTGCCTCACATGTGGAAAGAGTCACAATGGGTTATTTTTTTAACTCCAAGAGATGCAACAATCTCCCAAGAAAAACATAAATCCGGAGGTGTTTTTTTATCATCAATGTCTCTGGATCACAAAATTTTATGAGTTGAAAATCATGAGAAGGTGAGTAGAATAGCCCAAAGTCAATACTACCTTTTAGGTAGCGAAGAATCCTTTTAGCATCCTTCATGTGAGTTGAAGTAGGAGCTTTTATGTAGCGACTCACTACACCAACTTAGGTCTTGTACAAGTCAAGTATCTCAAACTTCCCACAAGACTTTTGAAGAGAGTTGGATCTTCCTTTATTCCATTATTGAACTTTGACAACTTTACTCCACATTCCATTACAGTATCAACAAGATTGCAATCGAGGATCTTGAATTTCTTCAACACTTCTTTTGCATAGCCCTTTTGTAAGATGAATATTTCATCCTCAGATTGTTCCACTTCTAGGCTCAAATAATAACACATTAGACCCACACCAGTCATCTCGAAAACAAGTGACATATCCTTCTTGAATTCTTCAATTAAATTGGGATTGTTGCTTGTAAAAATCAAATCATCCACATACAGACAAACTATCAAGATATCCCCACCATCTTTTATTTTAATATAGAGTGCATGTTCATGTAGGAAACGATCAAAACCTTTATCTTGAAAATACTTGTCGATGTGGCTGTATGATAAGTCTAATATTTGCATATTTTTCACATATATATACCTATATTTTAGTGTTCTAATCCAACTATAAATCTGTGTTTTAACAAGTATTTGATTTTTGTAGGGATTTTGAAAACTAAAGGATAATACATGCTTAAAAAAGAAGTTTTAGTTGGATTTGGATTTTAAGGAGCACTTAACATAAGAAGAGGAATTATACTTCAAGTTGAACTTTTATGTTTTATTTTATATTTGGAGTAAGATAGAGTTTTAAATTAAATCTTATTGTAATTTCTTCTCCTAGTTGATGTAAATGACCTCTATTATAAATAGGGTCATGAGGAGAAGATAAATCATTTGATTCTATAATTCTCATTCTTCTCTTCTTTGTTGATTTCCCTTCTCCATGTGTTGCTAAACTCTTTTTCTAGTTAAGGTTTAGGTTCAAGGTTATTAATAAAAGTTTTTAGTGAGATTTCTTGTTCTTCATATTCTTCATCTATTTCAAGTATTTTTATATCTTCCGGGCTTATTCAACACATATATATTGGATTATATATATACAACAACCAATCGAGGCATCCTTGATACAAGTGGTAAGTAACCAAGCAACGAGTTAGAAGGTATGAATTCATATTCTTGATAAGTTAACGAATTAGTGTTTTGATAGTTTACGTGCATTGGGTCTCTTAATTCAGTAAAGCTATTTGATAGGTTTTAATTCTAAGTGGATTATCTAAGGATTTTAATCTTGATAATAAGATTTAGTCATCTATGGATTATTAAGTAATTATCTACTAAGTAAGAGAGATTGGGTTTAATTGTGGATTATCAATTAACCTATAACCAAGCTATTTGAGATTGATGCAAGTTTATCTTTTGTGAAGTTCGATGATCTAAATCCTTGATTTAATATTCCAAGTTCTACCTTGACTAGAGTTCTAAATTATATTGAATTCTTTTTTACTTAAATTGCTTTCTTCAACTCAAACACAAAACCCCCTTTTACTTTAATTGCTTGTGAACTTAATCTCTTAACCGCTCTCTATGGGATCGACCGTACTTGCCGTTACTACAAATCCAAAGAACAAGTAGGTATTATTTTTTGACGGATTCGACACCCATCAATAATGGGCGCTGTTGCCGGGGAGTGGTGTCAAGAAGCGAAGTTCACTTTTTATTTAGTTTAGTTTATTTTTACTTTTTTTTTATTTTTTTCTTTTCTACTTTTATGCTTCGCTCTTCTCTTGCAGATAATAATTTTTTTTGTTTGATCCTGATATCGACAAAATCGAAAAGCGAACAATCATCAACTTTATGGTCACGAACTCTCAACAATTTAGTTCAACACATGACATTATTTCTTGACGTGTGAATGAGGCATATAGGATTTGCATAAGTCAAGAGCATGTAACCGATAATTACCCCACACTCCAAGTAGAAAGTACCAAGGACGCCAATGCCATTGGAGGACCTTACGGCCAAAAGAAGCACAATCCATACGCACATACATACAATTCCTTGTGGAAGGACTATTCACACTTGCATTATGAGCAAGGACATCCACAAGAAGTCAACCAAAAAGCCCAATCGTATGCACAATATGCCTTCTGCGAACAAAGTGTTTTTCGCGAACCTCAACCATCAACGAAGCTTTCTTTAGAGGAACTTATGAATAAAATTGAGAGTAGTTTAGAGCAGTTTCAACAAGAGAGAAATTTTTTGCGAAATACAAGAACCGCGTAAGCCCACTACGAAAACAACAGAGGAAGAAAAGAGTGCGAACTCACCATGCCCCATACCCTTGGCGAACGGAGAACATGAACATGCGAAGGAGAGTTTGTCTGACGCGGCTAACGAACAAATTGAAGGGAAGGAAAACGAGCCTTATGCGGACAAGGCTGATGCAGGCGCTAAACATGATGCGAATACAAGCTAGCTTGATGTGGATGGTGAGAAAACGAAGGATAATGAGCTTTCCGCGAACGATGCAACAGAGAATTAAAGGAGAATCTGCCAAATGAACAAGGCAAACATGAAGGTGCGAAGGACAACAAACCTTCCAATTTTTGGCTTGCACCTTTTCTTGACAAAGATGGCAATCCCAAAAATCTAAAGCCTAAGAAAGACAAAGCTGGTGCAAAGAGTCTTATGCCACCCATTGTGGTTCAACCATCTTTACCTCAAAGGTTCTCACAGACCAAAGAGGATGAGTTGGAACGAAAAATTCTTAAAACAGTTCACAAGGTTGAGCTAATCCCCAAGAAACCTGGGAAATAAGATATTAGATCAGGACAACTCCTTGCATACAAAGACATCATACCATGGTACGCAGATATCGCATACAATTTTGTGACAAAGACATTTTCAACATGTACATCGCAGGTTGAGAAAGACAATATCAAATGCGACGCGAAGCCGTACCTATGGGATGACCCATACCTATGGAAGATAGGAACAGATCCAACCATGGTGGCGAATATCAACTAGGATCCAGGGATCTATCCAATCAATGTCGAACCTCCCTATAAACTTGCAATAAAACTACCATGGCAGAAGAAAGTTTTCAAATCAATCAAGGATAAACCTCCTGACGAACACATTCTCGCTGTAACGTGAAAAAAGAGTTACGTCTAGCTAAAGACATTAAAGAAAAACGCTCCGTAGGAGGCAACCTATGTTTTATTTTTTCTTTATTTTTTTATTTTGTTATGAATTTTTACATTTTTTTTCTCTTTTTAGGTACAATGAGTAGCACTTATGGACAAAAATACAACTGCGCCTCATGTTCTTCAGGCAAAACAAACCACGATTTAAATATGCCCACACTTCATTTCCCATCCACGCCCTGAACCATCACATGCCGAATAATGGAGTATTCTTTTCCCTTAAAACTTGTATTGCTTTATTTTATGCATGATGATTTTAACATTAAGGACAATGTTTAGTTTAAGTGTGGGGGTGGAGGCTTTTGGTTGAAAATTTTTGTTTAAATTTTGATTAGTTTTGCCAAAAATAATAGGAAGAAAATATGTGAAATTCATGCTTATTGATGACTTAGAAAAATTCCTTTCACATTGAAATTTTTTCTTAGAATCAACATGTTGAAATTTTTGAGATTCAGGATCCTAAAGTAAAAATGAGACTAATATGAGGAGTAAATTAGGATTGATAAGAACTTTTTAGCCTTGCAAATCGTTGCTTGATTAATTGTTTCGATAGTTGGATGGATAAAATTGGATACAACATAAGCTACTTTTGTGAGATTTGAGCCTAATAAGCATACATATTTTATGCTTCATATTTTTCTTTCATTGAGTAATTGTCAAGCATGATTAGTTTCTTCTAGAACTTGCAATGTTATACATGCTAAGACCACATAGGATCGAATTATTTGAGATGATTAAGGCACTTAGGTATGAACCTTGAGCCAAAAAGCCTACATTGGTAAATATGACCACTAGAGAACCACTTTTGAGCCTGAGCCTTTTATTTGGAAATTAACCATACTACAAGCCTAATTCACTTTTGTTGATTTCCCCAATTTGCACATGAATTTGGAGAACTACACACTTTCCTTACTTGAAAAAAAGAGAGAAAAATCAAGCAAAAGAAAAAGGAAAGGGAGAAAATCTTGAAAACAAGGAAAAGAAAAAAATCAAAGAGAAAATTGTCTTGTTTATTCAAAAAGAAAATTCAAAGGAAAGAAAAGACAAAAAGTAAGAAAAAGATTAAATCCTTGTTTCTCCCAAAATTAAATTTGTGCAAAAAGCTTGATACAAAAGAAAAAAATGAGTGTGAAGTTCTTCGATTCAAAAAGCCTAAAAGTCCTTCTCATCATACCTTGTCCTAAGCCACGTTACAACCAAATTCAAAGACCTTTTGATCTTGTAATTCGGCCCAACTAGTGGTGGAGATGTGATGTATTTGCAAGCCTATGGTAAGACTCTTTTACATGCTTTGACTTGAGTGTTGTTGTCCCTTAAACACCTTGAGCAAATTGAGTGAATCCTTTGTGAGTGTGTTTAATTTTATTCCATCTTTGACTTCATCATAATTAATGGAGTGATTATTTGCTTGTGCTAAATTGCAATCATTGGCTTATTACTTCTCCTATCCTTTATATTTACCAAAAGAACCCTAGGTTTTGAGTTTCAATATGCATGGGGACAAGCATAATCCAAGTGTGGGGGTATATGATAAGTCTAATATTTGCATATTTTCACATATATATACTATATTTTATTGTTCTAATGCAACTATAAATCTATGTTTTAACAAGTATTTGATTTTTATAGGGATTTTGACAACTAAAGGATAATACATGCTTAAAAGAGAAGTTTCAGTTGGATTTGGATTTTAAGGAGCACTTAACATAAGAAGAGGAATTCTACTTTAAGTTGAACTATTATGTATTATATTATATTTGGAGTAGAATAGAGTTTTAAATTAAATCTTATTGTAATTCCTTCTCCTAGTTGATGTGAATGCCCTTTATTATAAATAGGGTCACGAGGAGAAGATAAATCATTCATCTCATAATTCTCATTCTTCTCTTCTTTTTTGATTTCCCTTCTCCATGAGTTGCTAAACTCTTTTTCTAGTTAAGGTTTAGGTTCGAGGTTATTAATAAAAGTTTTTAGTGAGATTTCCTATTCTTCATCTATTTCAAGTATTTTTATATCTTCCGGGCTTATTCAACATGTATATATTGGATTATATATATAAGAAAACCAATCGAGGCATCCTTGATACAAGTGGTAAGTAACCAATCAATGGGTTAGAAGGTATGAATTCATATTCTTGATAAGTTAACGGATTAGTGTTTTGATAGTTTATGTGCATTGGGTTTCTTAATTCAGTAAAGCTATTTGATAGGTTTTAATTCTAAGTGGATTATCTAAGGATTTTAATCTTGATAATAAGAGTTAGTCATTTATGGATTATTAAGTGATTATCTACTAAGTAAGAGAGATTGAGTTTAATTGTGGATTATCAATTAACCTATAACCTAGCTATTTGAGATTGATGCATGTTTATCTTTTGTGAAGTTCGATGATCTAAATCTTTGATTTAATATTCCAAGTTCTACCTTGACTAGAGTTCAAATTATATTGAATTCCTTTTTACTTAAATTGCTTTCTTCAAATCAAACACAAAACCCCATTTTACTTTAATTACTTGTGAACTTAATCTCTTAACCGCTCTCTGTGGGATCGACCCTACTTGCCGCTATTACAAATCCAAAGAACAAGTAGGTATTATTTTTTGATGGATTCGACACCCATCACTGTACCATGCACAAGGTGCTTGTTTCAACCAATATAATTCCTTTTTCAACCTTAGAAATTTATCTTCACGCCCTTTGACTTTGTATCCAATGGGTTGTTTGATGTAAACTTCCTCTTCTAAGAAACTATTAAGAAATGTTGATTTCACATCAAGCTGATGGATTTTCCATTTCTTTTGAGCCGCTAGAGAAATAATCAATCGAATGGTTTCAATTCGAGCAACTGGTACAAGGATTTCATCATAATTGATCCCATGCTTTTGATTATAACCTTTAACAACAAGTCTTGCTTTTTATCTCACCACTTCTCCTTTTGCATTCTTCTTTTTCTTAAAAATCCACTTGACCCCAATAGCTTCATGTCCTTTTGGAAGTTCAGATAACTCTCAAGTGTTGTTCTTCTCAATTGATTCTATTTCTTCATCCATGGCTAGTCTCCAACTCTCATCTTTCACTACATCACTGAAGTTAAGTGGCTCACTATCGACAAACAAAAAAAAAGTAATTGATAGCTTTAGTGGAGTGGTACAAATCTCTGACACTTCTGAATTTGTATGGTCTTTCACTTGAGCTTTCTCCAGAACTAGAGCTTTCTTCATTTATCAGAGCAGGTGAAGGTGGAGGAGTAATGTCTTGCGGAGGGTTCACAACTTGTGGTGGAGTCACATCTTGTTCTTCTGCAAAATACAGAAATAAATCATAGGATTGTTCTTCTTGTGCTTCCCAATTCCAACTTTCTTGTTCATCGAACTCAACGTCACGACTTATAATAATCTTTCCATTGCTTGGATTGTACAACTTGTAGCCTTTGGAGTTTGAATCACATCCAATGAAAACATATTTAAAACTTCGATCAACAAGCTTTAATCTACCTTGGTCGAGTACATGTGCATAGGCAATGCTACCAAACACCCGAATATGTCTTACACTTGGCTTTCTTCCGCTCCAAGCTTCTTGCGGAGTTACATTGTTATTTGTTTGCGAGCGATTGGATAGATAAACTGCACATGAAATAGCTTCGGCCCAAAATTCCTTGGGCATATTCTTTGCCTTCAACATACTTCTTGCCATGTTTAGAATGGTTTTATTTTTCTGTTCTGCAACGCCATTTTGTTGTGGGGATCTGGGCACTGTAAAATGACGACAAATTCTATTTGCTTCACAAAAACCATTGAATTCATTAGAAGTACATTTGCCTTCTATGTCGAACCTTAGAGATTTTATCTCATAGCCACTTTCTTTTTCAATGAGTGCTTTAAAATTTTTGTAAAACCTATAATTGATTTTGATATAACAAATTGCTTAAGGACCAAATTGTAAAAGTAAATAATTTTTAAGTAGTCAAAGTCTCACAAAAATGACAAGGATTTGAACCTAAAATTGTTTCTAAGTCAAAAACTTAAAACCCCAAAAGTTTTCTAAGTGTTTCATACTCAAATTAACCAATTACGCCTAGGCGTATCGATACGCTCCTTAGAGTTTTGATACGATTTTTTACTACTAGAATTTTAATCGTAAAAATGTACTGATACGGTTGTCCCCGTATCGATACGGGCTTCATTTGGGTTTGTGTTGTTGGTTACGAGTATCGATACAACCTTCATCGTATTGATACGGGGTGTTGAGATTTTCAAATCTTTGCATTTAATTTTGTTACCATTGCCTTTTCAGTTATTGGAATCACCAAACTTTGAAAATTGGTTAACCCGTATCGATACACCCCTTACGTGTACCGATGCATTTTTCACTAGACTTTTCCTCAGATTCTAGTGAGCTAAAACTGTACCGATATAGCTATACAGTATCGATACGCTCCTGCTTTTACACTATATCCATTTTGATACACTCTAAAGCGTATCGATATGCCTCTGCACAACGGATCTTTCTTTTTTTAATAGGTACCGATATGGCTCTCCGTGTACCGATATGGTTGGTCACCAAACAACATTTATTGCGGCTATTGGTGATCTCAACCACCTAAACGATTAGAAATCAATGATATGGTATAAAATCAAGTCTCCAAAGCTGCAACAACAACTATTGAACATCCATTGAACAACTATTAAGCATTCAAGCAAAAATCCAACCCTTTGAGCTTTTAGAGTCATATCTTGCACCCAACTTGTGTACTCTAAATTGTAATCCTTTGTTTTAAGTTTGAGGTTTTTGTGAATTTGTATTTGGACAAATATATCACCTTTGAGAGGAATTTTTAGTTTGATATCCACTTCTTGTAAAAGAGTGAACCTTGATCAAGCTTTGGGTAGAAAGCTTTGATCGATTGTAATGGTTGCCTCCTTAGCCTAGAAAAAAGGAAGAATTCTTTGTGGATTGTGTTGAAATCCTTAGTGGGAAGCTAAGGTAATGGATGTAGAGATTTTTAGAAGCTTGAACCACTATAAATCTCTTGTCCATCATTTTTATGTTTTTTCTTTGCTTTCCTTCAAATTTTTATTTGCCAATTCACCCCCTCTTGGCCTTTCGTCATTGATTGATGTAGGTACCATCCCTCTTAAGTGTGACAATGCTAGTGCCATTTGTCTCACTAAGAATCCCATCCAACATTCTAGAACCAAGCACATAGAGATAAGACATCATTTTATTAGAGATTATGTCTTGAAAATGATATTGTTATAGAATATGTAGACACCTTGAACCAATTAGTGGATATCTTTACCAAACCTTTAGACAAAGAGCGTTTTTGGTCTCTTAGGAGAGAGTTAGGTTAACTAACCTTTATTGAACCTTAGAGCCTTTTAGTGTCAATTTTTTTACTTGAATTTGGTTGATCTTATTGCTTATATGTTTTTGCTCCTATATAAATCTATGCTTGTTGCTAGGGGGAGTATGTATCTGTTTTAGATCATACATGACGTTCATATATTATTTGTATGTATTTCGGTTCGAGTAAAATCAAAATTTTGAGCACCTTGAGATCGTTTCGGGTTGTACCAATGCGGGGTCACATATCGAAATGGCTAACAACCATTTTAGTATAGTTTTTTGATACACACATATGGCATATCGATACGCGTAGCCGCTGGAGAGTTAAATGGGCATTAAAAGGGTTTTTCAATTTAAATCAAACACCATTTTCTCTCAAACCCTAGATGCAGTTTTCACCTATAAAAACCTCTTAAATCTCTTTGTTTTTCACACATCTCTACAAATATTTTGAGGGCTTTTGAGTTTCACATCAAACCCTACAAAAATCATAAAGTTTGGTGCATCATCTCCTCATTCATCCATAATCCTTTATTAAGGTATAAACCTATTTTCTTTATTCTTTTAATTTCGTTCTTATTTATATATTGTTTTTGTTTCAAATTTATATATTTAGTATTTATATAACATGCTTTTCAGAGATTTTGTAAAAAAATTCAAATTTGAAATTTTTTGTTCGAATATAAAATTATACTGTATATTTTTCAACACTGTTTTTAAATTTTATTTTACCAAAAATCCTTTTTATACTTCTATATGTTTTTAAACTATATTATATAGATTTTTAACAATACCTTGATCATTGGATTGCTTGTTGGATAGAATGTGTTGATTTATGCATACATTGTTTTTGGTTTGATTTTGATTTCAGATTATTGCCATGGGTCCTAAGAAAAGACAAAGAAAAGATATGACATCTAGTTCTAATCATCCTAATCAAAATCCCGAGGTCAATAGACCAGTCTCACCTATATTTTCCAAAATTGTTTTTATGAGCCAAGATATCCAAATGCTATGGATCGTTTTAAGCATTATCAAGCTTTTAAAATCCGTTGTGAGCGTACTATTTCAATCTCTTTCTTTTCTTCTGAAAGATTTTAATTTAAATATCTTGAGTTGATGCAACAATGAAAGTTTATGCAATTTTTAGCTTTACCCGAGATTTTATACCGAAACCTTATTTTGATTTTTTACTCAAATGCCTGGTGTATTTGTAATGAAGATAGATACGAAGTTATTGCTATCGAATCTTATCTTATGGGTAAAAAGTTTCGAATCAATTCTTCGATTTTAGCAAAATTTTTGGGTTTTAAGGATGTGGGAATTGATAATGAGGATTCCTTGGGACATGTTCTTGGTGGCTCTATGACTGTACTTGATGCTCAAGATCGCACCCTTCACCTTATGATCACTTGGTGGTTTCGCCCATCCGGTGGAAAATTCTCAATGATCCAACAAGTTGACGACTTTTGGATTCGTTGCTTCCGTGAGGGTAAGCGTCCAAACCTTGCTCAAATTATGTTTGAGGAGATCGTCTTTCTTGTGCAAAACCGTCATACTACTCTTGTTTATTCCTTCACATATGAGACCGCTTTGAGCTATCTATTTTACAAGATTGGAATTGATTGCTCTTATGATGTTGCTGAACCTCTCACCGAAACAATCGATGAGCTTTCTCTCCACTGAGCCAAATTCACATACTTTAATGGAGAATGGGTTCAACTTGCCGATCTACCTCAAGGCGTTCAACTCGATTTGGTGGCGGCTCCTCAAGCGGTTGAGGTTCCTAAAGCTCCGGTAGTCCAACCTTCTCTTGATGCTCTCATGGCCTATCTCAACGAGCAATTTACATATTTGGGCACCAATATTGCATCTTTGGATACCACCATGACCTCTAGGTTTGCCACGATTGACACTCATTTCACATCCTTGGAGGAAAGAGTGACATCCATTGAAAACCGTCAAAATTCGATGGATATCTCTCTTACCGCTTTTCATGGTAAGTGGCGTCAATCTCTTGGAACCCATGCCAATGATGAAGATGAAGATGAAGATGAAGAAGATAAAGATGATCCTTAGGAATCTTGCATGTCATATCACATAATATTAGGATTAGTTTTATGCACCTATGTCTTTATGTTTATGAACTCCTATATTTTGGTTCATTTGCTTTTGGTTTATGTTTTTAGGAATTAAGTTGGATTTGATTATGTTGCTTTGAATTCTTCCTTCTTCTCAAATAATAAATAAAGGAATTCAAATGTAGTAAAAGAGAAGTAAGGGTCGAGCCCACAGGGACTAAGAGAACTTCCTGATTTATGTTTGTTCAATCGGTGAGCCAACAAGAGAGTTGAATAAAAATTAAGTATGGCGGGGATTTGTGGAATTAAGTAAAAAAATAAGAGATTGTAGAGAAGATTAGGAAGTGGATTCAGTATGGTAAAGATTAGCCTCGGGCTCTTTCTTTGACTCGGTTTCCTCAGATCATCGAAAAAAGGATTTTTCACTTTGGGATTCACGTCGGTCACTTTCCTACAAGGATCAATCCTTGTGACTGTGCCTTGTATACCGAATACCCAAGTGCCATCTTTGATATCGTTTTTGGAAATTGATCTAATCAACAACAATGTTGTAGATAAAAAAATGTTTAAGTAAAGGACGACTCAGACTATGTTGTTTCAATAATAATTGATTCCGATCTCAGTTTCCTCTTAGCAAACAATTTTGCTGAGTGTGTTCCCAGGAAGTCGAATTTGCTTCAATAGTCGATCCTTCCTCCCAAACATTTAACCAAAACAACATCCTGACCAATGTAAATCTTTGGTTTTGAAGTCATTTTGATTTTGAAATTAAGTTTAGAAACTGAGAGAGACACCCGAAGTTGTTTAAGTGCTTTTCAATCCTCACGTTGGAATTGAGTCATTGCTTTAGCCTTTGGCTATGGAAAACTTAGCTAAGTATGATAGAAATCATACTTAGCATCTTGGAAAAAAAAGTAAACACTTGAAAAAGTGAAAATGAAGAAGAAAAGTAAAAACTTCTATTAATAAAGAAAAATAAGAACAAATTAAAACCAAAAAGATGAGAGATGGTTTTTGAGTTTGCCCAAGGGGATATTTATAGCAGCCTAAAACCCTAAAAATAACCCTAAAGAGATAAAAGATAAATCCCAAATTATTCAAATTAATTACAAAAGATAATTCCAAAGTTTGAATTTAAATTCTAGCTGATAAGTCATCTGAAACGCGACTGATAAGCTATCATCGATGCTGACGTGGCGTCTTCTAGAAGCTGCTGACGTGGCGTCCAGTCAGACTTTCATGCCCATATTCATACCCACTAATCCAGCCATGAGTCCAGAAAATTAAAAATTGCACAATTTCTTCAGTTTTAGCAACATTTCTGGAGTCTACTGTTCTGCATTGAAAATGAACAAAAATGCCCAAATTAGCAACTTAAAACAACCAATCAAGGAGTAATTATCGATAGAATAATGCATAATTTAAGCACTAATCAAATTCTCCCTCACTTATTCAATGCTTGTCCTCAAGTATTTCTCAATTATCATGCTAAAAACCTTAAGCTGCCAACTCCAATTTCATAGAATTTCCAAGATTTCTAAAGTAAACTAAATCAAGTAAATGTTGAAATTCAAGATCAATCAATCATGGCATAATCAATTAAGTGTAAATCGACCAAGGCATTTCAATCGTCTACCAATTTCAAAGAATACAAGATTTAGCTCATCACATTGGTTCACTTATTTTGCTCAAGTATTTCGGGTAAGAGAATCGCTCAAGCCTAAACTAATCAACTGATTACCATAGGCTTGTAACTAGATCTAATCTCCACGACTTAATATGAAAATGATGCAAAAATCAAGAGGACTTAAAACTGGGTTGTAACGGGGTTAAGGTTTGGGTAGGATAATTGGCCGAAAAATGGGGTTTAAAAAGTCAAGACAAGTAAATTTATTCCAAAGAATTTATTCGAAGAGAAGAAAGGAAAACAAGAAATCAAATAATCATCGTTTATTCATTTTTTTCATTCGAACTGTTTCTTTTTTTTTCTTTTTACTGTTCGAACATCACTGATTTATTTTTTTGCACAATATTTTTTTCTCTGCACTACACTGTTCTATCAAACTGATTCGAATCTGATTTTTTTCGCTTCGCTTCGTAATAACCTCAACTTGTCCTGAAAAAGGGTGACAAAAATAATTGAAATGAAAACAAAAGCAAAATAGGCTTGGTTTAATGATGTGGTAAATAAAGAAAAATGATTAAAGGCTCAAAACGGTTCACTAAGTGGAAAATAAATAAAAATGGTAGGCTATTTTGTTCGGGAAGAAAAATTGGTTTAATCCTAATGCCTCTATCACATTAAAGCATCATAATCAAAATGTGCAGTCTCAACAAGCATCGAGTTACAAGTTATAGAATGCAATCAATTAGTTTTGGCACACTCAATTGAAACAAAGAGCAAGAATAAAAAATATATGCTCATTAGGCTCAAAACTCACACAAAAGGTCCATTGAACTAAGTCATGCATCCAATTCAATCAACAAATTCATGAAACTACCAAGAAAATTTTACATAAATTAGTCATGCCATGCTATTGTGCATCCTAAATTCAACAAGAACACGATTGAATTCATAAAGAGATGCAAAGAAATTAAATCAAACAAGAGACCAGCAATCCAAGATTATTAACAATTCTAACCAAGAAACAACTCAGTTTCAATCACAAATCATAAGTGAGAGTCAATTTGATTTCTAATTCCACCCCCTCACTTAATCATAATGTCCCATTATGGAAAATAAAGTGTAAGGGAGGGAATGGAATACTCCATAAGCTAATTGCAGCCACGCCTACGACCACGCCCTTGACGAGACGTGCCCGAACGAAGGAATGAGAGGATTTCGGCAATATTGGTTTCGATAGAGTTCAGACGCTGGTTAACATCCGACTGCAGATTGTTTTCTTGTACTGGTCGAGGAACAGGCCTCTGAAGGAAAACGCGCTCATTACGAGGTGTACTAGTGCCCGGAGGAAAAATATATGGCGCATTGGGAGTACCAGCTAGAAGACCCATTGTATCCAAGCACCTCGCATCCAAGGCATCCATGGCAAAAGCATAAGTAAACTGTGAAAGATCAAATGTCAGAAGGAAAAGTCGAGATGCAAGATGTGTGATATAAGGACCGAGAATAAGTGGGCGTTTGGTTCGCGCAACACGCTCAAAGTCATAGGCAAACCAAAAGCCTAGATTTACCTTAATTCTGACTTGCATACACCATAAAAAAGAAAAGTTTGAACTTACTCAAATTGGAAGAAGTGTCATTTCGGCCTGAATAGTTGTACGCAAGGAAGCGATGTATGTAGCGGAGTGTCAGATTATGAATAGCCCATCCCTTTGTCCCTCGAGGATCGTATCTGGAACCCGCAAAGCCAGTAAGAGTTTCATGGCAAATGTCATTGTCAAAGTCCTGCGGAATCTCAAGTAAAGCAGTTAAGTACCCAGGATCCGTGACATCCATCACGAATCCCATTGTTGCGCGTAATAAGTGCTACGCAAATGTGCAAGTATACACATTGCAAGTTATAGTATAAAAGATATTGTCTCCACAGGGATTGGTGCCACTTCAAGAATCTATTCTCTTGCACTGTAAAAAGTAAAAACACAAATAAAGGATTATAGGAGTTTAACTAATAACTAATCTAGAAAGCAATAAAGTAAATGAATAGATGAGATCAATTGAGAGAGAGATAGGCCAGGTTATCGTGAGTTGAGGTGTGATAGCCGATTGGATCGTATCGGTAAAAGAGTGCACGGACAACTCAGTTACCGTGACAACTTGCACAACGGGGTTACCTTGGCAACTAATCGATGGTTGTCTGGGCAACTAGTTGGGCAACTACTTGGGCGTCTGGGCAGCAACCTTCAAGGTTCGGCAGAGCGTTCTTCAATGGTTTCTTCTTATCCCTAAGTCGAAACTCTAGCTACTTGTGCATGCCTTGATAATACATCCCTGCGTGAATCAAGGGTGAACAACAACCAATCTTGCGCTCCTCTTAGCCGTTGAAATCCTTAACTTATTCCTAAACCGGATTAATCTTCACCATAAATAGATTGAATAAAGATCATATTCATTCGTTTCTTGAATCTAACTCTCCCGATATTAGATAAATAGATGAAGTTACGAGATCCTCTCCCAATTCACTCGCAAACAAGAATAAGAACCAAGAATGAATAAACCTTGAATAGAAAAGTGCAAGCTCTTATTACCTAAACAAAAACCAATAGTTTCTCACAACCACAAAACACAATAACCATAGCCAAGTAGATTTAGTTCATGGCTAGGTTCCAAAGAAACACAAGATAAATAACCCCTAGCATGAACCCAATCGAACAAGAAAGAAAAGGATGAAGAATGAGGCTTGTCGAAATCCTCCTTGCCCTAGATGCTTGTCGAAAATTCTCTCCTCTTGCCCTCTTTGGACTTGTCGAAATTCCCCTCTTTTGCTCTCTATGGATTGTCGAAATCTCCATCTTATTTATAGGGCTAGGCCAAAGTCCTTCTTTGAGGAGGAAGTTAAGTTGGAATTAAATTATCTTTAAAGAATATAATTCTTTATTATAATTATATTCCTACTAGAACTTCTCCTATCTTCTTGGAATTTAATTCTTCTTTAATATCTACATGGAAATCAAATTCCTTTGGGTTTGGGTTTTGCTCCAAGTCATCTTGGGCTTGTCCAGTCATCAATTTCGACAACCATATCACCTTTGCTCTTGTCGACAATTGCCATGGCAACTGGCTCGGCGTCTCCTTCATGCATTGCCCTGGCAACTAGCTCGGCGTCTCATTCATGCATTGCCCTGGCAACTAGCTCTAGCCTTGCTTTGGCAAGTGATCCTGCACATACACACAAAACACACCAAAGCAGCATCTTTTCCCACAAAAACTACCAAGTTATGTAATCAAGCTCAACGATGGAATGAAACATGGATTAATGCATGAATGGCTAATTATGCAACTAATATGAGCCTAAGTCTAACAATAATATGAGTAAAAATGGTAAGAAAAATAGTACTTTTGAACACTTATCACCCATATAAAAATTAAATTTCATAATTGACATTCTAAAATACTGACCAAGCAGCCAAAACGATACGATATCAGGAGAATGCACAAAAATTAGACGACTTTTATCAAATGAAAACGTGGCATAAGATTAAAAAACCAGTTCATAATACGTGTTACATCGAATTTATGGATAAGTTGTCCAGCCAATCGCATCAAAAAACTGCATGACAGACTCACACAAGTGTAAACTTTCTAAAGTTTGGGGAGGAATATACTTACAGACTTGAAAATGACGGTGGAAAATGTGATTAAATCACTCTAAGTCGTCGCCATCAAACTCCAAATAGCCATGTAAAACCTCCTTGGTCGGAACCAAATACCTACGTCCACGTCGATAGCGTTCTGAACGCTCTTCCTGATTGGGCTATTCTTTCAGAATGAAACTGTTTCCTGAACTTGCTACGAATGGTGGAGAATCCGGACATTCGTTGTTCGAGTGGGATGAAGCGGGCTGATCGGAACAATGTCCATGCCCAAAGTTCAGTTGTTCCATCGATGAACCGCTCGCAAGGAGATTAGTTCTGAAGGTGTCTGTGAAGCCAAAAATAGGATGGAACATTAATAAAGGAGTAACTGGGATAAGATCAGAATTTACCTCAGTTGTTTGATACGGCGAAGATGAATGCATAGAGTGAGAAAATGCAGCATCACTGTGCATGGATTGAAATGATGGTGTCGACGTTCTTGAAGGTCTGTTCCGTTGTGGCTGGGTAGCATCGACGGTATCAGGCATCGACTGAGAAAATGCGACAGAGGGCATGGAGTAGAAGGATGGTGATGATGATGACGGCGGCTACGCGGCAGCTGATGGCAAGAAGATCCGACAGCTGCACTGTTGCCGATCGACTGAACAAATCGACCATATGAGTGATCGGGGGCTGGTTCCTGGTCGTTCGGTTGAGTTGCGGTCGCTTGCTGCTACTGCCAACGACTACGACGTAGGGGAGGCAGAAGAAGAGCGGGCTGCGAGTCAGAATTGCTGGGAGGCGGTGCACAAACTGTGGTGGTGCAAATCACTGAAGGCCGTCGAGAACGACAACCTAGTTGGTTTGAGGGAGGCGGTAGGCCTATTCTCGTGTTCTCACCATGATGAATGCTCGAAGAAGGTTGAAGGAGATAGGTGATCGTTGATGAAACGACTGAGAAAGTAGGGAATAAAAAAATGCTAGGTCTGGGGAGGCAATTAAGTTGAAATTGGAAAAGATTGTGATAACGTATCACAAGTGGGGCCCACGAAATTTCAAAAAAAAATAGAATTGGGTCAAAATTTGGCCGATTATGATAGGGAAATTTCAAAATTTGATTCTGAATTTTGAATTTGGAAGAACGCTGGGGCCGGCTATAGTGCACCGAATGGTAAGAGAGGTGCTAACATGCTCTATGCTTACAAAACCTGTACATAGTCGACGCAAAATACGATCAGCAACAAGTGATAGCAGATGATTTAATGCAAAAATAAAATAGAAAGAAAGAAAATAAATTAAGAAAAATTGTAACTAAAAGAAATAAACAAAATAAATTAAAAATGAGTTACCTCCCATCCAGCGCTTTATTTAACGTCGTTAGCTTGACAAGCCGATTTTTAAAGCATAGGTTCTTCTAATTCGATCTCCTCCGCTAATCCTATCGGGGCGTTCTCATAATAAGGCTTTAGCCTTTGGCCGTTTACTTTAAATTGAGCTACAAAATTGTCTTCTATCTCCACTGCGCTATGAGGAAAAATCTGAGTTACCGTAAATGGGTAGAGCCATTTCGATCGAATTTTGCCTGCAAAAAGTTTGAGTTTTGAATTAAACAACAAAACCTTTTGGTTAATTGTAAACGATTTAAAGGATATTCTTCGATCATGGAATTCTTTCATCTTCTCTTTAAATATTTGAGCGCTATCATAAGCATTTCGTCGGATTTCCTGTAACTCTTGAATGTGTAGCTTCCACGCTTCTCCGATTGCTTCCATCTCCATGTTACATTGCTTAACTGCCCAATAGGCTCGATGCTCAAATTCAACCGAAAAATGGCATGGCTTACCGAAAATGAGTCGATACGGCGACATTCTAATGGGACCTTTATAAGCTGTCTGGTATGCCCACAATGCGTCGGACAGCTTGAGACTCCAATCTTTACAATCCAGTTTTACAATTTTTTCAAGAATTGCTTTAATCTCACAGTTTGACACTTTCGCTTGTCCGTTAGTCTACGGATGGTAAGCAGTTGCAGTTCTTTGAGTCACTCCAAACTTTTTCATGAGCGCGTCAATTACCTTGTTAATGAAATGGGTTCCACGATCATTAATTATCGCTCGTAGTGTGCCAAACCTAGAAAAGATAAAATTTTTCAAAAAATTAACAGTGGTTCTAGCATCATTATTTCAGGTAGCCTTAGCTTCCACCCATTTAGAAACATAATCAACTGCAAGAATGATATAAAAATTTCCAAATGAAGAAGTAAAAGGACCCATATAATCGATTCCCCGCACATCAAAAATCTCACAGATGTGAATCAAATTTTGAGGTAATTCATTCCTCCGGCTTAAATTCCCTACACGTTGACACTTATCACATGATTTACAATATAAGTAAGCATCACGGAATATAGTAGGCCCAAAGAAACCACATTCCAAAATTTTATGGGCAGTTCGCTTTGGTCCAAAGTGACCACCACATGAATAAGAGTGGTAAAAGTCTAAGATAGAATTTACCTCTTCCTCAGCGACGCATCTCCTAATTACCTGATCCGAACAATGCTTCCACATATAAGGATCATCCCAAATATAATATCGGGACTCCGCTTTAGTCGATTAATTCCAAATCTAGGCAAGTCTAAGGGTAATTTACTTGTAACCAAGTAATTTACCATGTCTGCGAACCATGGAACTACCTTATGCGCCAACATCAAATGTTCCTCTGGGAACTCTTCTCAAAGCGGTGGATCGGTTATAGAAAGGGGTACGTGGCTTAAATGATCAGCTACAAGATTCTCGCTTCCCTTCTTGTCTTTAATTTCCAAATTAAATTCTTGTAAAAGCAGGATCCATCGGATAAGCCTTGGCTTCACCTCCTTTTTGCTCATAAGGTACTTTAAAGCTGCACGGTCAGAAAAAACAATCACTTTAGTTCCAAGCAAATAGGATCTAAATTTTTCTAAAGCAAAGACAATAGAAAGTAATTTTTTTTTTCTGTTGTGGAGTAATTTCTCTAAGCCGAGTCCAGAGTCCTTGAAGCATAGGAGATAACATGTGGTTCTTTGCTGATTCTTTGACCAAGAATAGCTCCAACGCTCGTATCTGATGCGTCACACATAAGCTCAAAATCATATTCCCAATTTGGTGCTTTGACGATTGGTGTTGTGGTCAACTTTTCATTAAGTACATCGAACGATTTTTTGCACTCAAGATTAAAGTCAAAGACTTTATCTTTTGTAAAGCTCACACAACGGTCACCCCAGCTTTGAAAAATCTCTAATAAATCTTCGGTAGAAACCTGCATGGCCAAGAGAAGAACGAACCTCTCTCACAGTTGTAGGGTAAGGTAGTGAGCGTATAATATCGGTCTTGGCCTTATCAACGACAATTCCATTAAATGACACAATATGTCCCAAAATTAATCCCTTATCAACCATAAAATGGCATTTTTCATAGTTCAAAACAAGATTAAATTCTAAGCATCTATTAAGCACATTAGTTAAATTATTAAGACACTCACTAAAAGAACTACCGTATACTGTGAAGTCATCCATGAAAATTTCGATGCCCTTCTCCACATAGTCAGAAAAAATACTCAGCATATATCTCTGGAAAGTGGTCGGTGCATTACAAAGGCCAAAGGGCATCCGTCGATATGCAAATGTACCGAACGGACAAGTAAAAGTTGTTTTTTCTTGGTCTTTTGGCTCATCTGGAATTTGGAAAAAACCTGAAAAACCATCAAGGCAACAATAATGAGTTTTCCCGGTTAATTTCTCAATCATTTGATCTATAAAGGGAAGAGGAAAATGGTATTTTCTAGTGAGAGAGTTCGGCTTCCTGTAGTCAATACAGATTCTCCATCCATTTTGTACACGTGTTGGAACTAACCCTCCTTCCGAATTTTGGACCACTGCAACTTTGGTCTTTTTAGGTACCACGTGAATTGGACTTACCCAGTCACTGTTTGAAATAAGATAAATTACATCTGCATCAAGGAGTTTATGTATTTCCTTTTTTACTACCTCCATCATTTGTTGGTTCAACCGGCGTTGTCCTTGTCTAGAATGTTTCGCTCCTTCTTCCGTTTTGATCTTATGCATACAAGTCGAGGGACTAAGTCCCTTAATATCGGCAATAGTCCATCATATGGCTTCCTTGTGCGTGCACAATACCTTCACTAGTGTTTTCTCTTCTTCCTCGGACAACTTGTTTGAGATTATCACCGGTAAGGTTTTATTTTCTCCCAAAAAGGCATATTTCAAGTGCTCCGACAACTTTTTTAATTCTATCTTTGGCGCCTGCAAAACAAAAGGTAACATTTTAATTTTAGAGGGAGATAAAAAAAAGTCAGAATTGATAGAAAAAATATGTTCAAACTCCATTTCTTCCTCTCTGCGACAGAGTTCAAGATCCCTGTAAAAATTATCGAAAAAATTAGTTTCAACAAATTCATCAACTAAGGGATCAATAATATCGACATAATTAATTCTTTCAACTTGATCTGGGTATTTCATCGCTTTATAAACATCAAACTCTACGACCTCACCATCAAATTCCATTGTTAATATACCGCTTCTCACATCAATCTTTTTATGCGCGGTGCTGAGGATGGGTCAGCCTAAAAGTACCTCAGAGCAAGTGTTCGTCCTATCATTTTCCTTGTCGATGACATAGAAGTCGGTAGGAAAAATCAGAACATCGACTTTCACTAAGACATTTTCAAGCACTCCTTCCGGATAGATAATAGAATGATCAGCCAACTGGATAGTTACTCTTTTTTCCTTCAAAGTCTCGTTAGTAATCATTTTATAAACAGAAAGTGGCATAACGTTAATTAAAGCTCCTAAGTCGCACATTGCACGTTTAATTAAAACATTTCCTATTTTGCAAGGTATAGCGAACATACCTTGGTCCTTCATCTTTGGTGGAAGCTTTCACTGAAATACTGCTGAGACATGTTCTCCCAGATTTACCTTCTCGTGACCAGTCAGTCTCCTCTTTGTGGTGCAAAGCTCTTTTAAAAATCGGGCATACCTTGGCACTTGTCGGATTACTTCTAGGAGAGGTATGTTGACATGTACTTTTTGGAATACCTCTAAGATTTCCTTTTCTTCGGCTCTTTTGTCACACCTCATCAATCTCGATGGGAAGGGTGGTGCGATTTCATGAGAAGGAGGAGGAGGATGTGGTGGCGATGAAGAAGTACCTTGGAAGTTAGAATGTGTGTTTTCTTCCCTTTCTTGGACCGTGCGACATTCTCTTCTGGGACTTCAGGTGTGACAACAGTTCTACTTCGAAGGGTGATAGCACTAACATTCTCTCTCGAATTTGGCTCCGTTTGAGAAGGAAGTCTTCCCTATGACTCTAGTCTCCCCACGATTTGAGCCAACTGGGTCATTTGTTTGTCCAAATCTTGTAGGTGGGCCTCAGTGCTGTTTTGAAACTTCTCTTGGGATATTGCCAACCGTTCAACGATGGATTCCAATGATGACTTTAGTTGCTAATATTGTTGTTGAGTGGGTTGTCTCTGCTGATATGGTTGACTTTGCCTTTTTTTTAGCATAACTGAAGTTTGGATAATTTTTCCAACCTGGATTATACGAGTTAGGGTTGTATTGTCTTTGTGGAGATCCTAGGAAATTCCATATGGCATTCACTTGCGTAGTGTCCTCTTCTTGTATAATCGGACAGCAGACCGTCAGATGCTCTGGCTCGTACATATCTCGCAAAGCCTGGCTACAATTCTTTTATCTGCAACAAGAGATTGAACAATATCAGCTAATTTATCAATTTTGTTTTCCAGTGAAACTTACTTACCTCGTGAACCCGTCAATATGGTTTATTTGAAGGGTGAAATCGTTGCGAGTTAGTGGCCATAGTAGATATTAACGTTCTTGCCACCGTCGGAGTCATGTTAATAAGAGCTCCTCCACTTGCTGCGTCTACCACTTTCATGTCCATATGTGTTAATCCTTTATAGAAATACTAGAGAAGCGTTTGTTCAGACAATCCGTGTTGTGGATAGTTTGAGCATAGCTTTTTGAAACGCTCCAGTAGTCATATAAAGATTCAGTATCCTTTTTCGGATACTCAGGATATTCGCCTTAGCTCGCTTACCTTAGCTGCTGGAAAAAACCTATCAAGAAAAAGGCGAGCCATGTCAGTCCAAGTTGAAACCGAGTTGGGGGTAAATCAAATAGCCAATATTTAGCAATATCAGCTAGAGAAAAGGGAAAGGCGCAAAGTTTTATTTGATCTTCAGAGACTCCTTGTGATTTTGTTCTTAGACAGACCATGTGAAATTCCTTTAGATGTTTATGTGGATTTTCACTTGGCAAACCGTGATAGGTTGGTAAAAGGTGTATTAAGCCTGTCTTGAGAGCGAATGGTGTCTCACAATTCGGGAATGTTATGCACATTGGCTAGTTGTCATCAGGGGCCACGGTCAGTTGTCGAATGGTTTGGTCGCTGTCTCCCATCGGAACTGGTTCTTCGGTTGTGTGGTCGAATGTGATTCTGCTTCATATTCTATTTCTAGATCACGTTCTAGTCGTTGTCTTTACTTCTTTTCCTGAAGTGTTTGGGCGTGCAGCCTTTGGGCGTATGCTTCGATCTCTAGGTTATAATCTGCTTGTTCTCCCGGATTCTTCCTGGTTATAAATTAAACAAAAATAATCAATAACTTTGCCAAAGTCCCCGACAACGACGCCAATTTGACATGCGTCATTTTCACGTCAATATAATTCTTTCTTCTCAAATAATAAATAAAGGGATTCAAACATAGTAAAAGAGAAGTAAGGGTCGAGCCCACATGGACTAAGAGAACTTCCTGATTTATGTTTGTTCAATCGGTGAGCCAACAAGAGAGTTGAATAAAATTTAAGTATGGTGGAGATTTGTGGAATTAAGTAAAAAATAAGAGATTGTAGAGAAGATTAGGAAGTGGATTCAGTATGGTAAAGATTAGCATTGGGCTCTTGCTTTGACTCAGTTTCCTCAGATCATCGGAAAAAAGATTTTTCACTTCGGGATTCACGTCGGTTACTTGCCTACAAGGATCAATCCTTGTGACTGTGCCTTGTATACTAAATACCCAACTGCCATCTTTGATATCGATTTTGGAAATTGATCTAATTAACAACAATGTTGTAGATAAAAAAATGTTTAAGTAAAGGCTGACTCGGACTATGTTGTTTCAATAATAACTAATTTCGATCTCAGTTTCCTCTTAGCAAACAATTTTACTGAGTGTGTTCCCAGGAAGTCGAATGTGCTTCAATAGTCGATCCTTCATCCCACACATTTAACCAAAACAACATCCTGACCAACGTCAATCTTTGGTTTTGAAATCATTTTGATTTTGAAATTAAGTTTAGAAAACCGAGAGAGACACCCGATGTTGTTTAAGTGCTTTTCAATCCTCACGTTGGAATTGAGTCATTGTTTTAGCCTTTGGCTATGGAAAACTTAGCTAAGTATGATAGAAAGCATATTTAGCATCTTGGAAAAAAAAGTAAAAACTTGAAAAAGTGAAAATGAAGAAGAAAAGTAAAAACTTCTATTAATAAAGAAAAACAAGAACAAATTAAAACCCAAAAGATGAGAGATGATTTTTGAGTTTGCCTAAGGGGATATTTATAGTAGCCTAAAACCCTAAAAATAACCCTAAATAAATAAAAGATAAATCCCAAATTATTCAAATTAATTACAAAAGATAATTCCAAAGTTTGAATTTAAATTCTGGCTGATTAGTCATCTGAAACGCGGTTGATAAGCTATCATTGTTGCTGATGTGGCGTCTTCTAGAAGCTGCTGACGTGGCGTCCAGTCAGACTTTCATGCTCAGATTCATGCCCACTAATCCAGCCACGAGTCTAGAAAATCAAAAACTGCACAATTTCATCAGTTTTAGCAACATTTCTGGAATCTACTATTCTGCATTAAAAATGAACAAAAATTCCCAAATTAGCAACTTAAAACCACCAATCAAAGAGTAATTATCGATAGAATAATGCACAATTTAAGCACTAATCAATTCTACTTTGAATTTTAATGATATCTATGTTAATTCCTTTAATGCTTGGAGTACCTTTAATGTCTATATCTTGCTCTTTTTATATCTTATTGATTTTGATCTAACAAAAAGAGGGAGAAGTAAAGAGCACTTAATTTTTTTAAGTTTTTCAAAACTATCCTAAAGTAAGGGGAGTATTTTTCAAAACTACTTAAAAATTTATTTTTGTTTTTTTATATAAAAAATGAGGAGATTGTATAAGCTATAATTGATTTTGATATAACACATTGTTTAAGGACCAAATTGTAAAAGTAAATAAATTTTAAGTACTAAAAGTCTCACAAAATGACAAGGTTTTAAACCTAAAATTGTTTCCAAGTCAAAAACTTAAAACCCCAAAAATTTTCTAAGTGTTTCATACTCAAATTAACCAATTACGCCCAGGCGTATCGATACGCTCCTTAGCGTTTCGATACGATTTTTCACTATTGGAATTTTAATCGTAAAAACGTACTGATACGGTTGTCCCCGTATCGATACGGGCTTTATCTGGGTTTGCATTCTTTGTTACGAGTATCTATACGGTATTCACCGTATTGATACGAGGTGTTGAGATTTTCAAATCTTTGCATTTAATTTTGTTACCATTGTCTTGTTAGTTATTGGAATCGCCAAACTTTGAAAATTGGTTAACCCGTATTGATACACCCCTTAGGCGCACCGATGCATTTTTCACTAGACTTTTTCTTCAGATTCTAGTGAGCTAAAATCGTATTGATACGGCTATACCATATCGATACGCCTCTGCTTTTACACTATATCCATTTCGGTACACTCTAAAGCGTATTGATATGCCTCTGCACAACGGCTCTTTCTTCTTTTGACAAGTACCGATACGGCTCTTCGTGTACCGATACAGTTGGTTACCAAACAACATTTATTGCGGGAAAAATCAACAGCTCTATTGATGAACTCAACCACCCAAACGGTTATAAATCAATTAGAGGGTATAAAATCAAGTCTCCAAAGTTGCAACAACAACTATTGAACATCCATTGAACAACTATTAAGCATTCAAGCAAAAATCCAACCCTTTGAGCTTTTAGAGTCATATCTTGTACCCAAGTTGTGTATTCTAAATTGTAATCCTTTATTTCAAGTTTGGAGTTTGTGTGAATTTTTATTTGGGCAAACATATCACCTTTGAGAGGAACTTTTAGTTTGCTATCCACTTCTTGTAAAATAGTGAACCTTGATCAAGCTTTGGGTAGAAAGCTTTGATCGATTGTAACGGTTGCCTCCTTAGCCTAGAAAAGGGGAAGAATTCTTAGTGAATTGTGTTTAACCTTAGTGGGAAGCTAAGGTAGTGGATGTAGAGCTTGCTAGAAGCTTGAACCACTATAAATCTCTTGCCCATCTTTTTTATCTTTTTGCTTTGTTTCCCTTCAAATATTTATTTTCCAATTCACCCCTTCTTGGCCTTTCGTCATTGATTGGTCATCCCAACAATTTAAAAAAAAAATGAAAGCTTCATATTTATACTTCAAAAAGTACACCCAAGTCTTTCTACTGTAATCATCAATAAAAAGTAAGAAGTATCTACTTTTACCGAATGATGGCGATCTGATAGGTCCACATACATCAGTATGAACAAGTTGAAGGGGCTCAGTTGCTCTTGACGTTGTTTTTTTTGGAAAATTTGACCTTGCATGCTTGCCTAGAAGACATGTTTCACACAATTGGTGAGGGTGACTAATGGTCGGAATTCCATTTACCATCTTCTTTTCTCCAAGCATTTTGAGGGATCCAAAATTCAAGTGACCAAATCTCATATGTCAACACCAAGCTTCATTTTCCACGCTAGCCTTCAAAAACTTTGCATCAATCATCTTGAGATTCAACAAGAACATTTTATTCTTCGACATTGATACTTTAGCAACCAAGTTGGCATACTGATCTCTTAGCCAAAGACAACAATCTTTCATGTGAATATCATAACTTTTTTCAAGGAGTTGTCCCGAACTCAAAATATTACATTTTAGCTTGGGCACATATAAACCTCGGTAATAAGGCTATGGCTTCCATCCTTTAGAGAAATTAAAATTGTTCATTTCCCTTGAATTTGAGCTTTTGAGGAGTCTCCAAATGAAACATTGCCTTTAACTTTCTCATCAAGATCTACAAATGGCTCTTTGTCTCCACACATGTGATTGCTTGCTCCGTTGTCAAGGTACCATGTGCTTGCATTATTGTTCTCCTCATTCTTAAGTGCTAGCAACAAGGTTGGCTCTTCAACATCTTGTTGATCTTCAATGAGATTGACTCTCTCCTCATTTATGCTTTCATTTTGGCATTCCCAAGAAAAATGTCCAAATTTCTTACAATTATAACATTCAACATCGGACTTGTCATACCTCTTTTCATTCGATCTTTGATAATTAAATCTTCCTATTCCTCTTGATCTTCCTCGGTTTTTTGGTGATGAGCTTACACGATTGTAATTTGTACGATCTTCACGATTACTTCTTCGACATCCTCATTGGTCATAACCTCAACCTCGTCCACTTCCTCGTCCCTTTTGGTTCTTTCCTTTTATTATTGCATGGGACAATTGTTATACCAAATGTAATGGTGTAAATGAGCCGAATCAAATTTAAGTAGTACAAAACGTGATCTCTTGATTTTTTTGCACTATTATTACTGCTTAAGAATAAAGACTCATTTATTTTTTTAAGCTCGTGTATTTGTCAAAGCCAACAATTAATTTCCACGTCATAAGAAAATGTCAAGGGCTTTTATAAACAAAAATTCAAAAAAGGGGTTTACTAATACTATAAGGACTTATTCATGGTTTTCTAAAATACTATAAGGACTTATTCAAACTAACTTCTATAGTTTAAGGGCTTTTTAATAAATAAGCCTGTCATTACCGTATCAATGGTGTTGGACATGGAAATTAGTGTGGTTAACCGAAGATAATTATTAAACATTTAGCTGATAATATGTAGTGGATTAAATTTTAGTCACTAGTTAAAACATAAATACTCTTTACATGATTCTTTAGAATAAGGTATTCTTGGTAGTAGGAATATAATTCAAATATCAGTTCTTTTAGTACAAATATCTAGTCTGATCTATAAATTACTTTTAAACTATCACAGATAAATATGTTAGAAGATAAATAATAAAGTGCGTGAAAGATAATTTGGGTTTATAGAATCAAGTTATTTTCTTTGTCAACAATGGCCGAAGGTAAGCTCAAAGTTTATTTGGCAACTTAAATTTTCTTACACATGGCTGTAGTTCATGTAAGAAACCAACCGCTTTCCTTTGCATTACAGGTTCTGGTATGGTGTTGAGCTTGGTGGGGTTCCTGCTTATGCTTCAACTCTACTTTGTTGCTAGCCGCACAAATGCAGTGAGTCGTCGTTCACTAGCCCCGGTGGCGGAGGAGAATATGCAACTTCCCTTTCATAGGACCAAACGGTTCCTCCAAGCTGCTAAACGGAGACAGAAGCGACCAGCCACTATGATTGATGAATTCCTCGATGAGAATTCCCCGCTCCACCGTGAATTCTTTCCGGATACGACAACTGCTATCGATCCGGTAAACGGTAGCGACTACTACCGTCCGGGGAATATTTGGTTGGATACCGAGGCCAATCCTATTCAAGCTCATGGAGGTGGTATATTATACGACGAAATATCCAGTACATACTATTGGTATGGAGAGTACAGAGATGTTCCCAAGGGTTCGGCGACGGGACTTGTAAGTTTATTGTTTTGAATGTTGCATGCATAAATCATAATCCATAGTTATTGTTCTAACAGGTTTATGTTGAATTGTTGTGATCAGGTTGACGTTATTGGAGTCGGTTGCTACTCTTCCAAGGATTTGTGGACATGGAAAAACGAGGGCATTGTGTTGGCTGTGGACCTGGAAAACCAAACCCATGATCTCTACATATCCAATGTGTTGGAGCGGCCAAGAGTTATTTACAATGAGATAACAGGAATGTATGTAATGTGGATGCATATTGACACTGGCAACTACTCTAAAGCTTCCGTCGGCATTGCTACCAGCAATTCCCCGACGGGTCCTTTCGAGTATCTCCGTAGCCTAAGGCCCCATGGACGTGATAGCCGGGACATGACTGTCTTCAAGGATGATGATGGTGTAGCATATCTAATTTATTCATCTCAGAGTAATAATGAACTTCACATCAGGCCACTAACCGATGATTATCTAGACGTGCAGCTTGATATGCAGAGGATTCTGGTTGGACAACATCGAGAAGCCCCAGCGGTTTTTAAGTACCAGGGGACTTATTACATGATCACTTCGGCTTGCACCGGATGGGCACCGAATGAAGCATTGGCACACGCGGCTGAGTCGATTATGGGGCCATGGGAGACAATCGGAGACCCGTGCATTGGAGGGACCACAACGTTTAGACTTGCAGCTTTTTTGTCACAAAGTACATTTGTGATTCCTTTGCCTGGCACTCCGGGTTCATATGTTTTTATGGCAGATCGGTGGAATCCAGCTCAATTAAACGACTCGAGGTATGTATGGTTACCGCCAACGGTCGGTGACCCAGATGGTCGACGTTCTGAGTTTGATTTCGGATTTACGTTGTGGCCAAGGGTGTCGATATATTGGCATCAGATGTGGAGACTTCCCTTGGGTTGGAGGTCATAGAAAAGATCAGCTCATCATTTTTTTCATGCTTGTGAAACAAGTTTCTTAGTAAACAAGGGAAATTGGTGTTGAAACTTAAGAAAAGGTTGAAGATTATGATAGTGATTTAGGACCCTAATTTACATGGCAAATTGACAACGTTGTCCCATGCAATAATAAAAGGAAAGGTTAGGCCCCCCAAAGCCAAAGGGCTTTTCCTCACATATAAATGTCCTAAAAACTTAATTGAAGCTAAAAAAAAAACAAGTATAGTTATTTTAAAAAACCGTTTCTTTATATTAATTTATACTGCAAAGATGTTTAAATTGACAATATCAGAATTATATCGACCTTAACTAAGGCTTATAATAGGATTTTGGAGGAAATATGGAAACATTGGAACCTAATCCAAGAAGGGAAATTGTTGGCACAAAATTCCCACTTTTGCTTTTAGTGTGTTGGAACGTACGATTAGGCAATTCCCCGGAAAAGGTTCCCTAATTCTCCATAAGCCTGACTAAAACATTATCTTAATATTAATATTATGAACAAATTCAAATAATTCTACTCAAATTGATATTTTACTATAAAGATGTGATATTTGATATATTAACAATGTAAATATATCACTAGTGAATTAGATGATAACATAATATTAAGAATAAATACACGTGAATTTAATTTTAAAACTTATAACAGTATGTCATCCTATAATTCAATAACAATGCATTGTTGTGAATAAAGTAAAGAATAAGAACAAAATAGATGAACAAGAACAAGATGAGAGACAAAGAGAGACTTGTATTATATTCTCAAAGTAAGGTTGTGTACAATACTTTCTCCAAACTCTATATTTATAGGCATAATATAGAAACCCTAATTTCAATGGGTATTAAGCCCTAATAATAAAATACATTAAAGTCTCAATTAATATATGGATATCCACCATAAATAAAGATATTCATAACACTCCCCCTTAGATATCCATGAAGATAATGTGCATCGTTAAAATCTTACTGAGGAAAAAACCTTGTGGGAAAAAAATTCTTAGTGAAGGAAAAAGAGTACACACATCTTTGATACGCATAACATGTTGCCTCGTTAAAAACCTTACCAAGAAAACCTATTGGGACAGAACCTCGGTTAAGGGAAAAAGAGTGCAACGCGTATTTACTCCTCATGAAAATATCACATAAGATCTTTGAATCTTCATAATTCAATCTTGAATATAATCTTCAAATGTTGAAGTAGACTATGCACTTGTGAATATATCTTTCAAATTACTGCTTGAAAGGATTCATCGAATTCTATTCTTCTGAAGATTATGAGGGACGAAACTTTGAAGAAATATGTTTCGTTTTATCACATTTGATGTATCCACCTTGAGATATAAATTTTGCATTATCTCTACACAAGATAGCTTGCATCTTATCTTGTGAAAGCAATTCACATATCTTCAAGATATGTTTAGCCAAACACATATTTCAGCTTTGCCTCGTGCATAGCAATTATTTACATGATTTGGAGAGGCATCGAGTATTGAAAGATCTAAAAGTAATGGTCTCGTAGCACTTAGATAGTATTTTTGGACCAATTAATACATATATATATGGTGCTTTTGGACCAAGAATATCATCACCCTTTTCTCGATGGCAAAATAGATCTTTGTTTACATTAAGAGACCTAGCAACCATAAGAGTGATCGACGAATATGCGTTATGCATGTAAAGTCTCTTTAAACATTTTTCTGTGTATGTCGATTGATGCACAATGATTCCATTGTTAAGGAGATCTCTCCACTAATCTCGACGATATTCAAATCATCAACATACACAAATACAATAACGACAAATCCAGAGCTAAACCTCTTAATAAAAATGCTCGGGAAAATTGAATCATTCTTATAGCCTTCTGCTAATAAGTATTCATTAAGACGATTATACAATAGGCGCCCAATTTGTTTAATCCATAAATAGATAAGTTCAATTTGATTGAATATTGTTCTCGAGAACTTGAATTAACTGCTTTTGCAGTCTAAATCCTTCCGAAAGTTTCATGTAAATGTTATTATCAAGAGGCTCATACAAATATGATGTAACAACATTTATTAGGTGGAAACTAAGTCATTTCATTTATTGCCAGACTGATCAAAATCTAAAAGTAGTTGCATCCACCACCAAGGAATATGTTTCCTCATAATCGATTTCATATCTTTGTGAGAATTCTTGTGCAACAAAACGAGATCTCATCATTATCAGGTACCTTATTCATGTCTATTGTCTCTTCTGGAGACCTTTTAGTCTCTTATCGAGATATTTTATAATTCGTTGATTCCTCAATCGGACCATCACAAGATATAGCTCATTTTATTTTTTGAGGAATTTTATCTTTGGAACCAACTTGTCTACCACGCTACAGGCGTAAGTTAGATTTATTAGCAACTAGAGTTTGTCCTTTCGGGACATATGTAGACACTAAATTTTGTCTGGGTTTAAATTAAATGCTCGAAATAAAATAAATCCACATTACCTAGTTTTTTAATACCCAAAAACCTTACCTTATACCCTAAGCTCAAAATTTCATGACCCATTATATATAATTTTATATAGTAAAAAATACATACAAAAAATAATAAAAATCCCAACTCCTTACTTACCAAGGCTTGGTTCTCATTGGATGAATTAATGTCTCATTCTCATTGGTTAAAAAAAACTACTTGGTGACCAAGGTCTTGATTTTCATTGGTTCTCATTTTAAGGGGATAAATAAGAAATACCCTTCATCATCATATATATATATATATATATATATATATATATATATATATATATATATACCCTAAAAAAGAAAAAGGACTACCCTAATTACTATCCCAACATTCGGCAAACCCTTTCCCCTTGCCGTTTTCCATTGTTTTAAAGAAAGACCCAAACCCCACTGCCATTTGCTTTTTTTAGACCATTCGATTCCCTTATCCACTATAATTTGCCCTAATCGAAATCATTTTCTACCATTATTAAACTTTTGAATCGAACTTCTCAGCCCCAACAACAACATGTGGAATTTGGTTGATTGAGCATAAATATTTGGGTTTTTGGTACATTCTTCCATTTTCTCTTTATTTATGTATAATTCTTTTTTATAGTTCAATGAAAATGTGGATGATTTTATTGGTAATATTTTTTGTTTATTTTAATCTCTTTTTTATATGTTTTATTTTATTTTATTTTTTTATTTGCTTGCGGTATGTACGTTATTTCACTTGTTGAATGTTGTTTAATTTATTATTAGCTTGCATGTACTTTATTATCATGATTTCATATTATCCCTTTTATAATATATTTTCTTGTATATGGTATATAATATATAATTAAAGTATATTTTCTTAAAAGTATATACATGTGGTTTTTCATTTGGGTTTAGTTTAGAAGTTTAGGCCTCTTGGTGCTTTGGGCTTAGTTTGTTTACTTAGATTTAGTTTGGGCCTTGTTTTCCGGGCCTTGGGCCTAGTTTAGATGGGTTTTGTGTTAGTTAAGGCCTTTGGATTAGTTTAGGAATTAATTTAAGTCGTGTGCTTGTCTCATAAGGACACGATTTTAAATTAATTAGATTAATTTAGGATTAGTTTTAGAGTCGTAGTTAGTCTTAAGGTTCGAATCAGTTTAGTGAATTTAAATTTGTCTTTGGCTTATTGGGGTAAATGTTAAATTCATTAAAATTGGTTGAACACATCTTAATTATCTTTTAAGATAAAATTGACATGGAAATTAGACTAACATTTTAATTTAAAGCTATGATTAATTAATTTGACTTATTTTATAGTATTCTTGGCTTATTGGAATACTAGTTTAAAATTAATCGAATTAATTATCATATCACAAGATAACTCATAATTTATTAGGGTTCTCTAGCCTTTTTAGGATTAATTAATTTAGGGTTAATATTAGATTCACCTAGTTATTAATTAGAACATTAGTTGAATTCTCATAATTTGGGCCTTTTAGGTTAGGACCTTGGGTGGGCTTTTGTGTGTTTATCTTTAAGCCTTTACTTGTCATCCATTTTATTTGTCATCATTTGGCCCATTTGGTTTACATGTTAATTAATTTAAACCATAAAATGAGAGACATTCATTAATTTCGATATTTGTGTCGTAACAGTCCGAGCTTAAAGGGTGTTGACCAAATATTTGAATTAATCCTTATAGATTCAAGGTAGAATTAAAACTTGACAAAGTCATTACATCATTCTTTAACTGCTTGCACCATGCATAAAGGTGACGTGCGGGACTCGAACCATAAACTAACACGGCAATCAGGCTTATATAATGTTGGTTTAGTCTATGGTCCGATGTATCGTCAACCTTATTAATTAAATGTCCAATTAATTTGAACCCACCAATTTGATAAAGCCCATTCGATTGAGGTTAATTTTCAATTGAGGTCACCAAGTTAAATTCCTTTCAAATTTCGACAATTTCCTTCGATTAAAAGCAACAAATATTTTGGTACCGATTACCGGGCGTGATGGGGGTGCTAATCCTTCCCCACACGTAACCAATTCCTGAACCCTTTCAAAACGAATCTCTGGTTTTGTGGCGTCCGGCCTACCTTATCCAAGTGGCCGGTGGCGACTCCAAGTTTTTATTGTTTTCAAAAGATTACGATTTTTCAAAAGAAATCCCTTTAAACTAAGATTTCAAAAGTGATTTATAGGATAATTTGTATCGACGGATTTTCTAAAAGAAAACCATGCCTATATTATTTTTAAAAGAAAGAAAGGAAAAAAATGGCGCTACAACATAAAATTTAATCGGAGCATTCATAGCTGGTATATGTAACTCAATCACTCTTTTAGGGTCAGCAAAATCATCTGGCAATTGATTTGCTAAATGAATTATCCTTTGAACTTATAGTTCACATTGTTGAGTGCGTGGATCAAACTGAGATAATGATAATTCATTCCAACTTATTTCTTTTTCCAGCTATTTATTTTCTTCCCCTAATGTTGGGAAAACTGACTCATTAAAATGGCAGTCAGCAAATTAAACTGTAAATAAATTCCCTATAAGAAGCTTGAGATATTTAATTATCAAGGAAAATTTGAATTCGACATATATTCCCAACCTCTTTTGAGGATTCATCTTTGTGCGTTGTGGTGGAGCAATTAGAACATATATCGCACACCCAAAAATTCTAAGATGGGAAATATTTGGTTCCTGACCAAAAACCATTTGTAATGGGGAGTGCTTATGATAATTTATTGGCTTGATGCAAATTAATGATGCTTCATGTAAAATGACATGTCACCAGCATTATCAAGACGAATTTTCTGTACAAGGTAATTTGAAAAATGTGATCGTAATTTTATCAACTGAGCAAGTAACCTCGCAAACGCCAAGTTGCGGGTTTATAACAATGATACATATGATCATCTAGTCGATACATCGATTAAAACCGTAAAATATCTAGATAATCTATAAGAAGGGTGTATGGGCCCACATATATCACCATGTATTCGTTCTAGAAAATTAATAGATTCATAATCTATCTTAGTTGGTGATGGTTGAATAATCAATTTGCCTTAAGAGCAAGCATCACATGAAAAACATTACTTTGAAGAATCTATCAGTTCTTCAATGAATAACCACATGAAGTATCTATAGCTTTTTGCACTGTCGCAACCCTTTTTTAGGAAGGTTTTGACGTTATTTGGAAAACTTAAGAAAACAAAGAGTCGCCACCAATCTTTTTTGAAAAAAAGTGTGATTGGACCACTTTTTAAAAATAAGAGTTATTTTAATAAAACATTTTATTTATCAAAATAACATTTTTGGTCTACGAAAATAAGAGAAAACAAGATCAGGGGTCGGTTGCATGTGGGGAAGGGTTAGCACCCCCACAATGCTCAAAAATTGGTACCTAATTGATTTCAAAAAAGTATTTTGAAAATTGGAATTTTCAAGTTCAAGAGTTTCAATTCATTCGTTTGTTTAGTGAATATAAATCTATTTTAACGGCCCTATCGCCCGGGAGATAAACTTCAACCACCATCATACTCTTGGCGCTAACCCGTCATTCCCATTTGATAAGACACCACATTAATTAGTTTTCACTTGTTAAAACAAAAAAGCTACCCTTTTCTTTATTTAAATTCAAAATAATAACACTAGAAGAAGAGATTACCAGAAATCTGCTTGATTTATTCCTTGAAACTCTAGATTACAAATGCTTGCCTTCTTGCACTGGAAATCGAATGTGTATTGCGTATGAATTGTGTCTATTTCATATGAATCTGGTGTGTATTGTGTTAAAAAGAATTACAGATAGGGTTTATATAGCTACTGAAATACTTGGATTATAAGAACAAATCCCTAATTTCATCCCTTAAAATGTGTCCTCTTTGAATCGGATTATGCTTGATCATCACCATGGCTTTAATTTAGGGATTATCTTTTGACTTTGCTTTTATCTTGGAATTTAATCTATGTTTGCTTTCTTTTTGCATGTTTATGATGGCTTGGATTGTCTAGGAAGACATCGGCAAGGGGTGAACGGCAACGGAATCAGCTCGAGTGATGGCCGAATAAGATGGAACGCCCGGCCGAAGTTGAAACGTTGCGCGTGTGGCTTTCACACGCGAGTGGTGATCCACGTTCTTTCCTATGGTGCGATCTGTACCGTTAGATCACTCCTTGATCTAACAGTCATGAACGGTGTGGTGCTATATCATCCCTAGCTGGCGCGATCTGTGCCGTTGGATCAAAGATTGATCTAACAGCCTCCTTTTGGCTGTTCAACAAACAAAGGAAGGGTATTAGGGTTTAGTTTATCCAAGAAAATGGGCCGAACAGGCCATTGTGTAATGGACTCATTATTTTTTGTAATGGACATTTTAATATAAATGGGCTTTTTTATTTTTTGGGTTTTATACTAACTTAAAAATTATACTAACTATAATAAACTATTTATTTGTTTTTTTGTTCTAACTTTCCTAGTAAACGGGCCAAACAGGGATTTGTCTCACAATTCAATGGACTTTAATATAATGGGTTCTCAGGCATTTCTTTTTTGGGTTTTATGTCAATTAAACTAAAGAGTGATAACAAAAAAAGATAATAAAACAACAACAAGGTGAAGTGAAAAATCAGTGACAATAGCTGCCCCTTCTTTGGTCATTCCGGTGAAACATGAATAGAGCAAAGAATGAAGGACACTGATTTTAACCAATTACCAAACTGCCGATGCCTGAAAAGATAGGTGGGTTCAATTCTCCCTATGCTCGAATAGATAAGCGGGTTCTATTCTCCAAATGCTCGAATAGATATGCGGGTTCCATTCTCCTAATGCCCAAACGAATATGAGAGTTCTATTCTCCTTATGCTTGAATAGATAAGTAAGTTCTATTCTCCTTATGCTTGAATAGATAAGCAGGTTCCATTCTCCAAATGCTCGAATGGATAGGCGAGTTATATTCTCCTTATGCTTAAATAGATAAACAGGTTCCATTCTCCTGATGCCCGAACGGATAGGCGAGTTCTATTCTCCTTATGGTTGAATAGATAAGCAGGTTTCATTCTCCTTATCTTGAATAGATAAGCAGGTTCCATTCTCCAAATGCCCGAACGGATAGGTGAGTTCTGTTCTCCTTATGCTTGAATAGATAAGCAGGTTCCATTCTCCTGATGCTTGAATGGATAGACGGGTTCTATTCTCCTTATGCTCGAATAGATAAACATATTGAAAAAAGGGTTCCATCTCCTCATGCTCGAATGGATAAGCAGGATCTATTCTCCTTACGCTCGAATAGATAAGCGGGCTCCATTCTTTTGATGCCTAAAATGATAGGCGAGTTCCTTTACAGGAAAAGCTTTCACACCTGCAAAAATATGATATATGATGCAATTATGATGATCATGCTCCTAAGGATGTCTAAAACATGCATTTCTTGTTTCTTTTTCTTTTAAATTTCTTCTCGTTAGAATTAATTTTCTTATTAGGCATCAGACACAGAAGAAACTATGAACCTTCAGAGATCTTGGACTGTATCATATCAAACATTTTCTCAACTCTGGTAACAGATGGTAAATGTCTATTATGGTCCCTCACATCAAAAGAAGCAGTATGAATTCCTTTCATTTCTCTACACTAAAAGGCTTTGCACCATGTTTACTAGGACCACAACGAGCAAGAAAGTTTGCAACAACCCATCTTTTAGTAATAGTTGGCTTTACCAATTTCTTGTTGTTAAAATTCCACTAACCATTCCTTGGAAAGAAATCTTCACCATTGCCTACTCTTAACCACGGGGATTGTAGGACACGTCCTTCAATTTGGGTGAAATTGGAGTTTAACAAAACACCGCCAGGCTACATCATTGGTTCATCATGGGTACAGCGTTGCAAGGACACCAAGGAACAAGGCTCAATGGGAATATACATGGGATGCTTTGGCTTGCCAATATTAATGCATGGGAAATCATCTAAATATTGCTATTGTATGCTACGATGTTTGACAAAATAATTATAGATAGTCATCTCCATCATCTCTACTTCACCATTCTCATTCTTAGTACTTCTTTGCTTCATAGAGAACATATGATCTTTTTCACATTTGCTCATTCAATCCAATTATCTTGTACTCTTGGTTGGAAGGATATTGACTTTATCCTCATATTCTTCAACACTCTTTTGGCCTTTGTCAAACTATCATTGTAGTTGATACATCAATGTTTAGTGACAAGCTTCCTAGAATCATGTTGTTCTCCCAAAGTCTGTAAAATTGTTCTCATTATTATGTTATCGTCACTATTCGGTGTTAGGCCTTCTTGATTGGTCTTGAATGAAAGCCCCCAGCCTCCAATGTCTGTAAAATCATTCTCATTGTCGTGGGCGATGAACTATCTTGTGTTGGCATCTCTATCTTGCAACATGCTGCCTTAAGGTAATGTCCAAACATCTCTCGAGGACTCTCTGATTCTTGTTTTCACAGGGGTCCTTGCATTGTTTGCATGAAAATCTTTGTAGCAAAACCTATTTCCACCTTAAATATTTTCGTATGTTGGTGCTTTATGCCCTAAATCCAAGACTTGACTGCGGGATGCTTCCGAATTCTGGCATTCTCTCAAAAAATTTTAGAGTAATGCTAAAAAATCTTTTGCACATTTTAGAATAATTCCCAAACTTATTAGTTCTCATTTCAATGCAAGATGCTTATAAGAAAAAAGGGATATGGTCTAAGCAAAGAAAGAAAGGCTGAAGAAACAAAATTTTATTAATATTGTGGCAAATAGAAAATGAAATTACAAGGAATAGGCATTCAGATATCAGAGACCAAAACTCCTTCTGTCGTGACTCCATAAGATGCCTTGACCGCCAACTCAGACCCAAATCCCGAGATTTAACTTTGTGAAAGATCATGTTCGCAAATCATCTAAGCCGCCCTTTATGGGTTTTCAACTCAAACCCTCCTTTGGTTTCAAAATGCCATTTTTGGGTTTTCATTTTGAACCCCCATTTTCTTTTTCTTTTTCATTTTTTCCTCTTTTGTTTTTGTTTTTCTTTTCTTTTTTAGACATAATACTTTTTGACTGAATTTGAGTTTATTGGGTTTTGAAGTTCATCTCCGTCTATTTCAGCCAAAATCAATGCCCCTCCTGAGAAAACCTTTGATATAATATAAGGTCCCTCCCAATTTGGTGCCCATTTTCCTCAAGAATCACTTTGGATTGGTAACTTTTTTAACACCAAATCGCCTTCTTGGAATTCTCTTGGGCGAACCTTCTTCTCATGGGCCCTTATCATCCTTCTTTGGTACATTTTCCCATGACACAGTGCTTTTAACCTCTTTTCATCAATCAGATTAAGCTGGTCATATCTTGCTTGAACCTATTCCGCCTCTTCCAACTTCGCTTCCATAAAGACATGGAGCGATGGTATTTCAACCTCAATTGGTAGCACAACATCTACTCCATACACTAATGAAAACAATGTTGCTCCAGTAGAGGTTCGCACTGTGGTTCGATAGGCATATAAGGCAAATTATAGCTTCTCATGCCAATCTTTATAGCTGTCGGTCATTTTTGCAACTATCTTCTTAATGTTCTTATTTGCAACCCCAACTGCCCCGTTCATCTTTGTGTGATATACCACTAAATTATGGTGCTTGACGTTAAACTGCTCACAGTCTCCAATTATTATCATGTTATTCATATTGGAGGCATTATCGGTAATGATACTTTCAGTTAAATTGTACTGACAAATATTTTCCTTTTTTAGGAATTTGCAAACCATAGACCTGGTGATGTTTGCATACGAGGCTGCTTCCACCCACTTTGTGAAGTATTCAATGGCTACCAAGATAAAATGATGCCCATTTGATGCCTTTGGATGAATCTGACCGATGAAATCGATGCCCCACATAGAAAAAGGCCAAGGAGATGACATGACATGGAGAGATTAAGGAGGTGTATGAACCTTATCAGCATATATTTGACACTTATGGCATTTACGAGAGTAATTGATACAATCACCTTTTGTGATTGACCAATAATACCCAAAGTGCATGATCCTTCTAGCCATACTGAAGCCACTAGGGTGGGTTCCACAAACTCCCTCGTGAACCTCTTCCAAAATCAATTGTGCTTCTTTTGTATCTACACATCTTAGAAGTATATGATAGCAACTAATCTTATACAAGATTTCCCCATCAAGGACATACCCTGATGCCATTTTCCTGATCATTTTCTTTTCATTCTTTTTTGCTTGTGGTGGTTATTGTCAAAATTTTACATATTGCAAGATGTCATGGTACCATGGCAAACCATCTGTTTCCTCTTCCACATCATAGCAATGAGCTAGGGAATCTGACATCTATAGTTTGATGGACATCATCTTTGAACCTTCACTTGCTTTGAACATGGCTGCTAGGGTGGCCAAGGCATCAGCCATCTGGTTGTCTTCCCTAGGGAGATACTTGAAAGTGATCTCATCAAATTCTTTGGTTAATTTAAGGACCAACTTGTGGTATTCTACCAACTTTGCATCTTTTGTCTCCCATTCACCAGGTATCTGATAAATGACCAATGCAGAGTCCCTAAAAACACTTAAAATATGGATTTTCCTCTTTATAGCCTCTCTTAGACCCATTATACAAGCTTCGTATTCTGCCATGTTATTAGTTGTCAAGTGTTCAAAATTACTATTTTTATAACCCTTTTTACTTATAGTATTGTTAAACTTAGGCTTATTTTAGTTGCATTATTAGGCATTCATGCATGTTTTCATAATTTCCTTCATCGTCATGCTTGATTTCATAAATTAGTTGATTTTATGGAAAAAGGTATTGTCGTAGTGTGTTATTTTGTGCATGACTAGACTGCCTTGGCAATCAGGAATTGCAGTAGAGGTTAGGGAAGAAAACTGAAGGGTCTGCCAAGGCAATCGAAGCTGCTTTCCAAATGCCAAACTGAAGGGTCTGCCAAGGCAATTGAAGTTGTATGCCATGCTGAGCAGATTGCTGAGGCATATCGGGACAAATCCGCCTCATTAGGGATAAGCACGAAAAGTAAGAGATAAATCCCAAAGAATTGAATTTCCATACATCATTTAATGAAGATTTAAATTCAGATTTATGAGGAGTTATTGGAGATCAAAGGGAGATTAAATTCCAATAGTTTTAGGAAAAATTTTTGGATGAATTAATATACAATAAAAGAGATCTATTTCTTTTATTCTATTTAATTCCAACTTAACTTCCTCCTCAAGAAAGACTTTGACCTAGCCAACTCCTATAAATAAGAGACCTAGCTGCCTACTTCAAAGGGAGGTGCGATTGGGAGAGAAATTGAGGGCTGCTCGACATCTTCTTATTTTTCCTTCTTTCTTCCATTAGATTCATGTTTAGGGATTTTATTCTTGAGTTTATTTTGTGCCCAGCCATGAACTAAACTTATTTGGCTTGGGTTATTGTGCTTTTGTGGTTGTGAAAACGATTGGATTTGTTTAGGTATTGAGTTTGCAATTTTACTTCAAAGTTTGTTTATTCTTGGTTCTTAATTTTGTTTGCGGGTGAATTGGGAGAGGATCTCGTGAATTCATCCATTTATCTAATATCGGGAAAGTTAGATTCAAGAAACGAATGAGCATGGTTTTCATACAATCTATCAATGGTGAGGACTAATTCAACTTAGGGATAAGTTGTGAATTTCAACGGCTAAAAGGAACGCAAGATAGGTTGTTGTCTACCCTTGGTTCACGCAGGGATGTATTATCAAGGCATGCACAATTAATAGCGTTTCGAGTTAGGGATAACGAGAAACCATTGAAGAACGCTTCACCGAACTTTGAAGGTTGTCGCAGAATTGTCCCAGCAATCGCTCCATTCCCATACTTGCCTAGGCAATTACAGACCTGCCAAGGCAATTACAGACCTGCCCAGGCAATTGTAGAATTGTCCAGGTTGTCGCAGATTTGCCCCAGCAATCCAACTGGATTCAATTGTTGAAGTGATTGAGCTCTGTAGCACTCAATTACCACGACGGTCCTTTCAATTATCACACCACGACTCACGATAACCCGACCTACTATCTCTTATTCAATTACATCTTCTTTTTATTTAATTGCTCTTTTATTTTCTTGTTAATTAGAACTCCTACTATCACCTACTTGTGTTTTTAGTTTCAATGTGAGAAGTTAGATTCTTGAAGTAGCATCAATCTATGTAGAGATGATACTTGATACTTATCATGTCACTTTATTACTTGCGACGTGTATATTTGCACCGTTTGCGTAGCACTTAAAACACACAACATTAGTGTAGAAGAATTTCAATCGACTGGTAAAAGGGTAATAATTTCCTTCTGGCGAAACCAAAACTGCCCCTATACCTCGTCCTAATGCATTTGATGCACCATCGAAGTTCATAACCTAAGATTCTGTGGGAGCCTCGTCATCTTCTGAGATACACATCAAGTCTTCATTAAGGAAATTAAAATTCAATGCTTCATAATCATCATAAGCGTGACTTACCAAAAAGTTAGCTATGGCACTCCCTTTTATTGCTTTTTGGCTCACATACTGGATATCAAATTCTGATAGTAACATCTGCCAACGCGGCAGCCTTCCTGATAAAGTCAGGGCCTTCATCATGAACTTCAGTGGATCTAACTTTGAGATTAGCCACGTAGTATGATATAACATATATTGCCTGAGCCTTTTAGTCGCTCATACCAAAGCACAGCATAGCTTTTCAATTGAAGAATATCTGGTTTCACAAACAGTGAACTTCTTGCTCAGGTAATATATTGCCTTTTTTTTCTTCCCCTATCGTCATGTTACCCTAATACACAGCCCATAGAATTTTCATGCACTGTTAAATAAAGGATTAAAGGCCTTCCCAAAACAGGTGGTACTAATACAAGAGGGTTGGTTAACTGCTCTTTGATCTTTTCTAAAGCTGTCTAGCATTCTTCATTCCATGTCCCTAGGTTATTCTTTTTGAGTAGCCTAAATATCAGTTCACACTTATCCGTTAACTGGGAAATGAAGCGAGCAATATAATTCAATCGTCCTAGAAAACCTCGAACTTCTTTCTGTGTCTGAGGCTGTGGAAGTTCCTGTATGGCCTTAATCTTGTCAGGATCTATTTCTATTCCTTTTCTGCTCACCATAAAGCCTAATAATTTTCCTGATGTGACCCCAAATGTGCACTTGTTTGGGTTAAGCTTTAGATGGAATTTCCTCATCCTTTGAAAGAGTTTTTTAAATTCACCAAATGCTCCTCTTCATATCAGGATTTGGCGATCATATCATCTACGTATAATTCTATCTCTCGATGCATCATGTCATAGAAAAGAGTGACCATGGATCTTTGGTAAGTTGCCTCTGCATTCTTTAGACCAAAGGGCATTACTTTATAACAAAAAGTTCCCCAAAGTGTTATGAAGGTGGTCTTTTCCATATCTTTTGGGCACATTTTAATCTGGTTGTACCTGGAAAACCTATCCATGAAAGAGAAAAGGGAATGCCCAGTCGTGTTATCTACTAATGTGTCTATGTGCGGTAACAGAAAATTATCTTTGGGCCTTGCTCTATTGAGATCCCTATAGTCAACGCACATACGTACTTTTCCATCCTTCTAGCGAACTGGGACTATGTTGGCCGCCCATTATGGATACTTAGCTACCTCTAAAAATCTTGCGTCAAACTGCTTTTTCACCTCATCTCTGATTTTCAAGAGCATCTCTGCTTTCATCCTCCTGAGCTTTTGCTTCACAGGTTCGCATCCCAATTTTATAGAAAGCTGATGTACAACGATGTCGGTGTTGAGACCCGGCATGTCTTGATATGAACAGGAGAAGATATCTTTGAATTCTTTCAAAAGTTTAATCATGCTTCATCGAGTATTGGCCGTAATAGTGGTGCCAATCTTTACCTCACGCATTTCTTCTTTAGTGCCAAAGTTCAGTATTTCTAACTCCTCTTTGTAAGGTAGGATCTGTTTTACCTTTCCCTCTACCATTATGAGCAGATCTCTGGGCAAGTCATAATCTTCTTCATTATCAACATTACCGACTTCCTCTAAGCATAAAGGTAATTCAAAATCAACTTCAGTATCGGACTGAGAGTCATTTAGGTCATTGATATCTAAAGACCTGCAAAGAAAAAGGATATATACAGAGAAAAGAGATGAATGGGATGATTGGAATGATTTTTTTAGTTTTTATTTTATTGTTTTCATTTGGTTTTGGTTTTTTATTTATGAAATGAGTTTGCCACACAAGATTTAAGAAAAATACATCTTTTATTGAGTTCGAATTATAAGTTTGTCATAGTCCCTTTACATAAGATCCCCTATTATCTTTGGGCCTGGAGCAAAGGGGGTGGTTTTGAGAATTACTTTGAACATGTCTTAAAGATCAAAGGAATTTCTTCAGCAATCCAGTTGTCAAGTTCAGAATAGGGGCGGATCATGGACAGGTATTGATTCTTTCCTTCTTCATTCGTCACAACGTTGATACTCGGCTTCTCAAAGGCCTTACACAGGTCATTATTTCCTTTCTCTTCCTCATCAACTCGGGCATCTAGTTCCAACAGGCCTCCAAATCTAAAGTTATGGCTCATGGATGGGAATTTCATCGGCTCCCACTCAATTTCCTCCCATTTTAGCGTTGCATATCTTCTTTCCCGGTGTTTCCTTATTTTTGCCCTTCTTTTCCAATTGTTAGGCCTAAAACCCAAGCCAAACCGATCCTTCTTTGTTGGGAATACCACGGGATACAGCCTTCCTTGGTGTCTTTTCCCAAATCTTTTCCCAACTTCAGCTTATTTTCCTAGAGTTTGTTTAACTTGCATCTTTGCACATCTGGATAGTTCTGGCTCAAGCACCTCACTCCCTTCGGTTACAAAGGTCCCATTGACTAGCTCTAATGTCCTGAAGTGACACTCAAGCGCACCCTCATCAATCTCAATAAAGGGTGCATCAGTAGTTACTAATGCAATGATTTTCTCCTCTGCACCGACAGCTATTAATTGACCATCAATCACAAATTTCAGCTTCTGATGTAAGGTAGAAGGGACCGCTCCTACTGTGTGGATCTATGGGCGCCCAAGCAAGCAGCTATAACTGGGCCTAATGTCCATGACCACAAACTCTACATCAAAGGTCGATGGTCCAATCTGCAAGGGCACTTTAATTTTCCCCAACACATCTTTCTGAGTTCCATCGAACGTTTTTACTGTATTTTGATAAGCTCTCATATGAGAGCCATCTATAAGCAGCTTCTTTAGCGTCGCTAATGGCATAACATCCAGGGCTGACCCATTATCAATAAGGACACCTGGTAGCATATATCCCTTGCATCTTGTGGTGATGTGTAGAGCTTTGCACGATCCCCTTCCTTCTCTTACTATTTCTTCATCATTCAATGAAATAAAGTTGTTGGCAGCAATGTTACCGACCAACATGTCCATCTTGTCAGTTTTGATCTCCTTCCGTACGAACGTTCAGTTTAGAATCTTCAACAAGGCCTCACGGTGGCCTTTAGAACTCAACAACATAGATAACATAGAGATTCAAGCTGAGAGCCTGTGGAGTTGCTCCACCATGCTATATTTACTATGTTTAAGAATTTTCAAGAATTCTTGAGCCTCTGATTCCTTCACTAGCTCATGGTATATTGGCAACTTTTCTTTGAAGAAATCTCTATCATCTTCCTTCTCAGGCTCTTCAGTAGCAGCCTTTCTTTGCGCTGCATCTCTATCCTCAGCTACCAATTGGGAATAGAGCCTTCCACTCCTTGTGAAACGACTCACTTCATTGACTGGTTCGTCCTCTGTTTTTTCTTCAATAGGTGGTCCTTCCGGGGCCGCTACCGTGCAGGCGTAATTCCATGGGACTTGCTTGTTGTCCCTGTATGGAAATGGGTTCGGTGCCCTAATTATAAGTCGCGGGGTTATTCCCCTTGCTATTTCACTTTCTTTAATAACCAAAGGCTTCATTCTAAAGTAGTCTCTTTTAGAGGATGACTCTTCTAACGCACAAACATCCAACATGCACTCCTTATTTTCTTTCTAAAAGAACTCTAGTTCTTTTTTATTCATCTTGTCTTGGACCAATTGCTTAAACTCTAAGCAAGATTTAATCTCATGACCTTTCACCGTGGTACTCACAATACAACCCATCTTCAATCTTTAGCTCATGAATTCCTCCTTCCGGCATCCCAGCTGTTACCATCTGAGTCCATACCCACTTCATGGGTGCTCTAACCTTAGTTACATATTCTTTTATCAACTTATCTTCCTCTTCAACGATTGCATCCACTCCTGCCTTCTGATGGTTTGGCAAAGGATTTCCCTTATCTTCTAACGTATCGAATGACAACATTTCTGATTTTCTTAAATCATCCACCACCCTCTTGAACATGGTGCAATTCTCAATGGTATGCCCCCTAACCCCTGTATGGTACTCACGTTGTGCCTTCTCATCATACCATGATGGGTATGGTGGTGAGAATGGAGGGACATGTCTTGGCAACACCATTTGGGATTTAACCAATTCAGCAAACAATTTCGCATACGTCATTGGAATATGAGGGAAATACAGCTTCGAATTCACTTGATATCTTTGTTCTTCCTTCGGAGGGTTTGTAGCTGCTAGAGCTGTAGTCGAGACATTGGACTTGTTAAAGACCACAACCTTTGAAAAATTGGGGTTATAAATATTGATAGCATTAACTTCATTTTCCCTCTTTTTATAGAGTTTCTTTGTTTCTCCATTATCCAACTTTCTGATTTTCATGGCTGTCAGAATCAACTCTCCATTCATTAACATATCTGCAAAGCTCTTAGTGGCATGATTGAGCATGCGATCATAAAAAAAAGCCTTTTAATGTCTCCACAAACATTTGGGTAATTTCATTCTCTACTAAAGGTGGCTGAACTTGAGCAACTACATCCCTCCACCTCTGCGCGTATTGGCAAAAACTCTCATGATGTTTTTGCTCCATCCCTTGCAGAACTAGTCGGGTTGGAACCATGTCTGAGATGTGCTTGTATTGCTCACTAAAAGCTTTGGATAAATCCTTCCATGATTTGATGTTAACCCGGCTTAGCTGCGTGTACCAGCGTGCAACTGACCCTACTAGACTGTCTTGGAAGCAATGAATGAGCAGCTTCTCATTATCAAGATACATCGACATCTTTCTACAATACATGGTTAGATGTGCTGACGGGCATGTAGTTCCATTGTACTTCTCAAAATCTAGAATTTTGATTTTCGGAGGTACTACCAAGTCTATCACTAGGCTTAAGTCTTTGGCATCCACACCACCATGAATACTTCCTTCTTGGAAGGACTTAATCATTCCTTCCAACTTCTCATAGTGATCTTCCCACTTCTTCTTAGTTTTAGCCTTATCAGCAATCTCATTCAGGTCAGGCACCTCATGACTGTGGGCCTCTTCTTTAAACTTCATTTCATTTTTGGCTGAGGATTTAGCGAAATAGGGTGAAATCTTGACTTTAGGTGAAGGAGTCTCCTTTTGTATGAAAGCCATCTTCTGGAATCTTGGCAACATATCGTTATTTCCCCCAGTTTCTAACGCATTCGGGTCCTTGAACCCTAGCATGGCTGCGATTGAACTAACTATCTTCTGGTGAACTAATTCCATTTGTTGCTTCAAGTCCATTTCCAGCTTGTCTTACCTGTCTTGGGTACTTTTATGACTAGTTTCTAAGGCCACCACTTTATCTTCCATCGCTCTAGCTTGGGACCGAGTACCATACTTGTGAGTTGTTTTTGCTATTTTGAATTTCAGAAATATGTTATGTTTTTTATTTAAGTTAGATTCTTATTATGTTACGAATGCATGCGCAAATGTAAACACACAAATGCAAAGTAAAGATGCAAAACAAGAAAGATACAATGCAAATGCATGAATGCAAGCGAAGGGCCATTAATTCTATGAAATATCTGCTCAAGAAACAACGTTTTATTGAATATGAAATGTCCTTATTACATCAAATTTCATATTTTCTACAAATACTTTTCTGCGCGAATTCCTAATTCCTTGACTTCTTCAATGAGCCACATAAGTCTTGGTCCAACTTCCCCTACTGGTTTGACGTACTAACGAAGAGTTGCATCTTCAGTAGCTAACATCGTCACATGTCGAGCCACATCCTGAACCTGGGTCATGACGGTCATATCGAACTCATCCTGCTCCTGAAATCTTCTGGCATAGTCTCTGAGGTGAGTGAACCAGTATTCATTACCTCCATCTGTTATATCTTCAAGGACCAAGATCTTCGTCCTATATTCCTGGATGGTGTTGTACATTCCTTCAACTTGTTTCTTCAAGGTGTGGTTCTCACTTAAATAGGCCTGAAGTTCAATGTAGGTGTGATGGTTCTGAAATTCATGTAGAAAAAGATTCAAGTCATCTACCTTAACTTGTAACTCAACAACATAAGCCTGGCTTTGCTTCAGCTTCTCACTAGTCTTATCATATGTTGTCTGCAACTCAAATAAACGGATCTTGTTGTCGTGGGCCTTCTTTTTTCATGTAGCCATACTTTCTTTTTCCTTTTCAAGAACTGTTTGCCATTTCCACTTTTAGTTGCCATCTTACCCTTCTTCTTTTCTTCAGCAAGGGCCCGTCTATACTTCTCAATTTCCCTTTCCACGCTCTCTCTTTTCCCACAACAAGCTTTATTTCTTGTTTCCACTGCTCCAGGGTTTTTCTTAGATTAGCATTTTGAACAGTAGTCTGGAACTTGAGGAAATCAACCCTTTGGATCTCAAACTTCTTTTCTAAGTCCTCATATAGTTTTATCACCCGCTTTATTTCCCCTTTATACTTTTCAACATCAAGGCTTGAGTCAAACCAATCACATTGGTTCTGCTCTCGCAGGGCTTCTATCTCCAACTTGGCCCTTCTCAACTTCTTTCTCAGAATATAAGCTTATGTATGAACTACCTTCAAGTGTTCTTCCAAAGACTTGGTATGTCTAGGTGTAGGTGTTATGACTCTTGTCATTCACTCTTATACGCCTCCAAATATCATAGTCAGAGGTGTACATGCAATGACTATCAGATTCTAACTCTATATGATAACAGTGGTTCCATGAATCACTAATTGTTTGTACCTTATGTCTGAACTCTCATTGGAATTCAAATTCTGACGAACATAGACCAGTTGTGAAGGGAATAAACTACCGAGACCCAAACTGACGAGATACTAGCAAAGGAGCACATCCAATTCCTCCCCATAAACATAGTAGCATCAAGAAGTTGAAATCCCCACACTTATATAGGACCTTGGTATGACCCATCCAAGGAACCCTCCATCTGATGTCTTCATCACTACGGTCCTTGAAGATATCAATCCACTTACTCTTCTTAACAATAGACCATTCCTTTGCCAAGAACTCTCGGAGTGGAGAAAAGTTCGAAGAAAACACATTTGATAGAGCCAATGTTGGGAACTTCCAGAAGTGACTAAGAGCCCAAACCTAGAGTAAGGGAGCACATCCACCAAAGCGCACACCGTCCACTTTTCGGCATACATTAAGGGAAATGAAGGTTTCAGCAAGTACAGCTGGCACTGGGTTGACTCCGCTTTTCAACTGCTCAAAGAAATCTAACAATGCCACATCGATATTTCCCAAGACCTTCGGAAAGATAACCAAGCCATAGATTGCAATTGCTAAGAGATTCACTCTCTTTTCTTTGTCTGGGTGAACTGGAATTATATTTCAGATACTTGACCAAGGAAAGTTAAAGCTACCTCCTCTCTTCCGTATTATCTCTTTGACCCATCCGTCACTCATACCAGCGAAAACTTGAAGTCTTAAGTGCGGGTTTTTGTTTTTAGGAGGCTTGGCATAGACCCAACTCTTCTTTAGATTGAAAAGAGCCAAGTATTCCTCAAGTGTATGTATCATATCTTCTCTATTAAAAGTGAAATAGTAGTACCTGGGATTCCAGAATTGTACCAAGGCTTTTAAAAATGGCTCATCCACCTTCACGTGCAGAATATATGTTATATCACCGTAGACTTCATGGAACAACTGCTTAGTTTCATAATCAAAACGATCCTAAATTCCTTGCAGCTCTTGCATGTTATTTTGTTTGACACTGATGTGGGCATATTCTGAAGTCTTTGTCTCATGATCAGCTACTAAACTGTCCCCAAATGTTTGTTGGTTAACCTCAAACCAATGTCGCACTTTTGCATTCTCATCTTCACTTTCAGGATCCTTCCATCCATGATGAGAGCTTTTCAAAGTTGAGCAAATATTTTTGAGAATCAACCCCTTCTGATATGGAATGGTGTTGCATGAATGAATATGCAAAACAATAAAAAAAAGCGAAAAAGATCAAAGATGAGAAAACACAGAGGGTTCAAAATAATTTCATACATGAATAATTCTGGATAGCACATTCCAACACTCCAGGATATGTCTCCACGGATTATCCTTACTAAATAATTTTGACTTAAAAATAAAAACCCTAGGTTTTCCGCATGGCTCTATTGGGGTAGGCTCTAGATTCTCAATCATAGTTAGGTTCTAAAAAGGTACACAAGCTGTCTTTGTTGTCCCCTACTAAGGGTAGCAAGGTCCCTGGTTCTCACCCATTATAGGCTTCAAACGAACCAAGTTCAACTCAAGAGGACTCACTTCCTATGTCTTCTCGAAGGATCAATATCCTTACGAAGATATGTGGCATATGAGTCTCGAAGGTACTTGCTAGGCTCATACGGAGAATCAATATTCTGATATAAGCAAAGCATTTTCCCCCACTTAAACGAAAAGGACAAAGCTCAGGTATAGAGCTTTTTGCAACAATTTTAAAATGCGTAAAATAAAATTACATTCATTAAGTGGACGAATAGATGGAAACCTTTATGAACTTGCAAATTCCTTTTCTAAAAACATGTTTGAAAACAATTTGTCGCCTAACCCTCTTTTGTTTTTTTTTAAAAACATGTCCCCAGTGGAGTCGCCAAGCTGTCGCAACCCTTTTTAGGAAGGTTTTGACGTTATTTGGAAAACTTAAGAAAACACGAAGTCGCCACCAATCTTTTTTGAAAAAAGTGTGATTGGATCACTTTTTAAAAACAATGGTTATTTTAATAAAACATTTTATTTATCAAAATAACATTTTTGGTCCACGAAAATAAGAGAAAATAGGTTCGAGGTTCGGTTACATGGGAAAGGGTTAGCACCCCACAATGCCCAAAAATTGGTACCTAATTGATTTCAAAAAAGTATTTTGAAAATTAGAATTTGCAAGTTCAAAAGTTTCAATTAATTTGTCTTTTTAGTGAATATAAATCTATTTTAATGGCCTTATCACACGAGAGATGAACTTCAATCACCACCAACACTCTTAGCGCTAACTTGTCATTCCAATTTGATAAGACACCGCATTAATTAGTTTTCACTTGTTAAAACAAAACAACAAAAGATTAGGTGTGTTTGAATTTTTTAAAATTAAAACTAAATTAGTGATTAAACCTTAAAAGAGAAGTCTACATTCATTTTAAATATTAAAGTTATAATGTTTTTAAGTGTGTCTTATTTTATTTATGAAGAAAGTTTTTCATCACACAAGGCTCTAATCTAATTTTCGAAGGTCCTAATCCTACATTTTCAAACATACACATATTACAAATATTTAAAAGAGAACAAAAAAAAAATAAATTGCTTTAATTAAATAACTAAGAGAAATAAATTTAAAATAAAGAAAAGGATTACCATTTTATTATTTTTTAAATAATTTTTGTTTAAGGACTAAGTTGAAAGAATAAAAAAATTTGAAGGCTGATTTGAAAAAATAAAAAATTTGGTGCTTAATTTGAAAGAAAATGGACTAAATTAAAAGAATTAAAAACTAAAGGGTCATGGTATGAAATTCGAAGAAGTAGGGCGCGGGTTATGAACCGAGTATGGGTCGGTTTGCGGATCATTATAAATGGCTCATTTCATAAACAGAAATCATTTTATACACCCCTCAAAACGGATCAAATTCGATTCCTTTTAATTCTCTGAAGTGTTCTTCATGAACTAAAGAACACGATGAATATCCGTCGTGCCGGCAGCGAAATTTCCAGAAAAAAACACCCATTTTACATATTTCTGCAACCCCAAATCATGTTTTTTCTCACTGGAACTACATCAAAATCGAATTAACAGCGGTGCTATTCAAATTAGAGGTAAAAATCTACCTTTTTATTTATTTAAATTTGAAATAATAACACTAGAATAAGAGATTACCAGAAATCTGCTTGCTTTATTCCTTGAAACTCTAGATTACAAATGCTTGCCTTCTTACACTGGAAATCGAATGTGTATTGCGTATGAATTGTGTCTATTTCGTATGAATTGGTTTGTATTGTTACATGGATTACAATGGGATTTATATAGCTACTGAAATACTTGGATTACAAGAACAAATCCCTAATTTCTTCCCCTAAAATGTGTCCTCTTTGATTCAGATTATGTTTGATCATCACCATGGCTTTAACTTAGGGATTATCTTTTGAATTTGCTTTTGTCTTGGAACTTAATCTTTGTTTGCTTCCTTTTCGCATGTTTCTGATGGCTTTGAGTGTCGAAGGCTTTGAAACGGTGAACGCAATGAATGTCAGTGCTCGTTGAGAAGATGGAATGCCAAAGTTCGTGGCTGTCACGTGCGAGTGGTGATCCGCATGCTTTCCTATGGTGCGATCTGGGTCGTTAGATCACTCATTGATCTAACGGTCGTGAACGGTGTGGTGCTATATCATCAATAGCTGGCTCGATTTGCGCCGTTGGATCAAAAATTGATCCAAGTGGCTCTTTTTAGCTGCACAACAAACAAATGAAAGGTATTAGCTTTTAGTTTATCCAAGAAAACGGGCCAAACGGGCCCTTGTGTAATGGACTTTTTATTTTTTTGTAATGGACATTTTAATATAAATATAAATGGGCTATTTTTTATTTTTTGGGTTTTATACTAACTTAACAATTATACTAACTATAATAAACTATTTATTTGTTTTTTGTTCTAACTTTGATAGTAAACGGCCGAACAGGTCTTTATCTCACAATTCAATGGACTTTAATATAATGGGTTCTCAAGCATTTCTTTTTTGGGTTTTATGTCAAACTAAAAAGTGATAACAAAAAAAAGATAATACAACAACAACAACAACAACAAGGTGAAGTGAAAAATCAGTGACAACACGCACCATAATTGAACCGGGATGGCCTAACCGGTCATGCCAAATAATAAAGTTATTAGTAAACTTTTAGTTTACAATAGCATGAGCTTTAATTTGTACTATTTCTTGTGTAGTACAATTCGGATGACAGTGCATGTAATTTTGTTAAGATTTTCTTATTTCCTTGGTTTATACTAGTAATATGGAGATAGACAGCATCCCCTTGACTAATAGTCACAATATGATATTAATTTCTGTGAATATCTTTAAAATTCAATAAGTCTCTTTGTGATTTTTGCGAGTATAACGCCTTGTGAATATGGAATAAAGTTCCATTTGGCAATAACATATTTGCTCTTCCGGAGCCTTATATGATATTAGTACTTTTGGATATAGTAGTCGCATTATTCCCTTGCATTTTAAATGGGAAAATACGTATAATTATGCACCTTTCAATATGTGCTTTGATCCATTCACTTCGGGGAATGAAAAAGGGAATGAAAAATATGTGCTTTGTACCATTTACTTTATGGAATGAAAAATATTAAATATAGCAATATCAAATCAATTATCTATAAAAGATAATGTCACAAGAACTTATTACTCTTCTGGAACATTGATATTTTAGTACTTTGAGATATAGTACTCACATTTTCCCCTTGCATTTAAATGGAAAAATAGTGCTTAAGTATAGTATTAGTACTTGCACTGTTGCTAAGCATAAATCGTCACAATTCATTGCATATTTTATTCCGGAAGTAATATATTCTTCAAAGGATAAATTAACATAAAGTGTAAATAAATAATATGTAAAACAAATTAACATAAAGTAAATTAACATAAATAAATAATAAATAAAACAAATTAACATAAAACAAAATAAATAAATGATCAATTATTCCCTTTAGAGGTTATAAGGGAAATAAAATAAATGGAGAATTTTTCCCTTCAAGGGTTATAGTACTCACATTTTCCCCCTTGCATTTAAATGGAAAAATAGTGCTTAAGTATAGTATGAGTACTTGCATTGTCTGCTAAGCATAAATCGTCACAATTCATTGCATATTTTATTTCAGAAGTAATATATTCTTCAAAGGATACTCTTCTGGAACATTGATATTTTAGTACTTTGAGATATAGTACTCACATTTTCCCCCTTGCATTTAAATGGAAAAATAGTGCTTAAGTATAGAATGAGTACTTGCACTGTCTGCTAAGCATAAATCGTCACAATTCATTGCATATTTTATTCCGGAAGTAATATATTCTTCAAATGATAAATTAACATAAAGCGTAAATAAATAATATGTAAAACAAATTAACATAAAGTAAATTAACATAAATAAATAATAAATAAAACAAATTAACATAAAACAAAATAAATAAAGGATCAATTATTCCCTTTAGAGGTTATACGGGAAATAAAATAAATGGAGAATTTTTCCCTTCAAGGGTTATGAGGAAATCAACAATATCTAATTGAGTTGGACCAAAAACGCCATAATTATTTTCGCCATAAACAAAATTTGTTTATATTTTCTTTCCTTTATCATTCATGATTGTGGATAAAGGTCCATAATGCTTCGGTGTTCGGTAAATACAAAGCCAATAATTTAAGTTGCCACATCAATGACATATGCATTCCTCTTTCTTGGAATGGTATTTTGCACTATTGTCATCTTTATTGTTCCACTTGTGATGGGTATAATTATTCTCAAAATGACCATAATGTCTATGTCCATAGCCTTGACCACAACTACTAATGTGGCATTTATTTATTTTTTTCATTATAAAATCTCACATTCACTTCAGAGAATAAAGTGGAGTCGGTGGGCCTTTAAAACATTTTTCACAATATTGTGTTTGAGGACAATATTATTTGCATGAAAAGTGGAGTATGTTTTTTTCTAACATATCCTCATCAGTAATATTTTGACCACATAACTTCAATTGTGAAGTAATTCGAAACATAACAGAGTTATACTCGCTTACTGATTTAAAATCTTGCAATCTCAGATGCAACCAACCATATTGAGCTTTAGGTAGAATAACAGTTTTCTGATGGTCATATCGTTCCTTTAAATTATTCCAAGGAATAAGAGGATCTTTTATCGTTAAATATTCAGATTTCAACCCTTCATGGAGGTGACGGCGAAGAAGTATAATGGCTCTGGCCTTATTTTGAGCAGATTAAGCCAAAGATTTAATCATCGTACGCGGCATTGTTAAACTAGTTCAAAAGGTTCTTTAGAAACCTTCTTTGATACCAATAGCCTCGCAGAACGGGATGTCCAGCCAATATACTTGGATTAAACCAACAGAACAGAGAACATAAATCACCATAATTTATAACAGTCTTCTTGTAGATCGTAAATCACCATAATTTATTGCACTTTAAAACTGTAATTTAAAGAATAAAAATAAAAATAGAGTTTACCAATATTAATTTTCCTCTCGAGGACAATGGAGATATAAATTACCAAGACATAAAGAGATATGATATAAAGAGACTATGAGGATGTATAAGTAAGAATGATTGTCATTCTTAAACAAATAAACAACTATAAGGATGTATAAGTAAGAATGATTAATCGATGCAATTACTAACCTCCAGTGACGTAAATAAATATAATCACTATAATAATTTTATATTGTTTAATGTATAAACAATTCATTCCCTCCAATGTTTAACAAATTCTTTTGTATTAAAGTAAGTAAACATAATAATAATAATAATAAAATAATTTCTTATTATTATTGAGAGAAATCAAGTCATGATGAATAAAATTAAGGTTTAATGATATTAGAATGTACTAACCTTAATATAAGAATGATTAAACAATCGCTATATCGAAATATATGGTAGATGTAGTCACCAATATTTAATTGAAATTTTTTTGGAGGATCACCAATATATGGTAGAATAATTTTGTATGTATTCTTATCATATGATAATAATAATAAGTGATATTTCAAGAAGCATACCATAATATCGATTAAATACAAACCAAACACGGTCGGATCATCTATGTCAAATCGTCTTTTGATTTGTGGGAATCACAAACTCATTTCTGCCCAGTACTCAAAATCCAAATACAATCAAACATGCTTCCATGTAGGGATGTAAAAAGCTGACCCGACCTGAAAACCAGACTGAAACCTGCTCGAGTCAGAACCTGGTTTGACCCAAGGATTCGATGAACAATCCGATCTGTAACTGACTGTTGTTGACCAAAACCCAATTTGGACTTGTTACTGCAGTAACCGAAATCGACCTGCATCTGACCGAGAATGACCCGAACTCGAATTGGACCTGTTATTGTGGACTCGAGACCGGCCTGCACCCGACTGAAATGAACCTGAACCCGAGACTGACCTGGCAGATAACCGATATTACCCGACTGAATCGACCCGAGATCTGATTTTACCCGACCTGTTAATTGACCCGACTTGTTATGAGCCTGACATGTTGTTGACCTGAACTGATATTGACATGGTTTGATATTTACCTGACATGTAATTGAGGAAGTCTATGATTTGATAATTTTTAATAGAAAAATAAAGTATTTGAGAAATTGTAAATTTATTATATTGTAATATGATAAACTAATTCTCACCTTTTAAATTATTAATTTTTGTATTTAAAATCTTTTTGTTAAATAATTCAACTATTGATTATTAATTTATTAACTTATATATATATATAATCAATTTAAAGTGTTGATAAAGGTAAACTGTTAATTTTTTAAATCAATTTAAAGTGTTAAATAATCTTTTTGTTATGTATACATATATAATCAATTAAAAATATCAAAAAAGGAAATAAACAAGAAAAGGCATATTTATGTTTTCTTTATACTTATGTTTTCTTTTAACCAAATCAACTTGACACTACTAAGTACTAAGTATAGATATTCATTTGTTTTTTTTTCTTATTAACTTGACCAAATTTTATTGGGGAATATTGAAAATTAGTTGTTGATTTGATAAAAACCAAATGTTAGAAGGTTAACCGTTTTTAATGTTTTAAATTCATAGTTGTAATTATAATGTCGTAATTTTTAATTATTTTACACAAATTCATAGTTTGTATGATGGGCTCAAAATAAATTTAATTTTGAAATTTTTTTTATAATATTCAATTTAAATTAAAAACAAATTTAATAAACTCAAAAGGGTAGATTATTAGTTAATTTACAATTTAATTGGGTGGTATTTAATAATTAATATAGCAGATAATAAGTGGGACCCTCTGATACAGTTTGATTAATAAATGTCTTTCAAAATCAAACATAACTACGAGATTAACTCATTTTCTTCTTAAAAAATATTTTGGATTACTACCATAGTTTTTGTTGATTTTGATTTTAATGTGTTGTGAAATCTGAAAACCTATGACGTGGCTTCTGTTTAGAATTGGAGGGAAAGTTCCCGCACATTTTTTAGGTTTATGGGAAAATTGCCCATTATGCCATTTCATGTTTAGATACTTTCCATTTAAGTCATGTTTTGACTTTTAAATTTTAGTTTAGTTCAATTAGGTCCCAGAATAGTTGATTATTTTTATTTGGCCTTTAGGATTAGGTTCTTTTAATTAGGTCCTCAGTTAATTAGCTAGTTATTAAGCCCATAAATTTCACACACAGTTTAATTTAACAATGCTTAATGTAGGATTTTTTTATTAATTATTTTATTGGAATTTTAATTTGTTAAATTTGATCATTAGATTTGGAGCTTAATTAAAATTATTAGTGTTTGAGGTAATGGGATTAGTTTAGGGATTAGGGGATTATGTTTGCACTTTAATTATTAGTGATCGTAAGATTTAGGGGTTAAGGTTTGTGATTTAAAGATAAATGTGTCAAGTTGAGTGTTTGGGGTTATGAGATTAGTTTAAGGATTAGGGAATTAGGCTTGCACTTTTAATTATTAGTGAATAGTGATTGCAAGATTTAGGGGTTCATGTTTGGGTTTTAGGGGTAAATGTTTAAAATGGAATGTTTGGGGTAATGAGATTAGTTTAGGGATTTGGGGTTTATTTTTGTTCATATTAGTCCCTAATTTTTAACCGAATTGACCCCTATTTATTTCAAAATTTTCTAATCTAGTTTAATGTTTTTAATATGATGATATTTTTGTTCATTATAGTCCCTAAAACTTTATTTTTAGCCGAAATTGACCCATATATATTTCTATTTTTGGTAATTTAGTCTAATAATATTTTTGTTTATTTTAGTCCCTACAATTTAATTTTTAGTCAAAATTGGCCCATATTTATTTATATTTTTGGAAATTTAGTCTAATAATATTTTGTATATTCTAGTAGCTAAAATTTAATTTTTAGTCCAAATTGACCCTTATTCATTTTTTAAAGTGGAGAAATTTAATTTTTAGTCCATGAACTAAAATTAGAGACCAATTTGACAATTTGAAAGTGAGGAAATTTGAGAGTTCAGTGACCAATTTCACAATTTTACCATAGAACTAAATATGGTCAATTTTGACTACAGATTAAATCTTAGGAACTAAAATGAACAAAACATCAGTACATTGAAATTATTAGACTAAATTATAAAAAATTGAAATAAATAGGGTTCAATTTCATATAAAAGTAAATTTTTAAGGACTAAATATCACCATGGGGAGAGGATTGCTATATCAGAAGTCCAAACTATAGGGATACTTGTGACTAAATTGAATTAAATTAAAACTTAAAAGTGAATATGAAGACTAAAATGCAATATTTTAAACACAACAAGACTTAAAATGTAACTAATCTCTAACCCAAAAATAGGTCCCACATTCCCCTCCAAAATTCTCTCATTCTCCCCTTTTTTTTAACCATTTTTTTTAATTACAATTAATGGCGGGAGGGAGGGAAATAAGCCGCCCAAATTTATGGGTTGGAAAAAGTACTTTTTAGCCCTTCTAACTTTAGATATTTTTCATTAAAGCCCTTAATGTTCACTTTTAGGTTTTAGTTTAATTCAATTGGGTCCCAATTTAGGTTAATTTAATTGAGATTCAGCATTTATTGTTAGAGTTATTTTAATTAGGTATGTAATTTATGCTTCTAGGTTTTAATTTAGATCAATTAGATAATTTTTAACCAAAATTGACCCCTATTAATTTTAAATTTTTGTAATATAGTCCAATGTTTTTAATATGATGATATTTTGTTCATTCTAGTCCCTAAAACTTTATTTTTAGTCGAAATTGACCCATATACATTTAGTCCAATGTATATATATGTATATGAATTTATGTATTAATTTATGCTTCTAGGTTTTAATTTAGATCAATTATATGTATTAATATATATATATATATATATGTATATGAATTTAGTCCAATGTATATATGTATTAATGTATATATAACATACTTACCTATATTTATTTCTATATACACACACACACATATATATATATATATATATATATATATATATATATATATATATATGCATATGTATTAATGTATATGTATGTCTATATATGTGTGTATTAATGTATATGTATTGATGTGTATGTATTAATATATATGTATTAATGTATAGGTATTAATGTATATGTATATGTATATATATGTATGTATTGATGTATTAATGTGTATATATATATATATGTATACGTATTAATGTGTATATATATATGTGTGTGTATTAATGTATATATAACATACTTACCTATATTTATTTCTATATACATATATATATGTATTAATGTATATATATACATGTATATATATATACAATATACATATACATACTAAAACTTACATACATATATATATATATATATATATGTATATGTATATATACATACATATATACATGTATGTATATATACATACATTTATTTCTATATACATATATATATATATATATATGTATGTATTAATGTATATATATACATGTATATATATATATACAATATACATATACATACTAAAACTTACATACATACATATATATATGTATATATACATACATATATACATATACATATGTATATGTATGTATATATACATACATACATACATAAATAATTATATATATATATACACACACATTATACATTTACATATAGTAAAACTTATATACATATACTTTATATATACATATATGTATATATATACACACACATTATACATATACATATAGTAAAACTTACATTCGTGATACATACATATACTTTATTTTTAGTCCAATTTGACCCCTATTCATTTTTTTGTAATTTAGTCTAATGTTTATAATTTTAATTTAATATTTTTGTTCATTATAGTCCCTAAAAGGCTAAAACAATATTCTTATTCCAAATTGACCCCTGTTCATTTTTTGTAGTTTAATCAAAGTGTTTTTAATATGATGATATTTTTATTCATGTTAGTCCCTAAAATTTTACTTTTCACCAAAATTGACCCTTATTAATTTATAATTTTTGTAATTTACTCTAATATTTTAGATATGAATCATTTGATGATATTTTTGTTTATTCTAGTGCCTAATATTTATTTTTAATGTGATTCGTGTTCGTGAAAGGTGTTCAATAATTAACTCGAAATGAATGACCAACCCAAAGTCTATCGACTATTTGTACCAAACTCAAACTTAATACGAATTCGAAATTCGAATTAACCCGACTTGAAATTACCCGACCTGAAATAAACCCGACTTGAAATGAACCCGACCTGAAGTCTACCCGAACCCGAATTAACTCGTCAATTATCTAATTCGGACCCGCACTGAAATGAACCTGACCTGAAATGAACCCGACCCGAAATGAACCTGACCCGAAATGAACCCGACCCGAAATGAACTTGACCTGAAATAAACCCGACCTGAAACTGACCCGCACCCGACCCGAATCTAGTCAAAACATCAAATTAACCTGAAATAACATGTATCCGATTTGACCCGACCTGACAGAACCCGACATGAAACTCATTCGATTACATGTTTTTACATCTCTACTTCCATGCCTTTCAAAAATAATAAAAAGTTAAAATATATAAAGAGAAAGACAATCAATAACTAAAAAAATAAGGGGAAAAACTTATCTTTGGTCCATCTTATAATCGAATTCTTTCCAGTAACTTCTTTTCGATTCGAACAAGGAAGACCTCAATTGATTAGTGTTTCGTACTGATAACGTGTTGTGAATAAAATAAAGAACAAGAACAAGATGAGAGACAAAGAGAGAGACTTGTATTATATTCTCAAAGTAAGGTTGTGTACAATACTTTCTCCAAACTCTATATTTATATGCATAAGATGGAAAATCCTAATTTTAATGAGTATTAAGCGCTAATAATAAAGTACATTAAAGTCTCATTTAATATATGAATATCTTGTAGGAGATAAGAAAAACTTATATACTATTTGAATTTTATGTTCATTTATGATTTACTATTCAAGCATTCATCTTTTCTCAATTAATATATTAAGCCAGATTAAAGGAGTAAAATATTAGCTTAATAAAATATTAAGCCAGATTAATTAAAACAATAAAGTAGTAAAATATTAGCTTAATAAGATTTTATTTTTGTTGTTTTGGGTTATAAACAAAACTCGTCTATTTTATCAAATTAAAAGAGGAGGAGAGGAGTTTTGACTCTTATTTTGTCTGAGCAATTATATTATATTAATTTATATTTTTAAGTTTTATATTTAAAGTTTATAATCTTTTCAAACAATATCATTTCTCAAATTAAAACTTAAATTGTTTTTTAAATGTTATGTGCTTTATCACCGATTCAACATACAATACCATAAGCAACTTAATTATTAAATTGAAAAACACATATCCGTACAAAAAATGAAACAAAGGAAAAACATAAAGAATTTCAAAGATAGTTAAAAACCATATACTATATTATATATGATATTAAAAGTGCTAAAGGCAAAAAATACACTAATTGATCTAATAATTAAAAATATTTATTTTATCTCATTTTATATGAATTTAAATTTTAACATAAAAATATAATACTTTACTATTTAATAAAAAAAATGCTAAAGACAAATAAGGGTTCCAAGAAATTTGTTTGAGTAATCTTTTTATGAACATTGATTAATTAATTAATTTGTCTTTCAACTTCAACTTAGGTTGGCGAGGCCCAATAAACATCAGCTACGTGGTCATTTGTCATTTGACACTTTTTCAATGCTTAAATTAAGCTTAATGAAAAAGCATGGATGGACAGACTCTTTAGCAAAAATAACCCACATGCATAGAAAGTATTTATTATTATTATTATTATTATTATTATTATTATTATTATTATTATTATTCCAGGTACAAATGCTTATAAAAACTTTTTTGTAAATGTATGTAAAAAAAATTTCAACAAGCATAATAATTTTAGAGTTTAAATTTTTTTTTAGGGTTTAATGTTTAAGAGCTTTAGTGGATGAATTTTGATTTTAAGAGGTGTATTTGAAATTTAAGATTTCGGGTTAAAATTTAGAGTTTATAGGTTAAAATCTAATTTCCTAACCATATTACCCTAACAATTAAACCCTAACTTCTAGACCTTAAATTTTAGCCCTAATATCTAAATTCTAACTATAAACCTTAAATTTTAAATCTCTACATTTAAACCCTAAACTATAAATCAAATCTCTAAATCCCTAAACTAAAACGCTCATAAAAATATTTCGTCTTTACGGCTAGTGCATGAGATATTATTATTATTATTAAATTTTTTTGAAAAATATTATTATTATTAACTTTAAAAGCAAAGGAAATAATGGAAAAAGATATTCGTTGAAAGATTAAGATGTGAACCATCTAAAAAGAAGCTCCCCACCCCCACTATACAGATTTATTTATTTTTATTTGCTTTTTTTTGTGTGTGTGGGCCAAAAAGCAAAACTTGTGAACGTTACATTTTTATAGGTTCTGGTGGGGCCCAATTTATATGTCAAAAACCAGACAAGCTTTCCGTTTCTGAGAATTAAAATTGAAAAGGAGGAACATAATTGTTTTTTTTTATAATTAAAATAAAAAATAGTAATAATCTAAATTTAGTTCCATTAATCCTACAACACCTTTTTATAAAATATTCCCCTAACCAATGGTCGTCCTATGACTCTAAGCTCCCTAAACAACTAATGAGATAATGACCTTTTTAAATTAAGATGGATAATTTATAATTCTAAACATTTTTTAATCCTCAAAACAAATAATTCTAAACATTTTTTTAATCCTCAAAACAAATAATTCTCCTAAGCTGATATCACCCCAAATACCAACCCCATTTCAAAATTGTACCCACTTGGTAATTATATATTTTGTACAACACCACCCACCTTAGATTCAGACTAAGAAATTCATTATAAATTTACATAAGCCTGCAACATTCTTTTATCTATTTGAGCAATTAAAAGAAGAAAGTTAAACATATCCATTTGATGATTATCAAAACCCAATACCCCTAATTTTACATGTAATAATAAAAATAATCACAAAATGAAAAAAACATGATTAATTATAATTAGTGAAAATAAATTTAATGATTCCCAACCCTATTGAAAATCAAAAGCAAATTCTTAGGAACTCTTCCCCCACCTTTTTTTTTCTCATCCAAAATACACAAATTAAATATATAGCCAATACACCATATAAAAATATGGCCAATCCACATTACACGTACAAAAAAAACACAACACACGTGTGAACCATTCCCTCCCCATCCCATGCACGAAAAAGGAAACGCCTACGGCCGTCGTCAAGGCCGCCATGCACTGGCCCAGACCACCGCCTGATCCTTCCAAGACAAGAATATTCCGGCGTCGGGGCATTGTGCCATTGACCAACCTTCCTTGTACCTTCTCAACAAGGCGCGTACATCGTCGCACACTTCATCACTCAAAGCCACAGGGCTGAACCCACTTGCATGGAACCGTCTGGACCAGCGCGTGGCCGGTTCGCGTCTCTCGATAGACTCGGACAGTGGACAAGCCACCAAGTCAACGATGGCTCGACCGGCAACTCTTTCGAGCATCAACTTTTCGTTGCTTGTTTTACTGAAACTCTCATCCAAGGCTTCAAAGTAAACTCTAAACCATCTCAAACAGTCTTGGAAACCCTTGACGAAATCAACCCCGTCAACCCCAACATCAAGATCAACTTCTTCTTCAATGACTGTGATTATCCTCGGCTGCAATCGCCTGAGATTCGATATCACGGTATCCCTATGATTATTGACGAATGTGATCGAATGTAATGAGCCAACACAGTTGATGGCCAAGGCTTCATCTTCTTTGATATCAAGCTCTGATAAATCTAAGTCACACAAATCACCAGCATGGTGTATGACATTGAATTTAAAGGGAACTCTCATAAGCCTAGCGAACTTTTCCATTCTTTTCCCTATTTCTTTCATTACCTTTTGGACAGTAGCTAAGCCCTGTGACGACCCTGAAACGCCACCGTTTTTACTACCGACGATCGTCGTCAGCCTTAGATTCGGGGTTTCGTCGCTACGGGTGGCTAGGGCTTCAAGCAAAGTAGGCCATTGTGTGCAATAAGTGTTGCTGATATCAATTATGTGTAAATTGGTTTCACCTTCGAAAGCTTCCATGATTGCACCATTACAAGCAACGTGACCAAAAGTAGTCCATGGGCTTACCTCTTGGAACTTCAATACCATCTTCCTGGTCGACTCGAATGAACATGTTTTCTCCGAAGCCGAGGCTAACATCCGATAGCAACGCTCGCCGGAGTCAGTCATACGGCTAAACAAAGCTTGAAGAAAATAAGAAGCCAGCTTTTGATCGGTGTCACCGTAAGGTGATCCAAGCTCGTTGAGCATCCACATCAGCTGTTGAACCCGTCCACTGTTCCGATCAGCGATAGCGGTCGCCGTTTCTAGGAGGATATCGGAAGCCCACTTTTCGGAGAAATCGAAGCTGTTTAGGTCACGAGCGGGGGGAAAAGTAGTGGTGGAATAATCAGAGGAGTCAAAAGCATGGTGAGTGGTGGTGGTGGGGGTGGAGGTGTTTGTAGGAGTGGTGGTGGAAGGGTGGGGCTGATGTTGTTGATAATGATAATAAAGGTTGTAGTAGTTTTTGGAAGAAGACGAAGAGAAGTCTTCTTCATCCATGAAAACGTTGAAGCATTCTTCGTCTTCTTGTTGGTAGTGATTGTTTTGTCTAGAAGATCTAGAGCTGCTGGATGTTCTGCTGGAGTTGAAAGATTGATCCGATGATTGAAGACTCACAAGCCTAAACAAGGTATCCATCTAAATCCAACACCAAACAGACCCACATCAATGAACTTTGGATTGAGGTTGTCAGGAAACAGAAACGGAGATGGGGTGTTTGAAGAGATGGAATGAGCAGTGAGGTGCTTATGTTTTTCTAACAGTATATACTACAACATCGGATATAGTCTATTGAAACATGATTTCTTAAAACTATGATGTATCTAATTGGGTTTTGGCAAACACAATCAGATTACTACTTATAGAAAAGAGAAAGAAAAGTAAAGGGCTGGGAATCTATGTCGTGACAGTAAAAAATATGCTTTTCTTTTTGTGTAATCGATGAAAAAATGGGGGTGGCGGGTTAATGGCCGAGGCTTCTTTTCTAGCATAGCTTATTCTTTTAGGGTATGCTTTCTGATTTCATCTTCCTTTTTTACAAATTTCTCATGGAGGAATTGACTAATATGGGGCATTTATATTTAACACTTGGTAAGGTGGCAACTGGCATGGACCAGCTAAACTGGTGTTTTAGGAATATAAATTGTTTGAAAAAGAATAAAAAATGAGGGGTTCATATCATAAAATAAAATGGGTTAGTCTTTTTAATAATCTAAAGGTGATTATAAAGTACTATTGTTCGTATATATTTTTAGTCCTTTGACAATATATATATTTTGTAGACAAAACGATTTGACACGAATTTCTTAGCATAAACATTATCCGATTTTTCACTGAAACTACTTTTTAGGTTCCATAAAATAGATTAGTTGAATAGTTTTTTTTTTTAAATAGAGTTGAATAATTCTATAACCATATATATATATATATATATATATATATATATAAGTTAGTATATAACTATCATGATATATTATTTTATTGAGGGAGGAGAAAAAGAAATGTTATAGATTTTAATGAGAGTAGGCATGCGAAAGGGAAAGAGAAAGAGTGGAGAAAAAAAGCTGTCGGCGTGCATGGGCAGCATCAAACCCACCATCATCAACCCAATACATTCACATTCTTTGCCTCCTAATCCCTCACAAAACCCTGCCAAAATTCCTACTTTTTCTTCCCTTTTCTATACTATTTACACTATATCCCATTATCCCATACCATCAATCTCTCATTATAATATATTCCATTACCACAATCTACCCTTCCCTAGGGCAAAGGCATGCACCTTTCCTTTCCTTCCTTTTTCCCCCTTTCCCCCCACTCACAATTATCACTTCAAAAACACCAACACTCTAGCTAATCTATTTCATTAGATGGCTAAAATCCAAAGCTATAAATACATACATGCAGGTAAAGGTACCTCTCTTCCAATGTCACCATCCCCCAAAATCTTGAAATTCACTGACCAGCCAAGTTGCTTCTTCCCTGTGTGTTGTCTTCAACTTCAAGTCTTAAACCTTAACATTCACATATATGTTGAGTTACTGGTTGAAATGTGGCGAGATTTATGCTGTATGTTGTTTTTTGTATTGGAAGGTTCCCGGTTTTGTCCTTATCTTTGGGTTATTAGGGGACAGCAAAATACAAAGCTATGGTAGCTGAGGTGAGGTTAGGTTAGGTTAGTAATGTTTTCAAGGTTGGCTCTGGGGCTCTGCATTTATTTTGCTATAGAGATATTCCCGTGCATTGTCTTCCTCGATTTCCTTCAACAATCATTAGGGGAATTGTTGGCTTTGGACTGTTTGTCGCTAGTCAACAACATGCTTCAAGACAACATATTTTTCCTACACCTTCCATGTCACATATACCCAACACTCATAGGTTTTGATTCTGTATACATGGGGAAAATAAAATACTATAAACAAAGTAGTTTTTGGGAACTCGATTCCCCAGAACCAAACACTCAAGTTAAAACTATTAAATTATATATTTTTTCAAAAAAAAGTTTTAACATTTTTCACATACTCCGTATATATGTATGGTCTAAAACATAATATAAAGACTACTTTTTTTAACTTAAACTAAGGGATGTTTGATGGATTTGTGGGACCACCATTTGCTCACATGATTTTGCTTTTGGGATTATAGAAATAAGATTGTGGGTGGAATGTCACACTACCTCAACCATAAAAGAAATTTTGCTTTAGTTTAATTGGGAAGGTGATGAGCAATTTGTTATTTTATATCTCCTTTTCTCCTTTTTTTTTTTCCTTTTCCACTTCGTTATTTTATTTTTCTAATTAAACAAAGAAATAATTATATTTTGAACTCTTATAAGAGTATTTTTGACAATTCAACCAATTTATGAATCTCATTATTTTGAATAGGAATCTTATGCTCTTTTCAGTGTTTTTATTTATGTTCTTACACTAAAAATTTAGGTTTAGAGTTTAGCTAAGGTTTAAGGTTAGAGAATTTGAGATATGGTATATTTTTTAGTATTTAGAGTTTAAAATTTAGAGTTAAAACTTAAAATTTGATTTTTTAGTGTTGAGACACCGAAAAAAATAAAAAAAATTTGTCCAATTATTTTATTGTTTAATACCCTATAAATTTACATAATTGAAAAGCAACCATAAACGTATTCTATCACCTTTTTCCAATTCAAACCCCATAAAGCATGCCCCATAGAATCAAATCCTAATCCGTGTAGTCTTAGTCCTTGAAAGAGTAATTATCAATTTTAGATATACATATCGTACAAACTTTAGTTTACCTAAATTTATCAATTTTAGAGTTTAAAGGTTTAATTTATGATTTAAAGTTTAAAAGTTTAAAATTTAAGGTTCAAATTTAAAATTTAGAGTTTAAATCAAGGTTTTATTTTTATAGTTTAAACAAGAAAGGTCGTAAATCATTTTTGCAAAACTTGTGTATCAAAACATAACACATTAAGTTAAGGGCTCTGTTTTGATATACAGTTCATGTCAAAAAAAATTACACAATCCTTTTTTAATATCTAAAATCTAAAATCCTAACCATAACACCCTAAATTATGAACCTTAACATTAAATCTTAAATTCTAAACCTTAAACTATAAACCCTAAACCACTAAGTTTGACAAACACGTGTAAATTAAAGTTTACGGGATGTGTATCAAAGTTTTTCTAAGTTAAACCTAAATTCCAAAACTCTGTTTTGAATTCAATGGGGTATAGTTTAAACTTTACAGCTTTGTTTTGCTTTGAATAGTCTACCATATTTTGTAACCACATAAATCTGAAGAAAAAGATGATCGATTCTTGAATCCAACCACCTTTATTTCCCCATACCTTGATAGAATGGTGGATGAAAATTATAAGGTCAAAAGCAAACACTGTCAGCGTCTTGTGTTAATAAAAGAAGTAAGATGTGAAAGAAGAAGAAACTGTAACAACAGAAAGGAAATGGTTTCCGAGTTAGTCAATCAGTTTTTGGCTCGAAACATGCTTCCTTCATGACCTTTATACAAACATTAACCCCACCATAATCGGAGCTAATATCAAAAGATGTTTATATACACATGTATATTTACCAAAACCTGGCTAGAGATGACTTTAGTGGACTGCAAAAAAAAAATTTTAAAAGATGGGGTTAGATTTGCCCTGACATGACTCAACACCATTAGGCCATTAGTCACCAAAGCTGTAGTTGCAATTGGACCCCCACCCTCTCCCTTTCCCTGACTTTTCTTTTGCAACTAACCTCTTTGATTGCCAAATGCTTTTTATTTTAATTTTCTGATTGACAATGTTTATGAGTCCCTACCTGTTGGATTAACAACAAAAAAATTCTACCAACAATCAGTAATGAAAAGAGAGGTTTGACTTTTAAACAAAATCAAGGTTTGCATCATGACTTCGTAAATAGAAAAAACTGGGTTGAGAGGGCCATTCTCATATTGAGAATATAAAATCTGATTCAGATTACCAATGAATCAAATAGCAGTGGTTAAACAAAAAAGCCAGAGTTTCTTCGACCCACAAGTTAACTAAAAACATCAATGTCTAAGTACTGGGCTTTTCTAACGTAAGACATGGTGCGGTATTGTACGACACCAATCGAAAATGTTACAAGACATGGAACACAGAACTGAAAATGTTACACTTTCTGATAACATTTTAGGTTGGTGGTTAAGTATCAAAACTTAACTGAGAGTATCGATACTTATCGCTCTTGATAACATTTTAGATTTTTGTAAGTATCGAAACTTGTCTCTGAGTGTCGCGAGACACCAACTTAAAATGTTATAAAAAAATTATAACATTTTCAATTCTATATTTCATATGTTGTAACATTTTCGGTTAGTGCCGTATCGCGAGTATGCCGCATCGTACACCTACCCCTAAGTACTTTCGGTTCAATCACATGATGCATTAATTTTATGACAAGAACACCAAAAATTCTGTTTCCACACTCCTATGAGAAACAAGTTGTTGATTAATGGTGGAGAACAGTAGCAGGTGTTAAACTTGAAGGACAATTGGAAAAGAAAAGCAGAGGTTATATAATTTTCCACCTCTTTTAAAGTTGGTAGAATTCAGCTTTAAAGCAAAAAGCATGCAGCCTTCTTCTGAGTGGATGGATGGATACAATCAAAGACAGCTTGAAAGATGAATTCTTAATTGACATACTCATTATATTATCAGAAATTGTATAAGTAAAAAGTCAGGAAAATAATACATATTATTATAATATATCTTTCAAGTATGAATCATTCTTGTGAAATAACCTAAAAAATTCTATTAACCATAACACAAATATCAGTTGAAGATAATTGAAGAGTTCTGGGGTTGGAGAATCTGTTTAGAACCCTACTTACAGCATTGATTGAATCAAGCTTTCACCGAAAGTTGACAATCATTTCCCATAAAGAAGTGTTTTTCCCTGTTAAAAATCACTGAATATAACATTGTCTCAAAAAGCACTGAAATCAGCTCATGAAGTTGTAGTTGGAGTGTTGGACAACGTCAAGAATGACATTTTAAGCTGTAAATCAATATTTGGGTAGCAATGTCAATAAGTAGAAGTGGTCCATAATGGCTATTTCTAGCTGCTCTACGAGTTAGAAAAAGCCATTCATTCTCAAAAGTATTTTTGCTTTGTAATGCGTAGAACTCGTATGGGGGAAGATAATATCAATTGGAAATATCCAAAAACTTCTACTGAATCATTAGAAAAAAATTGACCTGTTTTTTGGTTAGAATTCTGCAGCTGCTGGGACCAATTGTGTCTTCTTTTATCTAGCTGCCATATAATCATATTCTCTTCTCTTGTGGTTGATACAGATTGCAGAGCAATTAGCAAAGATTTTAGAGAGGTCAGCGAAATTCAGTGGCAAGTGGACCTTTCTTCTTCTTCTTCTTTTAAATGCACAAACCTCAGAGCACTGATAGGTTTTAGAATGATCTGATTTCCACCGTCTTTTATACAGTGTTTTGTAGTACCATAGCAGCACCAATGTCCACCTTTCTAAATGCTAATTCAGCACCATAATCCCTGCTGATGCCAGTATAACCTGAGAAAACAGGTAATGGCTTTGATGTGAAGGATGTGGCTAATTAATAGTGATACCTTAAGGACTGATGATTGTTATCATTAAAATTAAGCTTAACATGCAACTGTGTGCTAGGCCAAAGACTTTTTTCTTGGGATAAAAACAAGCTTTCCTAAAATATTGATCAAGAAACCAGAAGGCAGAAGAATCATGGTTAGGCCGCCGGCGGTTGTTGGATATTGATATTATCTTCGTTGATTGATTACATTGTATATGAATAGTAGTTGATCTTAATGATACACAAGACACGGGATTCAAATAATGCGTGTAGCTGGCACAGCATGACCCCTATATCACATAAAAACATTGAGAAATTTCAATCCTGGTCTGTTAGTGTGGAGTTCAACAAAAGGTTTGAACTCATTCCACATGTTCAGATACCATTACTCTGTAGTACAGAATAGATGGTTTTCATGAAAGCTGCAGCAGTATGACAATCAATCATATTCTCAAGGAAAATTCCTATATATGCAAATACTGACATACAAAATGAAAAATTGCTAGACAGTCACGCTTACCTGACTTCTGAACCTGCTGAAGCAGTCGAAACCAATCACCAGCATGTGGCAATCATGCCGGGTGTCAAAAGTTGCCCACTTCTCTATCAATGAACTGAGAATGAGCATTGATGGCGGAGCTTCACATAGCTTGTCAGTCGAATTGCGCTAGCAATTGTACGGATAAAAGTCAAACCATGCTGTTATATGAATATATTGACTGGTTATTTTTGTTTTTCTTCCTTTACAGACTTCTGACACTTGTATTATTTAGTTTTGGATATTCCTTTTCTTTTAGGATCATTTGAAGCTTATGAGCCATTGTGTAATAATGTTTAATATTCTGGTTTTAGTGTGTCAATGCATAATTTCCCATCTAAGGAGTTCATCTTTGGTAGTATTTCTTTATGGACTTTTCGCGGTAAATAACTGTTTCAATTTTTAATATTCAAAATGTTTGTGAAAACAGATATCTGGTTTACACTCTCTAGAGCCAGTGACAATAGTTTTAACGTTACACAAAATGCAAATTAGTCTTTTGGTTGTCTACTCTGTTCCTGTTTGGAATTTAGTTGACTTGGTAAAGTTGACATGCCCATCAGTTCAGATCTCATTCACAAGACTCGATAAGAGATCAGCCCGTCAATTGTCTCGACAACCAGATGATTCATGCGCACCAGTAGCAGCAAGTAAGCTCGTCCTTTAGGCCCCGTATGCACCAACCACAACCTGTCAACTAAGTTTTTAGATATAAACCATTACATGCTCTGTGTGTGAATTGACGATCCTTTGTTGAGGAATATATTAGGACAACTAATTAATTTAGGCCACATGCTTTGATCTTAACAACACAACTTGACAATGCAATAGTGTTCTCCCAATGGAAAAGATTCACTTTATTGTTTCCATTCTTCTCTTTTCTTGAAATATCAATATCCGGCATTGGCACCCACATCCAATGTTTATATAAGTCATGATATACGGATATGATCCTCCCAAGAAACATATTTGGATACAGCTACAAAAATAATCCTCCCAAGGATCTCTAAATATATGAAAATCTTCAGAATAATAATAAACAAATTGTGGGATGCAATGGGTTACCTAAGTCCAAGGCTTCAATTTCATCTTGGCGGAAGTAGTTATAACCTTTTGTTTTCTCTTTCTTGCTCAAACTTGAGTTGATCTTCTCCACGGCTGCAAGCAGATCCTGAAAGTCCCCAAATAATCGAACACATTTGTGTATTGGATGATTACCAATCCAGAATGTAACAATTATGCTTTTCTTTATAGAGAATTTAACATTAAGAGAAAACAAATTTCAAGGATTTTGTATTCAATATATTTCAGATTTCAAGCACCTATAGAGAGAGAGATTTAAATCAGAAATCACCATCCTAATACCTTAGCTAAACCAGGTCAGGTTCAGTCATACAAGAAACAATATAAACATCATACCAGGAACATGGCTTCAACATGCAATTCTTATTGTTTGAATCAATTTTCTATTTTTGGCTTAGCCCGATCCTTCACCCCATGATACATTTTCTTGGCACAATGTCAAGAAGAAGCAATAGACTCAATTCAAGAAGAGGTTGTGAATTTTTTTCTTTTACCATTTTAATTCTGCTTTTTCAAAGTTCCAAATTTTTATCATGCCCTTTTTAAATGTACAAAGAGTATTTAGAAAACCTTCCTGTTGTAGCTCAATCATAAGGCAAAACTCTAACATATTACATTAAATTTAAAACATTGGTTAGAATCCTCAACAACCAAAAACATGAACTGCATACCTCCCACGATGCTAGATTTGTCATATACGAAGGAAGACTTTCATAACCATCCTTAGAAACTTGTAACACTGGCCTCTTAGCTTGAACGTGATTTGGGTCCTTTTCCTCTTCAGCAACGCAACATGGTGTAATATAAATGACACAATATTTGAATAGATCCCGCTATTGCTGGTTAGTCATAAACCCAATAAATGGAAGGTCGAAGTCAACTTAAAAGTGTAGTAAAACTCGGTAATTTCTACCTCTATTTACTTCAACGGTGTCTGTTATAGGCTTATATGTACCCTTGATGTTGCTTGGTTTATCTCCATTGTACCTTCAAAGTGCAAATGACCCTTGTACAATCAATATAAAGAACTTTCAAGACTCTAAAAACTTACTTCATGTTTTCTCCTAAAGATAAATCAGAGTCATCGACCTTTTGATTAGCTGCGGAGACAAAGATGACAGTAGTATAAGCTCATTCATATTCTGAAAGGGTAAAAACCAATCCATCTTCTATAGATTGAAAGTGGGTATTATTTAACTCGAAACCCCTCAAAAATGGTTGACAACTCATTTCATTCTACAACATATAATGATTTAAATAGTGCAAGGAGAAAAGGAGGAAAGAAAGAAGCAAGCAAAAGTGCAAACCTTGAGATGCTAAAGTGGCAAGACAAACATCAGAGAGCCCAAAATTCTTTAAACTCAGTGATTCATCAAGACTACAAGAAATAACATCAAGGGAAAACACCAATTCCTTTTCCACCAGTTCTTAATAAAAGAAGATTTCATTAATTTAATGTACTATTTCTATTTTATGATAAAAGTTTTGCATTAAACGTTATAATTTACATTTTTTTCTTCCCAGTTTTTTATGTAATAGTCAAATTCTCAAGGAGGAGTTTTTTTTTTTTATTTGCAAACGAAGCTTAAAAAAAGTTGAAGGATACAACAAAGAATCTTCTTCGAAGCTATTCATTGCTGAACTGGTTACGGTGGAAGATCTTTCTTCTGAATCCAAAACCTCCTCATCCTCAATATCAATTTCTAGTTATAAAAAATATGCGAGGGAAAAAAGTTACAATATATTCTGTACAGAAAAGTGAGGAAACTAAAAATGTTGATAAATACGTGGGATATAACCGAGAGGCTTGAGGCGATCTTGGAGATGGAGGAGATGGTTTTGGTTATTGTCAAAGACTTGATAACAATGACCTAAGAGTTCCTCGAAAGAAACGGTGCCGAAGGACATGGAATCGAGGAGGTTGAGGTCGGCAGTGGCGGTTGAAACGCGGAGGTTTAGGCATTGAACGAACGTGGATGAAGCCGAATCTGAGTTGCCAAAAATATGATGATCAAAATAAGAAGAAAATTATGGTTAATAATAATAATTAAGGGGGGAAAAGAAGTGGAGAAGATAGAAAAAGAAAAAGGGGAAAACCAAGAGGGATGGGGCGGCGGTCGATTGATTGCTTGAGAGCGTCGCAGCTGCTTTGAAGGTGGTTGCAGAAAGAGCCCAGGCTTCTGCTCAAATTTGTTATCAATTCTTCCATTCTCTTTCAGATCGCCTTCTGCTATTCCTATTGCTATTGCTATTTGCTATTTGCTATTTGCTGTCACTTTTATCTTTTGATTTTTCAAATTTCCCAAATCAGAGGAACTACATAAATACTGTTTTAGTTTTTTTTTTCAGAGTATGATTTTTTTTTATTTTTTTAAAATTGGTGTATTTAAGGCTGGTTAAAGAGATTTTAATTGTAAAAAATACCCCTAAAGATTAGTTTAAAAGGCTTCGATTTTGAACAATTTTTGAAAATTTTTAAGAACAGTATTATTTATAGGAGAAAACTTTGATATACAGGCCGTGTAAACTAAAGTTTATACGTGTCTTTTAGTTTTAGGGGTTAGGGTTTTAGTTCAGGGTTTAAAGTTTAGGGGTTTAGGTTGTATGGTTTAGAATTTAAGGTTAATGTTTTGAATTTAGTGTATATGATTTAAGGTTTAGGGTTTAGTTTTTTAAGGTTAAGGTTTGGAATTTAGGATTTGTGTTTTTATAGTATAAATACACAGACTTGTGTAAAATTAGTTTTACACAGTCTATGTATCAAAGTTTTACCTTTATTTATAATTAGATTCAGCTGAATTCAACTTTTAAAATATTGTAACAAATGCAATATTTCAAAAATTAAAATGAGAAAAGTTATATTTTTGAAAAAAAATCTTAAAACTATATTTGAGTAAAAGTTCCTATTTTTTTTCTCTTTGGCTTAATATATGATTTGGTCCCTAGACTATGTTTCTTCTCTAATTTTGTCCTTTTATTTTTTAGTTCATATCAAGACCTAATGTTATTATTTTTTCCAAGTTGGTCCTACCCTTATCAATTCCTATTAGAACGTGTCCCATTGAACCTCCAACCAATCATAACATAACACATAGCATTATTTGATTTTAATCGACGTTGATTAAAAAAATACTTATTAAGCCATCTAACCACCTCTGTTAAACAAAACCCAGGAATGACAAACAATATCCAGTTCATATACATTTTGATTTAATTCGATTTTGATTAAGATAAATTTTTTATTATAAAAATCGAATTTCGAGACAAAATGAGTTTACGTTCAAAATTTTCAAGATCGAGTTTGGGGTTATCGGCCCCAATCTACCTTAGGAGTTTTACAAAAGTACCTTATGTATATGTATATGGTTAGGTTTGTTATTCCGTTTTTTCTCTAGTTGTTGTCATCTATGTTGCACCGACACAGACACTAATACGAATACATGAGCGAGAACAAAGATAGAAACAAAAATTTTCAAAATTACAATATACGAGTAAGTAAAGGTAAAAAATATAAAATAAATTTTAAAATTTTATAACATATAAAAGTCATAAAAACGTAAAATTTTTAATTAAAAATAAAATTTATAAAAAAAATAATGGGAATGGTTACATAACATGTGGTGGTCTTCTCCGGGATCATACATAGCTATGGATATCGGGGTTTAGTAAATTTATTGGGATTTGTTCAGTCTTGAAAGCTGAGTTATGGGGTGCTTATCTCGGCTTGCTTTGTGCGTGGGAGGCAAGGTATCGTTATATTATACTTGAGATGGATAGTTTAGAGATTGTGTGTATCCTTCGAATTAGATCATCTTCGCTTACCACATGTACATTGGGGCATTATTTTTTGGATTTGCGCCAGAGACCATGGACAATCCGTTTAAATATGTTTTGAGAGATAAAAATCGTGTGACGAATGCGTTGGCTAAACTAGTGGAGTGCGATGGCCTAAATGTGGTCTCTTGGGATACTCTTTCTGTTTGAGTCATTCCTTTACTTCATAATAATGTATTAAATCGTATGTAATTTAATTTTTATTGTCGGTATGTTAGCATATGCACTCTTTTTATCCACCAAAGTTAAAAAAAATTGTTATTGAGACGTATGCTAGCATGTTAGGGGTATAATTTTTGCTTATTGAAATCACACCTTTTTTTCATTAAAAAAAACTCTCCAGATAAGAATAATAATTTAAATTACATTTCCTTATCTGATAAGGAATATATATTAAATTAAGGGTAAAACTTTGATACACAGGCTGTGTAAAATTAATTTTACACAAACCTGTGTATTTACACTATAAAAACCCAAATTCTAAATTCTTAACCCTAACCCTAAAAACTAAATCCTAAACCTTAAACCCTATACACTAAATTCTAAACACTAACATTAAATTCTAAACCTTAAACTAAAACCCTAACCCCTAAAACTAAAAGGCACATACAAACTAAAGTTTACACGGTATGTGTATTAAAGTTTTTTCCTTAAATTAAATTATCTTTGATTTTGAACTTTAATTATTATTTATGTACACTTTAAATGATAATTTAAATTTTTACATAAAAATAATAATTTAAATCATCTTTCCTTAGTTAATAAAGAGCGCATATATATTAAGGGTAAAACTTTGATACACATGCTGTGTAAAATTAATTTTACACAAGCCTGTGTATTTATACTATAAAAACTCAAATCTTAAATTTCTAACCCTAACCCTAAAAAACTAAACCCCACACTCTAAACCCTAAACCCTAAATTCTAAGCACTATCCTTAAATTCTAAACCCTACAACCTAAACCCCTAAACCTTAAATCCTAAACTAAAACCCTAACCCCTAAAACTAAAATGCACGTGTAAACTAAAGTTTACACGGCCTGTGTATTAAAGTTTTTTCCATATATTAAACTTGAATATTTTTTGTGAATATTTGAATATTTTATTTTATTTGTTATTAAATAAAAAAATCATTATACAATATTATTTTGATTATTTAAAATTTTTAAATTGAAATTAAATCTAAATAATAATTAATTATTAATTGTAATTTAAAATATCATTTAAATTACTAAAGAGAGTCGGAGCTTAGGTTAAAAAATACAATTTATGAATGATGAACATGTGTAACCAAGGACATTTTGTTGAGAAGGATTGTGCGTGGGATTCTCTTTTCTCCACTATTTGCTGGCAATTGCGGAAGAAACGGTGCAACATGGTTATGGATGAGAATCATGTAGATCGTGGTGATATTCTTCCTTTATGTTTTACCATGGCTAAGGATTTTGCTAGTTGTGTAAACTCCAATATGAGGAGAGGTCACACGCTACAGTATGGGACTCGTTTGAGCATATCAATTTGGACGAAACTGAGGCCGGCTTGGATCAAAGCTAATGTTGACGGTGCTTACAATCTTACTAGTAACAAGGCAGCTGCAGGGGGTTCTTCGTAATGAAAATAGGGACTGAATTTTTGGATTCTCAAGGAGCTTAGGGGCTTGTACGAGTCTCATGGCAGAAATATAGCTTTCATAATGTGCTCCTTCATGCTTGGAGATTTGGTTTTCGCTTTATTAAATTGGAAACGGATTCTATCAAAGTGGAGCATATTCTTAGTGGAAATTCGAAGGCGCTACCGGGTAATGTTATTGTGAAAGATATTCGAAAATTAATGGCGAGGGATTGAGAAATTGTCTTGCGGAGGATATCTCGAGAAACCAATTCGGTTGCTGATGCATTGGCTTTCATAATGCGTGTTTGCCCTGTAGGTGTGCTCTTTTTTGAGGAACCCCTTATGGGGTTGTGTAGATGCTACATAAAGATAAAAGGGGCAGCTTCCATGGGTAACCCTTGGGTACTTTATTTCCCTTGGTGTGGTCTATGTTCTTTTTGTAACTCCTTGTATATACTATCATGTGTACTCTTTTCTCCCATTTAAGATTAGGAGATTTTTAATGAGGCATATGGTAGCATCCCTTTTCTCATAAAAAAATACAATTTAAGTTATTTTTGGGTAATTATACTATGTACTGACGGTGAAAATATTTTGCGGAAGCGCCCTAATTTAAGGGCTAGGAATTTAATTTAGGGTTCATAGTTTAGGGGTTTAGGTTTATATGTTTAGGATTTAGGGATCATGGTTTCGATTTAGAGTTTAGGGTTAGAATTAGGGGTTATAGATAAAAACCTAAATCCTTAACATATTACCTTAAAACCTAAACCATAACCTCTAAACTCTAAATTCTAACCACATACCCTAAATTCTAAACTCATGAACTAGACCCCTAACCCTTGAAATTAGGACGCTTGTGGAAACAAAATGTTTTCAACGTTAGTGCATCATATATTTTCTCTACTTTTTTTTATTTTTTAAGTCAAAATTAAAAAATGATATGGATATACATGTGAAGCTTAAAAATCGTCCTTAATACGTCTCCTATAATCTTTCACATGTACTCACGTATCCTTAAAAACGGGACGTCTCGGGCACGTACCCAAGCTGAACGTTCTCAGGATGTATCCGATACGTAAAACGACCTTGAGACAAAGTATTTGTGCTTCATAAGTTGTCGTATGCCTCTATGCCTTCCCATCAGTTCAACCCCCCACAAAGACACATACATATACATACACGCGTGTGACGTTATGAATAGAATTTGTCTACCTTTTTTGTTTCCATTGTTCGTTACAAATTTTGTTCGTAGAGTTGCATGTCATGCAAGTTAACACATTATGAATAGAATTTGTCTACCTTTTTTGTTTCCATTGTTCGTTTCAATGTTAGTTATGGAAATAGTTTTTAACAAGGCCTCATTTTTTATAAAAAAAAATTATAACAAAATTGTCCATTTCGAGCCGAGCTGAACGAGCTTCGAGCCCGAGCCCAATAATATTATTTTCGAGCCGAGCTTAAACCTAAAATTTCGAGCTCGACGAGTCCAAACCGAGCTCAGTAACACTATTTTGAAGCCGAGCCAGAGTGATGCTCAGCTCGTTATCCCCCTAGTTGTAGATACGGAGGAGTTGCGCATTTGAGGAAACAATTAAAAGTTATTTGGTTTTGTAGGATATCTTTGAAAGTGTTTTTCGGCATTGTTAATGTCGATTGACGTTGGAGGTTCTGCGTAAATCGTAATGTAGCAGTACACATGAAGATTCTTTAATATCTTTTATACTGGGTACAGTGGTTTGCACATGACATTCTTTTTCCTTTCTCACTAAATTCAAAATGTTTGTGAAAACAGATACGTCTCGTCTACATTCTACAGTTTTAATGTTACACAAAATGCATATTAGTCTTGGATATCATTCACAAGACTCTATAAGAAATTAGCCCATCAATTGTGCGCACCAGTAGCAGCAATTAAGCCCGTCCTTTACTCCCTGTATGCACCAACCTCAACCGCAACCTGTCAACCAAGTTTTTAGATATAAACCATTACATTACCTGCTCTATGTGTGAATTCAGCATCCTTTGTCAAGGAGAATATATTAATTTAGGCCACATGCTTTTGATCTATCAACACAACTTGCCAGTGCAAAAGTGTTCTCCCTTTGAACCAATGGAATCACCATCCTAATACCTTAGCTAAAACAGGTCAGGTTCATTCATACAAAAAATCTGAAGGAACTAGCTGACAAACTCAAATACTCGTATATGTACAAGTTTATGCCTCCCTTTCTTTTTCTCTTAAATTTCATGTTTTCACTGTGGCGGGCTCAGTTTTCAGATGATTTCTCCTCTGAGCGCAGCTGCGCTCTTTGGATGGCTCTAGCAACTCTCCAAATTTCATGCTGAATTGTTGCATCCGTATCCCTTCGGCTCATTCTTTTCAATTCTACTATTGCATCTGATATTCCGGGGAAGAAATCCAATTCGCTCCTGTGGTTGCTGCGAGGCCCGTAAATCTGAAACAGACGGAAAAAGAGTTATACGAATGGCTATTCATGTGCACTGATCAATTTATTCACCATCAAAACCTTAAAGTACCCATTTTACAAACTTAGATCAGAGACTCCCTCCGAAGATAATGAAATGATGCTAAAAGAGCATATTTCAAGGTGATAAATACGATTTAGAAACTTCAAGCCATATGAGTAAGCAGTACTATTCAAACTTGTTGCAGAACATACATAGGCGTGCCATACATCAAAGAAGCGTATCATATTACTATATCAGTATGTTAAATCTGTCCTAATAGCAATATACAAAAAGAAAATCCTTACCAGATGCTTGAACCACTCCTTCCCTTTAATTCCATCTGTATCTAGGAAGCTTCTTTCAGCAAGCATCAGTCTATCATTCAATGCTCGGATCTTCAGAGCTAAAAGATCATCAGTAAATTCTAGCGCCATAAGATTCTGCAATCCAGGACAGAAGATGCCACAGACTTAGTCGATAAGAAATGACAACATGAAAGATCTTTCCTACTTTAGATTCATATAATTCCAAGGAACTTTATTGCCCTTTTACCTTTGTCTCATCATTAGCTTGTTTAGCTGCAGAAGTAAGTTCTTGAATTGACGCAGCTAGGGGAATGAGGGATATGTTAGCATCCAAAACTCTGCTCAATGCATCTTTATACTCCTGTACAAGATGGTCAGAAAATAGTTTCAGAATCTAGCTTTGACCTCGGTGGTTAGGTGCTTACACACTAACCTCAACAAGGTTTGAAAGCCAGTAAGGAAAAGAAATAAAGCCAACCAAAATAAAAGAAAGCATATATTCTTCATGTGCAATGCTTCTGAATGCAAAATGGGTGGGTCATTATATTAAATGGAAGTACTTCAAGGAATATATTCCAATCACCAGGGTCTAATTTTTAAGTTATTTTAAACTAACAGATAACATATTAACTTGATAGAACATCGGATAGCTTTGACAACATTATTGTATCCAAGGGTACCTCTAACAATAAACAGTCCAAAACTTTGTATCAGTAGAAATGAGAGGAAATACTTGGAAATATGAACAAACATATTGAGAGAATAACCCCAAACCTGCAACTGTTTAGCATAGGAAAGGTAATCGAAAGGAAGAATTGGATCATTGGCAAGGTGAAGGCCTAAAAGACCCCAAACTCCAGCCACTAACATGTTGAACAAAAGAGCAGTGTTATCTTGAAAAGTTGATAAGTTTTTACAGTTTAATTATCAAGTGAATGTTCAAATTCATCAAGGGAAATGTTGGAGGAAAAGAAAGCCAACCAGCCACATGACGCCAAAAGAATGGATCGGCATAGTTTATCATCCAGTTGAAGGAGTCAAAGACAGTATGATATACAGGAAAATCTGGATAAAAGAGAGAAGATTCATAGAGTATAAATTGTAGCACTAGAGAGTTATGGACTGTTATAGATGCATCATGTTCAAACTTTCAACAAAAAGACTTGTGATAACAATTTACCTCTTCCATAGTATATGTCAACAGAAGGAACCCCAGCATGTTGCAAGAATGGTGCAAAATCAGAATCCACGCCTGTGAGTCTTTCAATCTGCAAAACAACCAAGACAATCTCAATTGATCTATATGTCAACTTTAATTTTATATCAGAGAACACATAAATGAGGTACAATTGCAACTGCAAGTGGTCTGTCGTCAGGGGAATAGATAGCAGCATTTTCCTTTTTATTAGGTCACCTTTGTGCCGTTCTGAATTTATATAAGGCATACTTAAAGGACTATCCATCATAAAGAAAATGGTAACCAGCTGAAATGGACATCTGTTTTTTGCTTATAATCAATCATTTCTCAAGCATTCACCCAGATCATATCATACTAATAAAGCGCTTCTCAGATAAATTATATCTGCTAGTATTGCTGTTCATACTCATGAAAACCATCATCAGCCAATTACCCAGGCGTAACTGCATTCCAGCTTGCTTTTTCCAGTGATGCACAAATGTCCACCAAGCTTAACACTTGTAGCACTAGAGAGTTATGGACTGTTATAGATGCATCATGTTCAAACTTTCAACAAAAAGACTTGTGATAACAATGTACCTCTTCCATAGTATATGTCAACAGAAGGAACCCCAGCATGTTGCAAGAATGGTGCAAAATCAGAATCCACGCCTGTGAGTCTTTCAATCTGCAAAACAACCCAAGACAATCTCAATTGATCTATATGTCAACTTTAATTTTATATCAGAGAACACATAAATGAGGTACAATTGCAACTGCAAGTGGTCTGTCGTCAGGGGAATAGATAGCAGCATTTTCCTTTTTATTAGGTCACCTTTGTGCCGTTCTGAATTTATATAAGGCATACTTAAAGGACTATCCATCATAAAGAAAATGGTAACCAGCTGAAATGGACATCTGTTTTTTGCTTATAATCAATCATTTCTCAAGCATTCACCCAGATCATATCATACTAATAAAGCGCTTCTCAGATAAATTATATCTGCTAGTATTGCTGTTCATACTCATGAAAACCATCATCAGCCAATTACCCAGGCGTAACTGCATTCCAGCTTGCTTTTTCCAGTGATGCACAAATGTCCACCAAGCTTAACACTTGTGCTCCCCCCCCCCCCACCCGAACCCGAAATGAACTAAACAAAAGCCACAAAAATAATAGAAGCTTGTGACATGATAAGGTCCAAGCAACTTTATCAGAATACACATGCAATTCCTGAGAGAACGCATAATAAAACAATTAAACTTGTTTGCATGGGAAAGGAAGATCTATATGGACGGATTCAATGTATATTATGTTGTACTTAAAAGCTAAATAAATGAACACAACATTTAGAAAGACAAAGATTGTGTCGCCCTACATTGCTTTTTCCATTCATGGTTTTCCATTTGTCATATATCGTAGCAACCTCTGAATCTGGATCCTTGACCTGTAATTAGTTTAAACGTTAATCGTAAGGTATAATAAATCAAGTCTTCACAAGTAAACCATTTTTTCCACCTCTCTTGTCTACCTTCTTTGTGACCTCAAAAATAAGATTATCTAGCTGAGGAGTTGCCCCAGCAAAGAATCCAGGCCCTTGCACCGCACAATCGACATTAAGATATGCCGTAGCTTTGGCACCAAGATTCACAAGGTTCTGCTCAACCCACTCAGTAGAACCGATCTGAAAACAAAATAGCAACAGATAATAACTTTGGAGAATCAATGGGCCAATAAACATAAGCTTTATCAAGTTGATGATTATTTAAATATGTTCATGTATTTAGCGAATCACATACTTCTCAAAACCTGAATACCATATGCATCACATTTACACTTAACCAAATAATTTGCCCTCATGTTACCCTATGGTATCAGAAAACAGATAATCCAGAAGATGGATTATCATTTTATACAAGGGCATTGAAATTTCTTAAGCTCCACAAGTGAGGTTACATTCTTTTAATAATTCATTAATTTTCATAAATATGCCCTAATAGTACATAAGCTAACCCTCTAACCCAGCTTTTGGAGTTCAAAACGTTGATGCTGGCAAATAGAATGGTTTTTCTTTGGTCTAGATTTTGGTGTTTGATGCCCAAATTTACTCCACATGCATAGCATTTTCAAACCAGTATTAATTTAAGATGGAACATTACCTACCATTCCAAACTCTTCAGCGTCCCAACTGCAAAAGATAATTGTCCTATGCGGATTCCAACCCTTTCGCATCAGAAGGGCATATCTTCGAGCAATATCAAGAAGTGCTGCAGTCCCACTATTGGGGTCAACAGCACCATACGTCCATGCATCTCTATGATTCCCCATAAGCACATAACGATCGGGCTCTTCCAACCCTCTTATGACAGCAAACACATTATAAATTGTAGCCAACTTTTTCTCCCCCTAGAAGAATAAACCAAAAGGTAATATATGAATGATTAAAAAACTTTCCGCTTTCCACAAAGAAGAAAATTAATAATAAATGAATGATTAAAAATAGCTAAATATGTATAACTAGAATCAACTTCACTTATAGCCAGAAAAGAAATAGGTAAAAACATGTGTCATCTGCATGGATATCCTATCATGCAATATTATTCCGTCCAGTTATGCATTAATGATGCCATCTAACAAAAACGGACCAGATAGAAAAGTGAACTTTGACCACAATCAATTCAGATGTCTAGTTTAAAGAAAAACAAATAACAAAGATAGACTGCGAACATCATACAATTTACTACGGAACTACTAGGTAAAAATAAAAAACTTCATTTAATTAATGTTTTTTTAACTCTATGCGCTCGATGCAAACATAGTAAAAATATGCCAGCTACAGTTGAGAAGTGTGTTGTTTTAGGCCAAAGAAGAATTAATGAACTAGTTCCAATAGTGGGAAGTCAAAAGTGAGGCATCAATAAAGGCCGTTGTTATCGCCCAAGTGTTTTCCCTTCTGGAAACAAATCAAAATCCGTAACCCTCAAGAGCAAAATGAAGTAGATAAGAAAAGAAGAACCAAAAAGATAAGAAACACGGAGACAGAAAAACATGCAAATCAATCTCTAGCCCAACCAATGCAAATTTCCCTCTATTACCAAATGTGCATAAACAACTAGATACTCAATAAAAGTCATGAATTGCAGGGCTATTCACTTGGAAATGATTTGAAACTTGCTAAAATTAGATCATCCCAACTTCTTCAAAAAGCATCAATAGCCACTCTAATTTACCAAACTAGCTTTTTGAATTAAAAATACAGGTCAAGATAAATACTAACCATAACAAAAGAAACTCTGTTTTGAGTCAAAGTTTAACATTGAAATAAATACAAATTCAATTTACAGTCTTTGCATATCCAATTTGACCAACTTTTAACCCTTAACATCAAGCAAAAAAGTCAACCACTTTCCCATTGTAGATAGCATAAAAAGAAATAAAAGCAAATAAAAATAGAATAAACAATCTACCAGCAAGCCAAACCAACCTGGTAAGTAAAATTCACCATAACCAGACCCGGTCCAACTCGGGACAAATTAGACCGGCCAGAATCCCTCCATCCCTGGGGAGCCAAAGGACCCCTAAGAGACTCCAAAATAAGCTGAGCACTCTCAAAAGGTAAGGGCAAAGATGGAATTCCAGGGAAACTCTCGGCAACCTTACTGTCCTCTAACTCCAACCTTTCCCCGTCTTCAACCCCAGCCCATCCGGGAGTTAAAGGGTCCCCAACTCCCTTCAGAACTGTCCCCCTTTCAACCCCAAACCCAAAGCTGCCCCTCGAAATATCCCCTTCAGCATACATTAGCACCCCCAAAGCGCCCATTTTTTCAGCTATTTCCACTACGGCTCCTCTACCCAGACCGCCACCTTTTCTAACCATCACTATGGAGCCACTAACGTTAACCCCCATCCGTCCAAGCGCACAATAGTCATATTCCGTCCCGTGGTTCGCGAAAACAACCTTACCCTGCACCGTTCCCGAAGGAGAAAATGCATGGTAAGGTTGTATCAAGCCTGAAGGCGCATCATAATCAGTGATACCCATTTCGTTTAAAGGCAAGTTAAACACGGTGCCGTTACTGAAATGCATTGAAACGGAGGCATGGAGAGGGTAAGACAGAAGGGTCCGAAACGGCACTGTGTGGGTTTCGAAGCCAAGGTTTTGGAAGTGGGTTCTAACGTAGTGGACAGTTTCGAGGGAAGGCTTGGTGCCGGCGAGATGAGGGTGGGAGGTGAGGGAACGGAGGTAGGAGGAGACGGTGTAATTAGTGGCAGAAGAGAGGAATAACTGCTGGAAAAGGAGGGCATTTTTGGGATTTCTGGGTGGGTGATGGACAATGTACAAACCTATGACAACGAGGATGACAAGGAATATAAAAGTACAGAGCGTGAAGCTGCTTTTTGGTTTTGTAGGATTCAGAGACATTTTCTTTGGGTTTAAATGAAAAAGGCAGTGTGTTTAATGGGTTTTTGTTTAGCAAAGGCGGCTGCTTGGGTTGACAAGTTTTTTGTTTTACAAAGAGAAAGTGGCTACTCAATTCAACAGATTTATATAAATCAGTCAAATCGACACCCAAATTTATTAGAACATGATTGATTCTACCCCTACCGAATAGACAAAACATTTTTTTTTGACATTTTTACCCTAAAAGAATTAAAAAAAAGGGAGAACATCACCTTCCTTCTTTCCCTGAACACTTGTGTGCATGGCAGACCAAAAAATTCCAAAAATTAGAGAGAAATAGAATACCGCAGAAGAAGTTGGGTTTTAGATTTTATAAGGGGTCTGGGGTTTCATATTTCAAGGATGAGCTAATGGGAATCAAGCGGAAGGACGTATAAGAAAATAGAGGGGCTGCAAACGGCGGATAATGACGGAAACGATGGTGTAGGTTTGGATAAAACTGAGTAGATTTAGAGATTTTTGTAGTTTTTTGGGGGAGGGAAATGGAGTAGAAAACATGAAATCAAAACAGTGTTATGGAAGAAATTTGGGTAATTTAGAACCTGTAGACAGTGGCGGTCGGCGGCGATCGCGATGGTTCTCGGCAGAGGGCGGCAACTGGTGTAGGTGACACGTGAAATGAGGAAATAAAGGGAGAACAATTGTTTAAAATAAGTATGAAGTGTTATATTAGTGGATAAAAGATATAAACGAGAGTAAGGTTGAGCACACTAGACTAGAAAAGAACTAATTTTTTTATTTGATTCAACTTGATTCGAATAAAAAAATTAAAATAAATTTTGAGTTATAAAATAAAGGTTCAAATAACTCAAATTTTTTAATGAATGGATTTTCAAGTTATAGTCAAGTCCTTAAACTGTGCCTAACATATGCATATCACATGTGAACAGTATAAATAAATATGTATATAGTATATAGATATAAAAATTCGTTTAAATTAAAATCAAATTAATCAATATGTACTATAACATTATAAATAATTATAATTAATTTTTTTACAGAAACTCGAAAACTAGAATCGATTTTTCTAAATAAAGCTTAAATTGTAAAATATAACTCATAAACTCGACTTGATTGAATGCAGATAATAAAGAAAGCATAGTGGACAAGGTGCCCTCACATGAATACTTTTGTTTCAGTGACATCTTTAAAAAGATACTAAGAATAACCAACTTGTGGCCATAAATGAACAATTGTGATGGCATTGTTGATGAAAGGAACTTAGGTTTTGTTTTCTGTGTTTTGATCTTTTTGATCCATCTGTTTGTAGTGAAAAAGGAATGAGAATCAATGTCCCCATTGGCCTTTCACTTTCACCCAAAAAATGCAGGTCGCCTCCCCCCCTCCCCCCCCCAAGTGGATGCCCCATGCTCAGTTGAGTGGGGAGACCACATGAAAAAGATATATAAATAATTCAATCATGGAAGATGCTTCTGCTTTTTCTTTCCTTTTTGCAAAACACACAGCTGTTCATGAAATGATTCCAATGTATGTCCAATCTCTGTCCTAGAATTGCACCAACAGACCTGAGTTTACAGGGTTTAGGCAATTTTTGGATGCTGCTGGAAAATTTTCATGTTTTAGGTGAGGTTTTGGCATGCTACTTGTAGAATTCTGATGAGTGTTTACTGTAAAACCGGGGACGAACGACGCCAACACTGCCAAACCGATGATTACCAGAGCTGCTCTACTGATGTTTATTCTGAACTTTCCTACTTTCAGCATCATTGTTGTGAAACTACAGAAGCCAAATATTTTTCAACTTCCCTTCCATGATTTCACAAACAGGGTGAACCATTATTGGGAATGTAAATACTAACTCCAGGCACATGCCTATCTGTTGCAATACGACCACAAATTGAATATGTCATACTGTTAACTATGGAATTTCAGCACCACCACATGTAGGATTAAAGAGGCTCTAAAAGTTGATATACACTGAACAAAACTTAGTTCAATAAGCCCACGAAGCTGCATATGAAAAAAGCAACCTGCATTTATCTCCAAGTTGTTGATGCAGCTTCCCAGTCTTATCTCCAACAATTACACAAAAGACTAAAAATGCTAATCCATGATATGCTAAAGTCTAAAGAATATTATAATCTGAGTGATATGCTATGCTTAAGATTTGTTTAGCAGTAAATATGCAATGATGACAAATCCTTATGGTAATAAAGATCTAAAACTACATGTGTTTTTTCCTTTATTAGTTCTCTGCTTTCTGCCTAATCAGGCAATGGCTAGTGAGATGATCTAATCCATCAGATCTTTATATTAACATTTTATCCTCTAGAATGAGATAACAACATGCAAAAGACAACCATTGTGCAAGTTCCAATAGCAGCAATAACTAAAAACAATGGGGACAATGACAAAGTAGATAGATAAGCAGGGCAGTTCATTATTTAAAAAATCCTTTAAAAGTCTCAAATGGATCAAACCAATTCAAACCATTAACTTCGGACTGATTCAACTATATAGATGCTATTAAAGTTGACTTTGAATTAGGTTTCAATAAATTAGAATACACGGCAATTTCTTTCCCATAAATATATCCAACCAAACTGTTAAACTCTGCAAACTAAGATTGAACAAGAAAGTAATACTTCTTAGAATATATAATAGTATGGGGAAAGAAAAAACTTGATGCATACAAAATCTATGCACTTAAACCAAAAGGAAGGGAAGAATTTTACTAACTTAAAATGACACCTTTAAGAGAAAATCTGAGTTTATTCATAAGCAATCGTTACAACACCATATGATACAAATCGATGCACCAATAACTTGCCACTCAATCCATCGCCAAATTACTCCCCATTACAAGGCTTTAATGAGGCCTAACAAAGAACACAGATTATAATCATCTAGTACATAATATAAACTACAGATACAGGAAACAAGAAGTTTCCTTGATGCCAGAAACATGATTATATAGCTATAGGAAACCTTAAGTTTTTCTAATGCAGGAAATGAGGAATTTCCTTGATTTAAAGAAGAATCAATTTTCATTTGGTCCAATAGACTGAATTACTGGGTTTATACCTCCTTAGTCCTGCAGGTACCCCTTCTCCTCCAGGTAAGAGATCACAGTTTCAGCCATTTCAGATGGGGAAGCACAGCTGTTTCCCTTTGGTGGCAATGCTAACTGTAAAATAGAAATGGTTTAGTTTCAGTTTGAATGTTCGAGTATGGGATTTAAAGATATAATTAATTATAAAAAACATGGAAAGCCTTGTCATTTTAAATACATGTAGGAATTCTACAGTCATGCAAACTAGTTTAAAGTACAGCTTTGACATGTTCAGGGTTGAGAAGACTCGATATTCTGAGCGAATATCAGATTCTTGAACCAGAAACAACCTCATTGAGGCTATCTAGAATGTAGTCCCTCATCCAGGTAGGTTGCCAAACTGTATATCTATGTCCTATGACAAATAATTGGGGTTGGACTTTGGAGTAACCTATCAATTCCAGCCGAATCTTTCATGATTAATCATCGTTTTAATAAGGAATTCCAGGTGCAGCCGCGGTATAAAAAGAGTAGAACAAGAACCAATCGGAGCAAAGTCAAAAAAAAAAATTCAATGCTTACAAGTGTAAAACCAATTAATTTTTGAAAATAACTTCAAAAGTCAAGCTAATTAAACCCTTCCACACCATAATAAATTATTTTTATTAGAGCCGAAAAGCCAAAAACTATTAAGAAGTTGAACCAAATAAACCCAAGCCAGCCGAAGACTCCACATCTGGACGTACCCAGGAGGCCGTCTTTTATACCACCGACAAGATTAAGGTGGTCCTAGATTCCTCTAAGCACAGAAAACAGAAAAAGAAGGAAAAAACTAGTGAAAGAAACTAGGATTTCTTTTTTCTTTTTATTTGTCTTTCAATTCTCTTTTAATTAAAAGTAGATTCAATCCAATTCCACCGATGCGGGAAAAGAAGAACGCCTTTGAAGTTTGAACCGACTTCTTGACCACAGAAATGAGAGAGATTTAAACATTCATCGCCAATGAAAATTAAGAAAAATATATATAAAAAAGTACCGGAAACTGCAGCAGCACGACCATTCGTCATCGCAACGGTAGACTCCTCCGTCGCCTGAACCAAGCTCGACCTAGCATAGTTACCGCCATTCAACCCCGTAGAAAGCGACGGCAACTTCACGAAACCAATCTTTGGAACCGGAACTAACGGTCCACACTCGGAGCCGTAAGAAGAACAAGAAACCGGTGGCTGAACCATCTTGAGTGCAGCCATCCTAGTTTTAAAATTCAGAGTGTGAAATTGATTGAAGGAGAAAGAGAGCGCGAGGGGAAGTTCAATGCAACGTTAGTAAGTGAAGACAAAGGAGGTTGTTACTATAAATAAATCGAAGGGCAGTGCGCTTTTCCAATATTTGTATTCCAGCGTCAAAATATTATGCAAATCGAATTTATTGATAAATGATGGTTTGTTTCTTTTAGGTAATTTAGATTTACGAGCATTTCGCAAATCATTCGTTAATATTTAGATAATATTTTATTGAGTTAAATAAATGAATATGATCAAAAAATTTGTGTTCCTTTAATAAATAAATATGAACAAAGCTATGTTCGGTTCGTTTATGTTCACGAACAAGTTTATTTATAGGCTCGTTTATAGGCCCGTTTATAAGCTCGTTATAAGATGAAAATACTGCATTTTGTTGTTATTAAGGATGTTATATAAGTTTATGTTTAAATGTAAGTTTTGTTTTGTTGTTAACAAGGATGTTATAAATAAATAAAACAAAAGCCACAAAATAAAACTTATATTTTTTCTTATCAAAATTTAAGTTTTATTTTGTTGTTTTTGTTTTATTTATTAGTTTATTTATTTATTATTAATTTAGTTAACATTTATGAACATATAAACGAACATGTTCGTGAATGAATAAATGAACACATTCGCGAAAACTTAAACGAATACCTTCGTGAACACTAAACAAACGAACATGAACATATTCAAAAATAAATAAACGAACACGAACACAATATTAAAAATTTAAACGAACACGAACCGAACATGAACACCTTTAAAAATAAACAAACGAACACGAACATAGTCTTGTTCATTCAAGCTCGGTTCATTTACACCCCTATTTAGATTCGAACTGTATAATTTATACGGGCCTTGTTTGGTAAAATTAGAGGTTTGAGTCAAAATTAGATGTTTGAGCTAAAATTAGAGGTTTGACCGGTCAAACCCGCTAATTTAGATGTTTGGTGAATAGCGAATTAGAATAAAACCTCTAATTTTCAAAAAAACTGCTAGTATGAGTTTTTAAAATTAGAAGTTTTAACATAAGAGTTATAAAGACTCTCACACATTTATATTTGTATTTAATTTTTTTCTATTTAATTATCCACTCACGTATTTATATTGTGGCATTTGTAAACTAATGTTTTTTCTTTCTTTTTATTCTCACACATATATATATATATATTATAATTAATTGAATTGTATTAAAAATAATTATATAAATAATAAATTAATATATAGATTTTTTAAATATGTTTAGTAATGTTATATTAAAAAAATATTTTTTATAATCTAATTAATATTAATAGATACAAAATAGTGATAACTAATAGACTATTCAAACAAGTATCGAATATAATCATGTCATTGTATGTCATTTTACTTGTTTAAATAATCAAACCGCTATAAGCTATCGATTAATTTTACCAAACACTTTTATACAATTAGCTAATATATTCCGATAGTCAAATCAACTAATATAATCAGCTAACGTAATCTGTTATCAACTATCCGTTAATTACAAAACATGACTATGATATACATACATTTTTTGAAAAAATAAAAGTGACGAATAGATATTACCTTACAATTCCACCAAGATATTAAAAAATATTATGTAAATCAATAAATTAATATTTGAGTTAGTGACTTTTATTTAGTAAAAAGTTACAAATTATAAAATTATAAAAAAAATACTTAGATATTTTATCATGTTTAGTTAAAAATAAATTTATTCTAAAATTATTTATATCATTTTTAACGGGTTAATTTAGAGGAAAAGCTGAAAATAAAGTGACTTTGGGTCGAATTATCTTTTTTCTCCTCAGTTTAGATTAAAATATAAGAAATTTTCGAGTGACTAAATATAAATTTTCAGAAAATACAAGTCGGTGTATGAGATCAGTTGACTTCTGAACCACTATAGGTTTAGTCCACGACTTTGAAATGATACAACTTTGTGCTCGCTTGCTCTAATGTTTTTAACTTTTAATTTTACATTTTTTATTTTTATCGATACTTTGAAATCTTAAATATTATTTTTTTAATTTGTATGACGCAAAATTTTGATTTTTTAACGAATTATAACATTATATATAAGGATTTGATGCGTGAATTTTTCATGCATTCAGAATTTTTTATTTTGATTTCTATAATTTTAATTTTTTTTAATTGAGCCCGTGTGGTGAAAAATAATTGTATCATTAATTTTAACGTGTTTTTTTTTTTACAAAGGAAATGATATTCATTCAACAAGAAAAAGAATAAAAACATTACAAACAATTCCCCCAAGCTGTCACATAAGGCGGATCAAAAACTACCATCCACATAAAAAGAGAGGGAACATCCAAAAGGAAGAACAAACATAACAACAAAGCGTCAGAACATTAAAAATAAGCAACGGGAGAAGAAACATAACAAGATTTCTCGAGCAAAGAACCGGTCGACAACTCGAATAGGCGACATCTCTACGAGAACTTCATCCGAAGACAGGTTTCTCATTTTAAAAGAAACAAAATATCGTTATCAAAAGTGCTATTTGAATCAGACTGGAAATAAGAAAAACGTCACGGGAGAAGCCATCACACATTGAGTAGCTCTCAACCCTTAACACAAAAGCAATCGAAGGTGTTAAACACCGCCGTCGAGCAAGCAGGGGCACAACAACACAGTGTCGAGGTAAAACATGCAACATGAAAGTAAGGAAACAAAGGAAGAATGGAGGTTTGCGAGGTGGCCGAGCGGTAGTCATGATTCGCGGCGAAGGATAACAGAGAAGTAGGAGAGGCGCCGGAAAATGGGAGGAGTTGACCGGGAGTCTTTCCGACGAGGAGTCTTAACCATCGCTCCAGGACCCTTGAAAATTCCTATCCCCGAAATATCAACCTTTCTCTCGAACTGTCGCCAAAATTTTGTATGAAGCACCGTGAACCGCCAAAAAACTTGGTCTCCGTCGAACAACCGTCGGGAATCACCATCAACAACCATGGGGGGATGAACAGAGGTCCGTCTTCAAAGATAGGAAACTTGAGAGGCTAAGGGCGGCAAAGGCCGACCAACACTTGGAGACGCTGGTGCCATCATGTTGTCACTCGATTTTTTCGTATTTTATTCTTGTTGTTGCTATATTATTATTATTATTATATAAAACCCAAAAGAAACAAAAAAGAGTTCATTTAATTAAAAATCAGTCCATTAATATTAAATAGGAGTTCATATAGAATAATGGCCCATTTGGCCTGAAAATAAAACCCTGGCTGATACATCTTCTCCCATGTGCAACCCGTCCACTTTCACTACTGCAGATCGGCACGAGCAACCATCATGTTTCCATATCCTCATCATTCGATTTTGGTATCTTGCAAAGCACAAGAAAAAGAAAATTAATCACCGGATTGATTCAAATCGAGAATAGAAAAGGAAAGCAAACCACTAAATCAGGATTAAAATCAAGGAAGGAAGAGAATCAAGCATCCAATCATATCAACTAAACATGGGAAGCAATCAGCCGCAATTTAGGGGAATTCTTATTCTAATATTCTTTGTAAATTAGGTATGAAAATACTTATGTAAAGCCTCACAACCGCAACACACAACAACACAGAGAGAGCATTGTAACGAAGAAACAACACACGAAGTGTTCTAGAGAGAAATAAAAAGTAGAATCTTTTTCTAGCCTTCTTTTGTTTGAAATTTCACTTTTATTTAATTTTGTAAAGTATCTAGCCCTTCTTCTTTTTATATATTTAGTTATTTGGTCTTTTCGTTTTATTTCTTTTCGATTTTGCACATTTTTCCCCGTTAATTTCGCTTTCTTAAACTCATGCATTAATTTTTTTATTTGACTTTTCATATTATACCATACATTTAATGCATACGTACATATCAGCTTTTACTTCTTGCAAGATATATATTTGTACGTACATATGGTATTTTTTATATTATATTTATATGTATGGTAATATTTTTATGGTAATATATATTTTTATATACATTTTAATTAACTTTGTCTTACCTTATTTATACATATACATATGTAATTTATTTATAGTAACGTATTTGCGTATCCAATATATATATATATACATATTATTTTTTAAAATATATTCATGTGTAGCCTTTTTTATATTATCTATAATATTTTATATCATAATATGTTGTACTTACATATTATTCTCGGTAAGTTTATATTATTTTTATTTATGACATTTTATTTAACTTGTGTCTTTTTTTTGTATGCCTTATCCTTTATTTTGTTCATTATGCATCTCATATGTATAAATTGCTAATGCGGTGTTCCTCTAAACGGGGGTAAACTGAGTTAGCACCAGAAGTGTTGACGGTGATTATTTGTTTACTTTTCGAATGGTGGGGCCGTTAAAATGGATTCACATTTACAAATGGATAATAATTTAAAATTTAGACAAACTTGCAAATTCTGACATTAAGACAACTTGTAATCGGCTATGTATCAATTTTTGGGCGTTGTGGGGGTGCTCACCCTTCTCCACCCGTAACTGACTCCTGAACTTGTTTTTGTGTTTTCGCATACTAAAATTATTGTTTTAATAAAAAAATATTTTTTTATTAAAATGACCCATTTTTAGGTGATTCATTCACACCTCAAAAAAAGATTGGTAGCGATTTCGTTTGTTTTTTTAACGTCGAGCTCGAAAAGGTTGCAATACATCCCGCTCGAGGCTTCTCACAAGAAACAAAAGAGAAGGAGGAGCAGAAATCGGGGCTGTCAGCGGTGGGAATAATTACCTGTTGTTGATGGGTTTTGAATAAAGCGACGCGGCTAAGATTTGGGAGAATGGGTTTTTTCTAAAAAAATGACAAGTTAGTGTATGGCTAATAAACGACGGGATGTTAGAGCCGTCAGATGGGAAAACTTATGATTTTAACCATTAGATTTAGATTCCCATAAAAAATACGTGAAAACAGGAAGAGGTCGTTACCGGTAAGTATCAAAATTTAGAGAAGTTTCACAACTTAATGAGGAGAAAATTTGTGATTCCAACGTAAAAAGATAAAATGACACATATGTTTCGGAACTATGAAATATGTACGAGAATTGGTAGTTAATAGGTAAAACTAAAATTGTTAGTGAAGTATGTAACAATTAAAGTTGGAAGAAGATATTTCGAAATTAGATATAGGGTAACGAAACAGTCTGATGTGAAAGTAACTTTTAAGGGTTAACGCGTAACAATTGACGTTTTTTCCTTATATCGAAACTTTTGTACATGTTCTGAAACCTGTAGAAAAGGTGTTAACTAGAAATGTTTTAAGTGGCTTTAATAATACATGTATGTATATTATGTATCGAATACGCATAAGTACCATAATCTGAAGTATGGTATGTTGGATAGTAAGAAGTAGACATATAAATCGTAGAAGTAAAGGAAATAGATAATATATCAGGGCAACCGCAGAGTATCGGAATTCGTCTATGAGTCTTGCAACCTGAAGTAGAAGATGATAATATGTTCGGTTTAACAGATTCATATTTCCAGTTTTTTTGTAGGTCCTCTTAAAGCCCTCCGGCTTTCCTGGAATGAGAACCGAACCTTTTATTTCTCGACTGAAAACCTGGAGAAACCTCTGAAGCTGAGAAAAACGTTTCAATCAATGTAAAGAATCGAAACCTTAACTTAGGTCTGCAACTGAACTTGTGCAGTCGTCTCCATCGCGAAGGTAACAAGCATAACCCAAAACCCTAAGGTTTGTTTATTTGCAAAATACTTGAAATCTAGGGATTGCATTTCAAAAATTACCATGGAATTACATTTCGTGTTGGAGGAAATCTGTTTAAACTAAATATTATTTTCAGATTGGGTTTTTTTTAGAATAGTACCCTTTCCATCGGTTTGAACCAAAAAGGTTAGATTTATATGTAATGAGGATGAGTATATTTATGAGTGAGCTGGTTTGCTTCTACACTGATTTATGTGAAGATTTAATTCTCACGATGACTACTACAAATTTGAATCATGTTTTTGATGAAGATACTGATAGAATTGTTATTGGGCCTAAGAGTTTTCTAGGTTGATTAGAAGTTCTGGTAGATCAAGATTAGAGATTCGAATTAGATTCAGGGTAAAAATCAGAATAAATATTTTTAAGTGAGATAAAAAAATATGGGAAAATATCCTAAAATCATTATTTAATATATAGATATATTTGGTGGAATCAATTTTGGAAAATGGGTTTTGGGCATTTGACATTTTGGGCTAGTGACCAAAATATAAAGAGTGAAAACTATTTTTAGTGACTGTTTTGAAAAAAGGGTCAAATCTTAGAATCTTTAAGGAACCAATTTACCAAATATTTTTATCAGATTTTCTCCTCAATTAGTATTGATTTTAAAGAGTTTTAATTAAGGAATTAAAAGGGGATTTAATAAAAGAAGGTAGTTATTTCCTTAAACCACTTTTGACGTAACTTTTGCTCTCAAACTTTTCTCTCAAAATCTCTTCAGCCAAACACTCTTTTTTTCATCAAAAATTTTAGGTAATGATCTTGATTTCTTAAACTTTTGATTTCCATTGGATTCTTCAATCTTGTTTTTCAAAATCTCATTGTTTTCCTTTGTTTTTTTTCAAGAGTAAAACATCCAATTGAGAAGAGATTCACTCATTGAAGGTAAGGTTTGTTCTTCTCCTCTAATGAAAGGTTCTTTACTAAAATTCCCAAGTATTTGATCCTTATTTAATGTTTTTAATGAGTTTTGATGATTTAATAATGGAAATTGGTTAAATCAAAGTTTATTGGTTGAGATCATGTGATTTTCGTATTGGATCTGTTTTGTTGAGTTCTTGATTGGTTGTAACATGATTTTGATGTTTGATAATGTTAATAAGTTGGTTTTAACATTAGTATTGATTTTAAAGAGTTTTAATTAAGGAATTAAAAGGGGATTTAATAAAAGAAGGTGGTTATTTCCTTAAACCACTTTTGACGTAACTTTTGCTCTCAAACTTTTCTCTCAAAATCTCTTCAGCCAAACACTCTCTTTTTCATCAAAAATTTTAGGTAATGATCTTGATTTCTTAAACTTTTGATTTCCATTGGATTCTTCAATCTTGTTTTTCAAAATCTCATTATTTTCCTTCGTTTTTTTTTCAAGAGTAAAAAACATCCAATTGAGAGGAGATTCACTCATTGAAGGTAAGGTTTGTTCTTCTCCTCTAATGAAAGGTTCTTTACTAAAATTCCCAAGCATTTGATCCTTATTTAATGTTTTTGATGATTTAATAATATAAATTGGTTAAATCAAAGTTTATTGGTTGAGATCATGTGATTTTCGTATTGGATCTGTTTTGTTGAGTTCTTGATTGGTTGTAACATGATTTTGATGTTTGATAATGTTAATAAGTTGGTTTTAACATTAGAATCCCGAAACTAGGTGAATCTCTAATTTCTAGGTTGTTAGTTATGTGTTTTTTAGGAGTTGTGGGAGGTTTATGGATACTGGAGGTATAAAGATGTTATTAGGTTGTTTTGGATGTTAATTGATGGTAATTAATGGATTAAACCAGTAGGTTTTGGCTGGGTCAAGTTTGGAAGGTGTTTGATGTTGTTTTCGATAGTTTCAACTAGTTTTTGGAATACGAATGTTGAGGTTGCAAAGGATCTTTGTTTAGCCGCAAGTTGAATGCATAATGATTCATTTCCCTCTATTTTTATGTAGTTAAATTAGGGGATGATCAAGGTGAGTTTTCCTAGTGGTGTACGTTGCTTATCGGAAGCTTAATTCGTGTTGGCAAGCGAGGCGAATCGGTTAGTAAAAACGGATTTAAGCTCTTTAAAAGGTTTGATCGTTGGATCATGAGAGTTTAATTATAGCCTAAAAATCTTAACTAAGCTCAAGCGTAATTCATTCTTTCTTCGCCTGATTGTTTTCGAGATGAGCTTGCAAATTTCATGTTGGTTTAAACATGGTTGATTTTCATGTTTTGGTTTTAATCGTGGTTTGATTTACTTAATGTAAATGCATCATTTTGGATAAATATGCAATGTTTATCAAAGTATTTGAATGCATATGAACATTGATAATTGTTCCTAAGAGGAATGTGATGTTGCCTTTTGCAATGTGGTATTGCATATGAAACGGTTTTATGAAATACATTGGAAAATAGTAAGTAAATGTATTTGTAAATGATATATTGGCTTTGTGACGTAATTGTTAGCTAGCCATAGGATGAAAGTGCACTATAAATACAAAATTGATCGTGTGAAATTCTTCGGTTACACAATAGGGGTAATGCTATTGTGAAGTGATAGGGGTAGTGCTATCACAACGGGATAATGGTAGTTCTATTCCCGGCTGAAGTGAGTTATGGTGGGGGTAGTACTGTTATGAGACTTGATAGGGGTAGTGCTATCAAGGGAATCCATGTATCCGAACATGTATGGATAAGGGTAGTGCTATCCATGGATGGGGGTAGTGCCATCCGGGTCACTTTAATTGCCAATATATGTGAATCATTGAGATAAATGATGTTTATAAATGTTTTGATACATATGGTTATTATGCATGATTTGTTGTGGAAACAAATGAGACAATGCTTGGGGTAGTAAAGCATGTTTTGAAAACAAGATGAGTTATTGTTTTCAAATGGATTTTTAATCAAATGTGAAGTGCTCAGAAAGTAAACGTGTTTTGGTTTAAAAGGCATGATAATGTTTTGAAAGTGGTTTTAAATAATGAACTCTTGTGAGTTGGAAACCAGTTTTAATTGCATTGATGGTGTTGTGTTTTGAGCACTCCTCACTAAGCCTTGTGTGCTTACACTCTCTTTGTCCATCAACGCAAAGATTTAAAGGTTGGAGGCAGAGAGCAAGCGAGGGAAGATCCAAAGACTTATTAATGTAAAAGTATGACTCTTCGAACTAGACTTGTAGTAATAAATGCATTGGGGTCATTATTGATTAGAGAGGGTTTTTGCTAAATTCCTTATTTGGGCAAGTTCGTATTGCTATTTTGGGGTTATAATTGGCCTTATACATTTGGTTGTTGCTTTGGATTTATGTTTCGTATGGTGGTTGGTTGTTTTCTAGGAAGCATGCCTCTAGATTTCTATTTGAAGTATGATGCCATGATTTGATCATGTTTCTGAGATGTTTTAACATGGTTTGATCTTTAAAATTGTTGTGTATATGTTTGGGGTTTGATAAAGCATGTTTGGACTCTTGATTGTACGAAAAACCAGCAAAATTAGGTAATTCAGGCCTAGCTGTATCGGTGCGAGTAGATGTGTATCTATACGGGTATGTGAATTTTTGGCCCAGGTGTATCGGTACGGGTAGAGGTTTATCGATACAGGTAAGTGTATTTTGGCCTGCGTATTAGTACGGGTAGAAGTATATCGATACGATTTTGAGCTACTAAATTTTGGGAAAAACAATTTGTAACCCGCTTATCGATACACCTATAGACCATATCGATATGCCCCCGCGTATTTGTACACTTTGAGACCATATCTGTACGCTTGGTTGTTATGTTAGTTGTACTTGATATTAAAGGTTTTAGATTCTTCCATTTTGGTCCATGATTGTTATGCATGCAATTAAATGAGTTTGGATGGTCGTTTTAAGCTAAAATTTAACATGTGAGCATGAAACCTAACTAATTAAGGATTGGAAAATTTAAAATGGATCAAGTCCCTGTAGTTTTCTAGAATTGCAATTTGGTCCTTAAATTGCAGTTGCATACAATTGGATGTCGATTCGACGCCTGATTGAGTTGAGTTTTCACCCGCTGCCAGTAAGCACACCATAAGTTATAATGTTGCATATAAAATAAAAAATGGTCGTAATTCGAGTTAGATCTTTACGGGTTTGTCTCGGGAAACCTAATGTAGCGCGCTCGGTTCGGTCTAGTGACTAGGCCGGGTCATGGGGGTTACAAAAATTTTGGTGATAAAGATGGTAATGATAAAGTTGGTAAAGAATGTTATGATGAAGTTACTAAGGAAGTTGCTCATAAAGATTGCAATGCTAAAGAAGTTGCTTATAAAGATGGTAATGAAGTTGCTTCATCTGAGATGATGTCCATATGTGATAAGGCGTACGGGAAAAAACATGTCATCCCTTCATAAAGTTTAAGTCTGTTGATATTTACATGTTCTAATTGAAATGAAATGCAGAATGAATGAATGATTGAATGTATACCTTTGTTTTTTTATTGTTTTACAGTAAAGGTGAATGTATAAGGATAAAGCAAAGAGAAGAAAAAGTGACTACTGAGGTAGGTTTTCAGTTGATTATTATGTGTAATAAATGTTAAATTCATTTGAATTTTTCATTCATAGGTTAGGAAAGAGTTAAGAAATAAATAAGAGAAAATGCTGATGGAATACAAACAACTTTACATTGATGAAACTGAGAAGGAGAATGCGGCATACAAAGAGTATAAACCAGGACAGCTAAAAAAGGTAATAGAGAATAGCAGTATAAAGACATTATTTGTTTGATACAGTAAGATTTACGTAGGAACTTATCCCATGTTTACAGACATATTTTAACACAAGGTGTAGTTAGAAGAAATTGAACGATTTCATAGAAGAAATGAAGACGATGGGGATTGGTCCTGTTCTGGAAGAAATTGGTTTTAGGTCGTTAGTTTTTATAAAATCACGCAATCTGCGTTGAGACCTTTGTGGGGAATTGATGGAAAATTTTGATGTTGGAAGGAGTGTTATTGAGTTTGAAGGACACAACATTACTCTATTAGTTGAAGATGTAGAAGCTATACTGGGCCTGAAAAATGAGGGTGTTGATGTTCATGAAGTGTTTTCGAGTGTGAATGGTAGAGAACTCGATGCAAAGTATAATCTCAAAAAATGTTTAAGTTATGAAGAAATCAAGCAAGATATAGTGTCTGGTGCTTTTGAAGGGGATGCTTTAAAAGCAAGGGTGTTGAAGTACATTATTGGAGTGTTTCTGTGTCCAACTGCTGAGATACGACCATGTGAAGATATTTTAAAGTTGTTGTGCGACGACTGCTTACAGGGTAAAGTGAATTGGGCCAAGTATGTTTACGATACGCTTATTGAGGCAATAAGCTGTTTACAAAAGTCGAGCATACATGTTTACCTAAAAGGGTGTATTGCAATCTTAGAGGTAAAGCTAAATAAGCATTAGTTATGAGAAATCAGTGGAACAAAGCTTTGTTATATTAATGTTGTGTTGTGAATGATATGGAATTCAAGTTCGGCTTTAAGATTTCTGGTTTGGATTTGATAGCATAGGCAGTGCAGCTTCTAATGGTGGTGAGGCTCACATTCTTTACTGGCTGGAGTCAAAGGTCTCGTCTGTTTATGCTCTCTTGAAGACAGATCGAGCTTTGAATAGACCAAAGGTATCTGCTGGTTTATTATTCATCTAGTATGCCAAATTGAAATAATGGTTAAGTATCTTTTTTGCTCTCTGAAGATTATTTCCTGGAAGCATCCATTACTTCAAACTTTTGAAGCACGTAAAGTCAAGGAATCTGTGGAAGTCATGGAAGCACACGAAGGCAGGAAAGCTTTGAAGAGACATAAGGTAATACGTTACGAGTCATTGTATTAATCATTTATTATGTGAAAGGCGAATCTTTAATATTTATTTAGTTTGCAAGGTTGCTTTCAAGGAGTATGACGTTGCGAGATGCAACAATGGTGGTGCAACGAGGAAGATGATGTCAGAGATGCTTCAACAAATAATATTAGAGGTGGAAGATGTAAAAGAGGTTGTCAATAAGGGAAATGAGAAGAGAATTAAAGGTGAGGAGCAAATAATGTTCGAGGTGAATGGGCTAAAAGAGGTTGTCATACGGGAATTGAGAAGCAAATCAAAGTTGCAGAGAAATTGGACAGTATGAGGGGTAGATGATAAGAAGTTTGGAGAGAAATTGAGCATTCTTTCTGAAGATGTCGCAGAAGTATGGTGTAATACCCTAAAAACTGGTCTAGTTGGAATTAGGTTCCAGTGTTCGGAGGTTTTGTACTGGTTATGCCCGAATGATGTAATTGCTAAATCTTTGTACCCAATTTTGAAGTAATGAAAGTTATTTGGGCTTAATTGAAGTTGTTGGACCTTGTTGTAAGGAATGAAAGTTATTTAGTGACTAAATTGTCAAAATTCAAAGTTGGGGCTATTTTGGAAATGCTAGAAATGTTGAAGTTGAGCTAGGTGTATCGATACAGTAGGACCTATACCGATACGGCCCAATTGTTTTAACTAACTTACCCAACTTAGCCTATCAATATCGATACAGCCATAAGGTGTATTGATACGGGTCCCTGTCAAAGATTATTTTAGTGACCAAATTGAAAAGATTGAAAGTTGGGGGATGAGTCACATGCTTGCTTACCACCTCACGTAATATTGATCATCTTTTGACTTAAAAGATGACACCTTGATAGTCCTAATTGATATCTAATTTTAGGGAAATGGAAATTCATTGTTTAAGCTTCCTCTTGCTAAGGGAAACCCTCATATTAGCTATGAGTGAGGTGGAAAATGATTAAGGCCATAGTTTCTTTCAAAAGAATAAGAAAAGTTCTCATCTTTTTTTTGCTTCCCCCGAAACCAAACTTACCCTTGTTTGAAAAGAATAAGCACACACCTCTATTGTCATCTTCAAACTTAAGCTCAAGCAAGCATTTCAATTTGATCTTTGACCTTTGTGTGATTTCAATACACCAATTGAAAGCTTGCAATTGGGTAAGTAGAACCCTTATGTCAATTTGATGATTCCATCAATCCTTAGAGTTCAATTTCAAGATTTAAGTCTTGAATGTTCAAGGTAAGCCCATGTGTTAGAAAGCCAATTTCTTTGTTTCAATGTTGTCTACGAGTTTCGGTAAGCTTGAAAAACGTTTGTGAATCATTAGTTTCAATTCTAATATAATTCCCTAATTTTGAACTAGCTCAAGTGGTGGAAAACAAGCCATCTTCACTATCTTCATTGCCAATTATTCCCAATGGTAAGGGGATCGCTATCCGAGAACCTTGAAGCCTCCGAGTACTAGGTGAGTGTAGTTGTGTCATAGGATTGGCTAGGTGCCATCCCGGTTGCATTTGTTTTATGCTTAGAATTACATTTTGTTTAAGGGTTCAAGTAGAGCAAGCATGTGTAGATTATAGTGGTGATTGTGGTAAAACCTGTATATTGTCTTAATACGTTTGTAAGCTCATATATGACATTTGAAATATGCTATGTGTGGAATTTGATAAGAACATGCTATGTTTTGCTAATTGGAGCAAAAGCTTATTATGTGATGTGAAACAGCCTAAGGGCATAAAGGTAAGTTTTATGATGATATGTGTAACCTTGGACACTTGTGGACATTGGATTCAATTGGCATGCCATAGGGTTATTTGAGCTCACTATGTAAGGGATTGGACTACGGTCCGGGGCTACGGCCTATGTGTGGGGAGAAAAGGTTGGATTGTGTAAGGGACTCTATAGCTATGCCTCAAGGCTAAGGCCTACTTTTGATATTTATGGCGCATAGGATAATCCGCGTATCCATTTGTTACTTTGTCCAATGAGATGATATATAATTGTGCTTTACATTTGATATGTGAAAATATAACACTTGGCTTTGAGTATGACCTATATATGATTAATGGTGTATATATGTCATTCGAGCATGTTTACATGTCATTCATGCCATTAATGAAATTGTTTTACATTTTTTATAACTACCTCACTAGGCTATGTAAGCCTAACATTCGTGTGTCTCCATGCATTTCAGAACCTTGGTGAAATCCGAGCTTTGATCGTGCGGTGGAAGTTGCAAGTCACTCCCATCAACCATATGTATGCTTACTTTTATTTTGAACTGCTAGTAAGGTGGCATAAGGTTAGACATATTATGTTTGCCTATTTTGATATGTGTGTAATGGCCTAAGAATGTCTAAGGGTTAGATGTGCATTTTGGTATGGTTGTAAAATAGTAAAACTAGTTAAATGGGCTTAAAGGCACCAAAAGGTAAAAACTTAGTGAATGAATTTGAAATGCTCTAAAATTTGGTGTACTATTAGAATTGTTGATTAATAGTTTGTTGGTAAAATTTGGTAAAGTTTGGACATTGTTTGATAGGGTAATTCGAGTAAAAATTAGCTAAAATCTGTTATTACAAGGCAAGGTGTATCGATACGACCTTTTATATTTGGTCTGGTCAATACAAGTCAAAAAGGGCATATCGATACGACATAGGTCTATCGATATGGATTTTGGTCACTAGAATCTGGAAAAATTAAAGGTATCGGTACGGTTATAGGGTGTATTGATACGAAATCAACCTGTATCGATACGGTTCCAGTTGTATTGATACGGGCTTGTTACCCTTGAATCTGGAATTTGAAAATTTGGCTTAGCGTACCGATACATCCCTAAGTGTATCGGTACGGTGGCGGTTAATTCTATTAAAAGAGATAAAGCACAACTTTGCCTTGATTACAAAATGGTCACCATAAATTGTATGGTCTAATTGGATAAGTAAATGACCTCTGTTTGTAATGAGATTTCACCGGCTAATAGTTAGAAGGTTAGATTTCAAATTAAAAACATGAATTTCAGTTAAGGACCCTTAACTTGTAAAATTTATAGTTTAGTTCCTAAGTTCAAAAAAGTTTAAAATTGACCCCAAATTGAGTAAGCCATTAATAAGTTAGTTCGATAAGTCGTAAAAGAGATTAATAAGACATTCTAAATAAGTTACGAACTCTGATTAAGATTTTAATTTCCGAATATGCCTTCCGACAACACTTTTCGACCTGGTTCTCTATCAGGCCGGGAATGAGATGTTACATACGGACTGACATGACCTGCTTGAAGAAGAGCTTGGTAGAGAAGATAAACGTTGTTGAAGTCAAAATTGACAGTGTTCATCAGGCTGTCGAAGCCTTTTTGTACGAAATGAAAGGTACTTTGCGGCAGATGTCAAGGAATATAGAGGTTGATAGGGAAAATATTGTGAATGAATTTAATATAATTCTTTCTTGTAAGTTAATAGAGACGTCACATCATAGATTTTAGGGTCATAGCCGTATTCATACAGAGACAACAAAAAATAGTATTACTTTGTCTTCTAAATTCAAAACATCTGAAGGTGGAGCTAAGTGCTGCTTAAAACTAGATACAAGCTATAACTGTCCAGCGCCGATGAAGAATGAGGTAAAAGCTAACCTTATTTAAAGATCCTTTTCATCTTGTTCGTGTTGACAAGTGTAATGTTCCATTGTAAGAACTTCCACTTATCCACCAGGTTATTCGAAAATCCCCTAGACTTTCAAAAGATAACCATGCAACTACAAAAAGTTTGGGAAGTAAATTTGGAATAATTATGTTGTGTAATTACCATTCTCAATGGTAAGCATTGGTTGTGTGTATCGTGTACTTCAATAATAGCAAATTACAGTTTCCATATGCATTGAACATTGGGCCTTAAGCCCATCAAAGTGAACATTGGAAATTATATTGTTTTGACCATTAAATGTTTAACCTTAACGATTATGAATTTATTATTTTTGGTGACATAATTTATGATTGTTGTTGTTGTCATCATACCTTTCTTTGTTTTGAAAGGTTGACAATGAGTCAATAGAAATTTCGTATGTTGTACTACCTGATAGGCTTCATGATGAAGAATGAGCCTATTGTGATTATTTATGAAATACCCCGTTGCTGCAAGAGTAAGCCTTCAACTCTAATACTTTATGTTGTTTGTAGACTCGGTAGAAGATGTGTAAAGTGAATGGTGGCAAAAGGGGCAAAATGTATGTATTAGTAAATCAGTGCCAAAAGTCTTTTGCGTGCAAGTATACACGGTCTGCAAGTAATACATCAGTTAAGCTGAGTATCGATCCCACAAAGATTGACTTGGAATTCGATTTTTTGATTGTTACTTGCATTGGAAGAAAAGATGTTTGCTTTGGAAGTTTGTTTTGGACATACTTAAAAGAAGAAATAAAAGTGAAGTAAAAACGTTGGCAAGGAAGGTCTTTTAATAAGTGATGAGCGTTGGTAGGGAATGCTTGGTTTCTACGCTTTTCATGCCGTGCCAGCCTTTAATGTTAACCTGTCTTGGCATTGTTTACCGAGTAGATCCAAAATTAGCAAAGCCTCTCTCGATGGTCATTGCCCTAAGTCGATCATATAAAAACCCCTATATCTCTATAGTGCATGTTTTTAAATAAACTAATTTGATTAAGAACCAATCTGTACTCTTAAGGGGTAGATATCACTCCTGAAGTAAGTTCATCTACTTGAATGACTTCTCTCGAAGCTTCTCTCCTTAGTATTCAACAACTCAATCGTTACCACCCCATGTTTTTTAAGATATTGAGGAGCAATAGGCCAACAGTGCCAGCTTTCGCTTGGTAGAGTATTTAGGAAAAATTCAAGTATGCCAAATAGAAAAAACTTTACCGAAACATATTTATCATTAAAAACTAAACCATAAAATCAACGTTTAAACCAAACATCCCCCACCAACTATGAAATTAGTTCATGATGATGGATTTAACCAACAAAACCATAACCGTTTCAAATACATTATCATAAAAATAAAAGTAAACCAACTTAAAACAAGAGAATGGGCGAGAAGGGGTCTCTCGATGCAGCCCTTCAAGATCCAGGCTCTCGGCCAAGCTGGTCGAACCACCATTCCTTAGTGTAGCCGGTCGTCCCTCATTTCACACTTCAACTCCTCACTCTGATCACTCCTCACTCAAGGGTTTTACCCCTACAATCTCTTGTTTTCCTCCATTGGGTCTTTAAATAGGCGTGTAAGGACGGCTAGGGTAAGCTTCTAATGCTGAAGGGATAAGAGATAAGGTCTTATGATAGCTTATCAAGCTAGGGATGACATCATCGTGCCACCATTTCGTTGCCAACCAAGCTTGGCATAATTCTACCAACCTAGCTTGGCACTATTTTTCCGCTATTTTTTCAGAGATTGATCCAATTGCTATTTTTAGGAGCATAATCTCATCCTATTTTTTGGGGTTCAATAGCCTCTTGGCATGGCATCAAGTTCACTTCTCTGCCAACCGGTGCTTGGCATTGTTTGGTCAATCTGTGCCAACCACACTTGGCATTCTGTCTGGCATTCCTTACTGTGTTGCGTTCATGTGCTAAATACTATGCCAAACCTGCAAAATTGCCAACAAAACAACTTTCATATTGGCATAGACAGAAGTCCTAACTCCTTATGTCAATGCATGAATTTAATATCCTAATGCAACTAAATGTACCTAAAAACAAGCAAAAGCATTGTAAGATTGACATTAAAAATAGTACTTTTGGAGAGGTAACACACCCTCAAACCTAACTTATTGCTTATCCTCAAGTAATGCAAACAAAGAAAAATAAAAACTGTGAAAAAGTTACCTCGACAAAATTTTGGTTGGAATGCCAACAGATGCTGACAAGTAGAATTTGGCTCTATTTCTATCCTCAGCATCTCAATGCAATAATTCCAAGCAGGTAGTAATTCAAGCGTAGCAATATAACTCTAGTCTAAGTTCATGAAGAGTGTATGATGTGTGTGGGCAATAGTTCATCTACTTGAACGACTTCTCTCGAAGCTTCTCTTCTTAGTATTCAACAACTTAATCATTACCACCCAAGTCTGTTAAGATATTGAGGAGAAATAGGCCAATAGTGCCAGCTTTCGCTTGGCAGAATATTTAGGAAAAAATCAAGTATGCCAAATAGAAAAAACTTTGCCAAAATAGAGTTATCATTAAAAACTAAACCATAAAATCAACGTTTAAACCAAACATCCCCCACCAACTATGAAATTAGTTCATGGTAAGGGATTTAACCAACAAAACCATAACCATTTTCAAATACATCATCATAAAAATAAAAGTAAAAAACTCAAAATAAGAGAATGAGTGAGAAAGAGTCTCTCGATGCAGCCCTTCAAGATCCAGGCTCTTGGCCAAGCTGGTCGAACCACCTTTCCTTGGTGCAGCCGATCTTCACTCGTCTCATACTTCAACTCCTCACTCGAGGGTTTTACCCCCACGATCTCTTTTTTTCCTCCATTGGGTCTTTAAATAGGCGTGTAAAGACGACTAGGGTAAGCTTCTAATGCTGAAGAAATAAGGTCTTATGATAGCTTATCAAGCTACGGCTGACGCCATCGTGTCGCTGCTGCGTTGCCAACCAAGCTTGGCATAATTTTGCCAACTGAGCTTGGCATATTTTTCTGTTATTTTTTCGGAGATTGATCCAATTGCTATTTTTAGGAGCCTGACCTCATCCTATTTTTCAGGGTTCAACAGCCTCTTGGCATGACATCAAGTTCACTTCTCTGCTAACCGATGCTTGGCATTGTTTGGTCCATCTGTTCCAACAACACTCGGCATTCTCTCTGGCATTCCTTACTGCGCTGCATTCCTGTGCTAAATACTATGCCAAACCTGCAAAATTGCCAACAAAACAACCTTTCATACTGGCATAGATAGAAGTCCTACCTCATTATGTAAATGCATGATTTTAATATCCTAATGCAACTAAATGTACCTAAAAACAAGCAAAAGCATTGTAAGATTGGCATTAAAAATAGTACTTTTGTAGAGGTAACTTTTTCATATTGTGAAATGAAAATAAAAGACATAGTACAATTTTTGTATGAACCCAATGAAAAGCCCAACAAGATGGTTAGTGTAATAAATAGTGTGTATGGCTTGCAATTATATGAAACGTTTGGAGCCTATTTTGCTAAGTGGTCATTATTGTTTTGTAAATTTGCAAGATTATTGATATGGTGTCTGTGTGCGAGGCTCGCAAGGAGGCGATGGAAAAAATTAAATGTCGGGCCTTTATGCCTTGTTATCTTGATGTATGTTTTGTTTGTTACCATCTTATACAGTCCTTATGCCATAGGTTATTGTTGATAAATTGTTTTCGATTGTAAATAACAAACGTTATTAATTGTTGCGTACTCAGGAAGGACTAAAAAATGCACAACGTCATCAAGTTGCAGAGTCTTATGCTAGTACAATGATGTATTATGGGAACTTTGATGGCTCTGATATAGTAAGTAGAATTTGGTTAAAGGATTTAGTTGTTAATTTGTTTAAGGATAAAGTAAATTTTAATTGGTTCAGGAGAAAATGTTTTGCAGGTATTCATCCCCATGGATGATTTATGGGCTTGGTACTTGTGTGTCTTGCATATGGCACGTGGGGAAGTTTGGATACTAGATAGCCTACCGGATACTAGTGGGAGGCAGCGTAGGGAGGAAGCTGTTAGGAAATGGTGAGAACACATCCATTTGCCGTGCCACCATGTTAGCATCGTATCTTATTAACATCTACAAAAGAATTTTGTACTTTGTTTTTATTATTGTTCAGGTACATACTTTTGCAGAATTTGCTAAGAATGAGGACTTCGTTAAGGTGTTTGGCAAAATGAAGATGACATTTGAGAAGCTAAAATTTGAACGTCCTAAAGTAAAAGAAGAATGTGGGTATTCAGCTTTCCATATTTCTTTTATTCTTATCATGAAATTAGTAATTAAATGACTAGAACCACATCGAACTTGATAGAGTCGAAAGTGGCATGCTTATCATTGCATGGATTAAAAGAATATGGGTAGGTACCCAAATCAGTGATATGCCGCATATCGTAAGTGAATGATTATCAATCCTGTTTCATTTATAATCAAACGTTGAATGCTTAAGATGAAAGGGAATTTTGTACAAACATATTTACTTATTTCCAAGTATAGGGACTTCGAGAATATTACAGATGCAATTGCTATAATAGCTATGTGTATATGAATCAAACACGAACATGTTTGCACTGTACCGTGATGTGGAAGAACATAATAAATCAATATATGGAAATGAATTGGGAAAGAATGCAAAACATCCGAGAAGTATTACTCGAGTCAGTATTCGTGCGAAACCATAGAGAAACGCGTCAGGTTCATTTCTAAACCATTATCTTTGCACATTTATATCATATTAATTCAATATGCAATCATATTTATTGATTTCTATTATGGACTGACAAAATTGGGTTTTTTTGGAAAATTTATAATATGAGTTATGCGATTTGGTCCCCATTTCCGCTTGTATTGACAACATATTTTGCATCGATTTGTAACCCTCAGACAACTTTTTGTGAGAAATTATCATAGGTCCCATCTTGATGGATGATAGGTTTAAATTTTAAAAAAATTTAGTGTCAATAAACTAAGATAATTCGTACTTAATTGAAGTGATCTTATGCATGCAAGTAGGTTTCTGCAGATGTTCAAAATGTGAGTGGTCGATCTTGGTTCGTGCGGATCTGGCAGCATCCCCCTTTTGTTTTTTAAATATTATTGTACATCCCCGTATAGAGGTCAAATTTTTTTGTACACTAGTTTCAAACTCTGCACCCCACATCTAACATATTATTACTTTTAATGTTCAAAACTATGGATGCGGGTATGCAAAGTTGTAAAGCGAAAGTTAAATTGGAATCGTTAGGAAATCATGTTACATTTGAGGTTTGATGTGATACATTTGCTACTGTATTTGCAAACGTTCGATACATGTGGTATTATAAGGAAATGTCACTTGCTACGAGGTAAATGATTAAAGGCAAGACAAGTTTATGCAGTACTCGTAACAGACCTACCCTAAAGTGCCTTTTAAAACAATTCCTGAATTGCAACCTTATCTCCTATCCATGACAAAACCAATTCACTAAAAGAAAAATAACAGAAAAAAAGTCAGAATCCAAGCAATCCTTTCGTTTCTTCTTCCCCTATCATTGGCCTGGACTTTCCTTAAGAGTCCAAGAATAAGTACCTGTGTACGCAGACTCATAGGTGGTTCATACCACTGGAAAAAGTTACACAATTTTTGAAATCTTTTTCATGGTTAGAACACCCAAAAAATCTTTTTCCCAGATTATTATCTGGCCAGGATGTCTTCAACACGGTAGGCTTGCTACATCTACATGTCAGAATTTCATTCACCACAAAGACATAATCCACCTATCCACTATTGTTTAATTGGGACCATGAGGTTTTCTTTTATGTTGAAAGTTAGAATTTAATTGGGATGTTTGTAGTTGGGGCTATTATAACTGAGAAGACAATTTTGGGCGGGAACTAGAAATTGAACTTAAACTAAAATCTTCAGGCAATTAAACTGAGAAGACATTGTTCTGCCTAATGGTACAATCGATAAGACTTATCTGCTGGTGACGTATCGAAATGGGTAACAGAGATTCGAAACTGACACTGAAAAGACGCTTGCTTATTAGGACCATATGTCTTTGTATATGTAAAACAGTTGTTAACATTGGATATGGAACTCATAAATACATTTTCGGTACTAATTACCTAAAACTAAAAATGTGAGAACAAAAGGAAATAGTTTAGGTTGAAAGTTCAAGAGTTCCAAACAAAGTTGACGGTGTGTCGATAATGCCAAAAGAAGCGACAACTTCTATAATAAGTCATAGCTCGGCACGTTCTAGCCTATAAATACCCTCAGTTTGTGTTTTAAATCTTAATTTTCATCTTTTTTCTTCATCTACTTTGACAGATCAACATGGGTTCGCTTGGACGTATTCAGAGGGAGTTCCATCTTGATGCCTTGAAGAATCCATTTACAGCCCCTTATATGCTTTATGGTAAACATCCTTCTGTTACGGTGTAATATACATAAAATTTTCATTTTAAGCACTTTATATTTACCATGATTCTGTTTTAGTAATGGTAGATGTCGACGATTATCTGTGTCATTATAGACTTCAAAAGGTTGCACCTGAAGGCAGCCCTTATGAAGGGCATAATTTTGATGTTAGCATTTTCCTCCCACTTGATGACCCTATGAATCCTCATAAGGTTATATAATTAGCATCCCAATATTGTTGTTATTTGTTGTTTTTTTTATGCTGAAACATTTCAAAGAGTATTGTTATCTATTTATGTAGGTTGCTTTAAAATTTGATGGGGACTTATTCCATCCCAACTTCACTGAAGTTGGCGTAATTAGGCTAGACTTCCTCCATGAAAATTGGACCCCCGCTATTAGAGTTGTAGAGATTCTTGCGCGTATAATGGGTTTGCTACTTGTTCCAAACCCAGACGACCCTCACTTGGATTGTGAGGGTGTTGCTCTGATTTACAGGAACAATCCCCAGCGACTTGCAAACTATGTGAGGAAGATTATGGGTTGAAATGCATTGGCCACATCTTCTTGTAATATTAGTTTTTTATGTTTATGTATTGGCCACTTATACTAATTAAAGGTTTACTATTATATTTTAAAATTGTCGTCGAGTTCCAAAACTATAAATAAGACTGATTAGCCGTGAATGTGACGATTTTCGTTCATATTTTAAGTCTTAAACCTACCATAAAGAAACATTCTCGTCCTATTTAAATGAAATTTATGACGCGTTTATAAGTATATCTCAAAAGATAGTTTAGGGCGAAGAACTAAATCTGTAAATAAGTTTAAACCTATGCATGTTAGTTTCAATTCTTTTAAACGGGAACTTAAACTTAAAACATTAGGAGGAAATGTTATATTTCATGTTTGCAAAGAAAAGTTTGAGACTGTATATGCGGATGTCCGGTACTTGTCCGATTCATCAAATGGCAGTTTCTTTTTTCTTTTTTTGAAACAAGAAATGACAATTTCTGCTTTACATACTTTGCTAATTGATGTTGTAACAGGTTATTAAATTTTGAAATATGAATATGAAATAAAATTTATTTTTAGGAACTTCAAATATTGTTTATAAATGAGTTGGTGTAATGAAGGAGTATTACAAATAGGGAATGACTATTTTGATAACAATTAATGTATGAAGTGAAAAGATATATATATATATATATATATATATATAGGAATGGTTTACAGATATTTAAATATCAACTTTAAAATTTTAGGAGAATCATCGAAATATGGTAAGTATAAATAATGATACGAATAATCAAGTAATATTTTTTTTTGCATAATATGGTTGGAGGTGGTTACTGGAAGGTGGTTCCCTGATGATAATGCCCTTGCCTTTTTCTCGACTGGAAGTGGGTTTCTTCGCAGGGTGGGAGGTGGCACCAAAATCATTATCTAGTTGTTGTCTCTTCCTAGGGGTGGTGGTTGACCTGTTGGTGGCAGGTGCAGGTGGAAGGAGTTCAGTTGGTAGTGGAGGGAAGTCATGAGATGACAAAGTGCCTACATCATCAAGTTTTCTCAATCCCTTCAAAACTTGGACCCGCTGGGTGAGCCATCTGGTCGTATCACCAGAGGTTGTCGTATTCAATTCAGGAAAGGGTGAAGGAGAATGAAAAGATGGAGGACTAGGGTTCCTCACCATTCGAGGAGACTGGTTGCTACAACGAGTTACTATGAGTTATCGAACCATGGTTTCTCAGTAAGGAGTGGGAAGATGAGTCAAGGATGCGTAGGGAAGTCAAGGCTGACCGGTAGATTTCCTTGTGCAATTGTGTTGTATTTAAAAGGAAAATATCATGGAAGGATGGAAGGCTAGAATACTAGAGTAATTTGGGGAAACTGGTGACTAAAAAGACTTGTTTGTATTGGTAACATGTGTATTTTGATATGAATTGGCGTGCCAAATTAATTTATGACTGGCACGTTCTTTGACCAAATGTTTTGCTAATGCAGACATGTGGCCCGTTTAGTATTACAACTGAAAAGATAGAGCAGGAGTGGGAACCATAAATTTAACCGAGTTTTGAAACCATGTAAATGGATTTCGGTACGTTGCACCAGTAACCTAAACTTCAACAATGGGCATCTCCAATCTTGACACCATATTTGGTGCGGTTCTGTAGCAACACCAAATCATTTTTTGTTTTTTTATTTAAAGAAAAACCCACATCATATCATTTTTCTCCTATCCATCTTTTTTTACTTCTTAATTAATCAATTAATTTGATAAATTAAAATTTAAACTGAGTGAAAAATTGACATTTCACAATATGAAAATAACCAGTAAAAATAATTACGAATTATTCATAGATTAAAAACTTAAGTAGAATATAATTTTGTTTAATAAAACACATTGCATAGATTAATTTTTACACCTAAATAGTGTTAAAGACAAAGCGCGAGCGGGAACTATAAAGTTGGCCAAGTTTAGGGATGACATTTAGGTTTTACAAGATTTCTGCTTATTGATGAAATTAAATCACATTTATTTTTCATCATCTCAATTTTGTACGATAAAGTAATGATGGTGATTTTTTTTTCAATTTAACCATGGTGTGGTATATTTTTCTCCAGAATCAACCCACAATTTGTTACTATGAATAATCAATTCATAACGAAATAAGAAAATGACATTCAAACTTTTAGCTTTTTAAGAGGGCAAAATATTCTTGCAGATCTCAACTAACAGTGAATAATAACATTTGAGACACCAATACTATTATGAGATTCTTAAGGTTTCATCTTAAGAAATCAAAACATTTCAGATGACAAAATATTCAGCCCTTTAAAGTGAGACAAAATATTATTTCCCCATAGTACGAGGCAGCACATAGAAAAAGAAATTTAAGAGGCTATCATCTGGTGCTACATGTGCGTTGTCACGGTGGCCGCAAGTGAACACGACCACAAGTGAGAAAGGAACACCCTTTCAAAATTGGCTACTCATAGCCTTTTAAATACCATTGTTTGTCGACACGAATAAACTTGATAAACAAGCAGCACACCTTGATAACGGCTCCCGATGTATTTCCAAACACCAAACACCATCTAGAATCTTCAATCTTGGTCTCTTGATGTAGTTCTAAACAACAACAAACATAGAATGTGTTCATATCTCCCTACCAAGGAAACAAGGTTTTGCCAAATACTATCTTTGTTGATGTTCATCCCCACAAATTGGGTAATAAAAGCCTTTCAAATACCATTTTTTATCGACAAGAAAAACCTAAAAACAATTATCACTCCTCTAGGATGAACGCAATGAAGTCTCTGGGTAGTTGCCATCACCTCTAGTAAAAACATAAACCTCACATATAAATGTTTTACAGATGAAGACAACAAAGTGAGGGTTTGACATATCAAAATGAGTCATATTTATAATAGAAACAAGGAAATCAAACCTTGCGTTTAGGATATATTTATAATAGAAAAAAGATTTTGACGGGGATATGGTCCTTTATTTCCATTCCTTATATATAAACCTGTTTCGGTACGCATTTCGTTATAAATAAACCAAAATTCTTTACAATGTAGATTAAAATTTCAGTTGGAAGTCTGGGTTTCGAAATTTGTTAACCGGTTGCTGAACTGAATTATTAAACTTATATTAAAGTTGTTCTGCCCAATGCAACAATTGACAAGACATTGAAAAGACGTGTATTTAGGGGGAACATGCGTCTTTTGAAATTATTTCATTGAACCAACAATATGTAATTTTTGATTGAACATACCAAATAATATTAAAATATTTTATTTCGTAATCTTTTGATATTAGAACTGAGAAGTCATTTTTTGGTAGGAAAATCAAAGTTTACGTAGTTCGAACCACTGAATATGTGTTTCGATACATGTGCATCAACAATTTAACGGATATCGTTAGTGAAAAATATAATAATTTATGTTTATTATAAAGGTTTGAGACTGTATATGTAGACGTTCAATATGGGAACCAACCACTGAAAAGATACAAGTAGGTAAATGCCAAATTTTAGATGCCTTTTAATTTCTATATTTAAAACATTAATAACCAAAGATTAGATTAAATCGAGTGAAGATTACCATATCAAAGAAAAATCATATCAAATTCAAAATATTAATAGCAAAACATTAATGGTTAAGATTAAAGGAATGGAAGGCAAGCAACATAGAGGGAAATTTTTAGTGAAAATACTCGTTTATATTCGGAGCATGCATCTTTCAAATGTACTGAACATGCCAAATTAAATTACACCTTCCTTATTTTGGTACATAACGTATCCTGATGAACTGTTACATTTATGGCACCGTGTAGTATAACAACGAAAAAGAGTTTCGAGTGGGAATCACAAATGTAAATATTTTTGAACCGAGGGAAATGGGTTTTGATGCGTTCCAAACGTAACCTAACCTGAAATTATAGTCGTAATGTATTATTTCCTATTCATGGGAAAATGATTTTAACATGAAATTTTATTTAGGTTGGTGTTATTTTTCTCATTTTAGTAACTAAGATGTAATTTGTACACTAACCCTACATATTTAAATTTAAATAGGTTTCGATACGTATTACGAAAAACTTAAACTGAAATCCGCACTAAAACATGTACTATTTTAGGTTTCATGCCCTAGGCTTCAATCTGTATATGCAGACGTTCAGTAATACTCCTATTACTATGGTTTATTAAAACCTAACCTTATTCCTTCAACAGACGTTAAACTTGTTCATTCTTACATAATATCATATTATTACTGCGGTCTACTTAACATTTTAGTCTTCACTTTATGCAAATTTATTATTCATTTTATTAATTAAATCGTGCTTTGAAACCTGAGGAATATATTCCTAATATGATAAGTCTAATTAATGGGGTACCGCATCATACCTTACGTTAGTCACAGCCAAACGGAGCACAAACACATAATTTAGGGATTAAGTTTAAAGTCTAACTTGTTAAAAAGTAAAATATATCAGAAGTACAATACAGAGTTTGTATTGGGAATAAGTAAGTTGATGTGATTCCTAGTAGCAAAGACCCGGAAGAATACCCAACATGTGCAAAGGCCAAGAAGTTTCAACCAGCCATGGAAAGTTTGTTTATGAAAAGCTTGGAACGTGAAGGAGAAAGACCAACAACAAAGGGGGAACACTTTATTCAACTTGTGCATGAATTTGCATGAGAAATTAAAGTTTGCATAAAAAAATTCATTGCATTCAATAAGCATGTTGTTCATTAAAGTATGCATTGCATTTAAGCTTATAGTTCATTTAGGGAAGTAGTTCATTGAATAAATTTAGTTCATTAATTAAACTAGTTTATTCATTCAACTAGTTTATTAATTTAACTAGAACTTAATTGTTTAATGCATGTTTTTTATTTAAAGTTTGAATAAAAACCTACCTTTGTGTCTAGGTACATGGATGTGTGGATGAAGCTTGAACCACGGAGGAGTCTTTTCAACTTCAGTCAAGAGACAAGCTATTGAAGGCCTTCTTTATTCACCTATTTAAGGCATTCAAAGCTGATTTTTATCATCCAATTCAAGGGCTGTTCAAATTCTTCAAGGGAACATGCAATGAAAGCTGACTTAATTCACTTATTAAGTCAATTTAGGGAAGAAGATCAGCATGGAATAGGAAGAGTCACCTCTAAGTGGACGGCAAGGATGTCTACATTCATTCTTTTATGATCTATGGCCAGCCTTGAAGATGAAAAGACCAAGCATTTAAGTGTGTTTTATTACTAATTTGATGAGAAAGTTTCATTTTTGTGTGACCTTTCATATGCTACCTAGAAATACTATAAATAGGCACCTTAGGATCATTTGAGAACCAATTTTGGAATAATTTAAAAATAATCTTGAAAGATGTTTTCTTTCTAGTTATTTTGAACAACTCTATCGGCTTCAAGTTTTTCTTGTGGTCTTCATGCGTTCATCTGTTTATAGCGTTGGTTCCTAGCTCTCTATAGCTAGTGGGTCACGTTCCACCCCCTATCACTTCGATTCCATCTTTTTATATTGTTGGTTCCTAGTTCATATAACTAGAGGGTCACAATCCATTTATCCATTCATACCATAAATCTAGTTGCCTCGGCAACTAAATTGCCACAACAATTTCACAGATCCAGTTGCCTCGACAAACGACATTTCAAGCTCTTACTCGAATAACGATCGGGCAACAACATATATGATTCAGAACTCTCAACCAGGATCATATCAATTGGTATCAAAGCAAGCTGATTCAGTAAGATTGTAGTTTTCTCTCTCTCGAGTTAGCAAAAAAAAGAATTTTCAAAAGCAAATTTTAAAGAGGAAGGGAACAATCTTTTCATCTTTAAAAAAAGAAAAGATGTTCATCATTGATTTATTTTGCCCATTTCTTTTTTTTCTTTACCTATTGTCACCATTTCTTTTCCTTGTAGCCAAATTTTCTCTTCTATCCACTTTAAACTACTAACTAACCAAGTTTGTTTCAGCCAAAATCCACAAGAGACTTTGTAAGCCTTGAGGGAGTTCCATTAGAACTTGAAAAAGGAGCAAGAGTGATAAAAGGAAAGAGTGCACATCGAGGGTAAAAGCCATCCCGAGTGAAACACGAGTGTGAGTGCATTTTCTTGGAGTAGAAAGGTGAGGTTTTGTGCTGGTAAGGTTTATATTTTATTGTGTTACTAAACATGTCTCAAAATTTTGTAGGAAACACTGTTGGTGATAGTAATAATGTTAACATGGATGCAACTAATTCTAATCTTCAAGACATTATTCGAGAAATAGATAGATTGTTGCAACAAAGGTTAGGGCCGATGCAAGGGCGGGTAGAACATTTGGAGGAAAGGTCTCAAACGAGGAAGAATATGATGACGAGGTGGTTGATGAACAAGCAAACGAGCGAGCCTCCCAGCATAGTTTGAGGCATCAAAAGCCTAGGCACCAAAGAGCCCGCCCATGAGTGGATGATGATCTTAACAACATCAAGATTAACATTCCACCATTCCAAGGCAAAATCAATCCTGAGGCTTATCTATCTTGGGAAAATAAAATCGAGCACATCTTCGAGTTCCATAATTGCTCTGAGCGTAAGAAGGTAAAACTAGCTGCCATTGAATTCATGGATTATGCACTAATATGGTGGGATCAGTTGACATCTAGCAGGAAGTGCAATGGTGAACATCCAATGTCTACTTGGAATGAGATGAAAGCCATTATGCGTAGGAGGTTCATTCAAACTCACTATCATAGGGAGCTGTTCAACAAGCTTCAAAACCTCACACAAGGCAACCGTAGTGCTGAGGACTATTACAAAGAGATGGAAGTAGCCATGATCTGAGCCAACATTGATGAGGATCGAGAAGCTACAATGGCCAGATTTCTTTCCAACCTTGATCCTAACATTGCTGCCATTGTTAAGTTGCAACAATATGTGGAGATAGAAAACATGGTTTATATGGCCATGAAGGTGGAGAGGCAACTCAAGAGGAAAGGCACAATCTGTGGCTATGAAGGATCCACTGCAAAATAGGGGAAATGTCCCTACAAACTGAAGCCATCCTTTACTCCTAATGAACGTGACAGACCATCAAAGGATACTAAACCCATTGCCGAAACCAGCAATGGAAAGAGCACAACTATGCCAGTTCGATCTCGTGATGTCCAATGTTTCAAGTCTTGGGGCGAGGACATATCGTAAGTCAATGTCCAAACCGCAACACCATGCTTCTTCGAGATGAAAGAGAAGTCGAATCAGGTCAAGAAGAGGATGAGAATGAAGATACTGTTATCCAAGAAGATGGAGAATTGGAGCATGCCATGGAAGGAGAGGCTCTCATTTTCAAAAGGAGTCTAAGCATGCAGTCAATTGAAGGAGATGAACAACGTGAGAACTTCTTTCATACTCGCTGCCACATAGGTGGAAAGGTATGCTTTGTCATTATAGATGGTGGGAGTTGTACTAACGTTGCTAGTACTTTGATGGTAGAAAAGCTTGGCTTAGCAACAACAAAGCATCCACATCCCTCCAAGTTGCAGTGGCTCAATGATGGAGGAGAACTCAAAGTTTCCAAGCAAGTCCTTATTGCTTTCTCCATTGGAAAGTATAAAGACGAAGTACTTTGCGACGTTGTTCCGGTGCATGTTGGTCACCTACTACTAGGATGACCATGGCAGTTTGATAGGCGTATAGTGCATGATGGGTATACCAACCGGTATACATTCACCCATGAGACGAGAAAGATTACTCTAGCCCCACTTTCACCAAAACAAGTACAAAAAGATCAAACCCACTTGAGAGAGAGTTTCGAAAAAGCCAAAGAAAGAGAGACCAAAATTGAGGTAAAAGCAAAAGAAAGGGACCATGATGAGGGAAAGAAAATCAGCTTTCTTTCAAAAGAGAGAGAGTTGAGGAAGTGTTTATTGACGGGAAAGGAAGCACTTGTACTCATGTACAAGGAAAATTTCTTAAACACTAACCACCTTAATAAATATTTGTTTTCTTTTTTTGTTTCTTTATTAAAAGAATTTGATGATTTATTTTCGGAGGAAATTCTGGATGGACTGCCACCTATTCATGGCATTCAACATCAAATCGACTTTGTACCCAGTGCCTTCATTCCAAATCGACCAGCTTACCGAAGTAACCCTGAAGAAACTAAAGAGTTACAATGGCAAGTATTCGAGTTAATGGAAAAAGGCTACGTGAGGGAAAGTTTAGACCATGTGCAGTGCCGGTCTTACTTGTGCTAAAGAAGGATAGAACTTGGCGTATGTGTGTGGACTATCGGGCCATAAACAAAATTACGGTTAAGTATCGTCACCCTATTCCCCGTTTAGATGATATGTTGGATGAGCTTAGTGGTTTTAACCTCTTTTCAAATATTGATCTTAAAAGTGGTTACCACCAAATAAGGATGCGGGAAGGTGATGAGTGGAAGACAACACTCAAGACCAAGCAAGGCCTTTATGAGTGGTTGGTTATGCCTTTTGGCTTAACTAATGCACCAAGTAATTTTATGAGGTTAATGAGTCATGTTCTTAGACCATTATTGGGTAAGTTGATGTGATTCCTAGCAGCAAAGACCCGGAAGAATACCCAAATGAGACAATTACACGTGCAAAGGCCAAGAAGTTTCAAGCAGTCATGGAAAGTTTGTTTATGACAACCTTGGAACGTGAAGGAGAAAGACCAACAACAAAAAGGGAACACTTTATTCTACTTGTGCATGAATTTGCATAAGAAATTAAAGTTTGCATAAAAAATTCATTGCATTCAATAAGCATGATGTTCATTAAATTATGCATTGCATTTAAGCTTATAGTTCATTTAGGGAAGTAGTTCATTGAATAAAGTTAGTTCATTAATTAAACTAGTTTATTCATTCAACTAGTTTATTAATTTAACTAGCAGTTAATTGTTTCATGCATGCTTTTTATTTAAAGTTTGAATAAAAACCCACCTTTGTGTCTAGGTACATGGACGTGTGGATGAAGCTTGAACCAAGGAGAAGTCTTTTCAACTTCAGCCAAGAGACAAGCTATTGAAGGCCTTCTTTATTCACCTATTTAAGGCATTCAAAGCTGATTTTTATCATCCAATTCAAGGGCTATTTGAATTCTTCAAGGGAACATGCAATGAAAGCTGACTTAATTCACTTATTAAGTCAATTTAGTGAAGAAGATCAGCATGGAATAGGAAGAGTCACCTCTAAGTGGACGACAAAGATGTCTACATTCATTCCTTTATGATCTATGGCCATCCTTGAAGATGAAAAGACCAAGCATTTAAGTTTTTATTACCAATTTGATGAGAATGTTTCATCTTTGTGTGACCTTTCATATACTGCCTAGAAATACTATGAATAGGAAACTTAGGATCATTTAAGAAACAACTTTTGGAATAATTTAAAAATAATCTTAAAAGATGTTTTCTTTCTAGTTCTTTTTAAGAACTCCATCGGCTTCAAGTTTGTCTTGTGGTCTTCATCCATTCATCTGTTTATAGCGTTGGTTCCTAGCTCTCTATAGCTACTGGGCCACGTTCCACCCCTATCGCTTTGATTCCATCTTTTTATATTGTTGGTTCCTAGTTCATATAACTAGAGGGTCACAATCCATTTATCTATTCATACCATAAACCCAGTTGCCTCGGCAACTAAATTGCCATGGCAATTTCATAGATCCAGTTGCCTTGGCAAGCGACATTTCAAGCTCTTACTCTAATCACGATTTGGAAACAACATATATGATTCAGAACTCTCAACCGGGATCATATCATAAGTATTCCCTCAACCAAACATGTGTAATCTTACATTCCTACAAAAAAAAGTAACTGAATACCAATAAATCACGACTTTACAAATATTATGATAATTCCAAGCCTTTAAATAAGAAATCATGATAGAAGTAACTGAATACCAATAAATCACGGAACTTTGGCCCACATAATTTGATGAGAGAAGAAGATAATCAATGTCTGATTTACCTAATAAATTTGTGTAACACATCTTCGACACTCCGCTCTACTTGGGCCGATTGCGGATGTAGTTCCAAACAATAACAAACAATAGTATTTGAAAAATATTCAAACCAAGGAAACAAGGTTTTCCAAATACTATGTATGTTTTTGTTCATCGCAAAAAATAGCTAATCATAGCCTTTGAAATACATTTTTTTTGTATGTCCTTGCTATCGAATGCCGTCTAGGTTCAAGTGAGACGTACCTAACCATTGAGAACTAGTGGAGACCCAGTTTTCAAATATCATTTTTGTCGACTATGAACCCTAAAAACAAATCACCACTCCTCCAAGATCTATAAACTGAAGTCTATGGCCAGTAACCATCCCCTCCAATAAGAAAACGTAAACCACACATATAATGTTGTAGAGACAAAGACTACAAAAGAAAGAATTGTTATCGAGGGTATGACACTATGAATCCAAAAGAATCCTATTTATAATAAAAGCAAGAATATCGAACCCAGCTTTTAATATTAATTACAATAAGAAAAAAGATTTTTACGGGGATATGGTCATTTGTTTTCTGTGCTTATATTTAATCATGTTTCGGTACTCTTTACAATGTTCATTGTACTTAAACCGAACAAGTTTATAGTGCAGTGATAACTTGTAGTTGGTTGTTTGGGTTTCGAACGTTGTTAATCAGTTTTGAAACTTTTTTCTAAGACTTATATGCAAACCGTTCTACCTAATGCAACCATTGAAAAGACTTATCTACATATGACGTATCGGAAAGGGTCACAGATATTCCAAACTGACTTTGAAAAGACTTTCATATTGGGAACATGCGTAATTTGAAATTCGAAATGCATCTGTTGGGTTTGATTTATGGAAAACTTTCTATTACAATGGAAAAGACAATTCGAACTGGGAACCAGAAACACCGAACTAGTTTTGAACCTACTATTATGGGTTTTGGTACATATAAATGGAATCTTAAACTGAATCAATAGTAAAACATATGATATCTTAGGTTTCACCTAAACTAGTTCGACACTCTATACACATACCTTCCATACTCTTATTATTATATTCTTTGTTTCTTCAGCTGTCGTTTAACTTGTTGATTCTCACAAACATTAGCATTTATCATATTACTTTGCTCCTAAGAATTAATTTGTACCCTAACAATTTTAATGTGGTGCTATTTGTGTTCATTTTAGTATTGGGCAGAGCCATGTATAACAATGGGTGTCTGTTAACACCCTAATTTTTTTTGAAAATTTCTTTTTCCCATATAAATTGTATATACTAAATTTAAAAATATATAAGTGAAAAACTTTTATAAATATAATGACACCCCTTTATAAATAAAAAGACCCTCCTTAAATACCATCAAAAAATGACACCCCTTAAATAAATTCCTGGCTCCGCCCCACTTCCTCCGATTAAATTTTTACCTTAAAACTACAAAAGCAAAACCAAAATCGGTCAGAGTTACCTGTAGTATTGGGGTTTTGGTTTATGAGAATTTTTTTTAGAATTAAGGTTTTTGGGTCTAGGATTTAAGTTCTTCTGTTATGTTGTTTAGGGTTTATGGTGTAGTTTAGGGTTATTACTTTTGGCATTTAATTTCTATGGCTTTAAGGTCGATGCTTTATGATTTAGGATATACTATTAATGGGTTGGAATTTATGGTGTAGTTTAGTGTTTGTGTTTTATGCCATTAATTTGTATGATATATGGTTTAGCGTTTAGCTCTTGTATGAGATGTACTTTAAGCATTATCTTTCTTTTTTACCCAAAAAAATATTAAAATGCTGGTATTTGTTTTAATTTTAGTTCCTTTGAGTTTTAAGTTTTTACCCTAAACTCTACAGAAGCTAAACCAATTTTGGGAGGATTAGCTTCCATGTTGTAATTTAGGGTTATTGGGTAATGAGACGATTTTTTTATGGCTACAAGGTTTTTGGTTTAAACTACAGCTCTTAGCCTCTTATTGTTAGTGGTTTAAGGTTTACGGTGTAGTTTAGGCCTTTAAGGTTTAAGGGATGAATTCTTATGGCTTTTAAGTTTATGGTTTATGATTTACGGTTTTGTACTAATGGGTCAGGGTGTAAGGTGTAGTTTAAGGTTAGTGGTTCATGTGATTAATTTGTATGGTGTAAGGTGTAGTTTAGGGGTTGTAGTTTCTGTGATTAAATTGTATGATGTAAGGTTTATAGTTCTCTTGCCAGTAATTAAGGTAACAATCAACAAGGCATTTGGATAAGGGTTAAGGGTTACTGGTTTACGATTTAGGGCTGAAATTTGAGGGTTTGGGGGATAAACCAATGCTTTCCGACATACTTCTGTTACACTCCTACTTGAACACACCAATTCAGATGCATGGGAGAATCTAAATAGTCACATCTAACTCTCTCTCCTACTTCTGTCAATTCCATTGCCCCATGACAACAACAGCCTTACACGTGTTCCAAATGTCGTTTCCCCAATAATGATTAATGGCTTATTAATACTCCCAATACTGAACCATATATATTTTTAATTTCTACAAGTAACTATAATAAAATTAAGATGTTGTCATTTTTTGTTCAATTTAGTCCATAAAATTATATTTTAATGTACAATTGACCCATATGTATTTTTAAAATTTGAAATTTAGTACAAACCTTATAATGTTTATAACATACTTCAAAACATATAAATAATTATAATAATTGTAAAACTACAAGACCCGACCCATAGTTTTCGTTTAAGTGTTCGGGAACGTGTTCGTTTAAGTGTTCGTGAACGAGCTTATAAATGAGTCCATAAACACGTAAATTGTACCCCTAAACATGTTTATAAAGAAGCTTATAAAAGTACATAAACGAACGGTATACAAGCATTTTCACCCCTAAAGAAGCTTATAAAAGTACATAAATGAACGATATACCATTCGCTTACTTCTAGAGCTGAGAAGATAACCAATGCTCTTCTTCAAGCTCAGGGGTCTATTGGAGCCTAGTACCCTATCCCTAAACATGCTTTGACCAAGTTGGTAGATAAACATGCTTCTTGGATTTCCTCTGCCCACTGATCCTCATCATCAGCAATAGTAGGGGCTTCGGATCCAGTTACATACAGTGGTCTTCACCTCGCCTCCATGATTAAGGCGTAAAAATTAGTTACCCGCAACCTCGAACAAAAGGTCAAGAAGGTTGCAGGCACTTGAAAAAGACCACTCAGTTTCCAGATATTGTGATTTCTCGTTCATCTTGAACAAAAATACAGAAGACACATCTCACCAATACTGTTAACCCACCAAAAGCATATACTGATCATATAAATGCAACTATGTATGCCAACAAACCACAATATCTGGGAAATGTCTTCGTAAAAGAATTTTTCAAATACGTCGTTTCTTGCCATTAATAGCTACAATTGAGTTTTTTTCTTCGGTTGCAGGTTTGCTTGCCTTTACTTCTGCCATAGATTCTTGATGTGACAGCACCAGAGGTCGTAGATTTGACATGTCATTATACCTCACGAGCCCAGAGATTCTTGACACGAGGTCAGAGATTCCTGACGTGGAAGATGTTCTAACGTGGATGATTTAGGAGTCATTTTTAAAAATAAATATTTAAAATGGGTTTTTAATATAAAATTGCCAATAGACGTGTTCCAAACGCCATTTCCCCATAATGGCTGATTAAAACCACCAATACTAAACCATATTTATTTTTAATTTCTACAATTAACTATAATAAAATTTAGATTTTGTCATTTCAGTTCTATTTAGTCCATAAAATTATATTTTAATGTAATTGACCCATATTTATTTTTAAATTTTATAATTTAGTCCAAACCCTAAATACTTATAAGAATCCATTTTTGCCTAAACATAAAGTGGAACATGAACATTAGGCATAAATGTAGGTTTAAACTGCCCTAACTTAGGCATAAGTTTAGGTTTAAATTGCCCTAACTTATACTATATAATTGGATCAAATAAAATGAAAGATGAAAAGATCAAGGTGCAATTTCTACGAGCAGAGTCTCTAAGTGAAGGAAGACTTAAACTAAAATCATTAGGAATACATGATACATTCTAGGTATAAAATCGAAATTTCAAAACCGTGTGCCAATGTTCGCAACTCGTCATATGAATGCGAATTCACTTTTCAGCGACAACACTTAATATTTAATTCTTGACTTTATGCAAATTTATTATTCAGTTTATTATTTCAGTCGTGCTTTGAAATATGAGGAATATATTCCTAATATGATAAGTATAATTAATGGGGTACCCTACCATGCCTTACGTTAGACTCGCCCATACAGAGCCTCAAACATATAATTTAGGGTTTAGGTCTAAAGTCTAACTTTTTAAAAATAAAATATATCACAAGGACAATAAAAAGTTTGTATTGGGACTAAGAAATCTTATATTCCCTCAATCAAACATGTAATCTTACATTTTGACAAAAATAAACACGTAATCAAAATACTATGTCTGTTGCTAGTAGGATATTATGCTGTGTAGAGACCAACGAATTCTGAAACATGCATGTCCATAACCACCCACTGTTGTTTTGCTTAATGGCTTTACAATTATTGTGATAATTCCACCACAAATCAACAGCTTCGACAGTCTTCAACGGTTAGGTGCTTCTCACTTGAATCTGGACGGGATTCGACAGCCAGTACATACAGCAAGCAAAGTAAATACCAATGATAATATAGGCATGCCCATTGTAATTGTGTAGAGACTAAGGAGTCCTGAATCATGCAAGTGCATAGCCAACCACTGTTGGTTTGTTTCTGGCTAGCATTACAGTTCTTGTGATAATTTTAGACATTTTCTTAAGAAAACATGACAAAAGTAACTGAAAACCAAGGTAAGGTCGCTGACCACATCTCTGAGACTCAGATCTGAATGGGGTGCCTGCGGATGTAGGTCCAAAGAAAAACAAACAATAGTATTTGAAAAATCTTGAGACCAAAGAAACAAGGTTTTCCAAATACTATGTTTGTTGTTGTTCATCCCTACAAATGGCTAAACATAGCCTTCCAAATACCATTTTTTGTCGAGAATAAAAACCTAAAAAACAAACAAAAACTACTGCAGGCTCAAAAATGAAGCCTCCGCACAGTTTCCATCGCCTCCAGTTAAGAACATAAACCACACATATATAATGCTTTAGAGACTAACACTAGAAAGGAAAGAATTGCTAATGAATGAGGGTATGACACAAGGGACGCAAAGGATTCCTATTTATAATGGAAACAAGAATATCGAAGCTGACATTTATGATGTATTTATAATGGAAAATAGATTTTTGAAGGATATATGGCCCTTTGTTTGCCGTGCTTACATTTAAACCAATTTCGATACTTCATCAAATATTTCGTAACAATGATCATTACCAAATAAACTAAAATTATTTACAATGCAGGTAATATTTTTGGTTATTTATATGGGTTTCGATATTTGCACATTGGTTTTGCAACGTCGATAGAAGATATTTTTTCAAACTGTTCTGCCAAATGCAATAGATGAAAAGATTTATCTCAGCTTTCATATCGAAACGGGTTCCAAAGATTCGAAAATGACATGAGAGAAGATAATTTCATATCGGGAACATGTGTCTTTTGAAATTAGAAATCCATTGAACCTGAAATTTAATATTTTTTGCTAAAAATGCCACAATACTTTTTTACGCGTTCTTTCATTAACGATTGGTGTTGGGGTTTCTTTGTATTGGCACATTTAATATTACAACAGAAAAGATGATTTGACACGACACCTACATACTTAAACAAGTTTTGAACCAATGATAATGGTTTTCGAGACGTGCCACGTTACTAATTACCTAAACTTAAATCGTTACTATAATGTTTAAATTTTTAGGTTTAACGTGAAAGGTTCGAAACTGTCAATACACACGTTCGATACACCTCCTTGTGTATTTTAAGTTTCACATAAAAGGTTCGAAACTGTAAATACATATGTTCAATCACATAATTTGTCTATTCAATGTTCTCAGTAAATGCACATCTATTCAATGTCTATTCCAAATCTCTGTAACTTGTCTATTCAATGTTCTCAATAAATGTAGGTCTATTCAATGTCTGGTTTAAAAAGATTATATTAACAATAATATAATAACGTGTGGTATATTATATATAGATTGTAGACAATAGACTATATAATGGTTGAAGTTAATGTCATACACTAAACTAAACGCTAAACCTTAAACCATACAAATTAATCTCGTAAACCACTAACCCTAAAGTAATAAACCTACACTTGATCATAAACCCTAACAACTATGTACAATATGTCCTAAACCATCAACCTTAATGGCATGAAAAATGCATCTCGTAAACTAATAACCGTATAGTACATCATAAACCACTAACCATATAGTACACCATAAGCACTAACCCATTAATAGTATGTCCTAATTCATAACCATTCAACAAAAAAAACCTTAAAGGCATACAAATTCAGCTTGTAATGTTAGTACCCTAAACTACACTATAAACCCTAAACAACATAACACTATGAGCTAAATCCTAAACCAGAAATCTTAAATCCATAAAGATTTATCTGAGAAACCAATAAACCTAAATTACAACATAGTAGTTACTCTAATCGATTTTCATTTTGCTGCTATAGGTTTAGGGTCAAAATAAAAACGCAAGAACTCAAATGAACACATAAATCACCATATTCAAATTGTTAGGGTGCAAAATACAAATTAAATCTTAGGAGCAAAACAATATGATAAGAATGCTAGTGTTCTCTTGTTCAATTTAAAAGACACATGTTCCCAATATAAAAGAGTCTATTCAGTGACAGTTTCCCTTAGGTAATCTGGCCGGCCATCCATTTCATCTTTGGTTGCTACTGTTTTGAAAATATTTTTATTTTGATATGATTTTACTTTTGATAAGGTAATCTTCACATGATATAATCTAATCTTTGGGGATTAATGTTTTCAATAGAGGAGTTAAAACGTCAACATAAATGTGGCATTTAAAAGCTAGAAGAATATGGAAAAGAATTTATTTTAATAAAGAATGTTCAATGAAAAAATGCATTAAATTATCGGTTCAAACTAATAGTTTAGTTTTGATTTACAGTATACCTGTATAAGTAAGTAGGCTTACACAGCCTGTGTATCAAATGTAAACCCTAATTTTAATATGGTCATCATATTTATGTACGTTTTAGTTTCTATATTTAATTTTTATGGCTACAAGGATCAACTTGTACGAGCAGAGTCTAAGTAAAGGAAAATAAGAAGTTCAAGGTTCAATTTGACTAAAATCATTACAAATACATGTAACATTTTAGGTATGAAATCGAAAGTTTGTAATCGTGTGCCAATTTTGGCAACTCGTCGTATTACTGCAAATGCACTTTCTAGTCTCTGCGATTCCTTGTTCACATTTGGGCAACTTTAATATTATAACCAAAATACAATTTTTAAATACAACGAGAATGATCATTTCTCACTGGAATGTGCTTATGCCATGGTGTGATCGCAAAAGGGTTGGGGAGCATTTGTAGACCACTACTCACTAGAAATTGGGTCTGTTTTCGTTTTCCAATGCAAAGCAAATTGGAACTGCTTCACCATGTAAAACTAGAATTGATCAAGTTCCTTGAATCTAAGCATATGCTGCTACCGGTACATGTCATGGTGGTGGCTGCAATGGTTCAGACTCGATAATCCAATCTCCAATCGTCGCATCCTGATGTAGTTCCAAACACCAATAAACAATAGTATTGAAAAATCTTGAGAGGAAGGTTTTCCAAAAACTATGTCCATCGGTGTTCATCCCTACAAAATGGCTATTCATAGCCTTTCAAATACTATTGTTTTTCGACCCGAACAACCTAAATAAACAATCAGAACTCCTCCCAGATCTTCAAAAAATAAAGAAGTCTCTGAATAATAGTACATGTATAGACGAAAAATAGGAAGGAAATAATAGAACAGAGTCGGTAATTAGGTTTTGAAGCTAACAACTAAAAGGACTACTATTTATAATAGTAATACAATATTCTATATTTCCACATGTTTTGATACATGTAATATAGTTATGGAACAATGTTAATGAAAAATAAACCCAAAATCTTAAAAGTATGTTTCCAATTTTCATTTTATATGTTGGATTTTGGGACTTTTACACTTGTTTTGGCATTTCCATAAGATTTATTTGTACGCTATTCCGCCTGACGCAAGAACTGAAAAGACCTATCTGCTGCTAACGTATCAGAACGAGTTACAAAGATTCGAAATAGACAATGAAAAGACGTGTAATTTTTTGGGATCATGCATCTTTTGAAATTCTTTAATCAAACCAACAATTTAATTTACTTTTTAATTGAATCTGCCAAATTAATTTTTTATTGATAATAAAACGGGAAAGACATGTTTGGGGTGGGAACCACTAAATGTAAATAGTTTTGAACCATTGCATAGGTGTTTCAATACTTATATCACAAAACTCAAACTTAAATTATTAGTAACAAATGTAATACTTTAGGGTTTAAGGATTATAGTTTGGGGTTTAATTTTTTATGGTTGATGTTTAATTTTGATTTATATTATAAATAAGAAGGCTTGAGTTTAGGGTTTATTTTACATAGCCTGTGTATCAAATTTAAATCCATGTTTTAATATGGTCATATTTGTCTTCAAATTTAGTTTCTATATTTCATATTTACCCAAAAATATTGATGGCTTTAAGGGACAGATATTTGTCTTCAATTTTACAGGTTTAAGGGATAAATATTTATGGCTTTAAGGTTTATGGTTTACGATTTGCGACTTAGTAGTAATGGGTTAGGGTTAAGGTGTAGTTCAGGGTTAGTAGTTTATAAGATTAATTATTTTGTATGGTTTAAGGTTTATGAATTTAGTGGCATTTATTAAAAGGCAACCTTCGACAAAGGCTTCAGATTAGGTGTTAGGGTGTAGGGTTAATAGGTTATGGTTTAGGCCTGAAATTTTAGGGTTTTAGGATTAATGACAGCCATAGACGTGTTCCACACGTTGTTTCCCCATTAATGCTTAATGGTTGATTAATACCCCTAATACTTATCCTTTCTAGCCCATTATCGCCAAAAAATTGAGGAGCAGATATCTGATTATTCAATTCCTATTTTTATGCAAAAATCTCAACTTCATCCGCTGCTTTGTCTTCAACTGCATATTATGGCGCACAGAGCTTCATCCTCTAACTCCATCCCCGCTGCATCTGACCCCAACAAACCAGTTGCCACGCCAGAGATCCGCAGTCTCCTCTCCAGTTCATTCCAGTAACGATATAAACTGGTACGCCAACATCAAATTCTTAAAGAAAAAGGGTTGGAATTCACCCCCTACGTATATGCTACAATTTGATGAATATGTGCTGGATGTTATTCATAAGTAGATGTGGTATACATTTATTCAGCAGCCAGGTGACATCAATGTCTCCTGAGTACAAGAATTTTACACCCACATCGGCCACCATAGAGAGAAATTGGTTCATGTTAGGGGAAGTTTGTGGATTTCTCTACCGACGCAATTGGAAATTACTGTGAATTCTCAGAAAACCAGGTGCCCACACCACTTCCATAGCCCTTGATGTGGACCGAACATACTCCTCCATTCTACGAGGCCTTTGTGTTCAAGGAACTCAATGGACTGGAGAAGGCCATGACAGAATGGTGCAATGGCAACAACTTCTGTCAGATTCAAAATTTTAGGCGCATATCATCAATAACCGGTTTTAACCAACCCTAAATCAAGAAAAAATTTCTCTCCGCAAGATGTTGTTATTGGACTCCCTCATCAAGGGACGTGACCTATACCCAGTGCAGCTGATTCACGCTGCCATCATCGAACGAGCTACGTCGATAAGCAAACCATATCATCTATTCTTTCCTAACCTGATCACAACACTATGTGCAAAGGCAGGAGTGGAATAGTAGCCAGAGGATACCATTATTGAGGCAGCCCTGGGACTTATCCCATTCAAAGTGGAGGAACTAAATGGATACGACCCAAATAGCGAGGAATGAATTACAACTGTTGAAAGTCTTGGCATACTTGTAATAATAGCTTAGTTGCAACATTGGGTACTAGACTATGTTTACTATTTTTAATTTATACAATTTCTCTTCCTTGCTTTCATTTCACCTATATTGCAATTTCTTATTTTTTTTCTTGCCTTCATTTCACACAAGCAACATGAATTTTAATATTTAAATAGAATAAAAAATCATGTGTTTCTAAATTTTCTATAGGTAAGAAAATAAATTATACACATGGCATGTTTGTATAGAAGGCAAACCTTTGAGTTAGGGTTTTTTGTATACAAAAAATAAATGAGACAAATTGGCATATTTCTATATAAGGTAGGAAAACATTTTTTTACATTTTTTTCTATTTATATGAACCCTAAACCAACCATAGTCAATTTAGGGTTTTTTCTAAATAATTGGATCAAATACCAACTTTATTTTAAGGCGACCTGACTCCAATGGTGGTCACACAATCACAGCGACAACAATCTCGCTGTCAAAGGGTGTCTAACGGTAGCAACATCTAGAATGACAATGGGAATAGTTAGTGTCTTTTATTTTTTTTAATTTGACCATGTTTCTAATTTGATCCAATTATTAAAAAAATATTAAAAATAGTATATATGTGGAAAATAATTTAAATGATTTTTTATAAAATACCTATTAATTATATGTTCAGTCCTTCAAATTTTTAATCTTCATTAAGCAATTTAATGGTGTTCAGCGTTAGTGTTGTTCAGCGATGTTCGTCGCCCATTGTAGAATTTTGCAATTTCTTATTCCTTTTAGGAAAATATTTTGAACCACAAGCTTCTATAAACTTTATTTTACACATGCCTTTCAATTTTATAGTATAGGGCTTTAGGTTAGGGTTTAGAGTTTTGGTGTTTAGTGTATACGGTTTAAAATTTACGGTTAATATTTTGTGTTTAGGGTTTAGGGTTTAAGGTGTACATTTTAGGATGCTAGGATCTGGGATTTAGATTTTAATCCTACATTCCCACGAAATAAACCAAACAATGTAATCGCACCCTTAACAACATTTCTGATAATCCTTATTAAAAACACTACAAACGAAAGAATAAGATTTCTACATCGTGCAACCAAGTTTCGGTACTATTAGATTTAAATATCAACTTAAATTGTAAGAAAAATAGTTAAATTGTAGGTTTATTATGTAGTTTAAATCCCGATTAAATGTCATATGTTGCAATGTTTGCTATCAAAGTATCGGAACTGGTATCTAGGTTGTGACACCTTCAAAATATTTGAACTTTGAATTATAACATTTTCAGTTACAAACTAAACACGTATAACATTTTCGCTTTCTGTTCCCGCTTCATTTTTCATTAAAAGTTGTGCAACTTATGCCCCAATTCCTCTACTTAACATGGAATATATATAAAGCAAAGCTGGAAGGTAACCCTCAAAAGAAAATTAATGCCCTTCTCACTCAATTCTGCGAACCGACCGATTGGATTCCTCATTTCCTTCTCTTCACAAACTGTAAATTGGGACTTTCCACTTTTTTCTTTCACCCATTACTCCTTCTAAACAGTATTTTCTCATACATTTCATTTTCAATCTCAATCTGCAAGAGCCGAAGGTATTTCTAGAAACCCCAGGTTTTCTAAATAGCCTTGCTTTTTCTTTTGTTTTCATTTACTTTTCATGGCTAACCGTTCATTTTGAAGATATGGTTGCTACTATTGATGGCTTTTTTCAAATTTTGCGATTATTTTGTTTATTTTTTACAGGAACCCTAAACCCAGTTCACTAAGAGACTACGAAAAGCACGCAAAGGTATATTTATGGAATCCCTAACTCTGTTAAAAAACCCCTTCTTTAGTTTGGTTCTTCTTTGGTTTTCATTTACTTTCCATGGATGTCAGTTGCTCTTGAATATTTGGTTCAATCCCTTGGTTTTCATTTACTTTCCATGTATTCCAACCCCAATTCTTTCCATGCCTTAGCTTTGAAATTCGAAATTGGTTGATATTATTGATGGGCTTGGCTTTGTGTTCAAAACACGATACATATAACTGATGGGTTCCTCTAAATTTTCTTCTATTTTTATATATTGTTCATTGATGGGGTTGGCCAAATTCTTAAATTTGGTCGACTTCCAAACAATTTTTTTGTTTCTTATAGGATCTCTAAACCCAAATCACACTGAAGTCATCTTCAATCCACCCATTAACCATGCAGCAGCCAACCAAACATCAATAAAATGATAACCTAACACCATCTTTTGATGATTCCTATTTTAAAGACACCGATGCAAAGACCAAATATTATAAACATTTCTACGCCAGAAAAATTTGTAAAGAACGTGTTGTGGCCATGAATTTCCTTTAGAAAGAAACCTTCAACGTTAAAATATAGTCAATTTTCAAGAAATAGGGTTGGAATGCTTTTCTTCACATCCAATCGAGGGTTTGTGAAAGACTTGTACGAATCTTTTACAGTAATGTCACAACTGTAAAAGACCCAAATTCATCTGAGATCATTGCCATTAACTCTTTTGTTATACGTAAGGAACTCTCTATCACCCCCAATCAATTGTAAATGATTTGGGTATTGAAAATAAAGGCCTTTAATGAAACTGATACTAGATCTATTAAAAATTACAAAGAGTATAGCCCCAAAAATCTTTCTTTTGAAGAGAGGATCTTTCACCTTATTATGTCATGGTTTTTTTGACCGTATGATGAGAAGGCAGGAATAATCCAAGAGATTGATTATTGGTGGCTTAACCAATATCAAACTAAGGTTTCTCCTAACATTGCCAAAATCATTTTCCTCTAGATAGTATCATTTGTCACTAAGGGCCAAATGGGGCCTCAACCTCTCTTCCATATGCTTGTGTCCTTACACACATCTTTCACAAGAATGATGTTGATTTTTCTTTGGACCTCATATCCCTTTAAAGAAAAAGATTGACAAACATTCAGCCCATAAATGCTAATACAACTTTGATGAAAAGGAAAAATGTTGGATTTATAAGGACACAAAAGATGTTGCCAACGTAGAAAATGAGGAAGAACATTCCCCTTCGCCTGTCGAACAAGTTCTAGAGGATATTACGATAAAGTCACTACTTGAGTACATGGTTACTTGTTGTGACCATGTTGATTCGCAGTTTGTTAACCTTCGTAATCATGTTGATTCGCAATTCACATAGCTTTGAAACCATGCCGATTCTCAGTTTGATGAGCTTTGTAAGCATGTTGATTCTCGGTTGTTGAGATTCGCAAGGAAATGGCCTCATTTCGAAAAATTCAGTACCCACACGCAAGACAACTTACTAGACTTTTAATATCATGAGTTTTAAACTTGTTAATATTTTTTGTAATTTGATGGGGATTTTTTATGGACTTAATTTTATTTTGTTTCACTTATATTTCTAAAAATATAAACTTGCATTGCTTTTTAATTTATTTTATTACCCATAATTATATATTGTTCTTTACCCCTCTGCACTTCCATCTTTGTACAGTGCAACGTCAACTATTTGAGTTTTCCCTCCACGATGTGTACTAGAACTCAAAAGTTCTAAATCACGTGCCGAAGGAAACATTGTTCACTGTTATTGTGTATTGCAATCACAAGATTGCACTTCAATTGTACCACGGCTCAAATGGAAGAGATTTTATGGCCACAAGAGGCCCCGAGGTAATAAGTTGCGTTATTATTCCAATGTTTCGATTAATGCATTATTCTGCATATTTGTATAGACATTGTGCTTTCTTTAAATGGATTCACAATTATGGATATTCAATCGATGTTGAAGAATTGAGAAATATAGTTCCAACATTCTTTGCTAAAAAAGGAAAATTACAATTTATAATGCCAAATTGCAGAAATTGGTGAATATGGATGAAGTAACAATGTTGTACAAAAAATGGAGAAATTTCAAGTCAAAACACAAAACCTGAAAAATAATGCGATGTTTTACAAGTCTATTTTGAATAATCATCTTGTGTTACATTCTGATAAAAAATTTAATCTACAATGTGAAAAAGATCCAACATACATTTGCCAGAAACAAACAATGCTTCAAAACGTTTGGAAACTAACAACTGCTTCCTTATCATCAATGTAATGTGACTGTCATCAATGAAAAATTATATCATGGTTCTGACTTACCACATCAACCGATGGTCCCATCCAATAAAAACCACCCACTTCACCATTATTTTGCTCCATCTTTTTTCCAACCAATGAATCTTCACTAATGTTTTCCAATATCATTTAAAAACATTTTTTGGAAGTTATAATATTATTGGATTAATGACATGGAAAATAATGGTGAAGTGGGTGTTTTTATTGGATGGCACCATGATTGATGTGGTAAGTTAGGCTATGATATAATTTCTCGTCGTCAACACATATAAGGAATCTCTTATGCAAGTCGTCGTGGCACATCATCTCCTTATTAGGATTCTCTATTGTACCAACCTGACACATCTTCTCTTGTTAAAAATCTTAGATGTAACATAACTAAGAGAGTTACGATACTCAAACATTAATAAAATGTACCCATTCCTGTACAGTTTCGATACTAATCGTCCACAATGTTCACGTTCATTTATAGTTACATGTTCATATGTATTTGGGAGTATTGAAATGTATATAAGAGTTACGATACTTATAACGAGAATGCACCTTAAATGTTACAATATTGTGTAAGATTTGATGTTCATGTTTAATAATATCAAAACACAAAGTATAATATCGATACTTATCGATGCTAAAACAATGTCGAACATGTTTAACGATATACTAAGCTCTAATTAAGCTGGTTGACAACTCTCATTACATTTGGACATTTGTTCAAGGAACCAAGAGAAATATGATCACCAACAAAAACAAAAATTACATTAAAAAATACAATATGAAATTAGATACATGGTTCATTGCTACTAAGCTAGCTTAGTTTAGTTAAAATGAACGAAAAAATAGTCTATTTTGTTGTTGTCATAGTTTGTAGATATATCAGATGTGACATTCAATTCCTCAATTATTTCTTTTTTCTCGTGTCATCTTCTAGAATTACGTACATAAACAGCGCCTACGTCTGTGGGAGGAGGAGAACCTCCTTGGATTCTTGATGAACTAACACCTTCATCAAATGTTACAAACAACTCGATGTTGGTAACCCCTACACAGTTATTTCTCCTAAACAACTTGCAAAGGTTGCTTGTATTACATATTTGTAGCATGTAATGAGCTTCAGGGCTAGGCTCATCGACGGGGATTTTGCTTCCAATAAAGCCAATTTCTTCCTTGTTGATTTTCTAACCTCCGTGGAAATAAAATCAAAGAAATCATCCTTCTTGATGTTGCTATTTAATGAAGTGTTGAGGTATGTTCCTAAAAAGAAAACGGTTGCAGAAAATCTTGCCATGATAATTTTTAATAAACAATTTCTGCACAATATGGTAGTGTAGGAAATATTTAGATTTATAGAAGATTTGTAAGGGTAAAATTAGGGTTCAACACCTAAAATGTTACCGATAATTAGTTTAGGGATCAACGCTTAAAATGTTATCGATAATCAATTTGGGGTTTGGCACCTAAAAATGAAACTTAGTTTGGGTTCGCCACCTAAAATGTTACCAATATTCAGTTTGTGGTTCGACACCTAAAATGTTATTGATAATTAATTTGGGGTCTAGTTCGTAAAATGTTAATGAAATTTAGTTTGGGGTTCGACATTTAAAATGTTACCAAAAATCAGTTTGGGGTTTGGCACTTAAAATGTTACCAAAAAATAGTTTGGGGTTCGTGACCTATAATGTGAATGAAAATCAATTTTGCCTTCTGAAGCCAAAATGTTGGCGGAAATTAGTTTGGCATTCGGACCCTAAAATGTTTATGAAATTTAGTTCCGAGATCGGAACCTAAAATGTTACCTAGCTTTCAGTTTGAATCTAAAATGTTAATGAAATTCAATTTCGTGATCGGCACCTAAAATGTTACCAAAAAGGAGTTTTAGTGGTTAGGGAAGCTAAAATATTACGAGCTTATTCCACTTTCTAAGTTCAAAGGGAAACAATTAACTCAGCACCTAAAATGTTAGGAAAAAACAGTTTAAGGGTAAAACATTTCATTAGCCGACTGAAAATCTTAACAAAAAACCTGTTTGAATTGGTTGATAACCTATAACTGAGAAAACAGGTACCGCCGTATAGTAGCTACATTTTAACCTGCCGCACAGTAGACCTAAGAAAAGCTAGTCCTCTTTTTCTTTTTAATTTTAGCTTGTTTTATTTATGTCCTTTCAAAGTTCACTTCTCCAAGTACCGCAAACATACATATATTTTTAGACAGGTTTCACTTCAAACCTTTTGAAAAATTTTATTTTGATCCATGTAATTTTAATTTCCTTTAAAGAGTTGAACTATACTTGTAGTTCAAGCAATAAAAATAATTATTGAACTAAATGTCTTTTACCCATTGTTTCGTCTAACTGTCTCACGTTTTAAACATTTTCATTTTAGTCCATGTAATTTTAATTTCATTCATTTTTCCTTTTCCAAAATTACAAATTTTCCATATTGATCTCTAAAGTGTTATTCATAAAAATGCCCCAATTTTTAAAATTTTACATTTTAGTCTCATAATTTTATTTTTACAATTTAATCCAAAATACAAAAAAATGAGCCCAAAGTCATCAGTATAGTCAATGGCAATTGTTGACTAGGGATGTTAATGGGGCGGGTTTTGCTATTTGCCCTACTTCGTATTCAATTGGGCAGGGATGGTTACAAATTTTGCGGGTTGTGGGGCGGGGATGAAGATAAAATTAGATTTGTCATGGGTGGTGGGAAAGGCGTGAATATGTCTTCGTACCCGCCTCATCCCCACCCACCTCGCATCATCCCCACTCGCCCCAACAGATCTTATAAAAGGTTATTAAAAATACAATACCGGCTTGGATCATAGTCAAATTTAAGATAATTTATATTGACTTTTTCTTGGGATATTAATGAAAAATTCAATATATATGTGTGTGTGTGTATAATTGAGTTTGAAATTGATCGTATCAAATTTATAAATATTTTTTAATATATCAATTTGAATCAGAGTAAAATTTAAAATAATTTACATTGACTTATCTTAAAATATTTATAAAAATTTATATATATATATATTATGTTTATTGGTTTATTCTTTATTGTTGTCTACTGTTATGCTTTCTTTTTAAGTTTTTTTTTCTTCTCTTCAGTCCTCACCTACTTTTTTAATTTTATTTTTATTATATTATATGTTATTTAGATTCTATCGGTATTTGTTCTTATTTTTTAAGGTTGTTTTTTAATTGTTATGTTTTTAGTTCTTCCTGTAATGTTTATTTGTTAAGCAATTGGAATATTATTTTACATGTTATTTGTGCCATTTTCGATCCTTTACAATAAACTTTAGTATCTTTTTAGTCCAAACTTTTTTGTTGTACAATTTAATTTCGTATATTATTATTTTTTTAAAAAAAATTGTGACAATTAGAATAATTTCAATATGTGGTGGGAGTCCGAATGATGGGTATTTTATACTTTTTTATAACAAATTTGATTTATATTTTTAACTAATAGTTATAAAAATATTATATGAAAGGGTTACGGGGCGGGTAAAAAGAGGATTAGTGGGTCTTAGGACCCACATGGGTAATGGGGCGGGGATGATTTTAGTCTTGTGAGTTAGGGATGTCAATGGGGCGGGTTTTGTGGGGATTCCTCCACCTCGCATTCAATTGGGCAGAGATGGTTACAATCACAGGTTGTGGGGCGGGGATGACGATAAAAATTAGATTCGTCGTGGGTGGTGAGGAAGGCGTGAATATGTCTTTGTACCCGCCCCATCCCCACCCGCCTTGCATCATCACTACCCGCCCCGCATCGTTCCCATCCGCCCCAACAGATCTTATAAAATATTATTATAAATGTTATTAAAAATAAAAAAACCGATTTGAATCATAGTCAAATTTAAGATAATTTATATTGACTTTTTCTTGGATATTAATGAAAAATTCAATATATATATATATATATATGTATGTATATAATTGAGTTTGAAATTGATCATATCAAATTTATAAATATTTTTTAATATATCAATTTGAATCAGAGACAAATTTAAAATAATTTACATTGACTTATCTTGAAATATTTATGAAAATTTATATATATAACATTTATTATGTTTATTAGTTCATTCTTTATTGTTGTTTGTCGTTATGCCTTATTTTTAAGGTTTTTTCTTCTCTTCAATCTTCACCATATATGTTATTCTTCTACATTTTTAATTTTATTTTCCTAATATTGTATGTTATTTAGATTCTATCGTATTTATTCTTATTTTTAAAGTTGTTTTTTAATTGTTATGTTTTTTAGTTTTTTCTGTAATATTTATTTTTAAGCAATTGAAATATTATTTTACATGTTATTTGTGCTATTTTCGATCCTTTACAATAGACTTTAGTATCTTTTTAGTCCAAATTTTTTTGTACAATTTTAATTTCATATATTATTATTTTTAAAAAATTGTGACAGTTAGAACAATTTTACTATATGGTGGGAGTCCGAATGACGGGTATTTTATACTTTTTTATAACAAATTTGATTTATATTTTTAACTAATAGTTATAAAAATATTACATGAAAAAGTTATGGGCGGGTAAAGAGGGGATTAGGTGGGTCTCAGGACCCACGTGAGTAATGGGGCGGGGATGGTTTTAGTCTTGCGGGTTGTGGGGCAGAAATGATTTTAAATTTTGTATTCGCAACGGGTCATGGGGCGGGATAGAGATGAAAATTCTTGACGAGGATGGATGTGGTCTAGAAAATGATATTTTCGCTAAATAATTTCTTTTTACACTATTGTCCTTTTTTATTTTCGGCATTTTTCCTTAAATTGACCTTTTTAATGACTAAATTTTTTTCATTCTCACGTGTATTTATTTTTTATGTTTTGTTTACACTTCGAGTAGTGTCAATTCCAGTATTTTGTTGAAATTATGGTGAAAATACTTTTCTGAGTTGTTTATTTTGTTGTTAAATATAAATTACTTTTTATGATTTCATAAAAAAAATCGATTTGATTCCATCTGTAATCCAATGTATATGTTATTTTAAAGAGAGTGAGAGATGAATCTGACGGAGAATGTGGGGGGAATAGGATCCCACTTTCCAGAGTCTTGATTGGGTATAGTTTTTTTATAATTTTTATTTACGAATGAATTGATGAAATTAAAAATTTTATAAAAAAATAACTAAATATTATCACAATAATGTTATTCTTTAAATATATAAGAATTATTACATCACGACACTTAGGCACGCCTCGCGGCCACCATGGTCAACTTTGGATCAAGGAATGCAACAAGATCCTTGTTACCTTTTTAAACATCAACAGCCATATCCAATTTGAGAGTGACTAACCATCAAATGTTGTATGATGTTTCACCCTGTCTGAGAGAGCGAACAAATTCCGATTCAACTCATTTTCTTTTAATTTTGAAATATTCGTGTTAAGTTATTTGATTTAACTTAAATTAGTAGTCGGTTTTTAAGTTCGAATTAAGTTAGGGTTTTATCGATTTTAAAAACCTAAAAATCAAGTTTCTTTGTTTTACAATTTAATCATTGATTTTCTTGTTTCTTTAATTTTTCCTATGTTTTAGTCCATTTTTAACTAAATTTAGACCACATACTCAAAGAAAGCTAGGAGTGTTGTAATTATAAGATAAATTACGGCTTTTCCCTTTACTATTTTCTATTTGAGGCTGTTGTTAATGTCGTTTCTTAGTAAAACTCATTAACACCATCAAAAAAAATATTTATTTACCCATTAATTTTTTATGAAAAGAAATTATTATTATAAACCTCGTTAAAAATCTTTGTAAACTTAGGCGAAGAAAAAGATTATTCATTGTAATAATTACATTACAGCAAGCTATATAGGAACAACTACATCAAAAGCACTCAGTCCTAAACAAGCCCAAATGATATTGTCTTGTCTGTACTAAGCAAAGATAACACCTCATGTGGTGGATGAACATGAAGATATTCCCCAATAGCACGCCCTCTAGCCATTAGGGCCAAACCATCCACAACCATATTCGCTGCACGGCACACATGAAAATTTTGAACATTCCAATCCCTAACCAAGAGCTCTTTCGTTTGCACCACAAAAGTACTGTCAGCCAAAGCTATGGATACATCACTCAGAATTTAGACCACAGTTGTGTTATCACTTCTAACTCTAAACGGCAAAAACCCAATCACTATGCATGGACAAGAGCATCATGAGCTGCTCATAATTTTACAACAATTACCGAACACGAGCTTAAATTCCGGGCTATCCACTAGTTTTTTCAATGTTAGTGTTTTACATGAGATCCATAATAGTAAGAGACCATATTAAATTTGTACAAAAACTTGAACAACCCGACTAAACTAAAAAAATTAAAATAAAAATTAAATGATAAAATATGACTTATCAAATCGACTAACTTAAAATTTTCTTACTCGACTTAACTTGATTTAATTGAATACCCCATATTCTACCATGAAAAACACTCAAAACGCAACATAAATCTTTAATATACTCTAGATCCTCTATATCGAAGAGCACTCGTCATTCAAAGACTGTGGTCTCTATCAGCGATAGGTTCTTCGATTACCATCTCTTTTCCTTTGTCCCTTGATGGATCAGTTGCTTTGATAGGAATATGGACAATCTTGATTTCAAGTGTGAACTTGAGCTTCTTTGGGACTAATTCAGATGCATAACCGACCCAGATTTTTAAGTCAACTATCAAGCGATGACCCGAGTAATGAATAATTGGTTTAAAAAGACTTTTTGATCAAATTAAATTTAAGAGTGTATTCAATATTACTTCTCAAGCGCCCGTTGAAGTACCAAACGAAAAAGTAATGCCAAACAATCGCATCTAAACACCTCAAACAACCGTTTTCTGCCTGATTTAGCCGTCGAATGCAGAAAAAATTACCTTTTATAATTTAAGGCTATTTTGACGTGGGAAAGTGGTCTGGATACCTATTTCCTTTCCCCCTAACACATTCTTTCTTTTCTTCACCTAAAATTCTTAAAATTAAAGTTATGACAATATTATTAAAAAAAAAAAAAGACAACTGCAACATCAAACATAAACTATAAAAAAATTAACGTAACTTATAATGTCTAAGTCTCGAACTTCAAATTCTTTTAGATTGTTTCAATGACGAATTTAATGGCCGGTACCATATATTTTAACAAAAATCATAATTCTACTTTTTTTCCCCTTCAAAGTTTGTTGATGAAACTTTAATGGAGTAAGGGTGGTGGTCGTGAGGAGAAATGTTTTACTGTACGTGGTTTGGTAATGGTGAGTTTTGGATAGATCATAGAGAATGCGAAAATACTTTACGATTCATTGTTTTTAGAATAATTTTTTTATAAAATTTTAAAATATTTTTTTAAAATATACTTTACTTAAATTTTAAATAAATATGTTAGGATATTTGTTTTGATATAATAATTAAAAAATAGTTTTAGATTAAATTGAAAAAAATTTAAAAATGATTTTAAGTCCAAACAACTTGAAAATAAGTTTTTGATGTTTTCGTAAGGTGTTGGAAGGCTTCATCGTATAGATACCTTTTAAGGGTTTCAACTCTAGAAATTTTCCAGAACCGAAAACTCGTACCAGTACAGGCTTAGGCGTACTGATACGGAAAGGGTCGTATCGATACGCGTAAAGGCGTATCGATCCCTACTTTTCAAATTCCCAACGGCTATTTTCAAAAACTCCAACGACTAGTTCCCTGCAGCGTACCGATCCTCCGTACCGATCTCCAGTACTGAAACGGATTGTGGCGTACCGATCCCAGGTACCGATACGCTCCAAGGCGTTTCGATACGGGAAGGCTACATCAAGCTCAACGGCTAGTTTCTGAAGAACCGATACCAATATGGCTACTCGCATACTGATACCGCTGCTCCAGAACTGCATTTATCGTGAGAAATAAAGCCACATGTAACACCCCTTAACCAGTCTAGGAGTTAAATTGGTTTAAGAAGTGTTACTACACAACACTCAAACAAACATATGAAGCTTAGGACTTTTCAACAGACATGCAATCAGAAATCAGGGTAATTTAAAACTTTTAGAAACATTCCTTTTTAAAGGAGCAATCTCACACTTATACATAACACACCAATTGACTGATCGAAGCATGAACTTTAATTTATAACCTTCTGATTAACAAAGAACTCAAGTACATTGTTCTCAAACAGTCGAACTACTTAAGCATAATTATAAGCAAGCAAGGTTTTCAAGTAAACAACATGTCATGTCTTCAAAAGTCAGAGAAATCAAATCCTTTTAAATTCTTTCCATAGTTCTAACTTTAAACTACATTCGTACCCCATCCAATATACCTTCATTGAACAACCATACATCAAATATTATTTCGCAACCTATCTTTATATTCTAGATACTTCAGTCCATAGGGTTATTACTCTACTTTTACAATCACACGAGGATACTTGTCTTTCATTCACATTATTAACTTCCAGATCAAATTTCAAACTTGTATATCTCTAACCATTTATAAGACATACCAGTCAATACCTAAAATCATTAGAGAGGATAACAAGCTATTGTTTAGTGATCCTTAAGCTTACATGTTGTATCAATAATATCAAATCTTGCTATTCTAATTCTTCATTATACATAACAAATCACAACTGATCATTTAACCATAGCATAAATCACTCAAATTGCAATTCTAACTTAGCTTAATTAACAATCGATCATTCGATTTTCATATCTTTATTATCTAACAACAGTTGAGATATGAAAAGCCCTTTTTCAATAAGATGATAGTACCTTTGACACATGAACCAAAATCATTCCAAAGCATATGTCAAACATGATTAGATATACATGACCCTCATTTACAATACCAAATAGTCATATTTTGACTCATTACCAACTATTTATCTTAACCATTAAGGTAGACTTTAAACTACACCAATGATATTTAGGATTTAACTCATGATAATGGAAGTATGTATACCAACACGCAACACACATGGCATCAAGGTAGTCTACCAAACTAAGTTCCTATAGATATTTAAGCAATCACAATAATCCTACTAACTAATTCAAATCATATAAAGCAAGCAATCACAAAATAATTAAAGACCCGATTACAAAATTTGGAATGATTACAAAACTTATACAATTATATGTATAACCAAAAATGGAATCCAAATGCATTATGCCAACTCATAAACTTTGTGCCACCATCTAAGAGTTCTAGAGATATAATTTGAATCATACTTAGATCCTTGCAATCACGTCCAAGCTCAGTAAAAAGTCTGGAAACACAAATATCCTGAAATGTAACGGAGTAAAACAAGGTAAGAAGTTGCTTAGTGAGGTAGCTTAAACACCAAAAACATGCATCAAAGCTTTGTGCTAAAAACTCTGAATTTTTTTATTAGAACTCGTTGGATCTAGGTAAGTATCAAGCATGGACAAACATAAATCATTCTAGTCATAAGGTTCGAATGTGACATTGTTTCTAAATACTTTGATTTCATTCAAATGACAAGCTTATTCTCAACTAGGTATACAAATATCTTACTTATGGTCATTTCTTACTGAATAAACTATCGAGGAACACCTTAGGTCAGCTTATGTCTCATAACTTCCTACACATAACCTTAGTAGTCAAGTATTACTTGCTCCTTAAGCTATTAATCATGTCTTAACTTGGCCATAAATTTTATTATCAGATAAGATATCAACTTAGCATTTAATCACCCATCATATAAGTGCAAAGGTGCTCGTATTAAGCATTACCTTATGTACATGGACATTCAAATAAATCATAAGCATAAAGTATTCGAATCAATCACAAGTGTTTAGGTTCTTTATCAAACATGATTATCCACTCAAAAGAACACTCATTAATCATAAGGTACACTTTACTAGCTAAGCAAGTCATTGCCATAGTTCCTTATTTATCTTATATACTTTCCTAATTTTCCTGATTAAACATAACTTAACAATATAGAAATTACTTAACAGGCAAGATATCAATCATAACCTCTCACAACCAAGAATACCTAGTTCATAGATCATCAATCTTTCCTTTTATTTAATCTTTTAAACTTACATAACTATAATTTGAACAAGATGCTAAGTGATATAATACAAGATGTTCGAAACAAGCATTTGTTTGTAGGTTTGAATAGTTATTAATTCAAATGTAAAGATAGATCATACTCAAATGTAACCACAATCAATTTACAATTGATTTATTCTCCCAAAAATGTGTTTCATATTCAAGAATATATGTACTTATTATTTAATTTACTTCAATACTTTATTTAATTATAATTCATAAGTTCTTAATAACATAACCTTGAGAATCGAATAACAACCTAGGTACATGAATCCCCAACTAAACTGTTGCCAAAATGGTACTCGCAGTACCGGTCAATCTCTCTTATTGTCGCCAAGTGACCACAGAACTTTCCTTCTACTGTCGCCAAAATAAGGATCGTAGTCCAGGACCATAGTCCACCCCAAACACGAGCTCTATGGACTCTATGGCATGCCAACTATACATAAGATTGACTCGAGACCAAGGCTTTCGCATTTATCTTATCTTGTTAGAGACGGATTAAGCATAACTCCACATCAAATATCATATCACAAAGCTTATTGTCTTTCATATTAGGCATATATTCACCTCATGTGAATTCCTCATTATATATGAGCATTGCTCCATATCCTTATTAACATTGCCTACAAGGCTTATTTCACAGTACATCATAAGCTCAACCACTTGTTTCATTCGAATAGGAACATATTAAGTGAACATAGTTCATTTTTATTCATTTCAAAGATAGGTATAATTTCAAATTTCTTATGCATACATAAGTAATCTTATGACTTTTCATATCAACCATGTATCATCACATGTAACATAACTTATTGTTCTTTCATAGCACAACTTATTAAATTCTTACCATTTAGGCACTTACCTCAATCCAAGCTCATTAAGCATTGCATAACACGGGTATAAGATAGTAAGATTAAAACATCAAAGATGATCGGGAAGGCTTCTAGCTATTTCCGAGACTTTAAACTACACTCACCTGCTATCCCGGAGTTATGGGATACCTGAATCCACAACTCCCTATACTCCTAATATGTTTCCTTTTACAGCCTTCATGCCATTCCCACTTCCTTATCAAAGCATGTACCTCTAATTAAATAACAAATCATCATTACTACTTCAATTTATTTATTGTTCTCAACTAAGTAAAACAGTCCATAACTCATGTATACGCATTTATACATCAAACAATCCCTCATACTTGTATGTATACACAAAATAATTAAATTTACATATGATCATATGCATACATTCAAAACAGTCCAATATGTACTTATAATTATACAAAACAGTCCATTTACATACAAATATACTCAATTCAGGGCAAATTTATTGTATACACATTTAGTCATTAAAAATTGTTCAATTATGCTTATAATTACACCAAACTGTCCAGGATTGTTTATATTTACATACAAGCTCAAAAACAGTCCCCTAATGCTTTCAAATATGTTAAATAATCTCAATTTCGTATATACATATGTACATGTTTAAAACAGTCTATTAATGTTCTTTATACAAACAAAGCAGTCCCTTACATATATATATATATATATATATATATATCATATAAACAGCCCTCTAACATCCATATCAAAGTAAAACATTCCTCATATTGGCTTACATACTTAAAACATTTCAAGACAACCCTTGATATAATTATATACAATCAAAACAGTCCTTATTGAACATTAACAGCCTTTCCCCTGTTCGAACTAATCCAACCAGTCCATAAATTTCTTATAAATTCAAAATAGCCCCAAATTTACAAAATCAGTCCCTATACACATTCTTTGAGTTTTTCCCTTGTTTTAACTACTCAAACAGTCCACAATATGATCATTATAATATAAAACAGTCCCAAATGTTTGAGTGTACATTCACATACACAAAACAGCCCTCATAATGATTTTATTAGAGTAAAACAGTTCCATTGTTAACAAGAAAGATTTCCCTGATTTTAGATCACTAAAATAGCCCTTATCTTTGCTCATTTATAAACAAAACAATCCAATTCTCATGTTAATACAAATCATACATAAGAGCAGCCCTTCAAATTTTACTCAAGACTTTCAAAACAGGGCATTACTCAACTATCATCAATTTGCCTCCTTTGAAATCATTTATGAGTCTAAGCAATCAATCAAGCTCCTTAACAATATATGGATCATAATTTAAATTCTCCCCACTCATAAAAGACATTAAAACAGTCCCCAATTTGCATTATTTCCAGCAACCATTCAGCCATAAATTTCCAGCTTTATATAATATATTCAACTTAGAAATACTTTTGATTACCACAATCACATAACCTTTTCCTCCTTAATCTAATTATCTCTAGATTATCAAGCACATGTTTACATTCAATTATATCACAAACTATCAAAGTCATAACATAACACAAGGATGCATAATTCATATAAACTCAAATTCACAACAATAAATTTATGCTATCAATTCTCATTATCACAACTCGTAAGGAATATACTACTTGCAAACAAATCTAATCCAAGTTCTAATGTAGAGGAATAATCGAACTTACCTTCAAGATAGCTACCGAAGAAAATACTCCAAAAATTCTCAAAATAAAGCTTCGATCCAAGCTCCCCCAAATTTTCTCTAAGCTTTTCTCCCTCTAAAAACCCATGTTTCGGTTGAGCTAGAGAGAAAGAAGATGAATCCCTTTTCATTTTCGCACTTGACCAGCCATGACACCCACCTTAGCTTGAGTTGTGACAAGTGTATTGGTCCCTCAACAATTGATTAATCAACATGCAAACTTAAACTTTAGGCAACATTCGATTTGAGTGCTTTAGGAAATGACCTTGCTTTCCTCCTTCTCTTACAATTTAGTCCAAAGTCTTTATGTTAACCTTGATTTACAAAATTAAACATGACATCGAAAATACATTAAAATGGCAACTTTCTACTAGGTCATTCTTTGGGGTATTACACCACCAACGACTCTAATCCAATCCCAACGGTCTCCAACGGCTAGGAACTCAATTGGGAGTATAAAAGGACCCTTAAAGCACCAGCAACAACTAATGATGAAAATGCCAACATGTCTATGATTGTAATTAAGTCTTTTGTGCTTTAAATTCATATGTATGAATAGACTACACTTGTTGAGCTAAATTTTCATTGTATGTGTAACCCCCTTGACCCGGTCTAATTGCAAGACCGAATCGAGCGAGTCACGCGGGGAATATTGGAGTAAAACCCGAAAGTTTCACTTCAATAAACAACCTTTTTATTTTCTTTATTTCTAGATGCAACATAGTTAACCTAAGCGTGAAAGAAAGTAGCGGACAAAATTTCAACTCGATCGGGCGTCAAATCGACATCTGATTACCCCAAATAGCGTTTAGGGACCATTTTGTAAAATTATCATTAAACAGGGACTTAACTCAAAATTGAAGTTACCATTTCAGCCATCCAAACTCATTGAATTGCAGATACAAAATATTTAAGGACTAACAGGGTATCAATACGCCCAAGCACAGTATCGATACGGTCCTTTGTAATTTCAAAACCCAAATTCCAGTAGCTCAAAACCGTATCGATATGATCCCGAGTATCGATACGCTTAGCCAATTTCTTCTTTTATTGTATCGATACGGTTCATACTATATTGATACGCCTAGCCTTTTTCAGCTTAACCGTATCGATACTATAGCCCGCGTATCGATACGCCTGGGCACAAAATGTCACTTTTTGCTCGATGAACAATCTGTAAACTAATTATAAACCCCTAGGCATGCTTCTAACACATAGGCAACATATTTAGGAATCGATCCTCAGCCATTAACAACAGAAACATCATCATACCATGATCACATGCTCAAAAGGGAAATCTATAGGCATGCTTCCTAAAACCACATCAAACCAAAGACCACAAATCATAGAAAATCATAAACCAAACATAATAGGCCATTTACAATCTCAATAAGGCAAAACAAACTTGCCAAACCAGGGAGTTCATCAAACATACACTCCCAAAACATCAAGGTATCCACCCATTGTCAATCCCATTACTATTAAAATGTTAAAACCATACTTGAGCTTAGAGCGTTGAATGAACCACTTCTCTTGCTTCCCTGTAGCCCGACTACTTTTCTGGATTATTAAGAAAAGAGAGCGTAAGCTATGTGCTTAGTGAGGGATGCTCAAAACAAAACCATAACAATGCACTATTGAAAACCATTTTCTTATCAAACCGTTTTCCCATCATGCTCTTAACAAATCTCATGCTTTAAAACCCATTAAAGCAAAACCATTAAACTCTTTACACATGTATCATGAAATTTCATGCTTAAAACCAAAGCAAATCTCAATGCAAGCCTCACATGCTTAGGCATTCAAAACATATCTAAAGATATATTCTTATGTATAAATCTCATATACAATTTCATTTTAAAACCATGATACATGTAATCTCATATATTGGCATTCAAGTGACCCGGATGGTTGCTTCGCCATCCCTATACACATGGAGCTTGCTGCACTCTTCATAATAAACACATCGGATATGCGGATACTCATTGATGGAGCTTGCTGCTCTCACCACCAATACTTATGGAGCTTGTTGCTCTCTCCATAAGGCGGATCTCATGGTGCTTGCTGCACTCACCATGACTTAGATCCCGTGGTGCTTGGTGCTCTCACCATAATACACTTCGATTACCCTCAACACAATAGTTGCTACGCTAATATGGAGCTGAATGACACACGCACATGCAAATTTTACTACATTTTTATAGTGCACTCTCATCCTATTGATCGACCAATTATATCTGATTATAATAAGCATCATCACTTGCCAATATATACTTTAAAACCATGTTAACCTACTATTTTCCAATGCATCAACATAAACCATAGCATATCCTATTTAAAATCATAAATCAATGCATAGCATTTTCTCATCAAGATGCAACCTCTTGAAAACCATATATCATTTCTCAATTCATAAAAACATGCATAACAATAGGTAACAAATCCAACTTCAAATCATGAGCATGAACAATTAAAACCATGGGAAAAACCGAGAACCGAGAGCGAAACATTTCATACTTACTTCCGAGCTTAGATTAGCGTTTCAAGATTAATCTACACCCCCAAAATATTCCTTTCAAACCTTTGAAAAACTGTAAACCAGTGCCACTCACCAACTACACCTCGATTGGCTTGCGGAGGCAAAATCAAGCTTCCAGATCCTCCACAACACCTTCTGAAGCAATCGGATCATCATCCCCTACTTCTAACCAAATAAAAACAGAGGATTAATGTATTCCCTTGCATCAAAATCCCCAGCAACACACAACTACACTTTCCTCCCTCAACAACCAAGCTTTCGCCTAACAAAAACAATCGAAAACATCGGCGAAACCTTTCTAATACATCTCTAGCTATTATCCGGCGAGATTTACACTTAAACAACATCAATTTAAATCCAAAAACATCTCCTTAACATTAAAGAACATCAACAATCAATTAACCCCATAAACAAGCCACCAACCCAAAGATATCAACAACCAAACCTAACAATTTACCTAGTTTCGGGATTCTATTATCAAAATCACTTAAATCAACATCTCAAATCATCATAATCATCATATTATCTCATTATAAACCCAACAAAACCAATCAAAAGCAAAGATCCATTGATTTAGGCAAGTAAACCTCAATTAAACCAATTTTCCATAAACATATTACCAAAACCCATTAGAAAATCATCATAAGAGACCAAGAACTTGGGAATTTCAATAAACAACATGTCATTAGAGGAGAAGAACGAAACCTTACCTCTAATGCTGACTTTTCCTTCAATTGCAAAGATTTATATGAGAAAACAAGGTTTGAACAACAAGGTTTTGTTAATAAAACATTAAAGAATCATTTAGGATCAAAAAGACAAATCAAATCAGATATTTACCTTAAATCTTTCAAGAGAAAATGGTTGTTTGGCTGGAGAGAATTTGAGACAAAGTAAATGAGAAAAGAAAGTAGTTACGTGAAATATATTTTGAGAAAACAAATTGGTTAATTAATTCCCTCCAATTATTTATTTATTAAAACTATTTAAAACCAGCCAATAAAAGGAAAAGTCTTAATTAGACTCTTGGTCAAAGCTCCCTAAAGATTCTAAGCTTGATCTCTTACAATTTTTTCACTAAAACAGTTTTACGTATTTTACATTTTGGTCACTAGTTCCAAAATGTCAACCTTCCAAAATATATTTTCCAAAATTGATTCCACTAAAATCACTTATATAATAAATAAGGATTTTAAAACATTATCCCATATTTAATTTTAATCGAAAACTATTTATGCCAAATTTATCCTGAAACTAGCCTAAATTGTCAAAATCAACTCAACGAGCCATCTAACCTAACTCGGCTAACTTCTAGGCCCAAAATTGGGGCGTTATAGTATGCTCAAGTGTATTAAGTTTGGGTGAGAGCTTTAGAGTGCAAACATCTATCTAAAAGAGGGATTTTAATTTGCTTTATTTTTATTTTGTTAGAGAGGGTTCCCAAACTTGGGCTGTAAGCTTTGGATGCTAGGCTTGGTGTATAAGTCTAGGTTGTAAAGGTTACCTCCTAAACCTAGAAAAGAGAAAAAATTCTTAGTGAACTTGTTGAAATCCTTAGTGGGGAAGCTAAGGTAGTGGATGTAGGCTTTAGTTAGAAAGCTGAACCACTTTAAATTCTTGTGTTTATTTTTCTTATCTTTGCTTCCACTACCAATCACCCAAAATACATCTTATCCACTACTTGGCAAGCAAAATCGGTTGAGGAATTCGAGCCCAACAATTGGTATCAGAGTGATGCTTAATCATGAAGGATAAATATCCTATTGAGGTGATCTCAGAAAGCTCGATCAACTATCAATCAACCGGTTTCTATGGCGCGATCCATTGACAAGCCACCCTTCTTCAATGGTCAAGATTATGCCTATTGGAAGAATATGATGATGTTCTTCTTGAGAGCAAAGGACTATCAGCTTTGGGATATAGTTCTCGATGGACCGTTTGTGCCACAACGAAGAAAGGTGGAATGGAGTGCGGATGATCGTAAGAATATAGAGCTAAATTGCAAAGCCTTGCATATACTATTTTGTGCTTTGAGGCCGGAAGAATATGCAAATGTGTCTTCTTGTGAGAGTGCCAATGAGGTATGGGACAAGCTGAAGTCACATACGAATGAACAAACGAGGTGAAGGAGACAAAGATTGGTCTACTCAACCTCAAATATGAAAACTTCAAGATAGACCTGGATAAAGACATCAAGAGTATGTTCAACCATTTCTCCACAATCGTCAACCAACTCAAAGGTCTTGGAGAAGATATTTCAAAAGACAAACTCATCCGGAAGTTGATCTATTCACTTCCTGAATCATGGGAGAGTAAGAAGGCGGCTATTATTGAAGCCAAAAACTTAAAGGAGCTCAAGCTTGATGAGCTAATTGAGCCGCTTCTTACTCATGAGTTGATGTCTCAACCCTTGAGAAAAGAGAAGGAGAAGAAGATCAAAGAGCAAGGTATAGGAGATCTAAACATTGTTGCTCTTCAATCCTCCACAAGTCATCAAGAAGATTCAAGTGAGGAGAAAAGTGAAAGTGAAGAGATGGTTTATCTCTTCAAGAAGTTCACTAGATTCATGAAGAACAAAATGGAAGTATCTAAGCATTAATCAAAGAAGAATATGAAGGATCCCCACAAGAGCCATGAATGCAAGAAGACGAGACACGCCAAATATGATTGCCCTCGCTTCAACAAAAAGGGATCATCTTCAAAGAAAGTATATGTGGCAACATGAAGTGGTGAAGACTCCACCAATGAAGATGAAGTAGCCCACTTATGCTTTATGGCCCTCCAAGAGGGAAAGGTAACTTCTAACCCCAATTCAAATTCTTATATTTTTGATGAGTTACAAGAAGCCTATGATGAATTGATTTTTGAATTTAATGCTTCATTTTCTAAAAACAAGAAATTAATTTCAGAATTGAAAATAGAAAATGAAATGCTTTCTAAAACCAATTTGGAGTTTCAAGCAAAATTTAAGGATTTTGAGCAAAAAGTTTTAAATTTACAAAATTTGCTTCAAAAGATGGAAAAAGATCATCAAAATGAGTTAGATGATCTTAAGAAAGAAAAAGGTTTGATTTCCAAAGAACTTGAAACGAAAAACAAATTTGGAAAATCAAACTTTTATAAAAGACAATCTAGTGCCCCTAGATTCTTTAAAGGAAAATGTTTTAGAAGTATTTGGGTCCCAAAAGGACTAATTACTTCACATAAAAAGGATGAAATTGTAAAATGAATTCCTAAGGGGACTAAAATTTGTGCTACTAATTCCTATGAATTTGGATACCAAAAATTATTTGATTCTCTTGTTTTAGGTGTGATGGAGTATTGATCAACAATGTGATGAACCATGGAAGCTCTATGCACACAAGGAATATCACTTGAACAAGGAAGGCTTCACATCCTACCTTTGATTCAAGTGGTAAAATTAGTTGAATTTATTTGTTTTAATTTGATTTTTTTTAATTCAACTAGTTTATCATGTATTCGTTAGACTAACATTCATGTGATGCTTGAGTAAGGGGAGCCTATTTTTAAACATAACCCTTATTTTTGTCAAAATTTGTTTTAAACTCTCCATTGTTATGTACTTTAAAAGTTTTCAAACTTAGTTTGAACCATTTTTGATATAACAAAAAGGGGGAGAATGTTTTGAAAAAATGAATTTTCAAGTGAATAAAGGGGAGCTTTAACTATCTTTAAATTTTAAACTCTTATTCAAAACTTACTTTTACTAAGGGGGATCTCAAAAACAATTTTTCAAGTTGATTTTATTATATATCAAAAAGGGAGTGATTGTTAGGATATTTGTTTGGTATAATAATTGAAAAATTGTTTTGATTAAATTGAAAAGATTTCAAAAATGATTTTAAGTCCAAAAAACTTAAAAATAAGTTTGGGATGTTTTCATAAGGTTTTGGAAGGCTTCAAAACGTTTTAAATAGCTAAACCTAAGTTTTATCAAGCCCCGTATTGATACACCTAATACTGTATAGATACCTTTTAAGGGTTTCAACTACAGGAATTTTCTAGAACCAAAAACCCGTACCGGTATAGGCTTAGGTGTACCGATATAGAGAGGGTCGTATCAATACGCGTAAAGGCGTACCAATCCCTTATTTTCAAATCCTCAACGGCTATTTTCATAAATTCCAACGGCTAGTTCCTTACAGCGTACCGATCCTCCTTACCGATCCCCAGTATCGAAACAGACTGTGACGTATCGATCCCAGATACCGATACGCTCCAAGGCGTATCAATACAGGAAGGCTGCATCAAGCTCAACAGCTCGTTTCTAAAGAACCGATATTGATATGGCTACCCGCGTATCGATACCAATTGCTCCAGAACTGCATTTATTGCGGGAAATAAACCCACCAACGGCTCTAATCCAATCCCAACGGTCTCCAACGGCTAGGAACTTAATTGGGAGTATAAAAGGACCCTTGAAGCACCAACAACAACTAATGATCAAAATGCCAACATGTCTATGATTGTAATTAAGTCATTTGTGCTTTAAATTCATATGTTTGAATAGACTACACTTGTTGAGCTAAATTGTCATGTATGCTCAAGTGTATTAAGTTTGGGTGAGAGCTTTAGAGTGCAAACATCTACCTAAAAGAGGGATTTCAGTTTACTTTATTTTTCTCTTGTTAGAGAGGGTTCCCAAAGCTTGGGTTGTAAGCTGTGGATGCTAGGCTTGGTATATAAGTCTAGGTTGTAAAGGTTACCTCCTAATCCTAGAAAAGAGGAATAATTCTTAGTGAATTTGTTGAAATCCTTAGTGGGGAAGCTAAGGTAGTGAATGTAGGCTTTGGGTAGAAAGCCGAGCCACTCTAAATTCTTGTGTCTATTTTTCTTATCTTTGCTTCCACCACCAATCACCTAAAATACATCTTCTCCACTACTTGGCAAGCAAAATCGGTTGAGGAATTCGAGCCCAACAAAATGCTTATTTTTTATATAAAATATTTTATTTCATTCGTATCAAAGTATGATTGATTCCGATAAAGATCATAAAAGTTTTCACTACCTATAATAAATTATAATATTCGCGCATATAAATTTTAGTTGAATCGATACTGTTAAAGGCTACGAGTTTGAATCCGTTCAAATAAAATTAATTTCAATTTAAGGCTTAAGGAGATTATTAATAGTTTAAATACGACAAAAATGGCATAATATCAAAAAAAATAATTTTAACGTTCAATTCAATAGTTATTTTATTCTCTATTATTTTTTTAAGCATTTTTACCCTTAACATTTCATTTTAGGCCAGAATAACCCTTTTGTGGATGAAAACTGTTAGTCAACTAACAGTCAACACCTTCAAATGACGTCACAAACCTACGTGACATTGCATGTTGACATACAATATCATATAAACAAATGTGTTAACTTGACATAATTTAATGTCAACCAAAAAATAATTTTATAAAATTAAAAAATATATATCTTTTTTTGCTAACATGTTATTATGTCAAGTCATCTCAAGACGTTGACTGTTAGTTGACTAATAATTTTGATCCATATAGAATTCAAAATAAAACGTTGTGGGTTAGAGTGCTTCAAAAAAAATATGGGTTAAAGTAGTTATTCAACTAAACATTAGAGCATTTATGATATTATACCAAAAAATATTATAATCTTCGACAAGCATGAAATAAAATTGTGATAAAAAAATCACTGCCACATACAAATACAATAAACGGACAAATTATGCGATTCGGATCCACGACATGAATTGTAGAATATACACCTTGACCAATAGACCTAATATTAAAGTTCAGATAATTCATAGCACAATCAAGTCCTTTGATCGTAATCAATTAAGCAATTAATCTATAATTTCGTGACCAAATAGTATACTTTTATGACTTCTATTTGGACTCTAATCAGAAATCATTGACTCCACTCTTTGCTTAAACTAAAAATAAAATGATCACATGTACAATGTGTAAAAAAAAAATACACCGAGGCCACCATATTTTGAGAAGGTGAGATTATATATAGTAAAAAAAATTCATTTGCATGATGATTTTTTTCCACAATAAAAAAAACAATTATAGTAATCTATCTTTCAGCGTTATTTATTAAAAATTTTGGGTAAAGTAACTCAGCAGTCACTAAATTATAAAGAAATGGTCGTTTTAGTCACTAATCTTTCAAAAGTTATAATAGTAATTAAATGCATATATAACTGTTATAAAATGGTCATTAGGCATCATAAAACAATGTAACAATTCGATTAATATATTGACTATTTTGTAATAAATCTGATAAATTTAATGATTATTGTATAATAATTTAATAAATTTAACAATCATTTTGTAACTTATTATAAGTCAATGACCAAAATGATCATTTTTCATAATTTGGTGACCATTAATGTATTTTACTCAATGTTTTTTTTTTTGAAGTGGTATTGAAGCTAGCGTAACTTAAGTGCTGAGTACAATACAATACACATTACAATATTAAAGATGATTCATATTCAAATTTTAGAGACAAACTATTAAGAGGACAACTACAAACACCAAACATAAACCATAGAAAGTAAACGTGACTTAAAAATTCTAAGTGTTGAACTTCATTCTTTTAATTATTAGGATGACAAATTTAATGGTTGATACCATACATTTTTAACAAAAATCATAATTCTACTTCTATTTTCCTTTTAAGTTTACTTTTTTAACGATGGCAACTGAATTTCATTTTAAAAAATAATGAAAGGAATCAAAATTACAACGCATCTAAGCATAGAGAAAAAATAATGACAATAATCACTAAAAAATTCATACATAAAACAAAAATTTAAACCCAAAGATACTAATAAAAATGAAAACTTCCCTTGAGAAAGACATCCAACATCAAAAGAACCCAGTAACCTTAATAAAAAAACTATGTGTCTCTATCGAACGAGATGCTTTACGAAGTGATAAAGGAGTGGTGAGCGAACCAAACTATCTGACATGTTGCTTCACTACACAATTCTGATTATATATGCAAACAACCTTTTACTAAAGGGTGAATCTGACTATACTTAACCACTGACAAACCAATCAGAAAAACAAAAGTCGTGAGGGTCCTTGTGCAAGCACCAAAATGACCGCAAAAGTATGCGAAAAACGTACCAAAAATCATAAGGAGCGTACCACAAGAGCAAAGAAAAAAACGTGCTACAAGAGCAGAGAAAAGCGTGTTACAAGAACATAGATTCTTATTCAAAATTGAAAAAAGAATCAAGAAAAAGAAAGGACATAGTATGAAAAAAGTAAGAGAAATAATAAACATCGGCGGTCGGCAACTAACATTAAAATTGCCACTGTCGGCTAAAACAAAAATTAAATGGAAAGAAGAATGCGACACAAAAATATTAAGAGAAAACCTAAGTTTGGGAAAGAGGAAGATGGCTAAGGTTTAATATTTTATTCACTAGCGGTAGAAAAAAATTCCTTGAGTAGAACTATTTTAAGGTTTGTGGGTTTAGTTTACGGTTTGGAGTTTAACCGTTTAGTGTTTAGAATTTAAGTTGTAGAGTTAGAATTTAGGGGTTAAAGGTTATGAGTTAGAGTATATTGTTAGAACCAAAGCATAACCAAAAAATAATAGATATGAAATCTAAACCCAAGATCTATCATGTCAAATCATCAAGAACAATAAACCGAATTAACTGAATGCGGAAGCGTACCTGAATTAACCGATAGATGAAAAACTTGAATCCTTTGACGAAGATCGCCTAAAAGTTGGTTGTGATCTTCCAAGAAGATAGGTTAGCCCTTGTCATAAAAACTCTCTAACGGAGACAAGAGTAATACAAGTTAACCTATTTCTTGGGGACCACTACCTCTTTATATAGTTGATTATTAAATCAACTATTAAATATTTATAACTCTGCGCCTCATTGAATTATAAATATATCTTATGGTATCTACACTTTTATTTCCATGACACTTTAATACATATGACACACCTAACATAATTGGTCACTTAATTTTGTGTCATACTTTATAATAGCATCATACATTTTACATATGTGCCCACAATTGCATATTTTAATCCAACAATCTCCCACTTGGGCAATATATGTTTCCTGATAAATGTACAACCTTATGAACTCAAAAATTTGCTATTATATAATAGGTATTCTATAACAATCTCGTCCATCAACTATACTCATATAGGATCAAAGCAGCCTTTGCCATATCAATCATGACTAGACCCATCAATGGCCACGTATAAAAATATAGTCAAATGACATAGATCAATCATGGATGTGTAGCATGGAAAATGTAACACCCCGAAAACTGGTCTAGTCAGAATTGGGTTTCGACGATTAGAAACCCTACACCGAGAATCCTAAATGTTGCATTGTTATTGATTATATGGATTAGTTTCATCGGTAATGGACCTTAATTAAGTCTAATGTTCAGTAGGGACTTTATTGGAATGTTTAAATTTTGAAAATTGGCTAAGCGTACCGATACAGTGGGACCTGTATCGGTACGGTCCAACTATTTCCTAACTAACTTACTGAACTTGAGCTAGCCGTATCAATACAACCATAGGGTATCAATACGGGTCCTTGTTAAAAATTGTTTTAAGGACTAAATTGAGAAAATTGAAAGTTAGGGATGAGTCACCTACTTGTTTGCCACCCTTCATGTGAGATAGCTCAAAAAATATGATAAATGGTCATCAATTGTCTAAAAGTTGTGAAAAGGCATGAATTAATAGTTCAAGCTTTCCCTTTGCTAAGGGAAACCTTTCTATTGGCCATTTTGGGAGGTGGGAAATGATTAGGGATGTAAAATTGTCTTAAAATAAATAAGAAAAGCTTTCTTCCTTTGTTTTGCCTTCACCAAAATCAAACTTATCCCTTGTCTTGAAATCAAGCATACACCTCCATTGTCATCTTCCCCCCCAAGCTCAAGCACATACCTCTCCTATTGGACTCATTAAACTCAAGCCTTCTTTGTTTTAAAAGCTTCAATCCATAGCTACCGATTGGGTAAGTAAAAGCCCTAAATTTATTGTTTATTCCATAGGCTTTTGAATGTCCAAATTCAAGTTATGATTCCAAGCTAAACTCTTGTTCTTCAAGTTTTAATTCATGAATCTAATGAATAGCTAATGGCTATTCTAAGATTAGAAATGAGTATCGATGTTGCTATATCGATTGTAACACTTTCTTATTGATTTTTCCTAGCTCAAGAATTGGAGGAAGCTAACCCATCATCTCCAAAACAAGATAGGAATAAAGGGATCATCGTTCGAGAGCCGTATGAGCTTCAAAAGTAAGATGAGTGTAGTCGGAGTCTCAAGGGTTGTCTAGGTGCCATCTCGAATCATTGATTATTGTTAACCATCATATTGAAGGTTTTTGCATAAAACTCTATTGAAAATCATATAGGTAAGTATTGCATTGGAATCATATCCGAAACATTGTTATTGTTGTCATTGAAAGCATTGAAGCATTGCCATATTAAGCTATAGAATATTGAACATTGATTATTACATATTGCCATTGAGACATTGATATATGTTATTACTATCAAGTTACCGCATTGAAACATTGTTATCGGATCATTGCTATTAATTTATTGTTATGAATCATTGTTATTGATTTATTGGTATAAATCATTGCTATTGAACCATTTTCATTGAATTATTGCTATTGATACATTGATATTGAATTATTGATTATCAAACCTTGGGATCGAAAGTATTGGATACAATTGGCATGCCATAGAATTCATGAGTTTATTGGTACGGGTATTGGCTACAGCCTTTATTGTGGTGTGGTGGAGGGATGTTGATGTGTATTGGTCAAATTGGTGCTGCGGAGGGAATATGACTAGACCATTATTGATATTGGTGCGGAGGTAGAATTCATGTATCCATATACCGTGAAATCGATCCAAGGAAACCATTGAGCATTGCTATTGACCATTGATATAAAATAATGCTATTGATTATTGCTGTGAAACATTGTCATTGATTATTGTTACCATGTTGATCATAGATGCCATGTTATGTGTTGAGCAAGATAATTATGCCATGTTGAATCACTTTTGTTAGCATGGTTAGAATTGTTATCGAATCATGTTGGATTGCATACCATGATCATTCATTGTTATGGCTACCTCACTTAAACTATGTAAGTCTAATGCATTCATCTTCCACATTTCAGGTTAAGAAAGTATATCGGATCAAGATCGGGGCTAGTTGGAAGTTCGGCAAGTCACCACAAGCTTAGAGTAATGTGTTTTGTCCTTATGAACTCCTAAAATGGTGGAAAAGTAGTTAAACTAGTGGTATATGGTATATTTGTTATGTGTGTATTGCCTATGTTATGTATAGGTCTTAAAGGCCCTAAATGATGTTGGTTTTGGTTAAAAGTGGCTTAAAGTACATATTTGGCTTAAAAGGGTGAAAACCTAGTAAATGGATTCATATTGACATGAAAATTGGCATACTAGTAGATTAAATGGCTATAAACTTTCTGGTAAAGTTTCATTGTATTTGGACATCGTTTGGTAGGTTAATTCGAATAAAAACCAGCTAAAATCTATCATTACATGGGCAGTGCATATCGATACATGTGGTGGCGTATCGATACGGCCTTGCGTATTTGGTTTGGTCAACATGAGTCCAAAAGAAGCGTATCAATACTGACTAGGGCGTATCGGTATGGAGTTTGTTCACTGGAATCTGGAAAAATTAAAGGTATCAAAACGGTCATAGAGTGTATCGATACAGAGTCAACGTGGTCAACCTATATCGATATGGTCCCAGCTGTATCGATACGGGCATGTTGCATTTGAATCTGGAATCCTTGGATTAGGCATGGCGTATCGATATAGTCTCCAGTGTATCGATACAGTGACAAGTAAATTAGTTATAAGTTATTAAGAACAGCTTTTAAATTTTTGCAATATAGTCATTGAAATCTTGTAAATCTAAATTGATAGGGTAAATGGTCTCTGATTGATATGAAAGTTTTCGTGCACACTAAAATAGATCAAATTTCACTTTAGTAAGATTAATTTCAGGTAGGGACCACTAAAATATTAAAATTACCATTTAGTCCCTAGAACTTGTAAAAGAATAAAATTGGTCCTAATCAGGTAATCGTAGACTTGTAAAAGACTAATTAGAAGTGTGATATTGTTTAACATAGTTTTTTAGCATATTAATAGTGATCCTTGATTGAAATTATCGCACCGAATCATCATGTTGTTCAACGGTAGCATACTCCGACCTTGTTCTCAACCAGGCCATGAATGGGGTGTTACAGAAAATAACATGAAATATGAACCGTACATGTATGTTTCCAACTGGTCCTCCTAAACCTTAGTGCGATCAAACTTTACTGAATTCAGAGTGTGCATAAACCAAAAGAACTTTATTTCTGCAGAAAATAATCTTAAATAACTTTAAACTGAAGTAGCCAAAATTGTGTCTAAAACGAATAAGCATTCTTCAAAATTACAAACTCTCACTAAAACTGAATATCCTTAAATAACATTACACACACATGAGTAGTGTGCTCATGAAAGACCTAGGGTGAAAATTTCTTAATATGCGCGCAATTATGAAGTTTGTACTAACTGCTCTATAGACACACAACCACTCTGAATTTTATTTAACAACTAGGAACCTAATTTTTTATGTGCTTCAAATTTGAAGTGTTCCTATTTTTATGGAATAAATGAATGCACATTTATTGTCACAAAATAACTAAAATGGACTTTCTATTCAATCTATAATTAGCAATTCATGTGACAAATTTTTTTTGCATCAATATTCTATTAGAATCAAAGTCAGTAAAACTGATGATCTCTAACTTACCAGAATTCCGATATGTGAGCATGTAATTTTTGTTCTCTAAAGATATCTCATAACCCTATTGGCTGCTTTCCAATAGTCCATACTAGATTTGCTTAAATATCTGTTTAACATTCCAACAATGTACGCAATATCCGAACATATACATATTTGAACATAAATTAGATTCTCAATAGCTTTTGCAGATGGAATCATTTGTATTTTCTAAATTTCAAGGTTACTTTTAGGGCATTGAGTAAGACATATTTGTCTTCTTTAGCAATATGAGCATCACTTAGTTTACTCACACTGAACTTGTAGTACATACAGTTGTCAACCAAATTTATCTCAAAACCGAATGAAATAATCAATATGAAATTTATAATTTCATTAATAAGAGTCCTACTTAAGCTCATAGATGGATTTTTTTAATTTACATATCATTGTATCATAAGACACAACTCTATGATTGTACCATATAAATAGTTCTATCTAATGTAGCTTAAAACTAAAATGAGCAACAAGTGTAATAATTATTTTGAAAGAGTCTTTCAATGAAACTTTAGAGAAAGTCTCTACAAAATCAATGTCTTCTTTTAGAGTATATCCTTTAGATACAAGACGTGCTTTATACTTATCCACATTACCATTTCCATCCTTAATGTTTTTAAATATCCATTTACAACCAATTGGTTTGCACCTTAACGTAATGAGACAAGTTCCTAAACTTTATTGTCTTGCATAAAATTATACTCTTCTTGAATGACATCAATCCACTTTTGAGAGTTAGAACTTTTATGGTTTGATGAAAAATGATGAGGTTATTTTCTATCATTCCATCGTTACCTTATTTTCTTGAAGAAATACAATATAATAATTCGGAATAGTATTTCAAATTCCTCTCGTGGACCTCTTTAATGACACTTGTTTTTTAAGGTTGTTGAGTTTGTTCTTCTGAAACAATTACCTTATCTTGAATGGGAGTTGTTCAACATTGTTTTGTTGAGGTGCTTGATTCACTTCTTGATTAATGATAGGTGTGAAAACCTAAACAACGTCAAAAGTGATAGTAGGAATTATATTATAATCCAATTCCTCCTCAAAAGTAATGTATATAACCTTATTTCTCCTTCCAAACTCAACATTCTAAAAAAATATAGATATCTCCTTAAATAATTTTTAAATGTAGGATCATAAAACTTACAGCACATGGATCACTCAAAATAACCAGAGTAGTTGCTCACTTTTAAAGTTTAATTACTTCACATGTGTCCTAACTTGTTACAAAAAAATCAACAATTTGTTCCTTATTGTTGTTTCTTTTGAGTATGACTCTTAGCAACTTTATTCTAACATTTCCTTTTATAGCACTTATTCTCAAAGACACTAACTAAATGAGCACTAAACAAATTATTACTTTTGCACTTGTAATGCTTCAACTTTTCTTCCTCTTGAACACAATGAGAAATGAACTCAATTAGAGTTTATTTCTCCTTTTGACAGCTGTAACTTGAATTGGTTAAACTGTATAAGAAGCGGTGCCAAAACTATAAGAACAAACAATTTTTAGAAAGCTCGATCTTATGTATCTTAAGTTTTGAAGCAATATTAAATATTTTCATAATGTACTCCCTCACATTTCCTTGACCCTTATACTTCATAGACATCAAAGAAGGCATAAGTGATGTCGTCTTAATATTAATGTTTTGGGTAAAATATTTCTTAATTTTGTCAAGGAAGCCCTTAATATGAGTAATCTCTTTAGATTTTTTGCTCTTAAAGACTTAAAGAATGTTATTCATTATGATCATTATACTCATGCAATTTGAACAACCTCACCTCTCGAAATACCTTTTATGGGTGCTTACCGTAGTGAGAGGTGCAAGATGTTCTATCTTTAGTGCAAAGTCTATGTTCATACAACCAAATACTATATGTAAGTGTCTTTTCTATTCCTTGAAATTAGTTTCACTAAACATGAGTGTAGACTGTATTTAACGTATATTGTGACAACAAAAATAAATTACATAAATATAGAACAAAAATAAGTAAATAAAATAAAAACAAGCTCAAATAAATATTCATAAGTAAACAAATAAATTCAAAATAATGGCTAGTTCCCCTCAAAGTACCAAGCACAATATTAATATCAAGTCTTTGGACAATAATATTAACTGTAAGCGGTACTCTTGTTGTAGCAATCAAACATTGACAATAAACTATGTCAAACAATAGATTAATCTTTGGACTAACGTATTGCTCACATAAAATACCTTATAATTGTTACACATTTATCGCCACAGTTGTTGTTGTAATTCTGCTAAATATTAACTTTCCTTTGAGCCAATTAATAAACGCATGAATCACAAAATCTCATAATCATCTTAATATTTTAAATAAATTAATCTACACAAAAGCAGTCACTTTGGTGACATTATGTTTCAATTAATTTATTAAAATATTAGACATCCGAAGCTAAAATATGAATTTATTTGTTTCAAAATATTTGTCTTAATTTTATCTTTCAATCAAATTAAAAGATAACCAAAATAATTAAAATTTTAAATAAAGAAACCTCATATCAAAATACTGAACACTCCATTAATATTTCATCTTTGAACATAACATTAACTTGCAAGTGATACCTTGATACAGTAATCAAACATTGATAATAAGAACATGTCAAACAAAAATCTTCCTTTGGGCCGATTTATTGCTCACATGTAAAACTAAATAATTATCACATGTTTATTACCACAATTGATCATGTAATAATGCTAATTATTAACCTTCCTTTGGGCCGATTAATACTAACATAATCTGACTTATATACACAAAACCTTCTATATTTTGAAATAAAATAATTTCCACAATAGATGTCACTTTGGTGACTTAATGCTTCAATTAATTTATTTCGAAATATATAATATAAATATACCGATATTCAAATTTAAAATTTTGTAAAAGTCAAAACTAAAATTTTTGATAACTCTTAAGTTTCCGAAATAACCTAAAATAAGGTTATCTGAATGGGACTATCAGAAATCGCAAAACCTAATTTTTTTACCGTTTCTTAAAAAATGTCTTAAACCTTAAACATGCATTTACCAAAATCAAAGTCGAATTCAAAACATCCAATCTTTAACTAAAAGCCAAAATCAGAAGTATCATACAAATGAGTAATTCATATTATGATCACAACCTTAAATTATCCATAATAACCTAATAATCAAAATAGAAATTCTTGATCAAACTCAATCGAATATGAATTTTGTAAGTTTAATGACATGCTTTTCAAAAACCAAAACTAAATTTATATATCAATGCCAAACAAAAAAAAAACACAAAATGATTCAAAAGAAACTAATCACATGTCATAACTTACACAATTAATCTAAGTTAAATTTTGATCAAACCAAATCAAATCTACATACAAATCTGTAATAATCATTGTTCGTATAATAAAAAATTTGCTTTAAAGTAATTAACCGAATAGACTTGGTTTTAATTCAAACTTTAAACATCAAACAGACACCGCATAGATTCAATATAATAAAAAAAAACATTAATATGTGAGTAATTATTACTCGAGGAAAACCTAAAATTGGATTCTAATTTTATGATTTTATGTCTGCTAATATTTGGTGCAGACCTTTGGATATTGTTTTTGGCCGTGGAAGTACTTTATTCTTAATCGGGAAGTGAAGTTGAATACAACACTCAATTAAAAGTGCAATGCTTTATAATTCCCAATTGCACAAATATATATAATAAAACCCTAAAAACTGAATTCATATAATAAAACAAAAACTAAAAACTTTAATATAAATATTTAGTCGAAATACCAAATTAAGATATCAAAACAATGAATTCATATGAACGAATCGATCCGATAGATAATAGAAAATTGATTGGTTCTCAATGATTTAACATGACGAGGTTTTGATGTCACTTGTTAAAACCAAAGCATACCCAAAATATAATAGATATGAAATCTAAACTCAAGATCTATTGTGTCAAATCATCAAGAACAATAAACCGAATAAACTGAATGCGAAAGCGTACTTGAATTAATCGATAAATGAAAACCTTGAATCCTTTGACAAAGATCGCCTAAAAGTTGGTTGTGATCTTCCAAAAAGATAGGTAAAACTCTCTGAAGGGGCAAGAGTAATACAAGTTAACCTATTTCTTGGGGACCACTACCTCTTTATATAATTGATTATTAAATCAACTATTAAATATTTATAACTCTGACCTCATTGAATTATAAAAATATCTTATGGTATCTACACTTTTATTTCCATGACACTTCAATACCTATGACACGCTAACATAATTGGTTACTTAATTTTGTGTCATACTTTATAATAGTATCATACATTTTACATATGTGCCCACAATTGCAGATTTTAATCCAACATATATGATTTAAAGTTTTAGGGTTAGAGATTTATATTTAGGTTTTTAATATTAATAGAGCTTGTGGAAAAAATTCAAAGCATCGAATAATAACTCTTATATTTAATTTTTAAAATATCAATTGTTTATTACATCACTTATTCGCCATTAAAATAAAAATATTACTATTATAATTTTAAAATTTGTATCCAGAAATTGTTTTTTCAAAACAAGACAATAGATTTTTTTAATTTAATCATTAGTATATATTTGTATTAAGTTTTGTTATTATTTGGCTTAAATTATGTCCGTTTTTGAGATTTTGGTGACCTTAAGGCAAACCAAAAAAATTGGACACCTGATTAAGAATTTAAATTATGGTTGTAGTTGCGTTATCAGTCACGTTACGTTTTATCGCGATTGCTAACATAACGAATTTTATTGCGGTCACTACGAGTACCATAGTTGTGAAATAACATGTGTTATTGCGGACATAACGGTTGCATATATCGTGGTTTCAGACGATGTCGCTATCACTATAGAACAGTCAGTGTTACGATTGTGAATCGTTATTTAAATCTCAATCCCTAATAACAAGTATTGAAAAAAATAAATTTTAAGAGTATGTTCACAATAACAAGCATTGAAAAAATAGACATCTAATAACAAATATTGAAAAAATAAATTTTAATTGCATGCCCATAACAATAAATTTTGAAAAAAAATAGGTCATAATAACAAGTATTAAAAAAATAGACCCTTAATAACAAATATAAGAAAAGAAAATTGAATTTTAAGAGTAGCCTTCTAATAACAAGTATTAAAAAAAGTGGGTCTCTAATAACAAGTATTGAAAAAATTAGGCCCCTAATAATGAATATTAGAAAAATAAATAAATTTTAAGAGTATCCCCTAATAATAAATATTGAGAAAAATTGGGCGACTAATAATAAATATTGGAAAAAAATTAGGCCCTAATAATAAATATTGAGACAAAATTAGACATCTAATAATAAATATTGAGAGAAAAAATTTATCTCTAATAAAAAATATTAAAAATACGCCTCTAATAACAAGTAACGGAAAACGAGGCCTATAAATAATATAAACATATTTTTTTCCAATATATATAATAGGTGTCTATAATATTTATGTCAGTCTAAATAGGTGCATAAAATTTTAATTTTTGTTCAAATAAGTGCCTAACTCTTTTTTGAATTTAGATTTTTTGGCCACATGCCATTTAATGATTAAGTATTGGGTTTTCTTTTTAAATTTAGGCACTTATTTTAATAAAAAAACACTTCAAGTACCTATTTTTTTAAAAAATAATTTAGGTACTTAAATGAAAAGATAAGATATTTTAGACATTTATTTTATATCTAAGAAGGTACCATTTTTGTTTTATACAGTTATTATGGTTATCGGTAAGTTTTGTTATACCTTTCGTATGATTAATTATATAATTTTAAAGTAGTAGTTAAAACTAATCGATCTCTTTTTTTTTAATAGCGGTGGTTGCAATATAATCTTTGTTGTTATTGAATATTAGTTATTTTCGCAATAAATAAATCCGAAATAATATTTTATTAATAAATTTGATTTTTGAACATTTTTTCTTTTTAAGAAGAAAATATATATCACATTTTTGAATTGTTTTTCAAACCGTTTTTACGTCGTAAGCACTTTTTGGGACCAAAAAGTAATGTACAATACCTAAATTTTAGGTTGAAAAATATTTTTCAAAAATTGAAATTTTGTAAGAGGTATTTCTGAACAAAATTACTATCAGCTCTTTTATATCTTAAAAATAAATATTTTATTTATTTTAAATTATTTTTATAAAACTATTAGATATTTAACTTTTAAATTAAATAATCTAAAAATATTTAAAAAAACACTTTGAATACCAAACGACCTAGAATTAATATTTGGAAATGTAATACTTTAAGGGTTATATTTTGATACATAAGTTGTGTAAAAAATTACACAATTGATCTTTTATTAAATTTAAAACATAAATCTCAAACCCTAGCACCCTAAAACCTAAACATAAACCTTAAACTTTAAATTTTAAATTCTAACCATAAACCTTAAATTATACACCTTAAGTACTAAACCTCTAAACTTTAAACTTTAAATTTAAACTTTAACCTCAAAAATTAAAAGACTTGTGTAAACTTTAATAATTACTAGAGAATGGGCTGGTTTATGGTGTGGGTAGGTAACATGCGTGAACTGGCAGGTTTGCTTGCGTCTAATCATTAACCTACTCCATCTCCATGCAATCATTTATTTCACGTTTCATTTCTTTTTAAGAGTGTTTAAAAATATTTAATTTGATTGATACAATAAGTTAAGTATTTTTTTTAAAAAATAATCAACCGGATTGAGTATTTGACCCAAAATTTTTCTCAAGTAGTTAGGTTGGGTCTGGGCATTTTTTATGTAAATGGGTATTCGACTCGATCAGATAATTTTAATATATTTTTTAATTTTAAATTATATTTTTATTTTAAATTTTTTAATATTTTTACCTAAAACTATATTTAAATCCCTGTATTATTTTTACGTTTCGCCAGAGCTAGGGTGATAGACCGAATTTATTTAAGGCACAGTGGTGATCTGCTCTCCATGCGGTTGTTCGTTTGTTTCCCTGAGGAGATGAGATTTACGTGATTTGGTGCGAGACTTTGTAACCTTTTATTTTATATTTGCAGCTCTTGTTGGTTAGGCAAGTGCGATGTTTAAATTTGAGAAAAATGTTACGTGCAGGGTTTGCTTTTTTTCTCTCTCTCCATGTTATGAGATTGTTAACTCTTTTATTTTTAATAAATTCATTCTTACTTAACGGAAAGAATATATATATATATTTTAAAAAATGGATTTAAACTAAATAAAAACAAACAAACCAGGTACCCGATACTCGATTTTACGGGTACTTAAGTTTTAAGGGTACCCAATTAGCGGGTACCAGATAATTACGGGCCGGGAAACGGGCCAATAAACATGTTACCCGAAGAATCGGGTAACCGGATTTGAACACCCCTACTTTTTTTCTACCTTCAACTTACTCACGATGAGACATAGGGTGTAATTGAGCAGAGCGTTCGATGAACTGTTCATATAGTGTTCGTTTATTAAGTTAAATAGACGAGCATGAACATTTTTATATTTATTTAATAAATGAACGAACACAAACATATGTGTGTTCGGTTCGTTTATATTCACGAACAAGCTTGTTTATTGGCTCGTTTATTCTGTTCCCATTTTCCTTTTATTTATTTTTTCACTTTAAATATTGGTGAAGCTAAGGAGTAAGTTGAACACGCAATAAACTTTGGAGTTCAAACTATAAAGTCTAAATAATTTAAGGACCGGTGACGTAATTTTATCATATTTCTTCGCCTTGTAAATGAAAGGTGATAGGGAAGTGTTCTCTTTAAAAAGAAAAGGAGAGTGTTATTGAACTTTAAAGGAACATGTTTGTAAACATATGAACAAATATATTTGCAAACGTTAAACGAACATGAATATATTAGCAAACGCTAAACGAATATGTTCGCAAATAAAAACACGATATTAAAAATTTAAAGGAACACAAACATGACATGGACATCTTCAAAAATAAAACAAATGAACATGAATATGTTCTTGTTTGTTTAAACTCGGTTAATTTACATCCCTAAATTGAGACATTTCATTTTATACGGGCTCGTTCACACTTAGAAGGGATAAAATACTTAAATTTTATAAATTTTGATCAGACTTTATTTTATAGAGTTTATGTTTCTTAAAATTTAAGTTCAAATTGGATTGAGATCAGCACTAAGTCAGTACCACATTTGGTATTTATACTTTAAAAAAATATCCAATATAATACTAGTACTTTTAAAATGTTTAATGTAGTTTGACAAAATATCTGATATAACAATTGTACTTCGATAAAATGTTCAATGCAATACAAATACTTCTCAAATATACAGTGTGACACATATCCTTAGACAAAATGTCCAATATGATATATGTTCTTTGATCAAATATACAATATGCTACTTGTCAAAATGTCCACTATGGTGTTTGGACTATCATCATTTCAGTATTATCATAATATTTGTATTAACGCTGTTAAAAATTAGTGTGCCTAAAATATCATATCGGGTCTTATTATGATACTTAGGTTAATATTGCTAGTAAATATTGAATCAGACAATGAAAATTCACAAGTATTATTATAATGCGTGTAGTGATATTTTAAGTCTCATGCGTATAATATACACACTATATTAGACATTTTTCAAAACACGCGTATATATCATATTATACATTTTAAAAGTATATGTGTCACGTGAATATTATGTCAAAATACATGTTTGGTAAAAAAAGATATTTTGAGATTAAGGGAAAAAATGCTTAAATGAAAATTAGGTGCCCAAAATATATTTCTTTTGAACTTTAAGTACCTAAAATATTTTTTTTTTATAAAAATAGGTGTCTAAAGTTTCAACAGTTATAATTTTAGGTATATGGCTGTTAAAGGGGTGTTAAAAAAATTCAACCAATCAATGCTCATGGCACTAATTTTATTTTTTTAATTTTTTTAAGGAAAAAACTCATAATTTTTAATTTTTTAAAAGATCTTGAAACTTTAGAAATTTTACAAAACAACACCGAAATCCCTAAAATTACCCAAACCCCCAAATCACTGTCGTTTCCGTCGCAGATCGTTGCTCCTGACCACACCCCTTTAGTCGTCGGACCAAGGCGGTCATTTCCCCCAACCATTTGTCATTTCCAGTGGGAAATGACCACCTTGTTTCGGTTACCAAAGGGGTGTGGTCAGGGGCGGCGATCGGCAGCGGAAGCGGTGATGATTGGGGATTTGGGTAATTTTAAGGATTTGAGGACTGTTTTATAAAATTTTCAAAGTTTCAAGATTTTTTAAAAAATTAAAAATTATGAGTTTTTTTCCTTAAAATTTTAAAAAATATATAAAATTAGTACCACGTGTCGAGCATTGATTGATTGACAATTTTTTAACACCCCTTTAATGGTCAGGCACCTAAAATTATAATATTGTAAATTTTAAGCACCTAAAATTATAACATTGTAAATTTTGGGCACTTATTTTTACAAAAAAAATACTTTAAGCACCTAAAGTTCAAAAAATATATAGTTTGAACACCTATTTTTCATTTAAGCAAAAAAACTAAAAGACCAAAATGAATTTTGGTCACAAAGACTGAGGCCCACCTAAAAAATAGCTAGACCCATAAAGCCCAAATGACAACAACACCAAATTAACCCTAGTTCTCTAGGCCGCTATAGCACCATATATTTTCCCAAACCCTACTTCTCTACTTTCTTCATTGGCCGTCGCCTTGTCGAAGAGGAACCCTAAACCCAATCCCCTAATCCCCCGGCAGCAAAAATGAAGTACAACCCACGAGTCTCCTCCTCTCGCCGTAAGAGCCGCAAGGCCCATTTCACGGCACCATCGTCCGTCCGCCGCGTTTTGATGAGCGCACCACTCTCATCCGATCTGAGGGCCAAGTACAATGTCCGTTCCATGCCGCTCCGCAAGGACGACGAGGTCCAAGTCGTTCGTGGTACCTACAAAGGCCGCGAAGGGAAAGTTGTGCAAGTGTACCGTCGCAAATGGGTGGTTCACATCGAGCGCATCACGCGGGAGAAAGTGAACGGCTCGACCGTCAACGTTGGGATCAACCCATCGAAGTGTGTTATCACCAAGCTAAGGCTCGACAAGGATCGGAAGTCGTTGCTGGATCGTAAGGCTAAGGGACGTGCCGCTGCGGATAAGGATAAGGGCACCAAGTTTTCTGCGGAGGATATCATGCAGAGCGTCGATTAAGGTTGTTCTCTTTTATTTTACTATATGTTTTGTTATGTTATCATTTAGGGAATTTGCAGCTTTTGAACTTTAGTTTTATGACTTTTTTTGTCATGTTATCAATCGGTAATGCGATTATGAATCTGGGATGTTTCAGACTCAATGCTATATGTTACAATTCTGGATATGTTTTTTTCTTGTGGTCCTTCTGCTTTGAACCTAGCATTTCTGTGATTTCCCTTTGCAACATGGCTGGATTTTTAATGCATTGTTAACTAATCACTCACACAAAACATATGACTAATTAAGATTATGATTTGGTTATCTACTTTTGAAATTACATAATTTTTACATTAGTACTTGTGAAATTTAACATATCTAAGTTTTATTTATCGTTTTTTGTTGTTGCTTTTAATATTTTGTTACATGGAATGAAGATTTTAAGTTCTCAAGCAATTAGAATGTTGATGTTATGAAATATTTGTGTGTTTGATTTTACTTGTCAGCTGATTATTTTTATTTGGATGAAATGAATAACAATATTTTAATAATTTTGGTGAATAGGATTTGATCATCCATTTTTTCAGAAAAATTGCATAATTTTAGTTTCATGAAGCAAAATTATATTGATTGATTATCTTACTTCTTTGTATAAAATTCAAGAATTTGTCTGAATATTATATTTGGACAAGGGAGTTGTAAATTAAGCAATTTTAAAAACGCTTGGTTTAATTCACCTGAGATTGATTGCAAGGACTTTGACATCAAATTGAGAGTTCTTTTATGAATAATGCTCTGCAACATCCCCAGTAGAAAGCCCTCCTCGACTGCAGTAGAAAGCCCACCTTATTGCAGGACTGCAAAATCAGTACTGATATATATAATATATAAAGGTGATCAAATATTGATAATCAAGTATTTTTATGTGTACAATCTACCATAAAAAAATCAGACACCACACTTAGGAGGCAAATGGGTATTTTGGTTTTTGTCATTTTAAGTTTGACTACATTTAGTTTAGATTTGGTTTGGTTTTGGTTTGTGTCTATAGTGATTCGGGTTGGTTGATTTTGAATCGGGTCAATAGGAGATTGGTCCGTTATTGGTCGGGTTAGTTTTTGACTCCCTTATATATGGCCTTATAAAGTGTATATTTAGTTTTTTTGTGAATTGTACGACAATTCATATCTCATCTTTCGTTCTTTTTTTGAATATTTTTTTTATTTCGGGTTGCTTTTAGTTTTGGTCGATTTGGTTCAGGTAAAAAACAGTTTGAGTTCGTTTGGTTCGATTTATTATAGATTTTAGATCATGTTTGGGCCGATATTGGATTTAGGGTTGGATGAATCAGTTCTAGTCTCAGATTAAGTTTCTAGGTCTAATCACACTATACATAAATGTATTCTTTTCTTTATAATATTCTATAGATTATCGATTTATAAATATGTATTTTACGTGTTGGGGTTTGTGTATATATTTATTATTTTGTGTCGTATTTTAGTTTTAGGTTTTTTATCCTATATTTTGTACAATTTATCATGATAATTTGGTTTAATCTAAATTCTTTTATCTAATTTATTAAAATTTTGAAACATGTTTAAAATTTTGGAAAATATTCAATTTAAAGAAAAATATTAATATAAAATATTTTTCTTTCAAACAATTTATTTGAAATAGTTGACCCGTAAATAAACTTCTTAGTAACATTCGTATCTGATTAATTAGAGAATTATTAAGATAAATTAATAGCTACTTTTTATATAATTTAAATACATTTAATCTATAAATTAAACACATTCTTTCAAGTTAATATTTAATTTTTTTAAATTAATATTTGATTCAAATTAATCAACTGAAAATATCAGTGCTTAAATTAAAATTTCTAAATTTGCGTATTACTTTACGAATGTGTTTAAAGAAGTGTACCAAACTCTAGGCAATCATCGTAAATTCAAGATAAACGTGGATTGGACACGTGGAATATAGAAGCATATACAAAACAGTGATGCAAATCCAAATTTCTGAATTGTCTATCCATTTTTTATTCTCAATTATCATATCCATATAATCGTACTTTCATATTTATTTTAAATTAAAAATATGAATTATGTTCATTGTCAAAATAGATTATGTCCTTTAAGGAATTTAACTATTGGCTACAATGAAAATAAGGAACCATATTTATTTTAAAAATTTTGAATTTGAACATCTTTGTATATAAAGTATATTTATGTTGTTTAAGAATTAAAAAGGTATAAACAGATATTACTATGTAATTACATTGATTTATTAAAAAATATATTAAAATAGATTCTGTCCTTTTGAGATTTAGATAAGAGGAAGGCAAGTTGTATTCACGGGTGGATCTTGACATTAAACTTTGAAGGAGCCAATTATAAAATTAAATAATTTAAAAAAATAGTTATAAAGATAATTTTTTAATTTGTTTTGTGAAACCATTATATATACAAAGATAATTTTTGTAACATCTTGAAAGGTCATAAAATATTTTTAAAATTTGGGAAGCCATTATATATATAAAGAAAATTTTAAAACTTTAAAGGACTACAAAGTAAAACTTTTAAATATCGGGAGAGCCAAGGCTACCCATGGTTCCTAGAGGATCCGTCTCCGGTTATATTTATGAGGTTAATTTTTTTATAATTATTTGTACTTTATTTATTGATTGATTAATTGAAGCGAAATATTTTAGGACTAAAAGGGACATGACCGCTATCAACTTTTAGGATTAATTTTATTTTAAGCCTTTATAAATTTTAAAACTATTAAAATTAAGTTTTGGCCCCTCCCAAATTTTTTTGATTTAATTATTTTTAAGACTGTGTCAATTTTAAAATTAATGAAATTAAATCTTGTCATAACTGTTATGGTTTAATTAATTAATTAATTAATTACTAAAGTCCATACCATATATTTTTTGTTTAATTATCTCTTTAGAACCTTGTTGATTTCAAAGATAAGCAACTTAACCCCTCTCATAATTTCATCATAGTTTCGTCTTGTGGCTCATCCAGATCAGGTACTGCAAAATTTTATTATAGAGGCAATATTTTTAATTCAATTTGCTCCATTCACAATGTCAACATTTGAACATTTTATATTATTTAAAGAATATATTATCTTATTTTACTAGACGAATTGATTGTTAGTTGTTTACATGCTAATAATAATAGTATAATAATATGTTGCAACAACAACGAGCATTAAAATGAAGCAATTTGGCATGTCGGAAAGTGGATCAGCCATCACATTGTTTGTTCAATTCAAGAAGTGAAGCTCTCGCTACAAATATTAAAAATGGTTTGGAACCGAGCCCCACGTCTTTGCATGCTTATAGTTTCCTGTCTCTCTTTTTTATTCTCAATTTACTTGCCGAAATATGACGATAAAACTATCAGGACGAATAGAGGGAGTGTTGGGCAGTTACGTTGTCTAAAATTTTGTAATTCAATACATCCTACATTTATAGTATAATGTCCTAATAATTCGCATCTCTTACATAAAATTTTAAATCTATCCTATAAAAGAAGACTTACCAAGTCTATAATTGATCAAACACTAATCCCACGAAGGCATTAGTTCATTTCTTTGACCTAGAGTTTTCAAAGGGCGAATTAAGGGCTGCCCCTACCCCTTAGCGATGTCAATTCGCTTGCTCTAGTTTGAAGATGAATATGAAGTCTAGAATTGATCAAACACTTTGACCTAGAATTTTCAAAGGGCGAATGAAGGGCTGCCCCTACCTCTTAGCTATGTCAATTCCCTTGCTCTAGTTTGAAGATGAATATTATATAGGGTAAACTACACAGGCAACTACCGAATTATTTGGAGATGCCTATTTTGACCACCAAACTAGGTAACTCGTCAATCAAACCACTAAACTTTAAATTGATCATATTTTGGCCACTGTCGTTGAAAAACTAATGGAGAGGTGACGTAGCAATTAACGGAAATTTGTAAAATTAACCAACCAACCAGATGACGACATGTGTTATCACCTGATTTGACAAATTTACTCTATTTTTTATTTTATTTAATATATTTTTTCTTCCAACCTGTGACCTATGAGAGTTATGCCAAAGACTTAACTAACGCACCAACCAACTCTTATTGATATGAATTGCACTCTTTTATATACATATCTTATACTGCAATAAATGTTTGGAAAAAAGAAGTAAAAATGGCTGAAAGGAGACTCGGACCTAAATCACTTGGGATGTGTAAAATCTTACAAACCACCAAATCAAATTAAATAAATAATTAAAAATAAAAACATATTAAATATGTTTAAAGTGGTTATTAAAGAGAGAATTAAAATCAAAATAGATTTTTTTTAAATTAAATCGAATATTTTTATTTTCATATTTATTTTAGTAATTTCATATATATACTGTTGAATCGATTTATTTAATTCATAGAGATTTAAAATGAAAATAGATTTATAATTTTTTTAAATTAAATTGAGTAATTTCATAGTTATTTAATTTAATAAAAAAATAAAATTAATAATTAAATTAAATAACTCGATTCAACATTATATATATGGAATTACTAAAATAAATAAAAAAATATTCAATTTAATTTAAAAATAAAAAAATCATAAATCTATTTTCATGTTAAATCTCGCTTTAATAACTATTTTAAACATATTTAAAATATTTTTAATTAATTATTTGATTTGATTTGGTGGTTTGTGCGATTTTACACATCCTAAGTAATATAGGTTTGAGTCCCCTTTTAATTATTTTTACTTCTTTTTTCCTAAACATTTACTGCAGTATAAGTTATGTATATAAAAGGATGCAATTTATATCAATTAGTGTAGGTTGGCGTGTCAATTAAGGCTTTGGCATAACTTTTGTAAGTCATAGGTTCAATCCACCCCAAGGCCATTTCATTCCCCTTTAATTTTCCTTCAACTAGGTGGAGGAAAAATATATATTAAATAAAATAAATTAAAATTTGAGTAAATATATTCAATTGTGTGATGACACATGTCATCATCTTATTGGTTGATTAATTTTATTTAATTAAACTAAAATCAGGATAAAATTGATATAGTAGGTAAATAATATAGACTAAATGTGTAATTTTTACAAATTTCGGTTAACTGCTACATCACATTTCCATTAATTTTTTAACGGTGGTGATCAAAATAGGATTAGTTTAAAAGTTTGGTGGCCTGATTGACTAGTTATCTAATTTGGTGGTCAAAATAAGAATTCCTAAATAATTCGGTAGTCGCCTGTGTAGTTTACCCTATTATATATAACGAACCAATTCAATTGGCACGAATTTCTTTTGTCTCTTTTTTTTTCAAATCAAAATGCCATCGTAAAAATGTGATTAGACGAGTTTCTTTTAAAATTTTTGTATAGATTTCAATATAGACCACTCAAATAAAAGTTATGAAACCATTAAGAGTATTTAAAAGTTCAACCTCAGAAATTTATTTTTAAAATTTTGAAGGTGTTTTATCAATTACGGAGCACTCGGTGATTGGATAGAATCTCATTTCTAATTTTTGAAGGTATTTTACCAATTCTGTAACACTCGGTAATTGGATCGAATCATTTAGTCGACTATTATGATAAACAAATCTAACTAAAGTGAGAATATTAGAACACTTATTTGACTTAAATACTGAGTTTATTAATTAATTTGTGTAGGTATTCGATATAGTGGTTTCTAAATCTTTTTAATATCATAACATGTGTGTTTCACTTGTATTAAATTATTTTGTGCATTGATGTATGTTATGTGAATATTATTAAGAAAATTCTATAACGTGCTATGAATATCGTTGAATACTACTAATATTGAACACCGTTGTATACTATTAAATTGATTAATAAAAATTAAAAGTTTCAAGGATTCAACATATAATTATAAATTATTTAAAGTAAAATTTCAATTAAATTATTTTATATATATATTATATTTTTTATTTTTTAAATAATTAGATCAAATATCAACCTTAGTCAATTTAAAAAATAAAAACTCGAAATCTTAAACCCAAAACACTAAATCTTAAACTATAAATTCGAATATTGGATTTCCGTTAGACACAAATATTTCAAAAGCAAAATTAAGTTGGTACAACATAAATAAGTAGATTCAGAAACCCTTTAAATCACAAAAAATACTGAATCCATCATTCATTCAAAATTTAAAATTCTGGTGCCAAATTGATTGGGCGTTTACCACCTCTCTATGTGATTTTACCAACGATTGGTTTCTGCTCTCCGGGTTTTACAACCGCCAGAGTACTGACATTGTGTTGAGTCATCTGAAAATAATTGAACTCGATAAGAATGCAAATCAAATAATCTATAAAGTAGCTGAGAACCTACGAAAATTATAAGGATGCATACCAACTCACAACATCGTACACGGTAGTGTTTACGGTTTTGAGTTTTGAATTTTTAAATTTTAAATTTTAAATTTAAGGTTTATGATTTTAAGTTTACAGTTTATGGTGTCGAGTTTATAGTTTATGGTTTATGATTTAGAATTTTTTATTTTTAAATTGATTATGGTTAGTATTTGATTTAATTATTTAAAAAAATTAAAAATATAATATATATAGAGAGAACATAATTTAATTGAATTTTTTTAAATAATTTCTAATTATATATTGAACCCTTAAAATTTTTAATCTTTATTAATTAATTTAATAGTGTTCAGCAATATTTAGCGTTAGTAATATTTAGCGGTGTTCGTCGAGCGTGATAAACTCATCAATATTATTAATGTAACATATATTGTAAATAGTTTCGAAGTCATCCTTCTCGAAGTTGGAGCAGGCGTCAAGTTGGGCGAGCTGGGATTTGCAAGTCCTAATGACCGATTAAATTTCCAGAAAAGGGCAGGACCCAGGCAAAACGGGAGACAAATAAATAGATATGGTAATCGGGTCGTTCGGATTAAATTTGAATTGAATTATTTTGGATCAGATTATTTTAGATCGGATTAATTTTTGATTCGGTTGCTTTCGGTTTAAGTTTGATTCAAGTTGGATCTGATTCTGATTTAGTTCAGGTCTGTGTTATTTTAGGTTGTGTCAGATTAATATCGAGTCGGTTCATTTTCAAGTCAGATCAATATCAGATAAGTTAACTTTTCGGGTCGAGTCTATATCGAATCAATTGACCTTTTGGGTCGGGTCAATATCAGATCAATTGCTTTTTGGGTCGGGTCTATATCAGATCGGACGACTTTCAATTTGAGTTAATATATGAATATGATATTTTAAAGGAGAAAAAATGATATCAAACCATTAAACTATTTATTATTAAGTAGTTGTTAATTAGTAATATAATATAAAATTAGAATAAAACATACATATTTGAGGAAATTAAATTCGAATTGCTTTTAATTCGGTTGATTTTCTGTTCGAGTTACTTTCGGTTATGGTTGTTTTCGGTTATTTTCGATTTGGGTTGTTTTCGTTTTAACTAAATTCGGGTCAATTTTGGTTCAGTTCGATTTTGGTTCGTATTCGAGTCTCGAGTCAAGTTTGTCAGGTCTACAAATAAATAGATAGTTTATACTATAAATAATATTTAAAATATATCAAATTTTTAGGTATTAAATTCTTTTTCTCAAAGTAAATATTAAAGTATATTACTTTTTTTTATCAAAATAAATTCTTAAAGTATATATTTTATCAAAAATTTTAAGTATTTATTTTGACAAAAATATACGTTAAGTACTTATTATAATTATAAAATATTTTAAGTATTAAATAAAATAATAATATACTTTAAATACTTGTATGTGCTATAAATTTTTAAATTCAAAAATATTTTTAAAAATCATTTCGGAACGAGAGCTAAAATACCCATCCCAAATGTCTTATTCAAAAAAAAGTGAAAGGAAAAATATACGCATGAAAATCAAATTCCCAGCGGTCTCAACAGTGGACTAATTGAGACTTCCATGTCGAATTGTCTTCTTGTTTCGAATAAACTCCATCATAATTGTTCTAGACTAATAAAAATATACAGGCTTGGCTAACACATGATTTGTATGTAACAGGATGGTATCTTGGACATCAAGTCAATTCTATTGGATATTTATGAGTTTAGAGTATATTACAAATTTCGTTACTCAATTTTCTTTTTATTTCGATTTTAATTATTAAAATTTAATTTTTTTAATTTAATTATTAAATTTTTTACTTTTGTTTTAGTTACTTCGCAGTTAAATAGCTAACAATATTATGACTTGACACTTATCTATTTTAAAAATATGAAATGACTCCAAATTTTTCTTCTTATTTTTTATAAAAAATTTGATCTCAAATTACCTTTAATTTCTCGACGATGGAGAATCTTCTTCCAAATCTCAAAAGTGGGGAGGTAAAGAAGATCAAAGCGAGATGTATATCTTGATTCCACGATGATCAAGTGGTACGCATTTATAAATCAGAGTGATTTAGAGTTTTGCAAGTTTTAGATGTTTAGTTGAGTTTCGTAAGTTTTAAAGTGATTTGGGGAAATATAAAGTAATAGATGGGTAGAAGATGATGAGGTGAGTTCATCGATGTCTCAAGCGGTCGGAGAAAACATCAGAGAATGGTGGTTCTAACATCAGTGTGAAATAGGGGGTGAAAGTGTAAAACTTTTATCTTTGGAGGAATAATATAAAATAAGAATGAAAAAAGAGAGGAAAATGACATGAATGACACGTTGATGCCATGTCAGGAAAAGAGCCCACATCAGCACACGTGGCTACCATGTTACTTTTCTATTTCTGATTTAACTCCTGAATGACCAAAATAATAGCGAATCGAAAGTTTAGTGATTAAATTGAAAGTCTTTTTAGAAATAACTGAAAGTTTAATGATTAAACTAAAACTTTTAAAATATTAGTGACCAAAATAAGAGGGAATAAAGTTGAATGATGAAATTTAGAATTTACCCATGATTTTATCCCCGCGTGGGAAAATTCTCGCCGCGTAAGAATATTAAAATAAAGCCGTCACACAGCGGTGGCCGGTGGGTGGGGGTCCCATAATTTCATCTTAATTCAGTAACCAAAAGAAATTCAACAACACTTTCGCTTATTGGCTCATCTCACAGTCAGTCATATATGGGTTTCAATTAAGGATATTTAAAAATATCTCATCCTTCACCTACTGATTCATTGATAAATAAGAACATCCCTGGATATTAGAAAAAAAAATCACGAAATATTCAGTTTTTTAGAAGGATACTTAAAACTCATTTTTTTATTTTTTATTTTTAATCAAATTATTATTTATATTATTTCTATCTTTTAGCAAAATACCCAAAGAATGATCATAATAAAAAAGAAAATGTTATTCTTCTTAAAAGATTTGAGTTTATATAACTTTGTCTACAATATAATCATGAATTTATGACTTAAAAAGTAAAACAAATAACATCATAAAATCATATTAAAAAAATACTCCACCCATAAAATCATGAATTTTTGGTGACTAATCTCCTCACTGCGAGTGTTCTCATTAAGAGGTAAACGACTAGTCATAAAATGTACTTCATTCTTATTGGTAAGAATCGAACTCCTTTTTTTGGTATTTTTTTAAAACTTTAACTTTTAATTACTTTAAATTTATTGTTGATAAAACTGTGAAAAATACATTTTAAAATTTTTTAATAAAATAATTTAAAAATATATTTTATAAAATTTAATTAATTAAAATATTTAAAATAATTATGCTTAAAGTTTAAATAATTTAACTTTTAAAATAATCAATATTGTACAATTTAGCGAGATAAAAGAGGTATTATATTTTAGCTTAATGAAAACTAGAGCGGAACCCTTGTTTCGCCAGGAATTTAATCTACTTTATATGTTAAAAATAAATAATAATATTAAATATTTTTGGAGTTACAATACTTATAAAATTTGTTATACTTTTTACTTAAAAATTAACATTTTAAATATTTTTTAAATTATCATAAAAATAAATTTGATTTTAATCTAATCAAAATTTCACTTTCTTCGTTAGGGAAGTTAATTTGACTATACTAGTTTTACTTTATTTTATTTCCAAATAACAAAAAGTAATTGTAAATTATTTTCACAAATGTTTTATATTTTCTTATAAATAATCATTTATTTTAACAAAAATAATTATTAAATAATCCCAAGTCATGGTGAAATTACCCAAATATTGTTGTCCAATTTTTTTCCAACAATATGACATTCCCCACTTAATTTCCAACAATATTGTAGTTTATTGTAGCAGCCAGAAATCAGATTATTTTCACCCCGTTTTTGAACAGTATTTTACCAGAAAATATTAAAAAAATGAAGTTGCAGTCGTCCTCTATTGATCCATGTACGCCATGTATAAAAAAATTGTTTGAAGTAGGACTGCAATCTATCCGACTTTATTATTTTAATATTATTACGAAAATCACTGTTTGAAGTCGGATTTCAATCTACCCAACTTTTGGTTTTTGAACAATAATGTACCATATTGTTGGAAATAAAGTGATGAGTGTCATATTGTTGGAAAAAAATGGAAGAACTTGGATAATAACTCCCCTAAGTCATTGATTCATTTTAAGTTTCTTTTCATATTGATTAATTTTTAACTCTTCCTAAACTTTTGTATTGTGGTTCATGTATTATTATTATTATTATTATTATTATACATGTAATATACATAGATACATATATATTATGAAATGAAGAAAGAACCATATCTGGGGAGCCTCAAACACGACTGCATCGAATGAAGCTGAACGAATCATCTTGACCATAGCATCTGCTAACTTATTTCCTTCATGAAAATGTGGATGATGTGAACCTTTCAATCTCGCCCACATAATCTCAAAATTTCCCCTCAAATTTACTTGTCTCGAGCTTTCTTTAAAATTTTCAAAGTACCTGATCAAACATTCTCTTAGACTTCGTTTAAAATTTTTCAAAGTACCCGATCAAACGTCATGTATTATACCAAGGGATATAATACAATGTAATCCTTCAAATGGTTATTAAAAATACGACAAGTTTTGATTTGATTTTGTTTGAAAGTCATTATTAAAATTTTGATCAGAATAGTATTTTTAAAATTTATTAAAGTACCCGACTTAAATTCACATGAAATAATGGTAAAACTTTTGAATATGGTGGATATTGCGTTTTTATAACGTCGAACAGTGACGATACAAGTGATAGAAGGTCGATTATTGTAATTGATTTGTGAAATTTAAATTTTTCATAAAAAAAGGATGATTCTAATGTGCCACATCATCATTCTTTAAGTTAGTGGACGACAATAATCGAAATGATAACAAATTAAAAGTTGAGTGAGTTATGTTGCAAGTTTTAAAAGTGTGATGACGAAAATGTAAACGCCCAAAACATTTGGTGAGCATTTATATATTTACCCTATAATTTATGGAAACTGTGTCTGAAACTTCTGCGTTATTAGTGAAAGCATTTACGGAGTTAATTTTTGACGAAGACTTGCTCTTTTACTCGGTTGAACTTTTCTCTTTTCCTCGTGGTTTCTCTGCTTTCTATATATATTTGAATCAAGCAGAGGAAATAGTTTTAGGAACGAAAGAGATTTCTCAACGTATTGAAAAACAAGAGAAAGGAATGGAGAATTTTTTGAATGAGAGCTTCGATCTGAAGCCGAAGCACTCGTCGGAGGAAGCGTTGGAAAGATGGCGGAAAGTCTGTGGTTTCGTCAAGAATCCGAAACGGCGTTTTCGATTCACTGCCAACCTCTCCAAACGCTACGAGGCTGCTGCTATGCGACGATCCAATTATGTGCGTTGAATTTCTAAATCCAGTTTCTGATTTAGATTAAACAGCTGAAAATATCTTGTTCTAATTTTTCTTTTTCTTTAATAAAATGCAGGGAAGTGTTACTTTCTGTTTTAGTATAAACGTATGATATTTTGTTTTGATCTATCTATATATCTATCTATATATAGCGTTGAAATACAATTCTATTTTCTCAAAGTTAATTGTTTCTTCTTTCACAGTTGAAAAATGAAGAAAAAAAATTCTCCCTTAAATGTTAAGCTCTTTGATTAAATATAAGAGTATTGTGTTTTTCAAATTTGGCATTGTATAGCTTATTCTTTTTGATCTGTAACATTGCAGGAAAAATTGAGAATCGCTGTACTGGTTTCGAAAGCTGCCTTTCAATTTATCTCAGGTGAGATTTTTGCAGCAAAATCAATTTTGTTGCATTTCATTTTGAATGAAAGCTTCCTTTCAACTTAACTGAATATTCTTTTTTCAGGTGTACAAACAAGTGAAGGTGATTATGTTGTCCCTGAAGAAGTCAAAGCTGCTGGTTTTCAACTTTGTGCTGATGAGTTAGGATCCATTGTGGAAGGCCATGATGTGAAGAAGATAAAGATTCACGGTGGAATGGGTGGTATTGCCGAAAAGCTTGCAACATCGACCGCAAATGGGCTAACTTCTGATACCAGTCTGTTGACTAAAAGACAACAGGTCTATGGAATCAATAAGTTTGCTGAGGCTGAAGCTAAGGGGTTCTTGGTATTTGTATGGGAAGCTCTTCAGGACATGACCCTTATGATCCTTGGGGTGTGTGCTTTTGTGTCGTTGATAGTCGGGATAGCAATGGAAGGATGGCCAAAGGGAGCTCATGATGGACTTGGGATTGTTGCTAGTATCTTATTGGTTGTGTTTGTCACAGCAACAAGTGATTATCGCCAATCTTTACAGTTCAAGGATTTGGACAAGGAGAAAAGGAAAATCACAATTCAGGTAACAAGAAATGCATGTAGGCAGAAAATGTCTATATATGATTTGCTTCCTGGTGATATTGTGCACCTCAATATTGGTGACCAAGTCCCTGCTGATGGCCTTTTTGTCTCGGGATTCTCTGTGCTAATTGATGAATCAAGTTTAACAGGGGAGAGCGAGCCGGTAACGGTGAATGCTGACAACCCTTTTATGCTTTCTGGTACTAAGCTTCAAGATGGATCATGCAAGATGATGGTTACTTCTGTTGGGATGAGAACACAATGGGGTAAATTGATGGCAACCCTTAGTGAAGGGGGAGATGATGAGACCCCATTGCAGGTGAAATTGAATGGTGTAGCGACCATTATTGGGAAGGTAGGCCTGTTTTTTGCTGTAGTAACTTTTGCTGTATTGGTGCAAGGACTGTTCATGAATAAACTGCAAGAAGGCACAATTTGGAGTTGGTCTGGCGATGAGTTATTGAAAATGCTGGAGTTCTTTGCGGTTGCAGTTACAATTGTTGTTGTTGCAGTTCCCGAGGGTCTACCATTGGCTGTGACTCTGAGCCTTGCTTTCGCCATGAAGAAGATGATGAATGATAAAGCACTAGTTCGTCACCTTGCAGCTTGTGAGACTATGGGGTCAGCAACAAGTATTTGTAGCGATAAAACTGGGACACTAACTACTAATCACATGACGGTTGTGAAATCATGCATTTGCATGGGTGTCAGGGAAGTAGGTAACAACAGTAAAGCTTCTCTCTGCTCTGAAATTCCAGAGTCTGCTGTGAAACTTTTGCTACAATCAATTTTTACCAATACTGGAGGTGAAATTGTTGTTAACCAAGATGGAAAACGTGAGATATTGGGAACACCCACAGAGGCTGCTTTGTTAGAATTTGGCTTGTCTCTGGGTGGAGATTCCCAAGCAGAACTACTGGCATCAAAACTAGTTAAGGTTGAGCCATTCAACTCTACAAAGAAACGAATGGGAGTAATCCTGGAGCTTCCCGAAGGAGGGCTACGAGCACACACTAAAGGTGCTTCGGAAATAGTTTTGGCTGGATGTGACAAGGTGATTAATTCAAATGGGGAAGTTGTTCTCCTGGATGAAGAATCTATTAACCACCTCAATGCTACAATTAACCAGTTTGCTAATGAGGCTCTTCGAACCCTGTGTCTTGCATATATGGAACTGGAAAATGGTTTCTCCCCTGACAATGCCATTCCACTTTCTGGATATACTTGTATAGGAATTGTGGGTATTAAAGATCCAGTTCGGCCTGGTGTCAAAGAATCTGTTGCTATTTGTCGTTCTGCTGGGATTACTGTACGAATGGTTACCGGAGACAACATAAACACTGCAAAGGCTATAGCAAGGGAATGTGGAATTCTTACAGATGATGGTATAGCTATTGAAGGCCCTGATTTCAGAGAGAAGAGTCAGGAGGAAATGCTTGCTTTAATTCCAAAGATTCAGGTACTCCACTTTTTTATTCTTTGCTTCAAAACTTTGCCTAGTTAGGTACTTTTAACAAGTATAAATCATGTCAGTCACCCCTAGATTCCTTTCTTTTGCAGGTGATGGCTCGGTCCTCTCCCATGGACAAGCATACTCTGGTAAGGCAATTGCGAAGTACATTTGATGAAGTTGTTGCTGTGACTGGTGATGGAACAAATGATGCTCCAGCTCTGCATGAAGCAGATATTGGACTAGCAATGGGGATTGCTGGAACTGAGGTAATCAAATGATTTTATATATAAAAATAGGAATATGCTCCATTAATTACTGATTCAATACCATGAGAATGAGTAAGATAGTGATGCATGTTCTCAATGGAATGCTACTTGTAGTATGATATAAAATAAGGGACAGTAGACTTTAGTACTTTTGAGAAGAAAGGCTTGAGAAAAGGCCCCATAAGTATAGGAAGGAAGCCTTTATGAGTAGTTTTGATGCTATATTTGCTGCTTGATTGTGAAAGACTACAACCACCTTTCATGCACCTGATGCTGGAGCGTTGTAATAATGACTGTCCATGTTGCATGCTAGTAAAATATTTTATTTAAATATATAAAGAAATGCCTAATATTAACAGTATCAAGGTTCAACTAATCTCAATTCTCAATTCCAGGTGGCCAAAGAGAGTGCTGATGTCATAATTCTGGATGACAATTTCTCAACAATTGCTACAGTAGCCAAATGGGGTCGTTCGGTATACATAAATATTCAAAAATTTGTACAGTTTCAACTGACAGTCAACATCGTCGCACTGATTGTTAACTTCTCCTCAGCATGTTTGACCGGTAAGAAGGGGATACGACACGTTCTGTCTGCATCTATTTGTAACCATGTTCTAGCTTTGGTTGCAAATGAATATAATGTTGTCATATTTGCTTATGCTTTTTGCACGAAATCATTTTGCAGGGAGCGCTCCTCTCACAGCTGTTCAGCTATTGTGGGTCAATATGATTATGGATACTCTGGGAGCACTTGCACTCGCAACTGAGCCTCCAACTGATGAACTAATGAAGCGTTCACCGGTTGGAAAGAAAGGAAATTTTATCAGTAATGTGATGTGGAGGAATATCTTAGGACAGTCCTTCTATCAGTTTATGGTTATATGGTACCTTCAGGTGAAAGGAAAAGCAATGTTTCGTCTCGACGGCCCTGATTCTGACCTGACATTGAACACCCTTATTTTCAATTCATTTGTCTTCTGTCAGGTAACCTTTTATTGTGAGCTCCTTGATACTCTTCATGCATTGCTATATACACACTTGCTGGAATGCATATTTTGTTATTCACGGGGAATTTACCGTACAGAGTATGCTCCATAATTTCCACAGGTTTTCAACGAGATCAGCTCACGTAACATGGAGGAAATAAATGTTTTCAAGGGTATATTAGACAACTATGTTTTCGTGGCTGTCCTTGGTTGCACCGCTATCTTCCAAGTCATCATCATCGAATTCTTGGGCACATTTGCCAGTACAATTCCTCTCACTTACTCCCTGTGGTTCGTAAGTGTGTTCATAGGATTCTTAGGCATGCCGATCGCTGCTGCACTGAAGACGATACCCGTATGAACCACGATCAACACAGATGCTATTCCCCGAATGAACAGCCATAAAGCCTTGTTCATACTTCCAGTGTAGATTCATTGGTGACACGAAAGTTTTCCCTGCTTTGTTGACGATTGATTGCAATCAGAAGGTAAATAGAGATTTCAGGACCAAGGATCACCATGATTAGCATTTTGGTGTTCTTAGAACATATTGAAACATTTTACGGATTGATTATTTTTTTTGTTTATAGGAGAAGCTCTAGGTTTGCTCCATTCTCCTGTTCTTAATTTCGTTTTCTAATTGAATCATATACCTTCCGAAACTTCTTCATTGTCTCTTTAAGCGTTTTTGTCCGAGATTTATGGGATATTATCTTTAATTTAACACGTGCCGTATTGGACACTAACTCAAGTTTGTCAGTTTTTTTGGACCAAATCCTTAAACATCTACGGTATGATTCAAATTTTTTTTTTCTGGATAGTTGTTGGTGAGGAGAGACACTGGAAACAAAAAACATGTGGAGTTGTAATGTAATGGACTTATGATTGAAGGGCAGTGGGCATGCATGCAGAAGGCAACATTATCTCTATTCTGAGGGATACGAGTTGTATTCAGAGGGTACATACTACATAGTGATGAGCGGAGACTAGAATACAATTGGTGTACGGTGCCAAACTGGATGATGATAATCCGAAGAGCCCCCACGAAAGCATGTGGAACAGTGTTAAGTGTGGAACCTCTGACACCCAATTTGGCAAATGCCGTGATGCTTACGCTCCCCCATTCAATCCCCCCCCCCAGGCTAAAACAAAACAAAACGAACCACAACCATACAAATACTCAATTACGACCTTATGCGAACATACTAGCAGACTAAAATCACGCTGTCGCGGCCTTGACATACGAACACTATCCAGATCACATGACGATACATGTAACATGCAAACACTACTTGAATCACGTGACGATGTATGTGATCAGCGTCAAACACCAGAGTCACAACAAACTCGACTCACCAAGACACCTATCCTCTTCAATTAACACGTGCCCTCACCCTATTCAGACCCTTATAAGGAGATATGCATCCCAAAACAAGAAGGAGCTCTCAAGGAATCAAACCAGACCTCTGAGGACATTCAGTCGGGATCATGTATCTGTAACGCCCTAAACCCGATGTCACATTTAGGCCTCTAGCCCAACCCATTCGTAAAATTTTTGCAATTAGATTTAGCCCAAAATATAAGCAATTCCACAAATCTGACAATTTTTTAAATAAGTCAATACAAAATAGTTAAATCATTTGCATAAGAGCTTCACTTTAAAACAAAGTAATTAAAAGCATTCGACAAGATTAACAAATCCAAATAGAGTTACAGTTATAAATCAAGGGTTCTATGAATATATTGCCTGACAAGACTAAGTATTGTACTCTTGATCACATCAATGAACTGAAATCCTATTCCTATGGGGGCTCATTTGAATGCAACGCAACCACCTAAAAACCTGTGTAAGGAAACAACGATTCCAAACGCTGAGCTCATAAAGCTTAGTGGATACACCTCTACTCTACCATGCTTCATGCAGATCATAAATAAAAGCATGTTGCTAAGCAAGATGATATGGCAATGAAAATGATATGTGGCGCTACACTAGTCGCCTAACCACATGCTAAATATAATATAACAATCATGGGGCACACAAGGCCACAACATACCATACCACGTCATCATAGGAGTGAAGCCCGAGTCATATAGAATTAAGAACGTACCCTCAATGGATAAGACCGGGCCACGCAACATCGGAACATACACCTTAGGTTAGGCTTGGTCACCTAGCATCGGAATATACACTCGTACTCAGAATCCCCCCCCCAAGCACCTTCAAATGAGGCTCGGGTCACATATCATCGGTAACCTCCATTCGATAATTCTCTTACCATAGTGTTGTAATACGTCTTAGGTATCCAGATTGCATCAAACAAATGTCCACTCGGCACACCACATCAAGCACATAACCATACCATCCTATGGTTGTTAACAATTTACAAGTCACACAAGACATTTATCGAGTTCTTAAGCTTTATGCTCGAGTACAAGGATATTTCTCAGTTTTACGATTCATTTTAGGCCTTTAGGGGTCTATCGGATCGAACATTATAATTTTTCAGCTCCCCAGGCAAAAACTCACATTTTTGGGCAGATTGCCCAGAGGGTACCGATACCCTCATACGCGTATCGATACACCCTTTTTAGGGTGCAATGTCCTTCCAAGCGTATCGATATCAGGCTTTACACTCTTTAGATACACCCTCAAGCTTATCGATATCCATTTCGGCTACTAGAATTTCAATGGAACATGGGGTATCGAGACGGCTCGACCTTTTACCGATACTCTCTTTAAAAGCTTGCTGGAATTGCCAAAAAATAAACGGGGTACCGATACCAGTTCATATTGTATCAGTATTCAAACCCATAATTTGAATTTGGGAGTTTGAAATTCATCCCAACACTCCCCCAATCATTATAGAAAGACCCCAAAATAAACTTACAAGTTATGGAAGGTGATTTAAATGAGTTCATATTCTTTTTACGCCATTTCAACACTAATTTCAAGTTTTACCATTGACAACCACATTCAAGCATTTCAAGCGCCAAAACGTCAAACAAGCATTCAAGACCTTACATTTAGGATTTGCAGGAAACAAAGGGAGTTGGAAGTGTATTAAGCTTTGTTCAAAGTTGAGAAAGAAGCTCCTAGTCTAACCTCAAGCTTTCCTATCATAGTCCAACATTTTTAGAGGGTTAAGAGATATAAAAGAAGAACTCTACAACAGAAAATGAAGTTAAATCCTCTCATTTTCGTTCTTCTTTTACAACCCCCACTAAACAATCATATCCTTCAACCTTCACTAAAACCCTCTATTCGTACCTTGATTCGTAGATCATTGGGTGGAGATCACAAAACTCTCAGCAACAAATCCGAAAAAGCACACTGAAAAGACAAAGATCCAACCTTTACTTATGGGTGGAAGCTAGGAGGTGAGAATGGAAGAGAGGAAGACAAAGGGACAAATGGTGATATCATCCTTCTTGTTTTTGTAGAGAAAATTAAGGGATTGCTCTTTTTCCCTTTCAAAACAAGAAAATTACCACTCTACCCTCTTTTCATCCTCCTAACATATCTCCAAACCTTAAGCCCAAGCATAAAAAAGCAAACCCACAAGGCTCTTATGGGCAATCCAAAAGCCCAAACTTCAACTCGATAACCAAGCCCAAGTCTCAGGTTAAGCCGACCCATGAATTTTGAAATTTGGGTCGTTACAACTCTCCCGTTCTAAAAAAATTTCATCCTCAAAATTGACCTTTTGGAAACAAATATGGGTAAAACAACTTCATGTCTTTTTCTACCTCTCACGTGGCTTCCTCGACCCCGTGGTTCCTCCATAACATCTTCATAAGGGTATGCACTTGTTACGAAGTTCCTTAACCCCTTTATCACGAACTCTTATTGGCTCTTCCTCATAGGTCAAGTCGGTGTTGATCTCTATTTTTTTAAAGGAATAACATACGAAGGGTCAGAACGATAACGTCTCAACATAGACATATGGAACACATTGTGGATGCATGCCATCTCCTAAGGCAAAGCTAGCTGGTACGCCACGAGTTAAACCCTCTCAAGAATCTCATACAGCCCAATAAACCGCAGGCTCAACTCGTTTTTCTTCCCAAAACAGATCACCCTCTTCCACAGCGACACCTTGAGAAACACATTGTCACCAATCTCGTACTAGATGTGCTTATGTTTTCGGTTCGCATAAGCTTTCTGACGATCAGAGGTTGCTTGTAATCTTTCCTTGATAATTTGAATCTTCTCCTCGGTTTGCCTAGTCAATTCTGATCCCACAATCATTCTTTCATTGAGCTCGGTCTAACATAATAGTGTTCTACACTTTTTCCCATACAAAGCCTCAAAAAGAGCCATCTTGATACTTAATTGGAAACTGTTATTATAAGCAAACTCAACAAGCGATAGCTGGTCCTCCCAACTTTTGTCACAGTCGATAACACAACATTAAAGTATATCTTCCAAGATTTGAATAACTCGCTCAGATTGACTATCAATTTGAGGGTAAAAAGCAGTATTGAAACACAACCTTGTGTCCAAAGCTATATGAATTTTCTTCCACAGTCTCGTCATGAACCAGGGATCTCTATATGATATTATTGAAGATGGCACCCCATGCAACCGCATAATCTCTTGAATGTACAAACGTGCCAACATCTCAAGCGTAAAATCCATACGCACATGTAAGAAATGAGCAGAATTGGTTGAACGATCCACTATCACTAATATAGCATCATGCTTCATTTGAGTCAAAGGCAGACCTGTCACAAAATCCATGGTCACACAGTCTCACTCCTATTGTGGAATCTTAATAGGCTGAAGTAAGCCTGAAGGAACCTAATGTTCCGCCTTAACTTGCAGGCAAGCATGACATATTGTTACGAACTCTGACACATCTCTCTTTATGCTAGGCCACCGATAAAAATGATGAAGATCTTGGTACATCTTATTGCTGCCCAGATGCACAGAAAATGGGCTACGGTGCACTTCTTGAAGAATATGATCCCTCAAATCCTCCAAAGTTAGAACACACAAATGACCCTTGAAGTACAGAATTACTTCATCTCGTACTTTGAAGTCTGACATTTCTCCTTTTTGAACCATCTCAATCTTTGCTACTAGCTCATAATCTAGCACTTATGTCTTTTTAATCTTTTTCACTGAGGTAGGCTCTACACGAAGCTCGGATAACAACCCAACATCCTTGGTCATCCTCAACCAGGAGAACGTTCCCCTCAAGTTTGACATGGACTTTCGACTTAAAGCATCAACCACCACATTAGCTTTACCGGAATTGTACTCAATAATGCAATCATAATCATTCAACAACTCAATTTAGTGCCTTTGTCTCAAATTCAACCCCTTCTAGGTAAAAAGATACTTCAAACTCTTGTGATCAGTGTAGATGTAATATTTTTCTCCATACAGATAATGCCTCCAAATATTCAACGCGAATATAACTGCAGCTAGCTCTAAATTTTGTGTAGGTTAATTCTTTTCATGAGGCTTGAGTTGTCTCAAGGCGTAAGCTACCACCTTACCCTTTTGCATGAGAACACAACCAAGACCATTCAACGAGGCATCACTGAAAACCACATAATCCTTACCCAGCTCCGGTTTCTGTCAGGTAAGCCGTGAGCTTTTCAAAGCTTTATTGTCTCTTCCTGTTCTATTCAAATGGAATTCCTTTCTGCAACAACTTGGTCATAGGTGTCGCTATGATAGAATAAATTGGTCACAAGTGCCGCTATGATAGAGAAGCCCTTGACGGAATATCAGTAATATTAAACAAGCCTAAGGAAACTACATTCTTCTGTGATATTTCTAGGTGCTTTCCACTCAACCACAACCTGAATCTTTTATGGATCAACACGAATCCCGTCTGCTGCTACAATGTGGCCCAAAAACACCACTTCAAAAAGCCAAAACTCGTACTTGCTAAACTTGGCAAAAAGTTGCCTTTTCCTTAAGGTCTGCAGAACAAAGGGAAGATGATAATCGTGCTTCTCCTTTGAGCGTGAATAAACCAAAATGTCATCAATGAAGACCACCGCAAACTGATCTAGATAAGGCTAAAAGATCTGGTTTATCAAATCCATAAAAGCTACAGGTGCATTAGTAAGCGCAAACGACATTTCAAGTAACTCATAGTGTCTATATCGCATCCTAAAGGCAGTTTTCTAAACATCCTCTTCTACTACCTTCAACTGGTAGTAACCCGACCTTAAGTTGATCTATGAGAACACTTAGAGACCTCTTAACTAGTTAAACATATCATCTATCCTTGGTAAAGGGTAACGGTTCTTTACCGTTACCTTGTTGATCTGACAGTAATCAATGCACATCCTCATTAACCAATCATTCTTCTTGACGAACAAGATCGGTTCACTCCAAGGTAAGATGCTTGGTCAGATAAAACCCCTTTCCAATAACTCTTGAATATGTTTTTTTAGCTCTCTCAATTCTATCGGTGCCATACGATACGGGGTAATGGACACTAGTGTCGTGCCAGGCATCACATCTATCCGAAACTCTAGTTCACTATCTAGAGGTAATCCGGGCAACTCTTTTGAAAACACATCAGTAAACTCACTAATAGTCTGAATGTTTTCAAGCGTCAGACTCTCAACACTTGTGTCAACCACATGAGCCAAGAAGACCTCACAACCTTGTTGTATCATTCATTGTACCGCAAAAGCCAACACTATATTAGAAAGTGTAAAACTCATATTTGATTTTGATATAACAAATTGTTTAAGGACCAAATTGCAAAAGTAGATAAATTTTTAAGTATTCAAAAGTCTCACAAAAATGATAAGCATTTGAACCAAAATTGTTTTCTAAGTCAAAAACCTTAAACCTAATAAAATCTTCTAAGTGTTTCAAAGCCAAATTAGGCATTTACGCCCAGGCATATCGATATGCCTAAAATGTACCGATACGGTTTTTCAACACTGGAATTTTAATTGACAAAAGTGTACGGATACAGTTATCCCCGTATCGATACAATTTTTTGATATGGGCTTGTAAATAGGCTTTAGTGTACCGATACGGTTGTCCTCGTATCGATACAGTCTTACATCTTAGTTTAAGATTTTACTTCAGAGTACCGATATGAATCACACCGTATCAATACGATTTAGTCAGATTTGTAAATCTTGGTACTTAATGTTATAGCCGTTTCTTGTCAGTTATTAGAATCAATATTTTCAAATGACTGTTGAATCGTATCGATACGCCCTAGTAGCATACCGATACCATTTTTCTAAGACTTTCACCAAGGACTCCAGTGAGCAAATGCAGCCCAACGGCTCTATTAATGATACGAGCCTTCGTGTACCGATACGCCCCTATATTTTGTACACAACGACTCTTTCTATTTTGAGATAGGTATTGATTCGGGCCTTCATGTACCGATACGGTTGGTTGGTGAAGAACATTTATTGCGAGAAAAATGCAGCTCAACGACTCTATTAATGATCTCAACCACCCAAATGACTAGAAACCAATGAAATGGCATAAAAGCAAGCCTAAAAGCTACAACAATAACTAATGATCAATTGAAAAGCAATCAAGCACAAATCTAATCCCTTTGAGTTCTTAGAGTCAAATCTTGTAACCCCCACTTGTGTAATTTTTATTGTATCCATTTATTTCAAGTTTGAGGAGTGTTTGCTTGTAATTGGGCAACAAATCAACCTATTAAGAGGTATTTTTTAGTTTGCCAAATCTTCTTTGTAAGAGAGAGAGAGTCTGGATTATGCTTTGGGTAGAAAGCTTAATCGAATTGTAAGGTTTCCTCCTAATCTGAGAAAATGGGGAGAATTTTTAGTGAAAATTGGTTCAAAATCCTTAGTGAGAGCTAAGGTAGTGGATGTAGAGCTTTTTCGAAGCTTGAACCACTATAAATCGTGTGTTCTTCATTTTTATCATTTCAATTTCCTCCGTCCAATTTTTAAAAGCCAATTCACCTCCTCTTGGCCATTTATCCATCGATTGATCCATACAATAATTGATATCAGAGCCTAACTCTTTGAAGGACTTACATCCACAAGAGGCGGTCCTAGAAGTGTTTCAATCGATCATCAATCAAGCCATGGCGTCAACCTCCGGTCAAAACTTGTACGAGTCCCAATCCATCACCAAACCACCATTCTTCAATAGGGATAACTATCCTTATTGGAAGATTAGGATGAGACTCTTCGTCAAATAAAATGACTACACCCTTTGGGATATAGTGGAAGATGAACCAACTATCCAAATGAAGATAGATGAAGAAGGAAGACTCATTCCTAAGACAAAGGTGGAGATGACCGATGAAGATCGAAGGAGACTACAAGTTAATGATAAGGCATTGCATATCCTTTTTTGTACACTTGGACCGGACATGTATGCGAAGATGTCCTCTTGTACAAGCGCAAAAGAGGTGTGGGACAAGCTCGAGACCACCTATGAAGGAACCAACGATGTAAAGTAGACCAAAATTGGAATCCTTAATTTAAGCTATGATAATTTCAAGATGGAGCTCGATGAGAGCGTCTCCAAGATGTTCGATCATTCTCAAAGATAAGCTTGTTCGGAAACTTTTCTATTCTCTTCCCGAATCATGGGATAGGAAGAGAATCGCCATCATCAAGGCTAAAAACTTGAAGACTTTGAAGCTCGATGAACTAGTGGGATCTCTCCTTACTCATGAGATCATGAAGCAAAGAAGAGAAAAAGAAAAAAAAAGACAGAAGAGAAAAGAATGGAGAAGCAAGAGGTAGAAAAGAAGAAACAAGGAATTGCTCTCAAAGCTTCACAAGAAGAGAGTAATTTTAGTGATGATGAATTTGAAGAATTGGTTATGATAACCAAAAGATTCTCTCAGTTCATGAAGTTCAACCGAGAAAGAAAATTTCAAAGAAGAAATGACTTCAAGAACAAGAACAAAGAGGAACAAAAGGATCAACTCATATGCTATAAGTGCAAGAAGTTGGGGCACATCCGAACCGAATGCCCCCAACTCAAAAGGAAGAGTTTCGGAAAGAAGAAGAAGCTCAAGGCAAATGTGGCTACTTGGAGGGATTCGGAGTCATCCGATGAGGAAGATCAAGAAGTCGCCAACCTTTGCCTCATGGCTCTTGAAGAAGATCCTAAGGTAAACCGTAACTTATCTACACTTGATTTTACCTTTGATGAACTTCAAGAAGCTTATAGTGAGTTACAAAAGGTTTACGATGAGTTGGTTGAAAAATACAAGGAATCGATTTTGAAAAATAAGAAAATGATTTCCGATTTGAAAACCAAAACGATTTCCTCTCTAAAACCAACTCGAAACTTGAAAAGAAGATTTTGGTTTTACAAGATGATCAAAAATATTTTCAAAAATAAAAATGTTGATTTAAACAATCTTCTTTCCAAGTTTCATGATGATCACCACAAAGTGGTGAATGAGCTTAAAGCTTCTCTTAACCATGTTGGGAAACAAAATTTTGAAAAAGCAAGTTCTTCAAAACCCAACTATGTAAAAAGAAACTTTAATGGTTACAAACAAAGAGGCTTCCAAAGGCTCTCTTGAGGTAAGAGGATTAAGAGTGTTTGGGTTCCCAAGGACCTAATAACTTCTAATGATTTACATGCTATTGCTTTTTGGATTCCTAAGGGAACCAAGATTTTGGGAGCTAATGTTCATGGAGCCAAAATGATTTAGGTACCAAAAATCAAGAATTAATTCTTTGTTTGTAAAGGGAGCGTTGCTACAAGGCCAAATCTACAAGTCAAAATACATGGTACCTTGATAGTGGATGCTCAAGACATATGACCGGTGACAAGAGTAGATTCTTAGAGCTAAAACCAAAAAGTGGAGGAGTGGTGACATTTGGTGACAACTCCAAAAGCCACATTGAAGGGATTGGCTCTATTGGTAATCACTCTTCTATTCTCATTGATAATATGCTTTATGTCAACGGTCTAAAACATAATTTATTGAGCATTAGCCAATTATATGATAAAGGTTTTAATGTTCTATTTGATGTAAATGATTGTAAAATCTTAAACATTGAAACTAACCAAATAATGCTCATAGGTTATCACATAGGTAATATTTATATGGTGTATTTAGATGACATTCACATTTTCAATATATGTTTTGTTGCACAAAATGAACATGATTCATGATTATGACATAGGAAACTAGGACATGCTAGCATGAGTGTTTTAGAGAAATTGGTTTCCCAAGAACTAGTAAGAGGTTTACCTTAGCTAAAACGTTCTCAAGATAAAATTTGTGATGTTTATGCTAAGGGTAAACATAAAAGAGTTTCTTATAAACCTACAAATGATGTTTCAACTTCTAGAGTATTACAATTGATCCATATGGATCTTTTTGGCCCAATTAGGACTATGAGCTTGGGTGGTAAATCTTATGCTTATGTTTTAATAAATGACTACTCTAGATACACTTGAGTTCTATTCTTAAGTACTAAGGATGAGGCTTTAGAAAAGTTCATCACATTTTCAAAAATTACTCAAAATGAAATTGGTCAAAATATTTCACATATTAGAAGTGACCATGGAACCGAATTTCAAAATATTAGTTTTGAGGATTTTTTTAATGAAAATGGTATAAGCCATAATTTTTCGGCTCCTCTCACTCCTCAACAAAATGAGGTTGTTGAGAGGAAAAATCGTACTTTAGAGGAAATGGCTAGAACCATGCTTTGTGAAAATAATTTACCTAAATATTTTTGGGCGGAAGCCACGAATACGACTTGCTATATTATTAATAGAGTAATGATTAGGCATATTTTGAAGAAAACACCTTATGAGATTTTGAAATCCAAAAAAGCCTAATATTATCTATTTTCATCCATTTGGTTGTAAATATTTTGTTTTAAACAATAGAAAAGATAATTTAGGTAAATTTGATGCAAAAGTGATAAAGCTATTTTCTTAGTATATTATTTAAACTCTAAAGCCTATCATGTATTTAATAAGAGAACTTTAGTTGTTGAAGAGTCTATTCATGTTGTCTTTGATGATAACCTCCTTCCGAGGAAAGATTCTTGTGATGATAATGATATAGGAATCATTGAAGCCATTGATGGGGGACAAACATCAAAGGTGGATGTGGTTCCAACCAAAGAAGAAGAAACACAAGATCCACCTCTTGAAGCCTTGAAGGACATGGCTCTAGAGGAAAAAGGAGGTCACATACCCAAGGGAGTTCAACTATGTCAAAGGTGGTGAGATTTTGGGTGATCCATCCAAAGAGGTAACCATTAGATCTTCTCTTAAACATGTTAATAATGTTGCATTTATTTCATTCATTGAACCTAAGAATATCAAAGAAGCATTAAAAGATGACTATTGGATATTGGCCATGCAAGATGAACTAAATCAATATGAGAGAAGTGAAGTATGGACATTAGTTGATAGGCCTAGTAATAAGTCTACAATAAGAACTAAATGGGTTTTTAGAAACAAACTAGATGAGAGTGGTAACATAGTGAGAAACAAGGCTAGACTTGTTGCTCAAGGTTACACTCAAGAAGATAGAATCGATTTTGATGAAACTTATGCACTCGTAGCTAGAATGGAAGCTGTTAGGATGCTTCTTGCATTTGCATGCTTTCATGAATTTAATATTTTTTTAAATAGACATAAAAAATGATTTTCTAAATAATATTATTAATGAAGAAGTGTATGTAGAGCAACCACCCGGTTTTGAAGATCCAAAATTTCCAAATCATGTTTTCAAACTTACTAAAGCTTTATATGGTTTAAAACAAACTCCTAGAGCTTGGTATAAAAGGCTTTCAAACTTTTTGATTGAAAAAATGTTTTGAAAAAGGTAAAGTGGATACTACACTTTTCATTAAAAAATGGAAAAGACATCTTAATAGTTCAAATATATGTTGATGATATAATTTTTGGTTCTACTTATGAGTTGTTTTGCTAAGAGTTTGCTAAGTTGATGCAAGGTGAGTTTGAAATGAGCATGATGGGAGAACTCTTATTTTTCTTGGGGCTCCAAATCAAACAAAGGAAATATGGCATCTTCATCAATCAAGCTAAGTACATCAAGGATATGCTCAAGAAGTTTGGCTTGGAGAATGTAAAACCTCAAGTCACTCCAATGAGTTCATCTATAAAGCTTTAAAAAGATGAAGAAGGTAAGTGTGTTGATTCAAAGATTTACCATTCTATGACTGGCTCTTTGCTTTATCTTATCGCAAGTAGACTCGACATTATGTTTAGTGTTTGTTTGTGTACTAGATTTCAAGCTAGTCCTAGAGAATCACACCTTATAGCCGTTAATAGAATCTTTAGAAATATCTTAGAGACACACCTTGTTTAGATCTTTGGTATCCTAGAGATTCATTATTTGACCTACATGCTTATTCCGATGCGGATTATGAGAGTTGTAAGATAGATAGAAAAAGTACCTCCGGTACTTGTCAATTCCTAGGTAGTATGCTCATATCTTGGTTCTCTAAGAAACCAAATAGTGTATCCTTATCTACCACCAAAGCAGAATATATATTGGCCGGAAGTTGTTGTGCTCAAGTCCTTTGGATGAAGCAACAACTTCTAGACTATAGAATTGATGTAGGTACCATACCCTTTCAGTGTGACAACACTAGTGCCATTTGTCTCACTAAGAATCTCATCCAGCATTCTAGAACCAAGCACATAGAGATAAGACATCATTTCATTAAAGATCATGTCTTAAAAAATGATGTTGTTCTAGAGTATGTAGACACCTTGAACCAATTAGCAGATATCTTTACCAAATCATTAGATAAAGAGCGCTTTTGGTCTCTTAGGAGAGAGTTAGGTTTAACCAGCCTATCTTGACCTTCTAGAGCCCTTTTAGTGCAAAATTTTCTTGAATTTTAATTGATTGTCATGCTCTTATAATTTTGCCTATTTAGGCTTCTATACTTGTTGCTAGGGGAGTATGCATCTGTTTTAGTCCATGCACATTGCTCATTCATCTTTCACATGCATTTCTATTCGATTAAAAATATAATTTTTAGACTCATTTGTGCCCAAAATGTTATTTCTGGCAAAGGCGTATCAATACGGGTCATAGCGTATCGATACATGTTCATGAGTGCGCTTCGATACAATCAAAACTGTATCGATATGGTCATGCGTATTGATACAGCTTGAAAAGCGTATTGATACGGTGAATCGATACGGATAGCCACTGGACATTAAAGAGTGTTAAAAAGGGGTTTTCTACTTTAATTAAAACTCAACCACTTTTCCCAAAACCCTAGTTTGAATTTTTTTTCCCTATAAAAACCTATCAAAACCCTTTGATTTCTCACACAAACTTAAAATATCTTGAGGGTTTTTGATTTTTACATCAAGGCTAAGGCCTTATCATCAATTTTGGTGCATCCTTATCCTTCATTCATCCATATTCCATACTCCAGGTATAAATTCTTTTTCTTTCTCTTTTTCATTTTTGTTTTAATTTCTATATTTTTTTAAACAATTTTTTTGTGTTTTTAGTTTATATAATGGGTTTCAAAGTTTTTATAATTTTTTTCAAAACTAATTTTTTTTGGTTCGAATATAAAATTATACTGTATATTTTTCTAAACTATTTTTCAAAATTCTTTTTCCCAAAAATCTTTTTATACTTGTATATGATTTTTAAACTATAAAATATAGTATTTTTCAATACCTTGGTTATTGGATTATTTATTGGATCGAATGTGATGTTTATGCATATATGTTTTTGCCTTATCTTTGATTTTAGGTTTTACTATGGCACCTAGAAAAAGACCAAGAACTAGTGAAACCGGTCAATCCTCCAACACAAACCATGAGGGTATTACTAAACCCAATATTTCCTACATTTTTCAAAAGAGTTTTCTAACTCCCTCGGATATGGCTCATTTTAAACAATATCAAGCTTTCAATATACGTCGTGAGCATGTTGTTTCAATTCCTTTTTTGAACTTCAAGCGCTTCAAATTCAAATACTTTGGTTTATTGCGACAATTGAAGCTTTTGCCTTTTTTGAGTATACCCGAATTTTTATACCGTAACCTTGTTTTAATCTTTTTCGCCAATGCCCGACGTATCCCCAACTCTGATAATACCGAGGTTATTTCCATTGAGTCTTATCTCGTGGGGAAGAAATTTAGGATTGATCAAACGGTTTTATGTAATGTTTTTGGGTTTGAGAATGTGGGAATTGATGATGAACACTCATTGGGTCATACTCAACTTGGCTCCATAACCGTTCTTGACGCCCACGATCGCATCCTCTATCTTATCATCTCTTGGTGGATTCGTCCATCCGGTGGGAAATTCTTAACTATTCGATAAGTTGATGATTTTTGGCTTCGATACTTTCGTGAGGGCAAGCGCCCAAACCTTTGTCAAATTATGTTCGCAGAGTTGGTGTTCTTTGTCCAACATCGTCATACCGACCAAGTATCCTCCTTCACCTATGGCACGGCTTTGAGCCACCTATTTATTGCCTTGGAGATTAATTGTTCTCATGATGCTTCCGAGCCTCTTGGCAAATCAATTGATGAATAATCTCTTATTTGATCAAAATTCTAATTCATTGACAATGAGTGGGTTCGTATCGAAGTACCTCATCCACAAGTTCAACCTTCTCCGGTGGCTCCTCCCGCTCTTATTGCCCAACCTTCTATGGATGCCCTCATGGCGTATCTAAATAAGCAATTCACATTTTTGGGTACCAATACTGCTTCTTTAGATACCCTCATGAATTCAGGCTTTGCCGCAATTGATACACGCTTCACTTCCTTGGAAGAAAGAATGGTTACCATCGAGAATAGAGTCACCTCTATTGAGCAACAACAAGCTTCCATGGACATCTCCCTCACCGCCTTCATGGTGCTTGGCTTCAATCTCGAGCTCCTCAAGCCAATGAAGATGAAGATGATGACAACGATGGGGACGAGTCTTAGTTATTGTGCATCTCATTACATATTCATATCATCTTAGGATTTTTATTTTATACACTTTTGTTATTTGTTTCAAGAACCATATGCTTTTGTTTTATGTTTGCTTTAAGTTTTAAGTTGGATTTGAATTATGCTTTGGTTATTGCTTTGAACTCTCAATTATAATTATGTTGCTTTGATTATGCTTTGAATTATGCTTCATTGCTATATTTCTTGTTTCTATTTATTACTATCATTGATTTTGATCTAACAAAAAGGGAGGAGAAGTAAAGAGCTTAAATTTTTCTTCAAACTTTTTTGAAAACCTATCTTAAAGTAAGGGGAAGTAATTTTCAAAGTTTTCAAAATACTTAAAAATTTACTCTGGTTTTGTTATATCAAAAAGGGGGAGATTGTAAAACCCATATTTGATTTTTGATATAACAATTTTTTTAAGGACCAAATTTCAAAAGTCTCACAAAAATGACAAGCATTTGAACCAAAATTGTTTTAAGTCAAAAACCTTAAACCCAATAAAATTTTCTAAGTGTTTCAAAGACAAATTAGGCATTTACGCCTAGGCGTATCGATATGCCTAAAACGTACCGATACAGTTTTTCAACACTGGAATTTTAATTGAAAAAGTGTACCGATACAATTATCCCCGTATTGATACTGTTTTTGACTGGGCTTGTAAATAAGCTTTAGTGTACCGATACGGTTGTCCCCGTATCGATACGGTCTTGCATTTGAGTTTAAGATTTTACTTTAGATTACCGATACGGTGATACCGTTTGGTCGGATTTGCAAATCTTGGCACTTAATGTTATAGTTGTTGCTTGTTAGTTAATGGAATCAGTATTTTCAAATGACCATTGAACCGTATCGATACGCCCTAGTAGTCTACCGATACCATTTTTGCAAAACTTTCACCAAGAATTCCAGTGAGTAAATCCCGTACCGATACGGTCACTCCATACCGGTATGCCCCTCTTTTACACTATGACTGTACCGATAGACGTCCCCACATATTGACACGCCCCTGTATTTTATACACAATGGCTTTTTCTATTTTGAGTCAGGTATCGATATGAGCATTCATGTACTGATACGGTTGGTTGGTGAAGAACATTTATTACGGAAAAAATGCAACCCAACGGCTCTATTGATGATCTCAACCACCCAAACGGCTAGAAATCAATGAAGTGGTATAAAAGCAAGCCTAAAAAGCTACAGCAATAACTAATGATCAATTGAAAAGCAATGAAGCACAAATCCAATCCCTTTGAGTTCTTAGAGTCAAATCTTGTAACCCTCACTTGTGTAATTTTTATCGTATCCATTTATTTCAAGTTTGGGGAGTGTTTATTTGTAATTGGGCAACAAATCAACCTATTGAGAGTGTAGCGATGTCCGATTCGCTAAAAAATCGATTTTTCGAAGTGTTTGTTGTGTTTTTGGCTTTTCGAGTATTAAAATATTTATTCCGTGGAGGTTTTGAAAACCGCATTTTATTTAGAAATTGGAGTCGCCACTGGCCACTTAGGTAGGCCGGACACCATAAAAACCAAGGATTTTGAAAACTTTGGGTTCGGGAGTCGGTTACAGATGGGGAAGGATTAGCACCCCCACACCGCCCAAAATTGGTACTTTAATAATTACCACTTTATTAATATTAGACTTTCCGGATTAAAGTGATGATCAATTTAAAATTTGGTTATAAGTGCGAGTAGATTTTAAAGGCCCCGTTATCCGAGAGTAAACGCCCAACCACTATCACTACGCCTGATACTGGCCCCATTTACGCTCGGATAAAAAGGCACCGCATTGACAGTTTATATATCTCGACATGCAATCTTAAAGAAGTAATTCAAAAATATACGTTCACATTCATATGGTAAAGGACAAAATAAATAATAAAGACATGGATATCACAAAATTAGACAAGTATGATAAAAATACAAACATGGTAGATCATAATAGTAATAATAATAATGAAGCATGAATAAAACGTATAATAAATAAAGAACCCATACTTCAAGAATACATACAAAGTAACATACGCATGGCATGAATGTATTATGATATTAATTTAACAAATCATGACAACGTACTAACAAAGAAACTAATACCTAGCACATAGCTTACGACATAATTTGCATACGAAAAATAGAAACACGGTATTATACATGACAAAATAAAACATACTAACGCATAACTAAAAGCAAAGAGAACATACAATACATGCTAAAATACAAAACATGTCGTGTACGAGCCAACTAAAACATTAATCGAACATGTATGATACGAACGACCGAACAAGCGTATAAAAATACATAATCACCATAAACTAAACACATATATATATAAACATGAGAATACGAAACATATAAAAGAAACACGTGAGAATACAAAAGGGCCACATCAACATATAAGATCATAATAAATAAACATGAATATTTAGATACGGAAAAGGACTGAAATGAAAAAATGAAAACAGGAAACATAAATTAAAAGGTAATAAAATGCGATTTAGGGACGAAATTACAAATCAAACAGAACCTAAAAGGACTAAATCTGTAATTGGACCAAGGGGCAAGCTCAGAGTGAAAATTTCAAAAACGCGGTGGGACTGGTGAGGTAATTTCACCATTTAAAAACTGATTCAGTTTAATCCAGGGGTTTGATTGCAAGATTTTAAAATATAAGGAGGACCAGGGTTGTAAATATCCCTTGCGGCAAGACAGAAATGAAAATATCAAAAACGCGGGGGGATTTATTACAGAATTTCACCATTTCACAAAATAAAAATACCTATAAAAACCCCTTTTCTGGCCCGAACTCAAACTTTTCCTCATTTTTTTCTTCAAAACCAGTTTTTATAATACCTCAGCCCCATTTTCCTCTCAACATAACCACCCCAAACCTTCGATGAACACAGAAACTGGCAACCATCCGTCGTCGTCTCTGCCACCGACGGCCGCTAGCCGGCGTCGACGAACCAAAAAAAACACCCAAAACAAACCTCGCTTCAAACCGAACCCAAATCTAAACTTAGATTTACACAAAGACTCCCCCTTTTGCCTAGACCTGAGCAAATACGAAGTAAAAAATGTTTTTGTTTAACCGAAATAAAACCAAAAGGGACCTCCCTCTCCTTTCAATTCACCATGTTCAGTTTTGGAAACTGAGGCGGCTTGTCACTGGTGAGGGGAGACCCGTTGACGACGAGGGTAACGAATCTATGCAGTCATCTCCCTTTTGTTATTACTTCTTATATTTTATTGTACATGCACGCAAGGAAAAAAGAAAAAGAAAGATAGATTACCACTGAAATTTGGTGCTTCTTTTTTTATTTTTGTTACCCAAAAACCTCTCCGATCTTACACTTTTTTGGTTTACATATATTTTGTCTGCTCTATCTTGTTTGGTAAAACTTGTACATAAGATATATTTTTTGGATCTGATCTTGTTCTGACGTTTTTCCCCTTTTTTGTGTCTTTGGCATGCCCGACCATGCTTGGTTGTTGGTACGGCCGCATGGGGAGCGGCGTGGGGGAGATGACCGGTCGGCTGTACAGACTGGAATCTCAGGAGACGGAACGATTATTATTGCCAGAATCGTTCCTATCCGTTGGACCAGATCTGATCCAACGGTTAGGACCGCTCAATGATCGGATGGCTGAGATAAGGCCTCGGGGATGGTGTAGCGGCTCGAGATCGCGCCACGTGGCCTGAAGAAGATGGCTAGCTCTGTACGCGTCTCACACGCGCGAGTGGATAATCCAACAGCCCGCGCATGGGCTTCACGCGACAGATGAGGGGTCTTTATGCTTCAACCGTGGTCGTTGGATCTAGATCTGATCCAATGGCCCTCGTGCATCTGCGCATGATAAAGAGAGCATTAAGGTTCCAATATTTGATATGGGTTAGGGTTTCTTAGGGTGTGGGCCGGCTTGGACGAATGGGCCATATGTAATTAAGCTTGGGTCTTGTAATTAGGGCTGGATATCTATTTTGGATTTTAATATATCTTTTATCTTACTTTAATTTCAGCCCAATAGTATTAATAATAATAATAATAGTAATAATAATAATATACACATACATACACATATAATACATGCACATACAAATTGATATACATCTGCAAACACCCACACGTATGCACACATACACGCATATTAATTAATATATTCATACAAACGTTAATATATGTAACACATTAACATACTATACCAACATACATGCATATATACTCATACACATGGTTTACGTACACATTAATCACACGTATAGTAATGAACATATAATATAATACGTGTACATGCAATGATAATATATTAACTAATAAACTAAAGTAGATTAACACAATACTTTATACACCAGATAAAAATGAGTGATTATAGAGAGGTATTTTTCAGTTTGCCAAATCTTCTTTGTAAGAGAGAGAGTCTTGATTAAGCTTTGGGTAGAAAGCTTAATCGAATTGTAAGGTTTCCTCCTAATCCGAGAAAGGGAAGAATTTTTAGTGGAGATTGGTTCAAAATCCTTAGTGGGAGCTAAGGTAATGGATATAGAGCTTGTTCAAAGCTTGAACCACTATAAATCATGTGTTCTTCATTTTTATCATTTCAATTTTCTCCCTCCAATTTTTAAAAGCCAATTCACCCCCTCTTGGCCATCTATCCATAGATTGATCCACACAACAGAAAGGCAATGATTTCTTTCATGTTTCATCACCAACTTAGCTCCATCCAAACCATGAAGCTTAAGGATCTTTGCTCTATAACCCAAACGTGCATCATGCTCAAACAACCAATCCATTCCTATGATAGCATCAAACTCTTGAAACGATAACACCATTAAGCCAGCCAGAAAGACCGAACCTTAAACCTCAATCAGAAACCTCTAATACACCTTATCCACCAAAATGTCAAACCCCAAGGAACTAGACACACAGACTCCTATCTCAGGATCCTCGACAAGAATACCCCACTAATGAGATATTCCACTTTGGATGTAGGAATGTGTAGACCCCAAATCCACAAGAGCAACTATATGAACTAAAAATAAGGTAAATGTATCTGAGACAAACATCAGTAGCCTCATATTCCTCTAGAGCCTTGACTGCATACGGTCTTACTAGTGCCCTCGCATTGGATTAGAAAGTGCTTACGCTCTAATGTCCTGACCCTTGGCTCGCTCCTCCTCTAGTGAAACCTCAGCCCCTTTGAGCAGTAAAGGAAGTCATCTGATTCTGAACTAGGGTGGCATCCATAGCCTCAGGGCAACCTCTCATAAAGTGGTCGGGAGATTCGTAACCATAACATACCTTGCATTCACATAACACTCTCCACGGTGCCTACGTCTACACTGGGCACAAACCGGTGCATGCAATCTTCTAGATGAACCTCTTGAACTCATAGATAAAGAGGAAGGATTAGGCCTCCTACGACCAACAGATGCTGACCTATGATCTGATCTCGTAGACTAATTCGATGCTTTTCTTCCTTAGTTCCAATTTCCTCTATACCTCTTAGAGTGGGACTGAGACTGATTGGAGTGTGAATGACTCCCTCTACTCGAACCTCTATAACCCTCGTAGGGCTATAGATCAGCCTTTGTACTTTGTTTTTGCTCAGCAAAAATAAATTTATTAAGATTATCAAACAAGCCTCTCCCACGTTATGTGCCTCATTAAAAACCCTCTAATCCTATATAGAGGAAAAGAGTACAAACAACAGGGATATAACAACTCTTGGCAAAAATAAATTTATTAAAATTATCAAACAAGCTTCTCTCGTGTTATGCGCCTCATTAAAAACCTCCTTAATCCTATATAAAGAGAAAAAGTACACACAATAGGGACATAAGAACACAACCCAAATCTCCCGAATACATCAAATTAAGGGATTTGGCACTAGTGACCGAATCAAAAAACATCTTTGGAGGATCGACTGTCAAGTACATTTGGATCTCTTTCCTCATATCCTTATAGAACCCCTTGCATCTCATATTTTTTGTAGCAACAAACTTTGGGGCATACATTCTCAACTGCAAGAACTCTTGCTCGTACTAAAAAATAGCCTAGTTCCTTTGAACCAGGTGCGTGAACCAGTCTCTCAAGGTATCCATATAGGCTTCCCGCACGTATTTTTTCTCAAATGGGTTTAGGGCCGGATAGGATACCATCCTAACTCCAGGATCTCCCACCACTCACGAGCACTCTTCTTCAACATGGAAAGGATGCACTTCAACTTGTCATCAGGTTCCAACCCCATTTGACGCAAGATCCAACGGGTATCTCTCAACCACTAGTTCGCCTTGATCAGATTATGTTTTCTCGACCCAAGGAAATTTGTTGTGTCATGACAACAGAGCCTCTTAATAGGGCCTCTCAAGGGCTAGCAGATGGCCTAGAGATGACCCTCACAATGTGATTAGGGGCCCTATACAGGTGGGTGAAGTAGTTGGCCTCATGTCGCCTCTCTTCCTCCGATCTCTCATCGGTCTCGAGGATATATTCCTTATCATAACTCTCCTCTCGAGAGACCCAACTTTCCTCACAGTCGGGTACACCTCTAGGCATGATTCAAACTATGCACAGATAAACAAACAAGGTCACTCTATCAGATATTCATCTTAAATGAGTACAACTTCGACTTATGGGCATGTATTCACTAGACACCCATTTTTACAACTCTCTACCACCCCGAGGTTTCCTAAAATTGGTTAAACCTAGGCTCTAACACCACTAAATGTAACTCCCTAAATCTAACGTCACATTTGGGCCTCAAGCCCAACCCATTCATAAAATTTTTGCGACTAGATTTAGCCCAAAATATAAGCAATTCCACTAATTTGATTTGGAAAATGTCGTGAAGGTGATGTTGATGCTCCCTCATTCAATCCCCTCAAGAGGCCAAAACAAGTAGCAACGAACCCCAACCATACAAATATCCAATTACGACCCTCTACGATCATACTAGCAGACAAAAGCCACACCATCGTGATCTTGACATGCAAACACTATCCAGATCATATAACGACACATGTGACATGCAAACACTACCTGAATCATGTGACGATGCATGTGATCCATGTAAAACACCCAACTCATAGCAAACTTGACTTACCAAGACACTTGTCCTCCTCGATTGACACGTGCTCTCACCTCATCCAGCCCCTTATAAGGAGCCATGCATCCTAAAACAAGAACGAGCTCTCAAGGACTCAAACCAGACCTCTGAGGACATTCAGTCGGGATCATGTATCTGTAATGCCTTAAACCTGACGCCACGTTTGGGCCTCAAGCCCAACCCATTCATAAAATTTTTGCAACTAGATTTAGCCTAAAATATAATCAATTCCTCAAATCCGACAATATTTTAAATAAGTCAATACAAAATAGTTAAATCGTTTGCATGAGAGCTCCACTTTAAAACAAAGTAATTAAAAGTATTCGACATGATTAACAAATCCAAATAAAGTAACAAACATAAATCAAGGATCGAATGAATACATTGCCCAATAAGCATAAGTATTGTACTCTTGATCACATCGATAAACTAAAATCCTACTCCGATGGGGATCCTTTGAATGCAATGCAGCCACCTAAAAACCTGCGTAAGGAAACAATGATTCCAAAGCTGAGCTCATAAAGCTCAATGGATACATCTCTACTCTACCATGCTTCATGCAGATCATAAATACAAGCATCGGTAATGTCCATTCGGTAATTCTCTTACCATAGTCTTAGGTATGTGGATCCCATCAAACAAGTGCCCACTCGGCACACCACATCAAGCACATAACCATACTATCCTATGGTTGCAAACAATTTTCAAGTCACACAATACATTCATCTAGTTATTAAGCTTTATGCTCGAGTACAAGGATATTTCTCAGTTTTACGATTTATTTTAGGCCTTTAAGGGTCCACCGGATCGAACATTATAATTTTTCAGCTCCCCGAGCGAAAACTAATATTTTTGGGCAGATTGCCCATAGGGTACTAATACCCTCATACGCGTAACGATACACTCTTCAGGGTATCGATACCCTTCCAAGCGTATTGATACCAGGCTTCACACTCACTAGGGTTTTGGCTACCAATACGTGGGGTTGTGTATTTATACCCTAACTGTACCGATACACCCTCAAGTGTATCGATACCCATTTCGGCTACTAGAATTTCAAGGAACATGGGGTACCAATACGACTCGAGTCTGTACCGGTACTCTATTTAAACACTTGCTAGAATTACCATAAAATCAACGGGGTACCGATACCAGTTCATACTGTATCTGTGCTCGAACACAAAATTTGAATTTTAGATTTTGAAAATTATCCCAACACTCTCCCAATCATTATAGAAAGACCCCAAAATGAACTTACAAGTTATGGAATGTATTTTAAGTGAGTTCATACTCTTTTTACACCATTTTAACACTAATTTCAAGTTTTACCATTCACAACCACATTCAACCATTTCAAGCACCAAAACGTCAAACAAGCATACAAGACATTACATTTAGGATTTATAAGAAACATAAAGGAGTTGGAAGTGTACTAACCTTCCTCAAAAGCTGAGAAAGAAGCTCCTAACTCAACCTCAAGCTTTCCTCTTCTATTGAACCTTGGAAGTTTCTCCCACCTCTTGCACTACAAGAATATGTTGCAAAACGGGTTACAACATTTTTAGAGGGTTGAGAGATATAAAAGAAAAACTCTACAACAGAAAATGAAGTTAAATCCTCTTATTTTTGTTCTTTCTTTACAACTCCCACCAAACACTCATATCCTTCAACCTTCACTAAAACCCTCTATCCATACCTTGATTCATAGATCATTGGGTGAAGATCACAAAACTCTCGGCAACCAATCCAAAAAACACACTAAAAAAGACAAAGATCCAACCTTTACTTGTGGGTGGAAGCTAGGAGATGAGAAGAAAAGAGAGGAAGACAAAGGGGACAAAGGGTGAGATTATCCTTCTTCTTTTTGTAGAGAAAATTAAAAGAGCTGCTCTTTTTCCCTTTCATAACAAGACAATTCCACTCCAGCCCATTTTATCCTCATAACCCATATTCAAACCTTAAGCCCAAGCATAAAAAAGCAAACCCACAAGGCTCTTATGGTCAATCCAAAAGCCCAAATTTTAACTTGATAATCAAACCCAGGTCTCGGGTTAAGCCGACCCATGGATTTTGAAATCCGAGTCGTTACATCATCTCAACCCTCCAAACAAACCAAGAACACCATCCAAAAAGGTTGCTCACTTAAGTGATCAACAAACTTCTATCATCATAACTAGTTTCCTACAAACTTAAATCTAACGGAACAAACATCAGGCTTTCACATGTGTAGGCTTGAAAAAGACAGAGACAACTACAAGGGGTTTAGTATATAGCAACTTTTAGGAAATATTGCCTTTAATCTCATTAACAATGTCTTTCTAACCATTTCTTCTAGTCTATACACAATTTTCTTTGGAACTTCAAGAAAAATGGTTTTCTTTTTGGCCTTCAAGTAAATTTATCCCCATCAACAATGTTATCCCTATGATTTTTTAAGAAATAATGTTGTCCCATCAATTTAGCTCTTGTAGTCTCACAAAATCAACAATGTTCTATCTCATTTCTAATTTTAACAATTTTGATCTAACTCCTGAATTGTATGAATCTCGTCCTTTGACTGTCGTTGACTGACAAAACTGTTAAATTTTGTGCATGTGACTGCTATTTGCTTCCACATCAGTTATTATCGTTTATTGTCTTCTCATGTCGATGATGATAGATTAGTTTTGATGATGTGATAGTACGAACGACGAGTTTTAAAACTATTTATTTATTTTAAAATTATATTTTAAAAAATATCAATTGTATTGTCATGTCATCAAAATTGGTTCATTATTATCTTATTGTTTATTGGGAAATAACATATAGACATGCTAACTCATACGTTGTTAATTATTTAACAACAGAGTGTCTGACAAGATAAAGGGTGACTTGTGATAAAAATTTATTTAGTCAACAACAATAAAATGAGAAATTGATGCAATTCAGGTTGATGCAATCTAGGAGTTTGAGGGCTAAATTGATGAACATAAATGGGAGAGACAACATTGCTCATTTTAAAGACTGCGAGAAATAGATTAATGCAATTGAAAAGAAGGGATGAGGTAATAGATCTTTTAAGCAAGGTTAGAGTTCAAATCTTGATAATGTGAATGAAGAAAACTGGGTTGGAATGCCTCTACAAGATTCTATATGAATTAGTCGACTAATAAGTCAAAAACCGTAAATTAAATAAACAGAGGCATTAGTGATTTGATATTACTACAAGGACATAATTGTCCATTAAACCTTATTTTTTCACAATTAGCAGCTTAGTTGCTTCGTTCAATCTTTTTAAGAAATGACATTCGAGTCCCACATTTGTATTCCCGTTCCTCCTTCCGGACCATAATATCTCTTTTCAACAAATACAAAATCAAAGATTAACAACTAAAAATACAATCAAAATTAAAAGAAATAAACAATCAATCTTCCCATTACCTCCCAACTTCTCAACCCTAGGCCAAACCCTGCCTTTTTATTTATGCATTTACTTCTTGTGTGTTAATAGGAAGATTAAACATCCCTAATCATAAACACCAAATCTTAATGAAAAAAAAAACTAACTGCAACAACCAAAATTTACTCCTTTTGTTTCATCAAAAAAATCAAATCAATAAACCCAAATATTATCACTAAAAGAGAAAAGAAAAACATCAAACTCCAATCCATTATGGCCGACATATTTTCTTTGCCAGGCTATTTTGATCAGACTCATTGAATATAAGTTTCCTCTTGGTGCCACCTCCATGCCTGACATCTGAAATACCCTCAACTACTACATTATGTACCGACGAATAATTCGAGGATATTAGAGACTTTGGCGTCTTAGATTTCCCCATCTCCATCGTACCATAGCAAATATACATCTCTTCCTGTTTCATCCAGCAGAACATTCATGTCAGTACAATTACACATCAAGCATTTCAAAACGTTGTTCAGAACACAGAAAGAAAACGAAAGCTCACAATCTGTAAAGATCCCCACAACGAAATGGAATCGACCTGGGCCTCCATTGCTTCTCTTGTTAATCCACTGTTTGAAGCAGCTAACACTGCAGCTGCAGCAATGATCGACGGTCGATAATCCACCAAATTGATTGCTGCATTGAAAACACAATGTTTGAGTTGTTAATTTCATTGAAAATTGAAGCCTTGTTTTGATTTGATTACCTTTGATGATGGCTATGATTAGTTCAATGGCTTTGGAGATTAATCCTTTGGGATTGGATTCGGCATGGAACTTTCTGATGAAAAATTGCAGATAAGAGAATGGTGTGATGGAATTCATCTTCCATTCCAATGTGCTGAGTACCAATAATTCCATTCTCTGAATCACTTTGTTCTCGAATTGGAAATCTTGTGTATGGAACTCTGATAAAACCGGAACTTTACATTCTTCCATTTTTGCTGCCAATGATAAACATGCTATCGACAACAATCGAACAGCCCACACCTTCCCTTCCTATACATGAATAACATCGAAAACACTTGTTTCAAACAAAAACAACAAACCCCATTGATCATTGTTTAAAAAATTATGATAAAAAAAACTCACACCGATAGATCTTATTGAAATAAACCGATCAAAGTATGTTACAGACAAATAAGCTGTATGAACTTGGAATCCGAAGGTTTTTCTCGTCTGAATCAAAAACAAAAGAAAATGACAGAAGACTTATTTACAGAGAAAGGAAAAACAAGGAATTAAATATAAATGGGGGAGAGAAACAAACGTTGAAAATCCATTCGATGGCATCCAGGCGAATAGATTGCAGCCAGGGTTTACTGGTGGATGGATTGGTTTTGAATCCCGCATCGGTTTCTCTTAGAACCAAGTTCCGGATGTACTCATTGTCTTCGTTGTCTGAAACAAAACATGATTTATAATGGTTGGAATAAACACTTTGGTTGCATTCTCTTGCAGTTTCAGAAAAACAAGCTTCTTCAGTTTCTTGGCACAAGAGACTAGAGCTGGGAAACGAAGTGCCAAACTCTCTGTTCATGGATCAAAAATGGGAAGAAGAAAAAAAACGAATTTTTTCAAAGAAAAACAAAACATGGGTTTGGTGGTTTATTTGAGAGTGTATATGTAGAAGGTAAGAGTTGGGAGTTGAATCCAGGTTTGAGCCAGGGGAATAAGGAAAGTGTTGGAAGAGATGGGAATGTGGTAAGAAACAGATTGAGGAGAGGGGTTGATGAGATGAGATGAGATGAGACTGGCGCTTCTGGTGCCGCCAAAAGTAGTGGCTCAGATACAGGATGGCGCTATTTAGGAAACTAGAATCAACCAATTTTACCTTAAATGTACACTATCAATATAATTTTTAAAACATTTTTTACTTAAAATGTCTACACAATTTTATCATTTTCAAAAAATAATAAATATTATTAGATATGCAAAAAAATAACTATTATTTTTCATCCAACAATTTTTTTATTAAAGATATTTCAAAATACTATGAATAATAAATTTTATTAAAAATATTTTAATCAAACAAAAGAATATTAAAAAAATATTTTCATCAGATATAACGATGATATTTAAAGACATTATTTTAGTCACAATAAACATTAAGTCTTGTAACCGATTTCAATCGCCTAAAAATATTAAAAATGTTTTCACCAAACAAAAAATTGTTTTTTTTTCTCCTGTTAAACTAAAAATGAAACAAGAAAAAAAATCGTATATATGTACTTATTACTTATTAGTATTATACAAATTTCTTTCCTCGCGTACAATGTTAATTGATATTATTAAATGCTAAATAACAGTTTTAAATAGTTATATTAAGGTTTTGTACGATATAACCTTGGTTCAAGGGTGCCGTGTAAGAAGTTTTTGGATTTAAAAAAAAAAATGGCTAAGCTCATAAATTTTTTTGCACTCAATTAAACTTTTGAATTAAGAAATTTAATAAATTAAGTTTTTTTGACTAATTTTGATCGTTAAATTTTAACAGTTTTTTAAATTTTTGATGCAGTACGTCGTATCACTGTGTTTTCACTTGATATTTTCATAATTTTTTATTTTATTTAAAAATTTAAAAAAACTTATAAAATTTATAAAAATATTTTTTTGAAAAAAATTGTAAATGCAACATGATAAAACCATAGTATACCATGTGTTAATAATATCTAGAGAAAAGACTGTTAAGATTTAATGGTCAAAATTGATTGAAGACCTTAATTGATTCAATTCATTGGTTCAATAATTTAATTGATTAAATTTTTTAGTTCAATGATTAATTGGGTGCAAAAAAAAAATAGAAACTTAATTAATTATTTTTTTCTAAAATTCACACCCTTAAGCCTGTAAATCTTATTTTATGTTTTATTTCTCCTCATCCTCATTGGGAAAACAAATATTTCCAAGGATAATGTCTTTTTTTTGTTAAGATTTCATGAATTTTATTCTCATTTATTTCTCAGGTATTTATCAATTTATGTCATTTTAGATAAAATTTTCCTTGAAATAATGAGATTTCTTTTTTTTTTTTTTTTTTTTACTAAATGAGAGATATCGGTCATGTTTGGTAAACAACTTTTTGAGCTAAAATTAGAGGTTTGACCAGTCAAATCTGTTAAGTTAGATGTTTGGTAAATAAAGGATTGAGGTGAAATCTCGCATTTTGAAAAAACCCCTTTTAGGAGCTTTTTGAGTTAAAAGTTTGAATAAAATACTTGTAAAGACTTTTTTGTCCTTGATAATTATAATTTTTTTTCTAAATAACATAAACTTGAATAATTAATAAAATTCAAAAAATAATTTCATAAATAAAAATTAAATTTTTTATCGGCAAGTAAGTATGATTTTATTAAAAATAAAAAATTAATGTATAGATTAATATATACATTTAAATTTAATAATTATTAAAATTATACTAAAAAGGAGAATTTCTCAAATAAAAAATATATATACATCCTTCGTATATGCTTAGCAATGGTATTAAACAAATAATTTTTATAATCCAATTAATATTAATATATACAAAATATTAATAACTAATAAATTATTCAAACAAGTATTGAATACAATCATGTACTTATATGTCATTTTTTTTGTTTAAGTAATCAAATAGCTATCAGCTAATTTTATCAAACACTTTTACACAATCAGCTAAAACAATCATCTAGTCAAATCAGCTAATGTTATCCGCTATCAGCTAATTTTATCAAACACTTTTACACAATCAGCTAAAACAATCATCTAGTCAAATCAGCTAATGTTATCCGTTATCAGCTAATGTTATCCGCTATCAGCTATCCGCTAATTGTTAAACAAGGTCATTATATTCTCAAGGTAAATATCGAGAATCGAACTCATACCAAATGAGGCAACATGAGCATTCTTGATCACTCGACTAATCGGTGAATCTCAATGATTTTTTTTTCGTTTGTAGCCTTTGTATCATATTTTTTAACGATATAGTTAATTATTTAGGTGTAAATTTATTAATATTTTTAACTCATATTAATTTAATATTTAATAAATTTACACACGTTTAAATAATTCTTCAATATTTAATATGTTTTTATTAATATGTATAATAAAAAGATATTTCAAGTCTTTGATTTTATTACTTTTTTCTAATAAATCTACACCTTTTTTAAGGATATGTTTTAATTACTAATACGTTTTCAGTAACTCTTCCTCTTTATTTCAATTTCTTTTATTCTTTTCTAGTTCTCTTCTTTTATATTCTTCCTTCCTTTTACAGCTAATACTTATCTTCCTAATTTGTTTACTATATTTTATAATCTTTGCTTAGCATTCCTTTTGTATGTTCTATTTGCCAAAATTTTAAGTTTTTTTTAGTATATCAATACATTTACACCGATATAAATTAGTTCTTTTTTATTTAGACTTCATGTTGAACATGTAGTTGGAGGACTGACATAAGTTGTTTTAGTATATTAATACTCGCTTACATCGGTGTAAGTTTATTTAGTATATCAATGTTTATTTACATTGGTGTAAACTAGTTCTTTTTCACTCAAACCTCATGTTGAACGTGTAATTGGAGAATAAATGTAAGTAAATTATTTACATCGGTGTAAGTTACTTCTATCTCCTTAAACAACTATATATTTCGAACGATTAAAATATTAAAATCTATAATTATATTTATAACATAAATTTTTTATTTTAAGAATTGAAAATAAAAATTCATCACATGTCCTTAGAATATAAACGAGATTAGATAATATAATTAATTTTATCTCACAATGACATTAGAATTCAAATATAACTTTGAGTTATTAAAAGTAGAAAAAAAAAACAATTCTTATACAATAAAAGCAAGATCTTTATGCATTCGAGACTATAACATTTTTTTATTCTACGAATCTTATAAAATGAATTTCTATATAATTATTTTCTCAAATTTTAAATAATGTTATGATATTTTATTTTCAAATATAATTTTACATTTTATGAACCAAACACACACTGACCAATTGATTGTTAAAAACTTGTGACATGTGCAATCATGTATTGCTAATTATTTTCTTGGTTTTATAATTAGAAATAAAAAATGATTTGAAGAGTGAGAATGCAAACAATGGTATAAATAGGTTTCTTTAATATGCACCCAATTTAATTAATTGTAAAAATATAAGCAGTGTTTTCTTTGTTTAACTAGACGTATTCAACTCATTAGCTGACTAATTTGGATCGAATATTGTATAGACTTGTTATGAGGCGATTCTTCCAACCTAATTTTCTCCATCCACAATATCATGATTTGAACTCCTGACCTTATTTAAGGAATCTAATATCTTGTCCTACTGGACCATCCGATTGTTGGTATAATGTTTCTTTAATCACAGGACAAATATTGAATTTGACTGAAATAATTCAAACTAGTTCCTACTGCCAAGGGAGAAAAGCTAACGGCCAGCTTTATAGAATAGGCTTATGAAGAAAATTTTGCAGTATTATTCCATAACAACTCTATTGCTTTTAATTCGAACATAAAATAAATTAGAATTATTTTAAAAATTACTATTGCAATCCGTTGAGGTGTTTGTGATAATTAATTAGTGAGTCTAAACTTGGATAAAACCTCGTCCAAAGGGCTATTTTGTAGGTAGGTGTAGTAATTTGAGTATTATTAGTAACATTTCAAAAACAAAATTATTAGGGTTGATGCCAGGAAATATTAATTTTAGTGCTAGTTATCGATTGTTGGTAATTTTTTTGTTTTTTTATTTAGTTTTTTAGTTTTTAAATTTAATAACTATATTTTTGTGACACACTTTTTTCTATTTTTTAGTACGTATTTTTTACTTTTTGACACGTTTTTTCTCTTAATCAGTCGTTTGATGCTTTTTATATTTTTTATAAGGGTTAAATTTGACAACGCTACGACTGATTAAGATGACACTCTTTTAATTATCATGTTGATCTTTCTGTTTTGGACCCTCGAAGTGGATTTAGATGCGAACTCACAGTCACCGTTTTTGTTTCGTGATTGTATTTTAGTAATAACTGTGTTGTTAACGTATATTATTATTGTAATATGTATTTGTTAACGTTATTTGTTGGTGGTTTTTACCTTTCATCGTCAAGCTTTGCTGATGTTTGTATCTATTTTATTTCGAGTCTTTAAGTTAGGGTTTTTATCTTTTCTTTGTATGGTCCTATTTATGATCTAGAGACGTTAGTTTTCGTGTTATTAAGAATATGTCCGGGTCAAATTTGTTTATCATAGTTGTAAACTCTCATTGTATTTTAATTTTTTTTCTCTTTTAATAAAATTAACACACTCATATTTAAAAAAAACTTTTTTTAAAAAAAAACTAACATATTAAATTAATCCATTTCATTTTTATTTATTTATTTTTAGAAAAAGGACAATAAGATTCAGCATAAACCCATAGCCATGAAGGAGATTTCTTAAAAGTGGGAAGCAGGAGGTTCTGGCCCTTTAGTTTATTTTATTGAAAAAAAAAACAGTGAAGTAAAATACCAATGTGAACAGAAAAAATCAAAGTAAAAGGATACACAAGATCCAAAAAAAATGCTGCATACACACACGCATTATATATATTCATTTGCTTGGAGTATTTCGTCGAGTAAACTGCTCTAAATCAATTAGAATTCATCTAAGTAATTGTTTTAGGGACCAGTAAAATTTGACTTAATTCAAAAAAATATTTTTTTATTTTAAATTATTCAAATTAATAAGTCAATTTCCGAGTCTGATTTCAGTTCAGATTTTGTCTAACTCTAAAAAACCAAATTTTACTATTTTACAATTTAATCCCTATTTTTTTTTTCAATTCCTTCTTTATTTTAAGCCAATTGTTGACCAAATTTGAATTATATATTCCTAAACCACTAGAGAATGCATATACAGTTCAATTCTTCTTTTTGAAAATAAAATTTCTCTTTTTTAATTTAGCCCTTCAATTTTGTATGATTTTCTTATTTCTTTAGTTTCCTTCCGTTTTAAGTCAATTTTTGACCAAATTTGGACTACATACTCCACTACCACTATAGAATATCTATTCAAATCCAATTCATATTTTTAACAATAAATTTCTTTTTTCAATTTATTCTCAACTTTTCATTTTACTCTATATGGTCCTTCAACTGTATTTTTTCTTAAATTCTTTATTTCCATCAATTCCTTCACTCTGTATACTCCTATAAATGCTTTATCCTCAAAAATTTCTTTATAAAATTAATATTTTATAATTTTAGATGATATTTGATTTATTAAATATCATTACAAATCTTACTTAATCATGTAAATGTATTAAAGTAAATATGGTTAGCTAGTTGAGAGGAAAAGCAGAAAAGGTTGAAAGATGCGAATACAAGCTGTAATTCATTAAAACGCTATCATATCGAGGCATTGAGCTACTGCAACAACTAACTAAAGTGGAAATGGTTGGAAAATATATATATTAATGTTTCAACATTGATATAATTCTTCATTTCTTTAGACTTAAAAAAATGGGCACATCTACCGCAATGTAGCACACTCTATAAACTTAATTAAGTTGGACCTTGTTGCAAGTTAGCTGAATTACTTATTACAACATTTTCAATTTCTTTCACTGGGGTTCTTTTTTCTTATTATAATTTGAAAGTGGATGGGGGCAAAACTAAATAAGAAGGAAGTTCGAGGTCCTACAGTGGCAGTGGTTGGTTAAAATGGAGGGGAAAGCCAAGAAATACGTTGAAAGTTGGATTGCAGTGCAGGCTGCTGGCACTGACGCTGCAAAAGTTTGCTGACGGAGGAGCGTCTTCACGTGCCAAAGCCTGGACCACCGCCCCCCTGTGTAATTGTTTTTTGTATACTCATCGGCCCTCCCCATCATCCAAACCATTAATAATGTGCAGTCTGAGATTGGGAAAACTATTTGGAAAGGGTAGAATTCGATTATTTGATTTGTTGAATGCCATTTCTTAAGAATAATTACAATAATTAATGAACATTTTCGCCTTTGATCCTGGAAATGGATTAGTTGGTATAGTTTATGTGTTGGTTTTGGTGCTGAGGACTAGAAAACCTTTGACTGGCACCTTGGGGACAGGGAAGGGAAGTCCAAGATGGTCAAAGCAACAACTTTGACTGATCATCTCTGTAATGTTTTTTAGATGTTGGAATGGATTCTGATTTATAACTAATATTTTTTGATTTATCAGTGTGTTGGAGGAAACCATGGTTCCAATACAATACATTGAACTTTACCCACAGCAAGGTTCCATTTTAGACAAATGGAATTGTATGCATTTCCTACGGTATTTACGAGCTTCCCTTTAAACCTCAGTTGCACAATCTCATCATCAGTCTTCATGCATCTTCGAAATTGTCCTCTACTACGCTCTCAACAGATAGCATAAATGTAGTCACTCCATGCCAATTTGAAAACCATAATAGCATGCAATGATTTACGATAAAAAATCCTCTGTTTGTAACACTAAAAAATTAAATTTTAAGTCATAACTTTAAATCCTAAAAATACACCATACGCCCAATACTCTAAACTCTAAGCCTAAGTTAACCTTAAGCCTATTTTTTTTAGTGTGGGACATAAACAAAAGTACCAAGAAAAGAAGAAACGATCTCTACTCAATGACTTGCCCTTCAAATTATTAATAGCCCAGCTCAATTCTTGCTCCTAGCTTAAACTACTTCGATGTATCAAACATGCCAGCAATATGCAGTCCCACACCCTCCTTGAGAGTCACATGGGAAGAACAAATGGTCCCTCGACTCACCCTCTTGAGAGCACAAACTGCAAGTCTCATCAATAGTCATCCCATAGGCAACAAGCTTATCTTTGGTAGGCAATCTATCCAACACTACCATCCATGCCATGGCAGAATTTTAAGAACATACCCATAAATGCCATATCAGTTTCTGACAGGGACTTTATCCCTCGTGTCCTTAATTTTCTGCCAAATCAAGGATATCGAGTTTAAAGAAGTACCCAACAGCCCTTGAATGCACTCAGCCCTCTCCCTCAAATGCTGAATACTTCACCAAGTCCAGCTGCAGTTTTGCTTAGTATTAATTTGCCGGTGATGCTACCGGTGAATAGAAATTCCATGTCTCTTTTCGGTGTTCTTATTTATGTCTTCATACTAAAAAAAATTAAGATGAGGGATAGGGTATATTTTTAGGGTTTAAGATTTAAAATTTAAGATTAAAACTTAAAATTTTTAAGATTAAAACTTAAAATTTGATTTTTTAGTGTTGTGTATAAAAAAAGAGATATGGTTTTTGTCCGCTATCTACGCTGCTCGTTGTTATGGTCACACGATAAGAAAGGGCAAAGAAAAAACTATATTTATCAATGAATGATCTGAAACTATAAGCTAATCATTTATGTAACTTCATTTAATCAAATTTAAAGTTCTCTAATCAATTTAACCCAAGCCTCGTTCTTGGGGTTTACTTTTTGGAAGAGTATTTCTTAAGTTTTCATGCAAAAATGGATAACTTTATAAATACAAATTTAGAAATACATAAATCTCTCTTATTTTATATTTAATTACAGTAGTTTGAAATGAAGCGACCGATGAAATCAAAATCAAAATCAAAATCAAGCAAAAGCGCTAGTAGATGCAATCAAACAAAAGCTGCGGATAATACTCAAATGGGTGCTTGCAAATGCGCCAAATGGTACACTTTTTTTTTGAACAGTTCCTATGTAATGGGAGAGGGAAGAATTTTACTCTTAATGAGTATTGAATTAACAATTTAAAGAAGAAGTGAAGGTGTTAACCAAGAGATTTTAATCATAGAAATTGTTAACCCCGAATAGTACCTTTAAAACAAAATTTTAATATTTGCTATATATGCTGTATAACAAAGGTGTTGTGGTTTTCACCATCATTTGTTATTTGTTTTTGAAGAATGAGGTCCGTATATTTGGCCCACGCTGCAGCAATTAAAATGTCTACTTCATAAGGCTTCAATAAAGCCCAATCAAATACTTCCAGCCCAGCCTGAGGTGAGTCTTTAAGCCACTTTGCTCCAAATAAAAAAGCTCCTTGCAATTGTATGGCTAAATATATTTTTTCCGAATATTTACGTATCTAAACTTTTTGTTAATGTTAAGATTAGGGATTTAAATATTTTTTTGATGAAAAAAGAAATATATTAATCAACTAGCATAGGTTAATATAATTTGTTTTGAAGTACATCTCACGCAACTAAAAAAGATTCAAAGAAAACTCTATAATCTACCGAGTTTAATCTATCGGCCATTTTAATTACACACGTTCAATTTTAATTATTCATATTTATAATTTTAACGCAGCTTAGTTAAAAGAATAATATTTATTACATATTCAAGTTAAAGACTTTATCATTGTTCGTGAAAAAATGCAAAGAACATTAAAAAACGGTACATTGTTGAACATGTTTTTTTGGGCAAAAAAAATTGTTCTTTTAAAGAAAAGACACGAATTTAATTTTTAGAGACAATATTATTAAGAGAGACAGTCTTTTACTCTAAACATAGACCATGAAAAAACGGTAAAGAGTCAAAAAAAAAAAAAAAAACAGAGGCCTTCCACTGGACCTCTTAAAAATATAACAACCGATATGATTTAACCGGCCCATTTCTGGTACGGCAAACATTGTGAAAAACTTCAAATGCCGAACATACCCATGGAAGAGGAAGATACCTATATTGAATTTGGGTGTTTAAAACCCAATGCATAACTCACCTCATGGAATTTGGAAAGTTGTTAAAATTATGCGGTATAGTAATACAATTGAACACCTATAAATTAATATTCAATAAATTAATATTTTTTTAAAATAATTATTTTTCTTCGATTCTAATTTAGGTTTAAAGTCTAAATTAATAATTTCAAAAAATTAATAAGATAATAATTTTTCGAGAAACCCTTATATAAATTTATGGTCCCATCAATATTATAAATTAATAATTCTATAAAATTACAAATATAAATAAGACAACTCCATAAAATACGATTCTATTGTTATTTGTTTATCCTTAAAGTTTAAATCTAGTTGTATTTCATCTCTGACTTTTCTTACTGCATCCAAAAGTTTCGGTGTTTATATAGTCGTTGATTTTCTTACCATACATAAACTTGCATTAAAATTTAACCAGTACTACGTACTACAATAAACTTTATTTTTTAGGGGTATGTATTATATTTAATTAGTCAAAATGTACATGAACATCATTCAATTAATCAATACAATGTATATGTTTTATTCGCAAAGAATAATGTGAGTCCATTAAATAAGAAAATGTCTTTTTAAATTAATAAATTATTAATTTATTAATTAATTAATATCTCTTTAAAATAATAAAATTACAAAGTCCTAACATTATTGATTTATAGAGGTTTGTTTTTCAACTAGAAGAAGAGGTATAGATTTTTGACATTGAAAACTGCCGTATAATTAAGTCATCACTTAGCTGACGACACCAGTTTACGCCCCCATTTGAGAGTCCTAAAACCATTTACTGCAAGTGCAAACTCTCCCTACTCTGCTTCAATTCCCATATAAGAAATCCCTTCCTTCTTGTTCACCCAAAACCAAGAGAAAATAAGTAAACCATCTCTTAATATGCCTCTTGAAACGTTGAATTCTCCGACTTCAGCATCTCCTCTGCTCCACCATGACGGTGTTGAGCCGTATACAAAGAGAAAACAAGAACAAAACGACCCCGATTCCAAAACCTACCAACATAAGAAGAATACTATCTCTTTTCTATGATTCCATCTCATGCTAGCATCAGGGAACCACTGCCAAAACCAGCCCTTCCGCTCCTTCAATCATTACAAGCATTAAGTCTGTAACAAAGCATTTCCATCTTGCCACGCTTTAGGAGGGCATAATAAGACCAGTCATCAGACAGGACACTTGTCGGAGCCGAAGAACACACCACCGCTGCCGCCACCACTTCCAAGGTGACGACCAATGCGCCGCCCATTACTAAACAATGTGGCTCCGACAAGACTCGCATGTGTTCTATTTGTTACAAGACATTATTTTTGTGACACATCCGACGCCACTACGAGGCTGTCAGTCGTAATAACAGCGACGGCCATCGCGTTAAACCGTTGAGGCAAAATGAATTTACCTGCCGAACCAGAAGAAACAATCAAGTGTTAACGTTAATCAAAAAGATGATTTATCCTGCAGCCAATGTTTGCATGATCATCGTTATTAATTATCATGATTTTTAGGCCCAACGTTATTTTTCAAAAACCCTAAACTAATGGTTTAAAGAAAGGCCTAGGTTTGGGTTCATCTACTTCTACTAAACCAAGTCACTCCAAACCACAATCGTAGGCCCATAACTCGGTTCAGGCTTCCCAACACTTGTGTTCAACGACATTGTTTCTGTCATCAAACATTAAAAAGGAAACGCTCCTTTTAACTACAAATTGGCAGACAACTCCGTGAGTGGTGCAAAGATGAGACAGAGACAGAGACAGAGACAGATGAGGTGGAATTGGTGAAGAACTGGAATCTGCCATCTTCCTATGTTTGTTCTGTTTATTCACACAACCAAAAGCCTGATGTTCCACTGCCCCCCCCCCCCGAGCTTCATGCGCTGTGTCCTCACTTTCACCCCTAGATTCTCATACGTATTTCTTCTCTTTCATACACGTGTACATACACATACGGATCTGAGTTTGTTATCATGCATGACTATGCATATGAGTGAGGCCAAGGCCATGAATGATTCATGTAAGTCGTGGGTGTACTTGGTTGCTGAAAAAAAAGAAGAAGAAGCATTTTAAAGGTGTGTGGTTTGGAAAATAAAGTTAAAAAAGATTTGGTAGGTGTGAAAGAGAAAAGCCAAAGTCTCCGGAAGAAGGTCCACACCATAAAAACAACCTGGATGGAGCTCAAAGGATAGAATCTCAATTTAGGGTCACATGCAAGGACATTATTAGTATCTAGCGAGGATCTGTTCTTCCTCTTCCCACTTAAAATTATTGTATCCATGCAACCTTGTAAAGGTGTGGCCAAACATATTACACTTCATTTCTTCATCGCTTCTTTCAGCCTCTAAATACTTACTATATTTTAAGTAATTCTTCATATTTTCTCAGTTTGGGCAAAGTTGAGGAGTGCAAATAGTTACTGGTGTTGTTTTTCCTTAGATTTCAGTTTGGGTAATAAGCAATCTATTGCAGAATATATATAACAATATTATTAGTTATTACATATTTCAAGGATTTTTGTTTTGATTTTTTTTAGTAACAATTTAAATTACATCCTATACATTTGTACGGCTACCATCAGAATCAATTATTAGTATAAATCTACAAATAGAATTACAATACACAAATAGATATTAAAATATATCCAAATAACTCTAAACAGGGTGATGGAACTCAAATCCAAGCATTCAAGATCTCAAAATTTAACCTTTACCGATACAGTTAAAGCCTCATTGATCACTTTCAAGTTTCTTAATACAATATATGAACGAACGGATTGCTAACCATATATATGTAGATCTAGAATAACTCGAGATAAATCTTACACATAATATCTATGCATGCTAGAACTCAAATCTAACTGCTTAAAATCTCATAATTCTAATCTTGCTAACATAATCACAGCCCCATTCATTACTTCAAGTTTTTAATAAAAAAATTATAATTTATTTTGATTAACATTGATAAATATATGAACCAATTAAATTAATATTAAAATTTAAAACCCCACATCTTAACACAAATAGGTGAATGAATGCAATTATGGTTATTTATGGTTTAGGAGTTGAAAAGATTCCAGATTGATTTTGGGGTCTTGACTACAATCAATAATCATATCCAGAGAATTAAAACCCTAAAAGCCGAAATGCATATGGCAAGGAATCTTTGGGATATAATAATTGAAAAAGGAAGAGAATGGCATGAAGTGAGAAAGGGCAGTTCCTGCAAGTTCATTGAACCACCAATACCAGAGATTTATTTGTTTATGTTTCTTCCATTGGAACTATGAATCTAGAAAGCCATCAAACTCAAGCTTTACTTGTTTACAAAACATGTCAGGGAGATCTTTACTTTCTAAGTTATCAAACATGGAATATTGGAGCATATGATGATCATGATTAGAGTTCACGGTCCTCTACCTCAAAAGCCTTCAATCTAAAACCACCTCTCATTGCATTTAACAAGACCATCAGAATCCGTGGCCATGTGCTTTCTCATAATTTCCTATAAATGCATTCATCTATTGAACTTATTACGGGATTTAGAATATAAGGTTTAAGGCAATAATGTTAGAATTTTGATTATATTTAAAATCGATTTTATCATTTAGTCATGGCGCAAAGTGCGCAACCACGAAGGACGAGGAAGTTGGCTAATTAAACAAATTTTGATTATATTTAAAATCGATTTTATCATTTTTCAAATTTAGATTTCGATCATAGCTCTGAATATAAATAATAAAATTTAAATTCCAAAATTTTGAGATACCATGTGTTAAAATAATTATATGAACCAACAAAAAATAATCAAACTTTATTAACAATCAATTTTTCTAGCGGGATGAGGCGTTAAGTCCCTAAACAAGGTCATATATTTCAATTACAAGGTTGTGAATGGAAAAGCTGGGTTTAGAAACATTTGATGTAATGAGGGAAGTGGCTGGTCCCCTCCATGAGCCCAAGAATTTTCCATTGAGCTGGAAAGATGGTATTTTGTAATTTTAGAAAGGAGAAAAGGTGGTATGAAATAGAGATAATGTAGGGGCAAAGGCTGTTGTAATATGGGACAGACCACATGGTATGGGTCAAATAGTTTAAAACACGACTTGACGTCCACAATCCTGCCTTTTCTCTTTCAAGTTGGCATATTGGGTTGTGCTTGTATGGTTTTTTCATCAATAACATTATTCCCCATTATCCTATTACTAACATATTTGTTCATTTATGTTTCATATCTATACAATAATTACAAAAACTGGTATATATGTATATATATGTGTGTGATAATCTCTTAAATATAAAAGAAGGTATTAGCATGCACATAACACACCAAAAATGAACATAGTTATTTGATGTTTTGTAATTTGTAGAGAATTTGAACGTGTTTTTATACCGAAATTTGTGTCGGATATGCTCGATATTAATCCCAGTTCCAGACACTTCATCAACAATCAATCACACATTGCATAGATTTTATTCATGCAAAATCTTGGCGACAAATCTAATCACCGCCTATTTGTTTTCATTAAAAAAGTAAAACGTTTTCGTTTGAGTTGAGTTTATATATATATGGTCAGGATCCGTTGATAAAATAAGTAATAAAGAGATTAGTAAAAATGGATAGTTTAGATTAATAATAAGTAATGAAAAGATTTTATATGGATAAAATTAAGCGTATTATTCTTAGACAATAAATTTAATAATCTAAAAAAACGTGTAAATAAATACTAATCTATATATAGACTACTGAGAGAGGGAGGCTAGGATCAGTTGAATTGTTATATTAGTGAAAATGAATGACTAGAATTAAACGTAGATAATGAGTAGATTTTTACGGAAAAATATGTGAATTATCTTTAATTTAGAAGTTTTAATCTCGGCTATTCAAAAAAATGTCCCATATGAAATAATTAAATTAAAAAAAAAACTAAAAAGCAAATAATATATAATTTACAAATATACATATATCATATTATTTTTAAAAGAAATGATTTTTTATTATTTTCGCTTTTCACAATATTTTTGGATTTTTGATCATGCGGTCTTTCCAATTGTATTACAAATACATGGCATTTTGTGAGAGCACTACATCTTCCTCTTGGAGGGAAAAGTCAGTTGAGGTGAAAGTAGAAATGATAAAAAAAAAACGTTAAAAAAACTTAGGAGGTGATTTTAGAATAATTTTATTTTTAAAAAGAGAGGTGTGCGCATATCTCAGAATTCTAAATTAAATTAAAAAAGGGAAAGAAAATAGGAGTTGATGGGCAAGTGATGAGAATCTTGAATGATAATACTAATACTAAAATTAAGCATAGTTATGGGGATGTGTTCAAAAGAATAAGAAAAGCAAATTGTGACATTGGATTGAGTAGAGAATTGGAGCATTGCATGTTAGGTGAAGGGAATAAGAGATTGTGATATATATATATATATAAAAGAAAGATTGTATTGGGCAAACAATTATATAAAATATTATTAAGGACTTTATTTATTATTTTATTGACCTTCATTATCTTATTATATTTAAGATTAAAAAAAGAAGTTGTTTGAATATAGTTCGATTGAAAGTGTTGTTGATATATTATATAAAATGGTGTGAAATTAAATATTTTTATTTATAGATAAAAAATAGTATAGACATCACATATTGAAGTTAAAAAAAGTAAGGGAAGGAAATTAGTGTTCATTAATTGAATAAATGACCTCTCCTATCTCCCACTGTTATGATTTCCGAGACTTGTTAAATGAATTAGAAAACATTATTTAAATGGACAAGTAGTAAAAAAATGGCTTAAATTATTAGTTTTCATTTGTACCAATCCTAAGCAATTGTTAAAATGAGTCGAATACATCAATATTTTATTTTATTTTAATAAAATTTTATAGTAAGTGACTAACATTTTTTAGTTAAATAAAAATGTATTATATTTTCATATTAAAATTTAAATTTATATAAAATAAAATAATATAAATATTCTTAATTATTATGTCAATTAGTAAATTTCATGACTAATAAATTCTTGGTTTGTAATTAGAATATTAAAAAAACAGTTATTATTAAGGAAGAAAATAACATAAAAAGGCAAGCATGAAATGGAAGTGAAAGGTGTCCAAAATTGAAAAGAAGAAGGTCCATAACAGAGCCACGTGAAACCCAGAGCGGGGCCAAGGCCCATATCATAATATCACGATAATTTGGACCATGTCACGAGAAGACAATAGCTGTATTTCATTATATTTATACGTATTTATTAATTTACTTAAAAAATAAATAACTGGATTTATGAAGAAGAAGAACAATAGCTGTATCATTTTTTTATTTTAAAATTATTTCAGTCAAATTATTATTTTGAAAAATCTAATTAATTTTTTAATACATTTTTTTCTTTTTTTAATTTTCCAATAAAAATAAAAATTAACTTTCTAAAAATAAATTTATTATTTAAATTATATTATACCATATAATTTAAAAAAAAACTTCGTAAAAAGTCGATATTAAGACGGGGAGTATTTCATGAGATGGATAGCATTATTATCAAAGTACGAGACAGAAAATGAATGGATGGATAGGTGGATGGGTCGTTATCTAAGTAAACAGAGGTTTGTTTTTACCACACACCGCACAAAAACCAAGTGAAAGTGAAGTGTGTATTCAGTAAAGGGGGCAGCAAAGTTGTTCATGTCAGACTTGGCGTGCATTCTCATTCTAACAATTCCAGACAGTGAAAACAAATACCAAAAAAACAAAGATTGGAATTCATAACATTGTGGGGGTCCTTGTTTTTTGTTTTTTTTTTCCTTTTTTTTTTAAAGCGTTTTGCTTTACAAAGGTGAATTATAAAAAGTTGATGCATTTTTTCTGCAAAACCCAAAAGGCAAGTGTGCTCAAGTATGGGTTTTTATTTATATATACAGAAAAGAAGAAGAAATAAAGTTCGGGTTTTTAAAGTGAACGATTGTGGGGGTTGAAATCTGAATATACGATGGTAAAGATTTTTGTGGTGGTGCTGATTCAAAGGAGATAAAATAGAGAGAGGGTTAGGAACATATCTGAGATTTGGCTTTTTAGTGGGAAATGTTAAGGATTCTGAGGGTTTGATTTTGGACCTGAGAGCTGATTTGGGACATTTTAAGGCTATTTTTTTCTAGTGATTCCTCCAAGGTATGCTCAGATTCTAGTGCTCCACATCTGCATCTCTTCTTCATGTTTTTGTTTTAGCTGCAGATAGATTTGTAGTCCTTGTTCTTTTGGTTTTATTCTCTTGTTATTACCGCAGAGGAATAGTTCACAGTGAACACAAGATCTTGTTCATGTGATGTCATTATTTGTGTTATTGAGTCTATTTAGTGTTCATTCATCGTTTTTGGTCTTAAAACAGAAAATACGTTTTGGGGTTGTGCTGTAGTGTTTTCTATTTATCGGGCCATGGAATCTTGCCGTTCAGGGTTCATTCAGTTCTTTGTGTTCCTGAATTGATATTTGTGTAACATTTTCTGATTTTTCAATCTTACGAGAGTTTGTGGACCAATTTCATTGGAATTTGTGAAGCTTTTCTCCCCCCTTTAGAAACCTTCAAAAACCAAAATTGATTCTCCATGTCCACTAATTTGTTGGCTTCTTCAACCCATATTGTCCTTCAGGTTTTCCACCATAAGCATAGCAGTAAAAATGGTTAAAAATCTTAAGAGATGAGTTGTAAAGGATTGTGCATTTGTGGGGTTTGGGATTTAGAGATCTCTGTGGACAAAAAAAGTTCTTGGTAATAGAAAAAAAGAAACAAAGACAATAAGATAAACAAGTGAAGGGTGGTGGTGTCAGTTTTGGGCAAGTGGGGGTGTCTGGTTTTTGAGAATTATATATGTTGTGATTGTGAGCATGTGTTTGTCCATGTCTCCTCAGCTGACCTCTTTCCAGCCTTGAGTCCTTTTACCTAGTGTTTTACCAACCGAGGAAGTAATCCACTTCTTTGGGGGTCTCTTCTCGGTCAAGTGGCCACTTTGTATTATTCTCTTTTCTCCCCATATGTGGCCTTATTTCGTGTCAAAGATTCGGTCATACTAAGAAATGCACATGATTTGTATTTGATCCATATCCTTCCCATGTTTTTAAAATTAAAAATATCAGTTACTGATTGAATATTTGTAGATCAAGAAAGAGGGAAGAGTTTTCAATAATTGTCGAGCAAGATGAAGTTTATGAAACTGGGATCCAAGCCTGATTCATTTCAGACCGATGGAGACAATGTCAGGTGAGTTTGAGATCTTAGTTTATGGTAGCTAACAATTTTATGTTCTTTCTTTTTTCCCCCTCAGGGTGTATGAAAGACATCATTTATCTACTTTTATTGGCATTCTTGTTACTTGCCCTTCCTTTAAAGTTTTCTTCTCTGCTACTAAGACTTGCCAAAAATGGTTTCGGGTCAATGTTTAATCTGTTAGCAAGCACCGGCTCTATTTAGTGTTCATGGGGGGTTTGAGGCATGTCTTAAACTTCTATATGTATTTTTCAGATGTATCAGGGACTGTCAAATGTGTTGCTTCAAAACTTAAAACCCATTACTACTTTGACTATGTTGCTTCAACTCTTTCTTTTTGTGTAATACTTGTACCCCACGCTGGAAACGTGTATTGGGATATGACCATCTAATGACATGTCAAATACATCGAAAAGCTTTGAAAAAGATCGACATATTCAGAGTATGTTGATTTTCTTTACAAAGCTTTATCCTAATTCTGCTGATATATTCCCACATTCAAGTTCAGTAATTATTTGTGCTTTAATTTTTTGTTGGCATGACTGAGCAAACATTAATGTCAGGTATGCTGCAACCGAGTTGGCAACTGACGTAGTCATTAATGTTGGGGCTGTGAAATTCTATTGTCACAAGGTATGAACCTATATCAAATCTGTTGTCATGCAAAGGATATATGGTTTTAATTTAGCATAGGAGACGTAAATGATATATTGTGGTTTCTTTTAGTCCATACAATTTTTTATTGTTAACATCTGTTAATTATAATGTTTATGTAGTTTCCATTGTTGTCGAAAAGTGCTCGCTTGCAAAAGCTGGTTGCAACATCAAATGATGAGAACGGAGATGAAATCCACATTCAGGACATACCCGGTGGACCTGCAGCTTTTGAAATATGTGGCAAGTTTTGTTATGGCATGACGGTGACTCTCAACGCGTACAATGTTGTTGCAGCTCGATGTGCAGCGGAGTACCTTGAAATGTATGAAACTGTTGAGAAAGGAAACCTTATCTATAAGATCGATGTCTTCCTCAATTCAAGTATATTCAGGAGCTGGAAAGATTCGATCACAGTTCTTCAAACAACAAAATCTCTAATTCCATGGTCCGAGGAATTAAAGGTGATCAGCCGCAGCCTTGATTCCATAGCTTCCAAGGCTTCAATCGATACTTCCCTGGTGGAGTGGTCATACACTTATAATAGGAAGAAGCTCCCATCAGAGAACGGAAACAGTCTGCAATGGAATGGTGTAAGAAAACAACAAACAGTTCCGAAGGACTGGTGGATAGAAGATCTCTGTGAGCTTCATATTGATTTATACAAGCGTGTGATAACAACAATTAAAGCAAAAGGCAGAGTTTCAGGTGATGTAATCGGAGAAGCAGTAAATGCATATGCCCTGAGAAGATTGCCGGGTTTTAGCAAGGGTATGGTCCCGAATAATGATACCATAAAGTATCGGTCAATGGTGGAGACCATTGTGTGGCTGCTCCCAACTGAGAAAGGAACTGTTTCATGTAGCTTCTTGCTTAGATTATTAAGAGCAGCAATTTTATTGGATTGCAGTGAAATGGAGAGAAACGAGTTGATAAAGAGAATCAGCCAGCAGCTCCCCGAAGCAACAGTGACCGATCTTCTGATTCGAGCTCCGGCCGGAGAAGCAACAATATATGATGTTGACATGGTTCAAAACTTAGTAGAGGAGTTCATGTCTCACATTTCTCAAACTGACCCCACTAAAAAGGAATTCAATGAGGGTACTAGAAGCCCCAAGTTTGGACCAGATGCTTCTAAAGTGTTGGTAGCAAAGCTAATTGATGGCTACCTAGCCGAAATTGCACGAGATCCAAATTTACTGCTTTCTAAATTTGTCAATCTTGCTGAGCATGTAACATCCATCTCAAGACCTTCTCATGATGGACTTTACCGTGCCATAGACATGTATCTGAAGGTAATTTCTAGCATCTTACCCCTTGTTTATACTGTTGGAAAGTCCGTCTTTAAGCTTTTTCTTCTTCTTCTATCATTATAGGAACACCCTGGAATCAGCAAAAGTGAGAGAAAGAGAATATGCAGGTTAATGGACTGCAAGAAGCTGTCAGCCGAAGCCTGCATGCATGCTGTGCAAAATGAGAGGCTCCCGTTGCGTGTTGTTGTTCAGGTTCTCTTCTTTGAGCAAGTCAGGACCACAACATCCTCCGGAAATAGCACCCCAGATCTTTCGGGGCCCGTTAGAGCCCTTCTTCCCGGAGGTTCCCACGGCAGCTCGAGGACCACCACAACAAACACCGATGAGGACTGGGATTCGGTGCCAACAGCTGAGGACATCAAGGCTTTGAAAGGGGAGCTTAGTACACTGAGATTAGGCAGTAATGGCAGTGATGGAAGCAGAAATGACACGGCCAAGAACGAGGTCGAAAGGACTGCTGCGAGTAGAATGAAAGGCTTGGCGATGTCAAAGATCTTTGCAAAACTTCTGTCAAGTAAGGAAAGAAATGGTGAAATTAACAGCACTGATACGTCGGAGAGCCCTGGATCGGCAAATACGGAAGAAACAAAGTCCTCTCCTTCCACAAGTAGGAAACATTCACTATCTTAGTTTAGGCTGCACCTTAGCAATGGTGTTGGAGCTTGCCTGTTTGTAAAATTTATCTGAAATGACAGTAGGGGAATAGAACCGACTCTTCAAGCTGGTTTACCACTTGTTATTTTTCAAGTAAATGGAACGAGGGAGGCATATGGAATAGCTCGGGAATTGATTTTTAAAACATCCAAACCCCCATGTTTTGTTCCACCTCAAGTGGCTTTACATGGTTTCATTTTTGCCTTTACTTATGTTAGGCTGCTTTATTTTTTAGCTAAGGTCCTCATAATAATTAGTCCATTTGATTAAACAAAAATAAATTTAAAATGGTGCCAAGTCAATCATGGTATTAATAATTAGAATTACTTATTTGAATAATTTTATTGTAATATACGATTGAATTAATTATTATAATATATTTAAATTTGTAGGAAAACGAATACAAATATCAGAATTCTCGTAATTAGCGTACCTAGATTTTACCATCTCTTTTTTATCTATTAATAAATTTTAGTTTTTTGTTAAAAAAATTAAACTTATTTATGATATAAGTCAAGACAAGCTCGAAACAACTTGAGGTCTGCATTTTCATTTTGAGAGCCCCACCAGACTTAAATGGGCGTAGTGCTAAGTTCAGAGTTTAAAGGGGCTTTACAGGCCTCGTCAGCCCAAACCTATATGCATATTGGCCTAGACGATATTAAGGAAACAATGTGTTGCATTAATTAGTACTTTCAATATATACGAAACTATCGGTTTATCGCTGTTAACTTTTTACGATAAAAAGATATTTATATTTTTAATGTAAATGTCAGAATTAGAACTTACATAATATGAAAAATGGATTAGCATCTTTAGCCACTCGATTAATTAAAAGATTTTAAATTATTGTTATTACTTTTTTTGACCAAGTAAATAAATATTATATTCTTATGTCGAGATTCGAACTTATACAAAATGGGACAAAATGAACATTATTGACCACTCGATTAATTAATGGATCTCAACCATCACTACTATTGATTATATTTGTAATTTTTCTATAAAAGTTGTCTAAAATTAAATTGAAGACCTAATACCAATCATAATTAAAATAATATTTCTTACCGGTATATTGTATTAGGGTAAAACTTTAATACACGAGCTGTGTAAAACTAATTTTACACAAATCTATGTATTTCCACTATAAAAACTCAAATCTTAAATTCATAACCTAACCTTAAAAAACTAAACCCTAAATTCTAAACACTAATCTTAAATTCTAAACCCTACAACATAAACTCCTAAACTTTAAACCTTAAACTAAAATCCTAATCCTAAAACTAAAAGGCACCCATAGACCTGGTTGATTCATGATTTGTAGTTGTAACTTGTAACTAAATCAGGTGTTAAAAAGAATAGCGGTACTTGTTTGTTGTTCTAATCATCCGCGTGTTTACTTGTGTGCGTACAGTGATGGACCTACTTAAGGGTGAGTCTCGGATGCAACGTGTTATGGTAAGACTGAAAAACGATAAATATCAAAATTTGTATTTTTAATAACATTTTCAATTAATTTTTTTGAGAAAAATGCAAGTATTGATACTTAGTATTGATACTTATTTTATAAATATTGATACTTAGTTTTTTAATAAATTTTCAGTTCAAGACAAAAGTATTGAAATTTACAAAAATAAGTATTGAAATTTGTTCTTGAACCGAAAATGCTAGACTTTTTAATAACATTTTTAGTTTATTTTTTGAGTTTTTTTGCAAGTATCAATGCTCCTTTTATAATATTTCAGTTTAGGACAAAAATATCAATATTTATAAAACAAGTATCGAAACTTATCATTGAACTGAAAATGTTAGACTTCTTGATAACATTTTCGGTTGATTTTTTGAGTTTTTTATGTACGTATCGATACTTGTTCTTGAATTGAAAATGTTAGATTAAGTATCGATACTTGTAGAAAAAACTCAAAAAGTCAACCAGAGATGTTATCAAGAAGTCTAACATTTGCGGTCCAAGAACAAGTTTCGATACTTATTCTATAAGTATCGATACTTTTGTCCCAAACTGAACTTTTATCAAAAGAGTGTCGATACTTACAAAATAAGTATTGATACTTGCAGGAAAAAAGCTCAAAAAATCAATAGAAAATGTTATCAAATAATCTAACATTTTCAGCTCAAGAACAAGTTTTGACACTTATTCTATAAGTTTCGATACTTTATCTAATACTTACCGTCTTTTAGTCGCAACATAGACATGCCGCACGTTAGACTCCCTTTACTTAGGTCTTGGGAGGGGCTTTTGCCCTCTGTGCATCAGTAACTTTTTTACTTTTATTTTAATACAATTTTTTTAAAATAAAATAATTATAAATTTATCTCATATTTTTTAATATTTATGTTTTGTTTCTTCAACCCCGAATTCTGATTATATATATATAAATAAATAAAAGGATAGAGCACAATGAGGGCCTAAAGGAGACTTGATTCCTAACTATTTGAAAAAATCACAATAAGTTTTTTTAAAATTTTCTAAATATTTTAATTTAGTCCCTCAAATTAAAAAAAATATCATATTAAATACTATTTTTAATTAAATCTTCTAAATTTTTTAATTTTTCCCCTTCAATATTTTGGTCCAATAATAATTTAAGTCTCTGTAAATTTGAATATTAAATAAAGTAGGCATTGCTACTCAATTTAAAATTTAAATACTTAATAAACCCTTATTTTTTAAGTTCAATAATTTGATTTCTCTCGTATTTAATCTTGATTTTGCCCTTGTAGGCGTATCTAGGCTTGGGTGTTGATATATTTCAAGATTTTTTAAAATAAAAGATCATTTTATTCCATTAAAGATGTTTAATAAACCAAATTAGCTTTTCAGCAGATTAATGTTGGATTCATATCACTTTTCATTGACAAATACAGAGTAAAATGGAGACAACTATATAGAAGAAATCAATTGTGTTTGCCGACAGTTAAAAGTTTTTAAACGAATATAAACCATGGCTCTTTCGGCACCTGCTTTCCTATCATCATACCAACTCATCACTTCGCATCATCATTTATTCCTTAATTATTTTTAAGAAAAAAAAAATAAAATGGTCACTATTTATTTCTTGCAGATAAATTATAATTTTATAATAAAAAATTGACCCTAGAAGCTTTTTTTTCTTAAGAGTTCTATAAGTTCCTAAACTTTTGTTAAAAAAGCCTGTAAATGAACCGAACAAACACAAACGATTAAGATTTGTGTTAGATAATTTTGTGTTCATTTGTGTTCATGTTCATTCTTTTATCTTTAACCAAACAAATGAACGAACACGAACATAAACGGACACAAAATTTCTTGTTCGTCTTCGTTTATTAAGGAATGTAGCTTGTTCGTATCCGTTCACGTTCATTCGTTTAAATGATAAACGAACACAAATGAACATAAACAAACACAAACAAACATAAACAAACACAAACGAACATAAATAACATATATAAAATGTTAAATATTTAATATTTTGGGTTAAATCTATTAATTCAGTTAATTAACCGATTTTAAACTAAATTAGTCGATAATTAAAATTTGAAAAAACTCTTAATCGTTAGTCGTAGCCTAAATTATCTAACAAATTAACCAATTTTATTTTGGTTCGGTCAGTTAGTTCGGTTTAACCGAACAATGAACACCCCTACCAGATAAGAAAGTTTTTAACGAGTCATAAAATAGGACTTGTCAACTCGAATAACTCAAAATTTTTTGACTCGACTCGACTCGATCTAATGCTCAGCCCTAGACATATGTGAATAAGTTTAAATGAACATAAAAGAATGAACACAAACGAACGAACATAAACGAACGGATTACCGAACGTTCATGAACATAAATGAACGAATGAGTTTTTTGTTCGTGTTCGTTCATTTAATTAAATGAACAAAAATCTTGTTCATGTTCGTTCATTTAATAAATAAACAAACATAAACGAACTTCCCGTCGAACGGTTCGCTGAATATTCGGTTTGTTTACAACCTTAAAAAAATTAATTAAGCCTCTAAATTTTTTTGCACCTAATTAAGCCATCAAACTTAAAAAAAAATCAATTTGACTTTTTGACCAACGTCGACCATTAACTTTAACGATTTTTTAAAAGAAAAAAAACAACAAGTGACATAACAGGATAATGTCATTTGTCATTTATAGGAATTTTTAAATTTTAAAATATATATAAAAATCAGAAGAAAAAATCTAACATTTTATAAAAAATTCTAGAAAATTCTAAAAATTATTTTAAAAATATAAAAAAACAATTTTTTAATTTCAAAATTTATTCAAAAATAATAAATATTAATTTTTCAAAAGGTTAAAATATTTATAAAAAATTTAAAATATTATTATAAAATTGTAAAAAATAAAAAAATGTTAAAGAATAAAAGTTATTTTGGTTTTTAAAATAAAAAAAATAAAAGTTATTTTAAAACCAAAATAGCTTTTATTGTTTTATATTTTTTCAATTTATTTTTTATATTTGTATAGTAATATTTAGTATTTTTAATTTTTTAAATATTTTAATTGTTTGAAAAATTATTTTTTATTATTTTTAAATAAAATTCGAAATTTAAAGTATTTTATATTTTTAAAATAATTATTTGAATTTTCTAATTTTTTTTTAGATTTTTTGGATTTTTTTAATTTAAAATTTAAAAATTCCTAGAAATGACAAATGGTATTATCCTTTTGCGAAACGTGCCATTTTTTTTCAAAAAAGAATCCGTTAAAATTAATGGTCAAAGGGTCCATTTGATTTTTTTATTGAGTTTGAGGACTTAATTGGGTGCAAAAAATATTTAAGGGCTTAATTGATTTTGACAAAAGTTTAAGGGCTTATTGAATCCTTAAGCCTTTTTTTCTTTAAACTTTAGCTGGTTGTTTTTTTTTTCCTTTTTTTATCTATCTATGGTGGCTTCAACGTTGACGTTGTTTGTGACTATCGGTGATTTATATTTGTTTTGTTTTTTTATTTGTTTTATTTTTCTCTTCGCTCAACTTGTTGCTCTTTCCTATGCTATTATTGTACATTTTCTCTGTCTTATGGCATGTTTCTATGGTTATTTTGTGGGGTTTTGGTGTTTGTATGGTGACTCCACAACACTTGATGTTGTTTCGTGTTTGTTAGTGGTCACATAGAGTTTGTTCCTCCTTTGGGTTATTTGTTGATGTAATCTTTAGCGGATATCATTTTTAGGAATTGCGCGAAAGATGATTGTCGATTTTAGAGATTTCATCTATTTCATGTTTTGACAACTCCACAAAGACTCTTCTTATGATGGGCCGAAATTTCCTTTGGTAAAGAGAGGAAGTGTCTGATGTGACTGTTAGTGGTGTTCATGGTAGGTTAACCATACCATTTAGCTTAAACAGTCAGTTAACCATTATAATGGTTATTAAATTTTGCTAACCGTTAAAAAATGGTTAACCTCTACGATTAACTATTAAGACACGGTTAACCGAAGGTTCGACAATAGGTTAACCAATAACCTATTAGACTTTTTTTCACATGTTCTTCTTTTGAGAGTTTCTAAACACTTAAAACTATATTTCCGATAAATATCATATAAAAATGTTCAAAAAAAACTTAAATAGTGAGTTTCTAAACACTAATTTCATAATTTAAAAAAGTACCTACATAGTTCAAAGTTCCATCACAACACAAAATACAAAAACTTTGTACTTAGTTTCAAGTTTCAATAGTATTCAACACATAGCAAATACACTAACAAAGTTCGGAAATAGGTTAACCAATAACCTATTATATTTTTTTCACATGTTCTTCTTTTGAGAATAATGAAACTATCTCTCCGGTAAATATCATATAAAAATATTAAGAAAAAACTTAAATAGTAAGATTCTAAACACTAACTTCATAATTTTAAAAAGTATTTGCATACTACAAAGTTCCAACATAACACAAAATATAAAAACTTCGTACTTAGTTTCAAGATCCAACAGTGTTCAACACATAGCAATACACAATCAAAGTTTGGGGTATAGAAATACACCATCAAAGTTCTAAAGACAAATGTTTAACTAACATAAAAGACACAACGTAAATGAAACTTTAATGAATTAGTACTACGAGCCACAAAAGTTAACCCTATGATCAAATCACCCAAGACCTTCACCAATTTATAGATGTATAAATAATTTAAAAACGGTTAACCTATAGGTTAATCATTTGTCAAAATTCGTAACCGTAACCATAACCATAACCACAACTATTAACCATCATTTTTAGCGGTTTAATTAATCGAAATCGTTTAACTTTAACAATTCGGTTAATTAACTTATAAAATATAACGATTATATTGATTAGCGGTTAACGGTTATGGTTAATTATGCACACATTTAATGATTGGTACTTATTTGGTTGATGTATAAACAAAAATTATATTCAATAATTATTTTAGAAAAGAATATTTATTTATGCTCACTTTATGTAACAGTTTGACACTATAGTTTTGGTTGAATCAGACGCCAATAAACAGTTGGTTCATTTCAAGGGTCAGCCATTACTGCTCAAGGTTCTTTAATTTTGGGATTTTTTCTTCTTTGACTCTCTAAAATTTTCCAGCTGTAAGTCACAAGTGATTTTTGTCTTTGCTAAATAAGATATTATATTTTTTGGTATTTAATTATGAAAAAACATTTGATATACAGACTGTGTAAACTAAAGTTTATACGTATTTTTTAGTTTTAGGGTTTATGGTTTAAAGTTTAGGAGTTTATGTTATAGGGTTTAGAATTTAAGGTTAGTATTTAGAATTTAAGGTATAAGTTATAAGGTTTATGATTTAGTTTTTTAGGGTTAAGATTAAGAATTTAGTATTTGAATTTTTTAGTGCAAAAATACATGCTTGTGTAAAATTAATTATGAAATCAACTCAAATTATTTATAACTGTATTGATTGTTTAATTGACAAACCATTTATTATTAATAAGTTATTATTTTTGAGAGAGAGAAAGAGACTATAGCAAAGTTAATTTTTTAACTCCTTAGGAGCAGCTCCACAATAATATTAAAAATTCATGGTAAAACTAATCTTTTAACTCTTTAAAAATATAGAATTTATTATTGTCTCCTTTTAAACTTAGAAAATTTTAAATGACCCCAATTAATGACATCCGTTTAACCAAAGGCGAGCGACATCATCTTCCTAAACAATCTTCGAACAGCGACAAAGGTAACAAGTGAGTAAATTTTAGCATGTAAATTAATGATCCATCCAAATAACAAGTCTCGCGAACTACTTAATATAAGACATATTAGTTAGTTAGTTAGTTATTAGTAGTATTTTTATGGCACAATGTCAAAAATATTCTCAAACATTCTAGATAACCACCTTGATCCTTATTATTTTTTGAAGCACTTTAATTATTAATGTTTCATTTTAAATTAAAATAGCCCATCTATGGATAGAAATTATTAATCAACTAACGATAAAATAATTTGACAAAATAAAACGTCAACAAGAAGTAATTTTATATTTTATATAATTTTATAAAATCATTTTTTCCTAATCTCTCATTATGTGAAGTCAGTACTTTTGTCTATAAGATGTTATGTTAGCGTAGACTATCTTGTAGATTTGTCGCATCATTCCAAGTCATTTATAGTTGGATAACTGACAATTAGCATTTATGGAAAGATAATTTTGACTTAAAATAAAACGTTAAAAGTTAAAATATTTCAAAAAATATATAAATTAAAATGACTACCCATTTAAACCTAAGAGACATTTTTTTTGATATTATATCTTATTTTTGAAAAGCTAATGAACTTGCTACAATTATTGGTTGTCTTTTTATAGAAAAAATAAAGGAGAATTGGGACAAATCACAATCCTATAGAACCTCCTGCTACATGGCCCATCGTTCTAAACAAAACCCACTTTGCAAAAAAAAAAAAAAAAAAAAAAACAAAACATTTGTACTACTACTCCTATCTTATCATATCCCTCTCAATTTCACATCCAACCTTCCAAAAAAGCAAACCCATAACAGCAGCTAAAGGCCAAGCCTGCCGTAATCAATCTCAATCTCAATCTCAATCTCAATCTCAATCTCAATCTCAATCTCAATCTCTTTTCTAATATAAACAACCAGCCACAAGTAAAAGTGAGAATCCACCTACACCACCAGCCTCCTCTCTTCTCCTCCACCAACCTTAATTAGAAAGATACTAAGGACCTAATTAATCCACTGCATATCAAGATTGATAGGGTCGAGGGTATATATCGTAGGGTACGCTGTCTCAATCATATGTTCAAAGTTTTATTTCCTTTTTTTTTTTACAAGGGAATCATTTTTGATTATGGCCTAAAGTCAAATGAGATTTCTAATGTTCTGATATTCCGGGGGTATTCTTGAGTGCAACATGGATTTTTTTATCTTATAAGATCCGATTTGATTTTAACATTTTTATACCCATTAAATTGTAACGAGGTCTTTCAAAGATTCTTGAGGTTTAAATTAGAAACGTCATTTTCATCCATCTTTGTCATTATAAGCACTAAATTATGTAAATAATTAGAATTAAAATTAGGGTAAACTACATCATTAGTCCTTGAACTTTGAGTTCATTAAACTATAAAAAGTTTTAACTATACCGCTAAACTTTTCGAATTCATAACATGAAAGCTAAAAAATATTTTATTGCAAAAAAAAAAAAACACCATCACGTTGTTAGTAATTTAATGGTCAAGTGACAAACAACTAATTCAAAAGTTTAGTGAGAAAATTAATTTTTTATAATTTAGTGATCAAAATGAGAAAACGTCTAAAAGGCAGTGACTAATACACCATTTACCCTTATAATTACTTAAAAATTTACATATGATTTACCGTGAACCAAACCTAGAAGTTTACACACTATTAAGCTAATCAGATACCAATTCAATAGAAAATATTTAAAAAATATTTTTTCAAAATAATAATATTTAATATTATTATAAACATATTTATTTCTTCTAAGAATTTCATATAATTTAAAAAAAATAAAAAATTTAAAAGACCAAATTAATAACCTACAAATTTATATGGAATTTTTTATTTCAATTATATAATCGTTTGTTAGTTGTTACATATATTTTTTGTATAAAAAATTCTTGTCCACTTATATTGATGATGTTGCAAAATCTTGTATGATAAATATTTATTATTTAATATAAACCCGTAAACTCACCCATAGTATTATAAATGTTAATTTAGTTATAAGTTGTAATTAAAAACCTTTAAAGCTTTGAAAATAAAATAGATTAAAGAAACTATTAAAAAATAGATTAAAGAAATATTCCCTAAAAAAGATATTCAACCCCACTAAAAAAACATGAGGCTTCATTTGTCCGGAACACGATCTAAAAGCCACGTCAATTTACAAAAAAAGGAAAAACAGAGAGTATTACTATTATTAATTTTGTTAAGAGTTTAGAATTCTCTTGGGTCGACAAAAATGGAAAGTCCAGGGGGTGATTTAGTCCAGTCACCAACAGACTCGTCACTATAGTCTTCCCCTAGGCGCTTGATGCACCATAAATCTTCGTCGCACGATAATCTTTTCCAATGTGGGACCCCCACTTTCAACAGCTCACGACTCGCCACTTCAGTCGCCACCACACTGCACCCTCCATCTTTCGCCAAGTTATGCGCGTGTGCGCACAACGCATTAACGAACTTAGCCGCGCGTGGCCATTCCCCGCCCAAACCGTACAAAAAGTGCAGACCGAACGGACGAAACACATCCGGAATCGACGGCACCCTCAAAAACGGCAACAGCTTGTCCACAACCCTTGTCGTTCTGGCCAACGTTTTCTTCATCTTCGACGCGCCACGAACTTCCAACCTGAACACGTCCTTACAATTCCAAACACTCAATACCGCCCACGACTCTGGCGGGTCCGATAAAAACTTATCCGACCCGGGCCACAACTCCTGCGTATAAAATCCACGTGGCAAGGCCAAGAACGTTCCCAGGTTTAGTCTATTCTTAAGCACCGAATCAATGTCGCGAGGGAAGAACTCGATGGTGGAGAAACGCTGGCGGTACAAAGACTCGGCATCCGAAACGGAGAGCTTGATCAGGGTGACTCGGTTGGAAACGATGAGCGAAAACCGGGTTAACCAAAATGGATGGCGTACGGAACTTGGAATAACCGCATTTATCAGTGAAGAGATTAACAGAAGCTCGGTTATCGTTTTCAGTAGCCAAGTAAGAATATTCTGCGCCGTTTTGGATAAACCACTCTTCCATTCTAAGCACCAGCTTTAACCCTATTCCCATTCTCGTGAGAACAAAAAAAAGAAAGAAAGAAGAGAAACCCAAAAATTAAGATAATTGATTAGCATTGATTGATCGATCGTTTCAAAACGTACTAAAAAGGCTGATTTGTTGGTAATGCAAAATACCTGTGCGAACGAGAAACTCGGAGGCCTAAAATGTAAGCGAGTTTTGTATAAACAGGGAGGCGTTTAACGAGATCATTGCTTTTGGTATTGCGAGAGAGTTTCTTCCCACAAGTAACAGTTTTTATGCAACCTCGGATCATCCCAACTATTTCTTTGGTGGAGCTTAGTTCAGCCACCTGTTTGGCACGTGAGAAAAACAAAAAAAAGAGTGGGATTTCCGTAAGAAGAAAAATGGGAAGATAATAGTATGTATGTGTATAGTTATACCAGCATGAGAAAAGCAGGGGAATGGCGGACCCGGCATATAGGGTCACCTAAGAGGTCGGTAAAGAGAGAGAGTTCGCCGCTGGGACCAACTTCGCATCTTTTTTCTACTTCTTCTACGTTTGTTACATCTTTGCTAGGATCAAACTCCCTTACCACTATAACACACTCATCGTCTCCCATCATTTTATTCCCTTTACAATATCTCAAAGTCAAGACTCGAGAGAAAATGATATATGGGGAAAATGGGGGGGTTTCACTGGGAGAGGAATGAGAACCAGACAAGGGTTTATATAGGTGAAACCGCAGCTTCCTCGAGGTTAGAAAATTGGGTGAATAAACAAGTAAAATAATAAGAGAGAAAAAAAGCCTAAAAGCTTGGGACTTTGATATCAGAGAAAAAGAAGGCTTGGGACTTTGATATCAGAGAAAAAGAAAGCCGAAGGGGTCTGAAAGAGGGAATTCTGGGAAGTTGATTGCTAGAGAAAACAAATGGTCTGAAGATGGGTTTAAAAATATAAAAATTATAAAGGAAAGGAAACTTCTTGTACGCTCGCTGTATGTTTAGAATCCCCAAACTCTTCTCTTCTCTTCTCTTCTCTTCTCTTCTCTTCTGTCTGTTCATTTCATTTATTCAGTGCTTTTCTTCTTCTCTCCCTCTTTTTGTCTGTTTATAGTATTTGTTTCTCTCTTTAGCATATTAACAAATATAATGGGTTTAAAAAAAGTTAATGGATAATAAATAAATGGAAAATACATAACAGTAATGATTTTCGTCATTAATCATCCCCAAAGGAGGGAAGTGGAAATGGCGGCTATGGCTGCGCTGTCTTTCGAGTTCTTTCTTCTTTTATATATATTACGAATAAATTAGGTTTAATTAGATTGGTTTGTTTAATTATTTTAAAATAATATTTATTAAATTATACAAATTTTCTCATCTTTAGATTCAGATTCTACTTATTTTACAAAAGGAATATTATTTTTAATGAATATATCAAATTGATATCCTTGCTTTCACTTTTAATCAGAACCCAAGTGGACGGTTAAGATGCGTTCGTTCAAGGTCCCGAATGCTTAATCTTCTTCCACGTCCATTGTTTTTGAACCGGCAGTATTTATTATGTGATGCACCCATATCATATTCATAATAATTTTGATGGAACTTGACATCAATCAAACTCTTTTTTATATTTTAAAGTATTCGCTTCTATTCACTTTAACGTGTAATTTTCGAATATATAAATTTTATACTATAAAGTTTAGATTATTTTTAATCCTTTAAATTTTAGTTTATAATTTTGAAGCATGAAAATTAACTAATAAAATGTATTTTAGTGGGAACTGAAAATTACGTTTATTTTTTTAAGAAAAAAGAATTTTGAGAGTTATAAAAAGTGAATCCGCATGGGTGATGATGGAATGGCGTTACATGTTAGGGATATGAGTTGAGATAGTGGGGAGTTTAATTGGAAGCCCACACAACCCACAACGGTTTCGACAATGATTGGTTGGGTTCTCAAAAGGATATGGACACGTCACTTATATGATTAATTATTTAATGTGCCATCATTGCTGCAAATTAAAGTACTAATAACAGTATTCATTTACTAATTAATAATTAACATGTTGAAAATGACAAGTTTATACGTTCTTTTTAATTTTAGGGGTTAGTGTTTTAGTTTAGGGTTTAAAATTTAAAAGTTTAGGTTGTAGGGTTTAGAATTTAAAGTTAGTATTTAGATTTTATGGTTTAGGGTGTGAGGTTTAATTTTTTAAAGTTATGGTTAAGAATTTAATATTTGTGTTTTTATAGTGTAAATACACAGACTTGTGTAAAATTAATTTTACACAGCCTGTGTATTAAAGTTTTATCCTATTTATGGAGGGTTTAATGTGATTTAATTTAAAACAAAAAACACTTTGCAAAAAGGAAAATGAAAGCAAAGTCGCTGAAAAGTCATGTGAAGAAAGAAGTTTAGAACCCAGTTTCCCAAGAATTATTATTTATTTTTATCCATAGGAAAATAAATAATTTAAATACTTTAGGTTGATATTTAAAATTACAATTAATTGCAACTTTAAATTCAATAAAAAAATAAAATATTAAAATAAAAAGCATAGCATAAGCATAGATTCGGAGTATAATTAAATTTATTGAAGTAGCAAATTGGACATTCTTTTGAAATATCTACGTGGGTTGAGTGGTGGAGTTGGTATGTGTTTATTGGGGTTTGATTTTGACTCTTATCAGTTGTAAAATAGCAATTATTGCGTCTAAGTACAGTGTTTATCTGTTTTAATTAAGATTTGCGGAAAAAATTAGAGAGGATTTGTACTTTAACATAGCATTTGCATATTAAAATGTAAGAATATTCTAGGATCCACTCCAACAATCTTACCAAAAACAATAGAGTATTTTTGCACTAATAAAGAAACAATATATATGTATGTAGTCTCCCATATAAACTTCTCATGTCTCTTTAAAATATTTTGCCATAATCCTTACTTGATAACACGTTCTTATGGATAAAGTTTGTCCTATCCATATATTAGAAGTTACTTTCTGAATATTAGTTTTCTGTTTTGTTTAGAGATTAAGCTTCGAAATTTTATTAATTAAAATTTTGTAAATCAACAAACGCGAAGGGTTCTGGTGCTATTTAAGTCTGTGTGCATATGTAATTGATGGTGGTCTATTATATCGTAAGGTTCTTATCTTGTGAGGTGTCTTGATTTTATTTAGTGTAATTGGTCTTTGTTATTTTGGAGGGTGAGATTGGTGTTTTATCTTGTGTATTATTAAGTTGAGTGTATTCTTTTTTTATTTAAATTTAAAAAAGATTTTAATAAGACATTTAATTTGGACTAAAAAAATTAGACCTTATGGACTTTGTAGCCACTTTCGTAGTATTTTAATCAATAAAAATTTATTTTGTCTGAGAAAATAGAACTCGAGTAAAGATTTATATTTTGATGGCCCAAATAGCTTGGGCAGTTGTCCCCATTTTTTTCAATAAAAATATTTATTTATACCTTCAAGTTTAAATTATTTAGATTCTGCCCCTTTAATTTTAAAATTACTTATATGTTCCCTTAGCTTGATTTTTGACTCCGCTCTTGGCCTAAACGTTCTTTTGCATAAAGTGACCTATAATCTAAGAAAAAAAATGTTAATGTGACATTTTTACCGACGAAAACTATCGTCGACCATTTAAAGATATTTCGCCTTAGAAATCTAAATGGAGTATAACTAGGGACAGAGCCAAATGGAGTGTGAGAGGGGCAATTGTCCCCCAACTTTAAATGGATTACTTGTTTTAGGTTATTGATAATTTTAAAACCTTTGCAATTAAGTCTTTGCCCCTCTAAAAAAAATTGATTTGTTATTTTCTAAAATCTTTTAAGTTAAAATTTATGAAATTAAGCTTTGACCCTCATTTTTCTGGTTTATAAGACCCTTCAATTTTTAAAATTAGTGAAATTAAATATTAATTTCCTTAATTTTTATGATTTAGTTATATTTTAAAACTCTATTTATTTTAAAGTTAATTAATTTGTCCATCTCATAGTTTAATTCTAGCTCTGTCCCTGACTATAACACTTCAATTCACAAAAACCGGGTTAGATACTCTTACTCCAAAGCAGCATCAAGATAAAAATCTTGGAAAAAACTCTCAAAAAGTCTTTTGAAGAAAAAAGCTCTTGTTTTACTTATTCGACTAAAAATATGTTGTAGGAATAGCAATATACTTTCGCTAACAAGAGACAGTATACATGTTCAAATTTTCAAAAGTTCATAAATATTTTTAATTTTTTATAGTTTGTAATTTATTATTTTGTAGCATGTGATATATATATATTGAATATTTTAATATATTTTTCGAATACATTTTTATTTTTTAATATTAAAAATAAAGTTGTTATATTTTAATTAGTTTTGAATATTTTTCTCCCACGCAAGAAATTATTTAAAATTTAAAACATTTAAAATATAAAATTATTATTATATTTTTACTAAAAAAATTTAATGAACAGTATTACACTCAGATGACAAGAATCTGTCGAAAAATTTGAACATTTTTAGATGAAAATATTCAAAATTTTCAATGCTTTATAAATATTTTATTTTTAAATACTTTATCACTTTATAACTTGTGATACATTAATTTTATTTTATTTTTAAAAATTTAAATACTTTTATGATGAAAGTGTTCAAATTGTTCAATTTTTTATAATATACATATATTTTTAATAATTTATCACTTTATAGCTATTGATACATTCCATTTTATTTTATTTTTGAAAACTTGAAAATTTTCCGATGACAGTTTTCAAAATTTTCAATGCTTTATAAATATTTTAATTTTTTATTTACACTGCTTTATAAAATATTTTAAAATTTTATTTTTTAAATGCTTTATAAATATTTATTTTTTTACATTTTAAATTTCAAATAATTTCTTAGTTTTTAAATTTTATGTACATATTAAGCAAGCCTCAAACTTCCTATAAAAACCAATTAAACCCTCCAACTCGACAAAAACATAATTAAAATCTTTTGTCATGTCATTTCTCATTGTGAACTGTCACGCTAGTATGGCTATAAAAAAAATTGAAGCACAATAACCTTTTTTTTCTTTCAAAAGTTTGAAAGCCTTATATACCATTAAGTTATTTTGATATACTAGAAATTTATGCATGGTTAACAATACATGTATCATTATATATTATCTTTTGGTTTATCAAGGTATCACCAAAATAAATTTAATGATTAATCATTCGAGTGATAAATAACAATATATCATTATATAATAATAAGTAGAGTCATTACCGATGTGATGGTGATAATAATCATCATCGATGACGTAAGCACTATATATTTTTTTGTTGTTGATGGCTGTACGTAATAATAAATTAATAAAAACTGGAATACATTTACACATTAAATCATTAATTACTTATGGAACCCTTGAACTTTAATATAATTGGTTTTATACAGGTATGCATAAAAGATGGCGTCCAATAGGTCTTACTGTAATTTGTAATCTCCTTTTATATAGAAAATAATGCAAAGATTCTTGTATACTCACGGTTTTTAATAAGTTTTGCTATGTTCAATAATCAATTGGTCTAGTATGATGAAACACTAGACTCTTTAAATAGGGACACAAGGTCATGACGTTGTGGTTCAAGTCATGACGTTGTGAATTAAGTAAATTGAGTTGGGAGGGTCACCTCCATAATGAGGCTATCCAATACTCGGTCTGAATTAGTCAACCAATAAGTTAGATGTAGGTAGCTATAAAAAAAGTTTTGATATGTAAATGATGAGATCATACTTAATTATTGGCGGACTTAACGAGAATTATGCTTAACCCATAAACCCGATACAGCTTATGAACATGTTAACCATGACAACAACACATTATTCTCGCCAAGTTTTCAGCTTTTGTTCCATATTTTTTTCCTCGGTCAAGACTTGGAAACCTAAAAAGATTGATTTGGTCGATAATGGATCGAAATCCCTACCCATGTGTGTGTACAGTACTAGGGTTTTAAGTTTTAACCAAACAAAAACCCTAATACCAAGAATATGATATTGTATGATGATAAACTATATATATAATTGATGAAATTCAAGTCAAGGAAGAATATGTGTCCTCGACACAATCATGTTAACATGTTTCGTATAGATTTAAATAAATAAAATGAAACAGTTAGTGACAAATTCCACAACAAGTTCCTCGAAATGATAATTGTAGGGATCTTGTTCCCTCTCGCATGTAATATAGTTGTTCATCGTGTGGATCTTTTAACCTCATCATGTACTAATTAATGGCTTTAAGTACTTCAAAGCACAACTAAGATTGTAGGGTCGATTCGAAACATTAAATCCTCATGTTAGGCAATATCGCATAGTGTTTTGTATTTACATTTATTTTAGGGTTTTTAAATTTATTTTTCCCATGTTAGGTACCGTTAGGTAACGAGATTTGAGTGGACTATGTTTGAAATGATAACGTCAAATAATTGAAATAAAGTCTCGTGTATTGTGGGAAACCAATCATGGATTAGAAAAAGAAATTAACAAGTATCAACATGTTTACCATTGTCTTCCAAATTGTCTTGTCTAATGGAATCCAAATTATATGTATATATATATATATTAATGACAAGATTAATTTAAAATTTATTAGTTCAGTTGGAAAGTTTAGGATTAAGCAAGTTGACCACCAAACATCAAGTTTTTTTTTTTTTGCTTTTAATAAGTTATTGGGATGGTGTGGCTCGAGGAAGAAGGGTATGAAAGAGGACCATTCACATGATAAAATATAAAGGAAGTTTATTGCTCAGGCTGGCTCCTAGTCCAGCCTAGGTATTTTGTCATCGAGAGCTTCAAATACTTTACCTAGACACAAGACACGGTTTGATATTTTGTGTTCGAATAGGTTGGGGTTTTTGTTAATATTTTATTAAGCCAGAATCAAAGACAAAAATAAGACCCTTGTTTGCTTCTCGTTACATGTTGTTTTTGGACGGTGACATGTATTATATAGAAAGCTAAGCTTCACCCTCATAACCCTATGCAAAGACCTACATATGACCTCTTTGAATACACCAATACATGTTCTAATATTTTATAAACAATTTGAAATATTGATTGCAATTTGCAACTTTATAATATAATAATAACTTCGTTATATTATTAATCCCACTCTCCTTGTGTGTTTTTTTTAAATATTATTGGTTATAAAGGTAGTCTGATATGATTCTAAAATGAAAGCAAGTTTGAATATAAAATATAATATTTGTTTCATATAAAAAAATTTAATAAGTTTGGAGTGAAAATTATTATGAAAGTTGTGAATTAAAAATTTAATGGAACATAATATTTGTTTCATATAAAAAAATTTAATAAGTTTGGAGTGAAAATTATTATGAAAGTTGTGAATTAAAAATTTAATGGAACCAAATGTATACGTTTTGTCATGACTAAAATTGTTGTTATAATAATAATAATAATAACATCATTTTTCTTTGTTTTTCTTCAAAAAATATTATATTACTTCATTGGTATAATAATAATTTAATAATAACTTGTTTTTATAATAAAATGTTGTTATTCAACTATTACTTTGATTTGATGGGTTCACTTACTTGATGAAATTTTTAAATATGAAAGATTAAATTTAAGATAAAATACACTAATAGTCACTAAACTATTTTAAAAAATACAAAATGGTCACCAAACTTTCAAAAGTTACATAATGGGCATTAAACTTTAGTTTTTGTTAAAAATGGTCACTGAGACGTTAACTATTGTTAACTGGGTGACATGACAGTTACGAAAATTTGTATAACAACACATTTAATCATCAATATTTACACATTCAATCAATTTAGACATCAATAATGAGGAATAAATTAGGACTAAAATGATTGAATATGTAAATACGAATGATTAAATGTGTTATTATTCAATTTTTCGTAACTGTCATGTCATTCACTTAACGGCAGTTAACAGCTCAGTGACCATTTTGTAACAAAAACTAAATTTTAATGTCTATTATGTAACTTTTGAAAGTTTGGTGACTATTTTGTATTTTTAAGATAGTTTAGTGACCATTTATGTACTTTACCCTTAAATTTATTGAATTGCTTTGAAACACGACAAAATTAATAAATGTATAAATTTTGACGACATAAATTGTTATTATACCATGGTATGCCCATTTTAATTTTAACGATGAGGTGACTTGTTTGTAACAATAGTTTAATTGAATGACATGTTTGTAACATCTAAAAGAAAATGACATATCTATTACCAAATACAATAATTAAACGACCTTGGGTGTAATTTACCCTTATCTTTATTAACTAATCATTACAATGAATAGTTAAATAATTTGACCGATTGGTCAAGCTACTCATAGTTGTTCTCTTATATTTTCTTAGGCCAAGATTTCTTGACCCATTAAGAGCACTTCTTCATTCGCCCCCCCATGATTTTTTTTAAAAAATTGAAATAATTTACTACAAATGGGGAAGTTTAATAGTTAAAAATGTAGAGCTTTGAAAGTTGGGGAGTGGAGACAAGCAAAGAGGAGCTGTCATTTCTCTGAAATTGTTAATTTGTTTGGTTTTGAGCAAATTTGTATGCCACTAGTCCGACACCAGGGTGCGGCCCTGGCTCAGCCGAATCCCCAACATTATGCACCGTGTCCCCTCCTTCCAACCTCCCGTTTTGGCCCATCCTCCATTTCCCTTTAACATTCGCAATATATGCACACACGTATTCCTATTATAATATGTAGCCCCTTGAACTGACCTTTCGTATAATCAATCTATGGCGACACGTTGGGAACATGCAGACAAATTCACAACCCTCCATATTTTTGTTTCCTACATTTTTAGTATTTTATTACAAGCTTTGGTTGGTTTTTCTTTTCATGTGTTGGGACAATATCGTTTACAGTAAATCCATGCAAAGAACATGATGGGACTTTACCATGAAATCTTTTATTTGGGAATCAGATTACACATTTCAAAGAAAAAAAAGTAACACGCCTTTTTCATCAATGTTTGTATTTTTGTGTCTTCTAATTTCCCAAAAGAAAAGTAGAACAAAAATGAAACCAACTTTCTTCAAATGAGCCAAGTTGTTATATAATTATAAGAAAAGAAGAAGCATAAAACCATTTAATTCCATCCCAAGAAATTGAGGATATTCAGTGTTCATCTACTTCAAGGTTTTGTTTGGGGACGATGGGCACATGACCTTAAAACTTTATAGTATTAAACTTATTGGGAAATTTAACAAGACAGCCCAAGTATTATTTGCCCTAAAAGAACTGAAACTGTAAGAGAAATGATAGACAAAAACCAGACCTTTGTTTTAACATTAACCAGCATTTCCCGACTATCATAGTTTAAACAATAGAATTGTTCGAAGATAATTGAAAAAGAAATTTTTTACATGTCGGACATTGCATTAGATCCTCGAGATTCATGTTTGAGACGATATATCAGATTGTTTATGAAACCCTGTATACCTTACTGTTTTTTGTTAAAAAGACCCTTTAATTAGAACTAAACTTGAGTGATATAATAGGTTTAATATATATATCCACTTGTAAGAAGACAAAAGGTCCTGAAACTGAAAGCATGGTGAGAGGGCAAAGGATAAGAACAAATTCAGAGGACCTGCCACGTCGTCGTTTAGTTCCCATCACCATCACCATGACCATCACATGGTCATTATTATGTGTATGATATAATTTATCCATATCATGGCCTTTCATGTGCCATAATAGCTGCCTGCTAATCAACTCGTGTTTCTAAAACCCTGAAAAGTTCACTTGGAGGATTGATTAGTTAATTTGCATTTCCTGGAAACAAAAGGTCACTCGCACACCCCGTACATGTTTTCTTTTAGACCTTTTATATATGTGTATGTATATAATATGCATGTGTATTGCCTTGTTGTGACTAACAACTTTGTCATATTTAATTGTTGAAAATTATAATATAATCTTTTTATTTCTTCTGAATCAGGAAGGGCAAACCTGAATTTGTCCGATTCATCTCAAATGGAATGATTTTGATATTTGCTTCTTCCATTCGGCTCTGTCCTGACACATAGAGTTATCATTTAATCCTTTCATATATATAATTGTTTAAAGTTTAAAAATATAAAATAAAATCATAGAACAGACTTTAATTGTTGACATCGCTTTATTTTATACCAATAGAGAATGATCTAGTTTAAATATACAATTCAAGTGGATTTGTAAAATAATATAAGTAATTCGTTTTGTATATGATTATTGGTTATAATATATTTATGTATTATATATTTCTTTTAAAAATCAATGCAGGAATCAATATATCTAACATCAAGGTAAAAACCCTAATGCTCCCAACTGGAAACCCTAGCGTTACGATTGCTCCGTTACCCTACGGTAGTTCGAGCGGCCGGCCACCGGAGGAGGGCAGTCCGGTTGTGGTCGCTTAGGAACTAGAGCGGCCAGCTTCTCCAACGCCCATAGAAGGCCAACGTTCGGTTAAGAAAGGGCGGAATGATTCGGCTGTGGTGTTCGATGGCGTGGAGGATGCTATGGATGCTGACGGTGTTATCCCTGATAGGGCAGGGGCTCATGCTATGGATCAGGTTGGTTCAGGGGATCAGCCGATTTCTGGGGTGAAACACTCCACACCCAGCTTAGGAGTAAACCAAGTTTGAAGTGTTAGAAAGACTAAGCAAACAACCAACTTGATGCTCAAGTTAGTATTAAACAAGGCTACCAAAAGGAAAAATTCTTGGGACTCAAGGTAACATTCGTATGAAACAAACTTCATTTAATTTAAACCACTTAAAGCATTCGAAGTATAGAGTAGTATTCTATCATATTTTAACAAATTATGTTGTACTAGATCAGAATTAGGTCTGACTTATTACACAAGTAATTATTCAAATGATTTAAGAATCTAACCTATGATTCCAGCTTAAATTTTCATTATCATGCCATGACAAACTTAAGCTTTTGAGCATACCTAGCCAATGCTTAATCTTTGTTCATTTTAATAGCATACATTACCAAATCACACAACCACATACAAACTTGACCTATGTATCCGGCTTGGCAACCCAACTTTTAAACATGACAACAAACATAGACCGATCATCAATTTCAAATGACCAATTACCTAGGACACAACCGAGTTTCATTTTAACTTGCCATATATGATCATCGTAGCAACCCTATCACATTCATATACTATAACCATACAAGAATTATACATTTAAATGAAGCAACCATCCTTATATTCATTACCAAACTTAAGCAACCAATACCCTATAACATATCTAACATTCATCCATAACCATTCGAATATTATGCTTATAGATTTACAACCATAGCTCAAATTTAGGTTATACAAGCCAAAATAAAAAGGAACATATGCATGAATAAATACCAAAGTGCCACCATCCTAGGAGTTAATACAAGATAACAAAACATACTTTCAAGACAATCTTGTGATTTGATTAAGCTCCTTGAGAAGGTAAGCTTCCAAAAACTATCCTGAAATATAGTGAAAGAGTTTGTAAGCATAAGCTTAGTTAGGTAGTTTAAAGTTTTCAACATTACAATGTTTCTTCACTATAGACATAAATTCATAAAGTTCCTTTAAATCTAGATAAAGATTCCAAGGTAAGCATATCAAAACAAGTTTAGCATCAAACATGATTAATCCACCTCAAAGCAGAGCATTCGGCTAACAACAATTAAACATGCATATTCATCTAGTTCAAATTAAATTCATCCACAAGATCATTTTAATGAAAACTTTCATTTATAAAGAGTCTCATCAAATAGGAATATCAAAGTATCAAAAGATATTCATTTCTTGGTGAGCAAGATATCATATTTCATTCTGAATTTAGTAATTACATTCATATTTGTTTATTATCATAGCCTTGTGAATCAAATTCTCAGGTACACGAGTCCCATCTAACTGTCGCCCATAAAATAACATATGGTACTCGCAGTACCGTTAATCCCTCCTACTATCGCCAAGTGACCATAAAACATCCCTCCTACTGTTGCCATAAAGGATCATTGTCTCGGACCGTAGTCCACCCCAAACTTGAGCTCTATAGACTCTATGGCATGCCAACTATACTTAAGACTGACTCGAAACCAATGCTTTAACATACATCATCTTTAATCATAACAAATTGAGCATAGCTCTTTACTATATGGTTAAATCATTATTTCTTAATCCCTTACTCTTTTTAGGGTAATCACATTCACCTCATGTGAATTTCAATGTTCCATATTACCAATTCAAAAAGCATTATAACAAGAATCTCTTCAATGAGTTCCATGATCAATATTTTTCATATTCATCATATCAATCACATGTAAAGGTTTATAAACGTGACATTTTCATTTTCATTTTCAATGTAAGCATCATCCATTCTCATATAGCATTCGAATTCAACATGCTTCTCATAGCATAACAAACATAGAATTCAATCATATATTAAGCTTTCAACCATAAGTTCTTACCTCAAATCCATGCTTGCTCAAACACAGCAAAATTAACAATTTAAAGCTACCAAATTAACAAGAAATGCTCGGGAGGTTTATCAGCCCGTTTCGAGACTTTAAACTACACTCATAGGTCTTTTCGAGCTATTGTTTATCCCGTATTACGATCCCTTTCTGCCTATCTATGTTCTGATCAATGATAGCTCTCTTTCCTTCACAATCCTCTCGGTCTAACACAATGAATTGCACATTATATCAGACATCCTTTAACAATCATTAATTCCCAAACTCACACTCAAATCATATACATTCGACCATTTAATCAAAATAGGGTAGCCACATTATAAACATTTTGATTCGACAAAACAGTCCCTAACCAATTAAATACTTCAAAACAGTCATGTTTTAAAACTAGGCAGTGAAACAGTCCACAAAAATTCTTATATGTTCAAAACAACCTTCTAAGACTTCCTAGATATACAATCTTGCTTAAAAATTCTCTTTAATACTCCATTTACTTCTGGACAGTCCCTATTAAACTTACGTTAACGTAAAATAGCTCTTGAATCACTAAAACAGATTGTTTTCCCTGTCTATGCTACCAAACAGCTCAAACATATTGTAACCACTCATTCAAAACTGTTTAAATCCTTCTATACAAGTCATTATAAAATTTTAATTTCCCATACGATTAAATTCAAATTAATTCACATTATCATTAAGACAACTATGGCACATGTTCAAGAGAGTCATACCCGAAACATAGTATGAACTAACTCTAGCATTTGTTCACTATCTACATGACATAAGTATGGTTCAAACATTCTAACTTTCCAAATCATCTATTTAACGATCTTCAAACAATTCAAACCATCATCTAAAGCACAAACATTTTAACAAATATAAATCATACATACATTTAACCTATTCAACTAAAATTTCATAAAATTTCCAACCAATTTGAACATGTAAAAGTCTAAAGGAATGGTGTCTTACCTTCCTTAAGATAACAATCGAATTGAACACAAGAAATTATCCAATTCAATCTAAATTTCCAAGAGCTTAAGAGAGTCTCACTCTCTCCCCTTTTTCTCTCATAGAATTAGAATTCTCAAGGAAGAAGATGGGTTTTCCTTGATTCAAAACCGTGTACTCCTTCCTCTCTCTTCCACCTAATTCTTTCATTACAAGACATGTGGACATGTCCCTCTTAATTAGAAACTTTAGCATGCAAATTAGAATTTCGTTTAACCTTTCATTTTGACCATTTAACAATTAATTACTCTAATTTCAATTCTTCAATTTTGGTCCCAAAGATTACAATAGACACATTTAAATTAATCACTGTTATAATCAAATGAGGTTCTAATGTAACATCCTCCTAGGCTAAAGTTTAGGGTATTACATGGGGAGACGCGTGATGCTGCTGTGGATGCTGAGTCGGGTAAGACTACATATGCTAGTGTTGTTGACAATTCTAAATCTCCTTCGGACACCAAGAAAATAGACGTTAAGTATATGGAGGAGGAAGTTGTGGTCATGGAGGAAGATGTTATTATTGATCGGTTCGAGTCGGTTCCTTCAATTCTATTCTCGAACCGGGTGCATGATCAAATTGACCGGAACATGCGCAATGCTATAATCGTACGTCTGCTTGGAAGGTCGATCGGTTACACGATATTGTTAAATAGTATGCAGACGATGTGGTCTCCTATTGGGGAGATCCAGTTGATTGACATAGAAAACGATTATTTTATTATCCGGTTCTCGCATGCCAGTGATTATACAAAGGTTCTTACGGATGGTCTGTGGACAATCTATGAGAGTTATTTGATGGTTCAACCCTGGAGTAGGGCGTTTTCTACATCGGAGAAGCACCCATATCATGTCATCGTTTGGATTCGTTTGACTGGTTTGGCTTATCGGTACTATACGAAGGCTTTGTTTAGATGTATTGGGGCTCTTATTGGGCGAGTGGTTAAAATTAATTATAACACTCAGGGCGGGGGACGTGGTAAATTTGCAAGGTTAGCGGTAATGATGGATCTTAATAAGCCATTATTATCTAGTATATAGATTGATGGTAAGGTGCAAAGGCTTGAGTATGAAAGGTTGCAACAGATATGTTTAGGGTGTGGAGTTTATGGTCATGCTAAGGAACAATGTGAGAGTCTTTGGGCTCATGTGGAGGGTGAAGAGGTTGTTAATAAGCCTGATCAGGATGCGGCACCTTCGGAGGAAGTGACATCGAAGAAACCAGAGTTGTTCGGCCTTGGATGGTTGTGTTTTTGGTAAAAACTAGTACATAAGATATATTTTGGATCTGATTTTGTTCTGACGCCCTTTCATTTCTTTGTGTCTTTGGCATGCCCGACCATGCTTGGTGGTTGGTACGGTGACATGAGGAAGATGACCGCTCGGCTACGTGGACTAACGTCTCAGGGGATGAAACGATTATCACTGCCAGAACCATTCCTAGCCATTGGATCAGATCTGATCCAACGGTTAGGATTGTTCGATGGTCAGCCGGTTGAGGTGAGGCCTCAGAAATGATGTAGCGGCCCTGGATTGCGCCACGTGGACTGGAGAGGATGGCCGGCCTTGTACATGTCTCATACGCGCGAGCGGATAATCCAACAGCCCACGCGTAGGCTTCACGCAGCAGATGGAGGATCTCCATGCTTCATTCATGGCCGTTGGATCCAGATCTGATCCAACAGCCCTCGTGCAGCTGCGCAAGATGAAATGAGGGCATTAGGGTTCCAATATTTGCCATGGGTTAGGGTTTCTTAGGATGTGGGCTGGCCGGTTAGGGTGTCCAATGTAAAAGGTTGTGGGTTTTGTACATGGGCTGGATATTAATTTATTATTTTTTTGGGTTTATGACACTTTATCTGTTTACAATAGTAATAATAATACTACTAATAATAATTAATACGTATATATAAATGCATGCAAACGTACACGTACATGGACACATACTTATATAGCATACACATACATGCTTACGTACACATATATACAATTCATGCAATACTCTTTCGTATACGTAATAATGATTTTAATAATACACACATGCAAACATATATACGAAAATTAATATATTACACATTTTAATTAATATCATATACGATCATACATACATATACAATCATACACATAATCAACATAAATATCCACACATACAGATATTACGTATACATTAATCACACATACACACATACATATATGTAAACACGCGACAATATTAACTGATTATTATATTATTACGTTACAATATTAACAAACTCAGAAAAAATGAGTGATTACAGTTGCCCCTATTTGCTTGTTCTTGTGGAACAAGAACAAAGCAAAGATCATAAGCACTCATTTTTATCCGACTTCCCTATTTGTAGCTTTAGAGTCACGTGTTCTTCTGAAACTCTTCGCTCTTCCTCAGCTGAATCTTCGAGCTCGTAAGTTCTTCCTATATAGAACTTCTTCACCTTCCGATCTTGGAGCTATAGGCTCTTCCTATATAGAACCCTTCACTCTGAAGCCTCGAGTTATGAGTCCCTCATGTATAGAACTTTTTACTCTGAGACAGTAAAGGTTGGAGTCCTTCCTATATAGAACTCTTCACCTTCAACGCGGCAGGTTTTTCCTATATAAAACTTTCTGCGCCACGGATGGATTCTTCCGACTGGGAGTTCTTCCTATATAGAACTGCTAGTCTTCAAACCCTGGAGCCGCAAGTCCTTCATATATAGAACTTTTAGCTTCTGAAATCTCGGAGCTACGAGTTCTTCCTATATAGAACCTCTCACTCTAAGACAGTAAAGCTTGGAGCCCTTCCTATATAGGACTCTTCGCCTTCAACACAGCGGGTTTTTCCTATATAAAACCTTCTGTGTCATGGGTGAATTCCTTCGGCTGGGAGTCCTTCCTATATGGAACTGCTAGTCTTCACCCTGGAGCTGCAAGCCTTTCCTACATAAAACTTTCAGCTCCTGAAGCCTCGGAGCGGCGGATTCTTCCTATATAGAACCTCTCGCTGCGGACGCTTGAAAATATAGGCCCTTCCTATATAGAACCTTTATCTTCACATTTGGGATTCACGCCCAAAATGGCTACCGATGCTTCTTTAAATCTGCAGATACCTGTCTAGAATAAGACAAGATGCTATGACAAATGAGTTAGCATGCTCCTAATCCTAGGGATGTCTAACTATTCATGATGTATAAGTGTCAATATCTTGGTGTGCCTGCTTTGGCCCTCAGTCAATCTCGACTTTACGCTGCTTGCTTTCTCCTTTTTTCTTTTTCTAGCGGCGATACCCCATTTCACTGTCGGGTTCAACCATTCCAATCTTTCTTTTTTTGAATTTCTGGTTCAGGGTTCTAAAGTGCCCTTTTAGGTTTTCGCTTTAGAGGTTTCTTATTTTTTTCTTTTTTTTTCTCTTTTTTTTCTTCTTGTTTTTTTCTTTTTCTTTTTTTCTTTTTCTTTTTTTTTCGAGGTGCCCTTTCGGGTTTTTACCTGGGAAATCTATCTTTTTGTCTCGAATGCTTTCTTTAAAGAAGCAGGGCGTGCGCCATTGGTCATCTTACCTTGGTGCTTGAAGACTTCTGCTCGCCCTGTTTCATCATACATCATGTAGGCAGCTGGATGGCAAGGTCAACACCATTTTCTAATCACCTGCATCTTCAGGGTTAGATCACAATAATGCTCAGAAATCTCTTATTTATCATAAGCCTATGTTAACTTATTTGCATGATGTTTATGGAAAATAACAAGAAGACAAGGAATGGAAGCTCAAAAATGTGTTTTTATTATGATTAAGGATTTGGAAAAATTTTGGGAAGATCATGGAAAACTTGAGGAAAAAGAAAAGCCAAACATGAAATGCAAAACCTCCAGTATCCATAGTATGAATGATGCACGATCCTATCAACCGGAGTAGAATCTTTGCTTGGAACTTCTTCTTCATGGGGCTCATGGGGACGACTCCTTTCTTCGGAGGTCCAACCTCCAAATTTATCTGAGTCACCCTTTACGGGTTTTCGACTCGGATCATTTCTTTGCTTCAAGACGCCCTTTTTCCAGTTTTCGACCTGAGCTCTCCCTTTTTTCTTTTTTTTTCTTCTTTTTTAAACATAGTACTTCTTAACGGCATCAGAATTTACAGGATTTTTCAACTCGTCTCCATCCATTTCGGTTAAGATTAAGGCTCCTCCTAAAAATGCCTTCTTAACAATGTATGGCCCTTCCAGTTGGGCATCCACTTTCCCCGAGAATCTTTCTGAATCGAGAGGATCTTCTTATGCACCAGATCCCCCTCTCTGAATTCTCTCGGGCGTACCTTCCTGTTGTATGCCCGCATCATCCATTTTTGGTACATTTGACCATGGCAGATGGCCTTTAGCCTCTTTTCTTCGATGAGATTTAACTGGTCGAATCTGGCTTGCACCCATTCGGATTCTTCCAATTTTACTTCATTTAGGACTTAGAACGACGGAATCTCCACCTCAATGGGGAGCATTGCTTCGGTGCTATATACTAAAGAATAGGGCGTTGCCCATGTCGATGTATGAACGGATGACCTATAGGCGAAAAGAGCGAATAACAGCTTCTCGTGCCAATCCTTATAGGTATTCGTCGTCTTCGCGATGATCTTCTTTATGTTCTTTATGTTATTCAGATTGGAAGTGTTGTCGGTGATAATCCTTTTTGGAAAACTGTATCGACAAATGATCTCCTTCTTTAGGAATTTGCATACCGTTGTCCTTGTGATGTTGGCATAAGATGTTGCCTCCACCCATTTAGTGAAGTAGTCTATGGCGACCAAAATAAACCGGTGCCCGTTGGAAGCCTTCGGGTGAATCTGCCCAATGACGTCCATGCCCCACGCTGCAAAAGACCACGGAGAATTCATAGCGTGTAAAGGTAACGGAGGGGCGTGAATCTTGTCAGCATAAATTTGGCATTTGTGGCATTTCCTGGAGTAATCGATGCAATCTCCCTCCATGGTCGACCAGAAATAGGCATATCTTATAATTTTTTGGGCTATAGACAGCCCGTTGGCATGCGTCCCACATAGACCATAGTGTACCTCTGCCAAAATCTCCTTCACCTCCCTAGCATCCGCACATCTCAATAATGTCTGATCATGGCTTCTTTTATATAGGATCTCCACATCTAGAACGTATCCAGCTGCCATTTTTCTGAGTGTTTTCATGTTATTATCATTTGCACATTCGAGATACTTTTGAGACTTGACATACTGCAAGATGTCATAGTACCACGAATTGCCATCAATCTCTCCTTGCACATTACAACAATGAGCTGGCCTTTCAAAAGTCTGCATCTCAATGGGCTTCATTTCTGCCCCCGTGTTTGCTTTGAACATGGAAGCCAAGGTTGCCAAGGTGCCTGCCATCTGATTTTCTTCTCTAGGAAGGTAAGTGAAACTGATCTTTTCAAACTCCTTGGTGAGCTCTTGGATCAGTTCATAATCTTTGACCAGCTTTGAATCCCTGGTTTCCCATTCTCTGTGCAACTGGTAAATCACTAAGGATGAATCTTCGAATACTCGAAGTTCCTTAATCTTTCTTTCAATAGCTGCGTTTAGTCCCATAACACAGGCTTCATATTCAGCTATATTGTTGGTGCAGAAGAACTTTAGTCTGCTGGTGAAGGGATAGTAGACATTCTCCGGAGAAATTAGCACAACCCCTATCCCGTGTCTGAGGGCGTTGAAGGCTCCATCAAAGTAAAGCTTCCATGAGTTGTTATCTGAAACATCTTCCTCGGTTGTAATAAACGTCAAGTCTTCATCCGGGAAATTAAAGTTCAACGACTCATAATCGTCTGAAGTACGACTAGCTAGGAAATCCGCTATGGCGCTTCCCTTCATGGCTTTCTGACTTACATACACAATGTCAAACTTGGATAAGAGCATCTGCCAGCAAGCCATCCTCACTGTTAATGCCGTCGCTTCCATTAGGAACTTCAAGGGGTCTAGCTTGGATATCAACCATGTGGTATGGTTTAGCATGTACCGCCTAAGCCGTTTGGTTGCCCAAACTAAAGCACAACATAGCTTCTGAATTGGTGGGTACCGCATTTCGCAATCATTGAACTTTTTGCTTAGGTAGTAGATGGCTCACTCATTATTCCCCGATTCATCATGTTGCCCCAATACGCAACCCATTGAATTCTCAAAGACTGTCAGGTAGAGGATTAAAGGCCTGCCTGGTACTGGCGCGACTAAAATCGGAGCATTCGTCAGGTACCTTTTGATCTTCTCTAGGGATTCTTGACATTCTTCATCCCAGATGCATGGATTATTCTTTCTAACTAGTCTGAAGACTGGGTCACACCTATCTGTTAACTGGGAGATGAAACGAGAGATATAATTTAACCTCCCCAGGAAACCGCGAACTTCCTTCTAAGTATGGGGTGGTGGGAGATCCTGGATGGCTTTCACCTTATCTGGATTGATCTCAATCCCTCTTCTGCTCACCACGAACTCTAAGAGTTTTCCAAATGTAACGACAAAGGTGCATTTGGCCGGATTAAGCTTCAGCTGGTATTTCCGTAGTCTTTGGAATAGTTTTCTCAAGTTCTGTAGGTGCTATTCTTCTGTTCTGGACTTAGCGATCATATCATCCACGTATACCTCTATTTCCTTGTGCATCATGTCGTGGAAAAGAGTCACCATTACTTTTTGATAAGTCGCTCCCGCGTTCTTGAGCCCGAAAGGCATCACCTTGTAGCAAAAAGTGCCCACATGGTCACGAATGTGGTTTTCTCCATGTCGTTCGAGTCCATCTTTATCTGGTTGTACCCCGAGAAGCCGTCCATGAATGAGAACCATGAGTGTCCTGTAGTGTTGTCAACTAGCGTGTCAATATGTGGCAGGGGGAAGTTGTCTTTAGGGCTAGCTCAGTTAAGATCCCTATAATCTACGCACATACGGACCTTCCCATCCTTCTTCAGTACTGGTACGATGTTTGCAACCCATTCAGGGTGCTTGGCCACCTTCAAGAAGCCATCATCAAACTACTTTTTCACCTCTTCTCCGATCTTTAATAACATGTTCGGTCTCATTCTTTGGAGTTTTTACTGTATTGGTTTGCATTTTGGCTTCGTCGGCAGTTTGTGTACCACTATTTCAGTATTCAAACCCGACATATCTTGATAAGTCCAGGCAAAAACATCCTTGAATTCCTGGAGTAGGACTATCAGTTCGTGTCTGGTTTTTGAGGAAAATGTCGTCTCGATTTTTACTTCTTTTCTCTCTTCTTCAGTCCACAAGTTTACAACCTCTATTTTTTCTTGGTGGGGCATGATTTGCCTTTCTTCGTTGGCCATCATCCTCATCAGCTCTACAAGGATCTCGCATTCTATCTCATCATCATCTTCTGCGATTCCTGCTGAGATCTCGGGGCATTCAAAATCTGCTTCGGGATTGGATTCGGCACCATTCATACAGTTAATTATGGGAGACTTGCATTAAATGAGAACGAATGTATTGGAAAGGGAATGGTTTTATATGAGGTGAATGAATATGAATAATGAACGAATGAAACAAATGAGATGTTTGCCATTTGAGAAAACGGGGAAGGTATCTTTTCATTTCAGACAAAAAGTTAACATAGGTGCCCTATACAAGAGATCCCCATTTTTTATGGGCAAAAACAAAAAGATTGATTCGGAGCATTACTCTGATCTAGTCCTAAAAACCATAGGTAGATCAACGTGGCTCTAGTTATCAAGAGTTTCCCCGGGGCGGCAGGGGCGAATGTTGGTCAACATACTGCCGACTTGGTCATTTCCAGCTATCATGTTGATGGACATCCCCTCAAGTGATTCATTAAACATTTCTTTCTCATTGAGTATGTCATTTTCCTTAATTGCTTCTTCAACTTCCTGTCCTGGTTGGCAGAATCCTCCGGAGACAAAAGTGTTTTTCAAACTAGGGAAAGACATTGGTCTCCATAGAATGTCATCTCCCTTAAATTTGGCTCTTCTTCGTTCTTCTTTTCTCTTGTATTCTTCCTTTCTTTGCTGGGCACTTGGTTTGTAACCCAGCCCGAAGCGGTCCTTCATGGTTATTATGCTCCTGGCTCGTAGGCTCCCTTGCAATCTTCTCCCTAACCCTTTTCCTACTTTGGCTCCTCGGGCTAGAGTTTCGGCAACGGTCATCTTGGTGCAATTGGATAACCTGGGGCAGGGGATCCAATTACCTTCCGTGACGAATTTGGCGTTCACCAGCTCTAATGCTTGAAAAGAGCATTATGCAGCATCCTTATCATTTTGGATGTAGGGGGCGTCTGATGTCACCAAAGCAATGATCTCCTGCTCAGCCTCAACTGTGACCAACTTTCCTTCGATCACAAATTTTAATTTCTGGTGCAGTGATGATGGGACGGCTCCTGCTGAGTGGATCTGTTGCGTGTAATAAGTGCTACGCAAATGTGCAAGTATACACGTCGCAGGTAATAAAGTGATACGAGTATCGTCTCTACAGGGATTGGTTTGGGCCACTTTGCTTTAGTTATCGCACTGTAAAAGTAAAAACACAATTGATAGTAGGAGTTGATTTTAACGAGTAAAGTAAAAGTAATAAACTAAAAGAATAGATGAAAGCAAAAGAGAGGGAATATGCCAGGTTATCGTGAGTTGTGGAGTGATAGCTGATTGGATCGTCTTGGTAAAAGAGTGCAAGGGCAACTCAGTTGCCGTGGCAACTTGCATAGCGGGGTTGCCTTGGCAACTAATCGATGGTTTCCTGGGCGACTAGCTGGGCAACTACTTGGGCGTCTGGCCAGCAACTTCAAGTTCGGCAGAACGTTCTTCAATGGTTTCTTTTTATCCCTAAGTCAAAACTCTAGCTACTTGTGCATGCCTTGATAATACATCCCTGCGTGAATCAAGGGTGAACAAAAACCAATCTTGCGCTCCTCTTAGCTGTTGAAATCCTTAGCTTATTCCTAAGCCGGATTAATCTTCACCATCAATAGATTGAATAAAGACCATACTCATTCGTTTCTTGAATCTAACTCTCCCGATATTAGATAAATAGATGAAGTTACGAGATCCTCTCCCAATTCACTCGCAAACAAGAATAAGAACCAAGAATGAGTAAACCTTGAATTGAAAGTGCAAACTCTTATTACCTAAACAAAATCCAATTGTTTTTCACAACAACAAAACACAATAACCCCAACCAATCAAGCTAGTTCATGGTTGGGTTCAAAAGATATACAAAGAATAATCCCCGAACAATGAATCTAATGGAAGCAAGAAGAATAAGAAGAAATCAAACTCTCTCACCCTTTGTTCTCTTGTCGAAATCTCTCACTTCTTGCCCTTTGGAGTTGTCGAAAATCCTCTATTATTGCTCACCTCTCTTTGACGGCTTGGTCCTTTAAATAGGAGATGGCTAGGTCAAAATCCTTCTTGAGGAGGAAGTTAAGTTGGAATTAAATTATCTTTAAAGAATATAATTCTTTATTATATTTAAATTCCTTCTAGAACTTCTCCTATCTTCTTGGGATTTAATTTCTCTTTAACCTCTTCATGGAAATCAAACTCCTTTGGAATTTAACTTTGCTCCATGTCATCCTGGGCTTATCTAATCATCAATTTCGACTACCATATCATCTTATTCTTTGTCGAAAATTGCCTTGGCAACTAGCTCGGCATCTCCTTCAAGCATTGCCCTGGCAACTAGCTCGGCATCTCCTTCATGCACTGCCTTGGCAACTGGTTCTAGCCTTGTTTAGGCAAGTGATTCTGCACACACACAAAAAACACACCAAAGCAGCATCTTTTTCCACACAAATCACCAAGTTATGTAATCAAGCTCAACGGTGGAAAGAAACATGAATTAATGCATGAATGACTAATTATGCAACTAATATGAGCTTAAGTCTAACAATAATATGAGTAAAAAGGGTAATAAAAATAGTACTTTTGAACACTTATCACACCCCCAAACTCGAACTATTGCTTGTCCTCAAGCAATGCAAACTAATAATTACCTGCCAAGACTTTAATCATCAAAGACATGCTTCAAACTTGAATTCAAACCTCGAAACCGTGGCACAAAGTATGATCACCTTTTAATTTTTCGAATAGCATAAAAATTACCAGAATCGAACTATAATGCTTGTGACAATGTTTGTGCGTAGTTGTGTACAAGTTGATTTTCAAGATTCTATGTGAACAATAGGCTTTTATCAATTTAATTACCGGGGAATTTATTTTTATTTTCACTAGAGCCAATTTCGGGCACCTCTAGCAAAGTAAGCAATTTCTCATTTTAGTTTAGTCGACTAGAGCCAATTTCGGGCACCTCTAGCAATTCTTTAATGTGCATTAACTACTAGAGCCAGTTTCGGGCACCTCTAGCAAGAAAGTGCATTTACTATTAGAGCCAGTTTCAGCACCTCTAGCAAGAAATTAACTTTTAATTTTCAATTTTAAATTTACCCAAAATTTAAGCAACCTAAGTTTACTAAGTTTCTTTCAATCAACAAGCCACAACATCATAGTAAAATTCTAAGTTCTTTTCATGCAATCCTAAAATTAAAGGTTCTTTCAATTAAGTGCGGTGGCAAAAATTCATCATTGGATATTCAACAAGTCTTAAGCAATTAAATCCAATTAAAGGCATGGCAAGTAACATATGCAACCTATATGTGATTGCTAAAGATGAATGCAACTAAACATGAAACTAACTAGAAACCAACACCCCCAAACTCGGGAGAAGCATTGTCCCCAATGCATGTAAAAGTGAAACAAAATTTAAAAGAAACTAAATGAAATGAGTTAGTCGGAGAGGTCGTCACCTCGAGTGATAAGTTTCTTTCATGCCGTTTGCTTGATTCATTTTATGGTCGGTGGTTGAATGCTTATGGCCGGTACCGCGTGAATAGTATTACTTTGATTTGATCCATGTTTGCTGAGGCAGGTTTACTTGCCTGAGCTTCAGTAGTTGCTGAAGCCATTGTTGTTGTCTGGGCATCGCTAGTTTCTGTTACCGTGGCAACTGCTGAGGTAGTTGCAGGGGCATCTTCTGTTGCGGTTGCCGTGGCAAGTAGTCGACAGTGAATTTCCTTAGCATGGTGGTTGTGAGTCTTGTTGTGGAAAAGAAAAGAAAACAAAGAAAACCTGGAAACTAAAGATAATGAAGAAAAATAAAATAAAATATCTCCTAAAAATAAAAATAAAAATAAAAATAGAAAGAAAAAGAAAATATTGAAAGGAAAGCATGCTCATGCATCTCCTAAGGTGACCACTTCTTTGTTACGTTCCACATGGGCACCGTTGTAGTGCTTCAATATTTTTCCATTAACTTTGAATTCATGTTTGTCAGTGATGGACTTGATTATCACGGCACCATCGGGATTTCAACTTTCTCGGAAAAAGTTTTAGCCGAGAATTGAATAAGAGAACTAGTTGCCCTGGCATGAATTGTCGCGACAATAGTTTCTTGTCATGTCATTGCTTTGTTTTCTCCTTGTAGATTCGTGCATTATTATAGGCGAGTGCACGAAATTCTTCTATCTTGTTGAGGTCCAACAAACGCTTTTCTTCGGCACTTTCCCAATCCATATTCACGGTCTTGATTGCCCAATATGCCTTGTGTTCGATTTTCAGTGGTAGATGGTAGGTTTTGCCATAGACAAGTCAAAAGGGGGGCATGCCTAAGGGTGTTTTGAATGCAGTGCGATATGCCCAAAGTGTGTCATCTAGTCTTACTGACCAATCCTTCCTAGAGGGATTTACAACTTTCTCGAGTATACCCTTCAATTCTCGGTTGGAAATTTCTGCTTGCCCATTGGTTTGTGGGTGATATGCTGTGGCAATCTTGTGCGATACACCGAAGCGTTGCAACATATTGGCAATAAGTCTGTTGTCAAAATGCTTGCCTTCATCACTGATAATTGCTCTCGGCATCCCAAACTGTGTAAATATATTTTTCTGCAAGAATCGTTGCACGGTCTTGGAATTGTTGTTAGGAACTGCAGCTGCCTCAACCCATTTAGACACGTAGTCGACGACAAGTAGAATGTAGAGGTTGTCGAATGAAGATGGGAAAGGTCCCATAAAATCGATCCCCCACACATCGAACAATTCCACCTCGATGATGTTTTGGAGCGGCATCTCATGTCGTCTAGAGATATTGCCCATCCTCTGGCAACGATCACATTGCTTGTAAAACTCTTGGGCATCTTTGTACAGTGTTGGCCAATACAAACCGGATTGTAAAACTTTGGCCGCAGTACGAGTTCCTCCAAAATGTCCTCCATAGGGTGAAGAATGGCATTGCTAGAGTACATTCTGCTACTCTTCTTCAGGGACACATCGACGTATAACCTGATCTGCACATTGTTTAAACGAAAGAGGCTCGTCCCAAAAGTAATGCTTAGCATCATGGCGGAACCGCTTCTTCCCTTGGTGAGTAAGGCCATAAGGTAAAATACCACAAACAAGGAAATTAACTAAATCCGCGTACCAGGGTATTGCTGAGGCATGTGCTGCTGTGGCGACTGCTCCCAAGATTATCGATGCGTGTGCGTCTAGAGTTACCGAGGCATACGCGTCCATGGTTGCCGAGGCATGCGTATCAGTGGTTGCCGAGGCATGCGCGTCTGTATTTGCCGAGGCGTGTGCGTCTGGATTTGCCGAGGCGTGCGTATCAGTGGTTGCCGAGGCATGAGCATCCATGGTTGCCGAGGTGTGCACGTTAAGAGCTGCTGCGGTGTCGAGGGTTATCGAGGCATGGGCATCCATGGTTGCCGAGGTGTCAAGGGTTGCCGAGGCGTGCGCATCCATGGTTGCCGAGGCAACTAAAAGTTGCTCATCCATGAATGCATCGTATATCTCTAAATCCGCGTCCTCCTCCCTATTGCGTTCTAAATGTGATGAGTGATCGGCCACTTAATTTTCTGTTCCTTTCCTGTGCGTTGGCCTAGGACTGCTCCTACCGCAAAATCACTTGCATCACACATGAGCTCAAAAGGTAGTGTCAAATCTGGTGGAATGACAATGGGTGCCGAGGCAAGCTTTTCCTTTAGGGTTTCGAATGCTTGGGCGCAAGAATCATCAAAATTGAAGACTTTATCCTGGTGGGGTAATCTCTTGATCACGTCCACCTTGGCTTCGTGTACTTTAATTCCATTGGATGAAATCTTATGGCCTAGCACTATTCCTTCATCTGCCATAAAATGGCACTTCTCCCAATTAATGACTAAATCGGTTTCTTCACATCTTGCCAACACCTTCTCTAAATTATCGAGGCAACTGTCAAAGTCATTACCAAAAATGAAAAAATCATCCATGGAGATCTCAAGGAAGTCTTCGACCATGTTTAAAAAGGGTGCCATCATGCATCTTCTAATGTTACTGCATATCTGAGAAAACTTGAGGATGGTCATTTTCGATACTTCTTATAGTCCATCCGCACCCTCCATCGAGTGATAATATTACCCAAAAAGAGTTTGGCCAATGTGCTCGCCACTACTCTCTTTTGCGTTACCATGGTGGAGGTGTCTTTTTTTCGTGTTCCCTTGTAGTCCATGCACATCTTCCACCTTGCTACTGTTCCTGAAGGCATGGATATATTATTAGGAAAAATTATATCAACATCCAACCATTTAATTACCTTATTCTCGTCGGGCTCCATCATGGTTGGATGTAGCCTTCGTTGTCGTGGCAATTGCTGCTCTAGCCAATTTTCGTGGCAATCAGTTGCCAAAATTTGCTGTAAGTCAAGGGAAGAACCAATTTCTTGAAAAGCTTTACGAATCCAAACACCTTTTCCTTTTGGCCTCTCAAACATCTCCATCAGTAGAGATTTCGATGGCTTCAAATCTACCAACATCGATTCCTCAAGACATACCTGCAATGGACGAGGTGAGTTTTTAAAGAATTCAAAAGGTTCAACCATTACCTGCTCATATTCCATTGGCAAAGTATTATCATCTCGTTGATCTTGCATGTGGTCGTGCAGTTGCCGTGGCAACTGTAGATGAGAGCAATCTACAGATTCCTGCTTCAACATCAACGTTGTAACCTTCCAAGCATCAGGTTCCTTAGAATTTGCTGTAGTATTGTTGTTATCAGCTTCACTGAGTGTTGTCACGACATTGCTCCGTTCAGGCTTCTCAATCATTACCGAGGCAATTTGTTGCTCAGGCTCATAATGTGTTGGGCAGACTTTCTCATCAACATACTCTCGACTTTGAGGTTTTAGTTGTTCCTCACACATCGGAGAGCTTTCCTTGCATTGTTCCTTGTCCTCTTGCCTTGGGACTTTAGTATCCATAGGAATGAATTGTTGGTGCATGTTATCCATGACATATGTGGATCTCCTCAATTGATCTTCTAAATCCCCCAAGGTTGCATCCTACTGAGCTATCCTCGTATCCATGGACTTTGATAGCTCTCGAATCTCTTCAATTGATCCATCAAGTCTAGCCAAGGAAGCTAGCAACGTTTCCTCCAAGGAATTGGAATGCACTTGAAAAGGATTACGTTGCCATGGTATATCTGTTGCTGCGGCAAAATTGTTATGGTAAAAAAAGTTTTGAGCTTTTTGACCAGACCATGAAGAATTTTGCTGCTGGTTCCCTCTATGGTCCTCCATGTAGTCATATGCACCGAAAATGTGAGGGCAATTTTCAAACACATGATGTTCTCCACACATAGCACAAGATTTTTCCACGGTATATGCTTTTTGGGCTTTTCTCGGTTGGTATAGGTAATCATCACCTAATTTTTATGATAAAACAAACAAAAAGAAAAGTTAGTAAAACTAAAAAGAATGCAATAAAAAAACAACTAACACCAATTGCCAATCCCCGACAACGGCAACTCAGTTATCGTGGCAACGAGTAAAGTAAAAGCAATAAACTAAAAGAATAGATGAAAGCAAAAGAGAGGGAATAAGCCAAGTTATCGTGAGTTGTGGAGTGATAGCCGATTGGATCGTCTTGGTAAAAGAGTGCAAGGGCAACTCAGTTGCCGTGGCAACTTGCACAGTGAGGTTGCCTTGGCAACTAATCGATGGTTGCCTGGGCGACTAGCTGGGCAACTACTTGGGCGTCTGGGCAGCAACTTCAAGTTCGACAGAACGTTCTTCAATGGTTTCTTTTTATCCCTAAGTCAAAACTCTAGCTACTTGTGCATGCCTTGATAATACATCCCTGCGTGAATCAAGGGTGAACAAAAACCAATCTTGCGCTCCTCTTAGCCGTTGAAATCCTTAGCTTATTCCTAAGCCGGATTAATCTTCACCATCAATAGATTGAATAAAGACCATACTCATTCGTTTCTTGAATCTAACTCTCCCGATATTAGATAAATAGATGAAGTTACGAGATCCTCTCCCAATTCACTCGCAAACAAGAATAAGAACCAAGAATGAGTAAACCTTGAATTGAAAGTGCAAACTCTTATTACCTAAACAAAATCCAATTGTTTTTCACAACAAAAAAACATAATAACCCCAACAAATCAAGTTAGTTCATGGTTTGGTTCAAAAGATATATAAAGAATAATCCCCAAACCATAATTCTAATGGAAGCAAGAAGAAGAAGAAGAAATCAAGCTCTTTCTCCCCTTGCTCTCTTGTCGAAATCTCTCCCTTCTTGTCCTTTGGAGCTGTCGAAAATCATCTCTTCTTGATCACCTCTCTTTGACAGCTTGGTCCTTTAAATGGGAGATGGCTAGGTCAAAATCCTTCTTGAGGAGGAAGTTAAGTTGGAATTAAATTATCTTTAAAGAATATAATTCTTTATTATATTTAAATTCCTTCTAGAACTTCTCCTATCTTCTTGGGATTTAATTTCTCTTTAACCTCTTCATGGGAATCAAACTCCTTTGGAATTTAACTTTGCTCCACGTCATCTTGGGCTTATCTAGTCATCAATTTCGACTACCATATCATCTTATTCTTTGTCAAAAATTACCTTGGCAACTAGCTCGACATCTCCTTCAAGCATTACCCTGGCAACTAGATCGGCATCTCCTTCATGCACTGCCCTGGCAACTGGTTCTAGCCTTATTTAGGCAAGTGATTCTGTACACACACAAAAAACACACCAAAGCAACATCTTTTTCTACAAAAATCACCAAGTTATGTAATCAAGCTCAACGGTGGAAAAAAACATGAATTAATGCATGAATGACTAATTATGCAACTAATATGAGCTTAAGTCTAACAATAATATGAGTAAAAAGGGTAATAAAAATAGTACTTTTGAACACTTATCAGGATCCATGGCCTTCCTAATAAGCAGCCGTAGGATGGTTTTATGTCCATCACCACGAAGACGACTCCATACTCAGTCGACCCAATCAATAGAGGCACCTCAAGCTTTCCCAGTGTTCCTCTTTGTGTGCTGTCGAAGGCTCTCACGGAGTTATGACAGGGCTTTAGATGAGAATTATCTATTGGTAGCTTTTGCAGAGTCACCATAGGTAGTACGTTCAGTGCTGACCCGTTGTCAATCAATACCCCCAGCAACACATACCTCTTGTAGTGGGTCGTGATGTTAAGAGCTTTGGTGGACCCCATTCCTCCCTCAGGGATCTCATCATCACTGAATGTTATATGGTTATAGGCAGTGATATGCCCCACTATCCTGTCCAACTTTGATACAGAAATGTCATGGGGTACAAAAGTCTAGTTTATCACTTTTAAGAGTGCCTCACAGTGTTTTTTTTGACTCAAGAGCAACTCTAGCACTGTAATCCTTACCGGTTGTTTTCGTAGTTGTTGCACTACGCTGTACTCGCTATGTCTCAGAAAGTTTAGAAATTCTTTGGCCTGGGCCTTGGTTACTGGTTCATTTATCTTTAGGGGTGGTTCCTTGCCGAATATTTGCGCGGGGGTAACCGATGTATCCTTTCCTTTATCTTTGGCCACTTCAGCAGCCTTCAAGGTCTCTGAGGAGTAACATCTGCCGCTCCTCGTAAAGTGGCCCACCTCACCGACATTCACATCACTCTTGTCTTGCTCGTCTTTCGGTGTAAGCTCTTCTTTAACTTTCTACTCTTTTACCTCACCAGATCATGGTTTTTCTGGTATGGTCACATTTACAACATAGTTCCATGGAGTTTGTCGTATATCCTTGAATGGGAACGGGGATGGCGCTGAGATGATGATCTTGGGAGTCACCTTGGTAGTTTCTCCTTGGGAGGAACTTGCACCCTCTGGCTTGGAGGAGATGACAAAAGGTCTGCCTCTTTCGTATTTAACGTTGGAGCTGTCTATCATATGTACGTCTGACCCCTTCTTTCCCGTAGGCTCCAAAGAACTCTATTTACTTGTCATTCATCAATTGTTGCACCAATCTCTTAAACTCGTCGCACTGTTGGATGTCGTGTCCTCTGTCCTGATAGAATTCACAGTACGCTCCACATCCCTTCTATATTACTACCATGCCCCTGTCAATCAAGCGGACCATGCACAATTGCTAAAATATCCACTGCAAAGAAGACATGATTTCTGACACATTCTTCTTAACCTTCCTGGTAGAGTACTCCTCAATAGCATTTACTCCCCTGTTCCCATGATTAGGCAATGAGTTAGCAGCTACACTTGGTTCTTCAAACTTTAGTATCCCAGAATCGATTAGGCTCCGCACTAACTTTTTGAAAGCAAGGCAATTCTCTGTGCGATGACCAGGGGTACCACCATGATAATCGCAATGCGCGTTCGGGTTATACCAGGACTGGAATGACGGTTTGAACGAAGTAACGTAGTATGGACAGACCAGATCCGCTTCATACAACTGAGAGTAAAGCTCAGAGTACGAAATGGGTAGATGAGTAAAAGTTTGCCTCTCTTTCTCCTTTCTAGGGGTTCTCTCATCTCTTTGGTTCAAGTTTTGTGCTTTCCCAGTAGGCGCTTATGGTTGTGAGACTATAAAATTCTTCGGGGCGGTGTAAGTACTGGCAGTGTTTACCTCATTCTTCTTGTTGTACTTCCGAGAACTTTCCCCGCTATCAATCCTACCACTCTTGATTGCCAATTCAAGGGACTCCCTGGTCGTAATTAAATTAGAAAAAACTATGAGTCGTGTTATTAATGAGGTGATCAAATAGTGTCCCTTTCAGAGTATTAACAAATAAAGGCGTAATTTCATGTTCTGGGAGGGGTGGCTGAATCTGGGCGGCCATTTCCCGCCACCTTTGAGCATACTGTTGCAGACTTTTGTTGGACTTCTGCCCTATATTTTCTAACATAATTCTAATGGGCATCATGTCTGTCACGTGCTTGTATTGCTCGATGAATGCTCTTGAAAGATCTTTCCAGGTTTTAATGTTTATTCGGCTTAACTGGGTATACCACCGCAGCGCTGCCCCAGTCAGGCTGTCCTGGAAACAGTGAATTAATAGTTTCTCATCCTTGAGGTAGGCCGCAATCTTCCGACAATACATTGTCACGTGCGTGGAAGGACACATGGTTCCATCGTATTTGTCGAACTCTGGTGTTTTAAATTTTGGTGGCAGGACAAGGTCGGATACCAGACTCAAGTCACTGGCATCACTTCCTGATTCTTCCATAGTTTGCAGGGCTTTAAATCTTTCCTCAATGAGGAGAAACCTTTCTGCCCACTTCTTTTCTACCTCTGTCCTGATCCTTTCGACCAAGTTCAGGTCTGGCACCTCCTCCTCGTAGAGTGGTTTCGTGTCAAGGGGTTGATTCTCAGATGCCCCTACCTGAAGATTAGTAGACATCCCAACAGGGTCGATATATACCCTTCTGGCCGGATTCAACGTAGCCGGTTGAACCTTACTGTGAGCTGGGGTACCTTCCGGCTCTTGAGCGACTTCTCCTTCAACTCTTTTTCCAAGGGTCTTAGACAACAACACAGTTATGTCGGACACTATCGACGCTTGTGACTGAGCAATCTGGTCACTGAGGCTTCTCTGGGCCTTATCAAATCTTGCTTCCAGACCTCTCTGTCCTTTTTTAGACTGATTATCCTGTCTTCTATGAGTTTGCTTTGTAGTCGGTCAAGGTATGGATGATGAATGATTGCGGCTTGACTTTTATTTTCACACTGCCACAATATTTACAATATTAATATGATTGCAAAGAAAATAAATGCATGTATAATGATGCAAATGTCATGATCCAATGCAGGAATGTATGCAAATACAGGTACTGATTCCGCTGGTAATCACCTTTTTGAACTACTTCTACTTGAATTAAAGGATCTAGATTACAATAGAGTTCATATTACAAAAGGATGGTTCCTACTACAAAAGAGTCCTAATTACAATACATAGTCTTACAGATAAGCCCTAGCTCAATCTCCTAATTTTCCAATAGCCCTGAGCAGCTTGATGAACCTGGGTGCTTCTTCCATGCTTGCGGCTACGAAAGGTCGGAGTACTGCGGCTTCGACAGCTAAGTCACTCACATGCCTTACGACTCGTTGTATGTCCATCGTTAGGTTCGCATAGTATTGGTCCCTATCCTGCACCATTCGGGCAGCATCACGTAGTTTTTTTGCCAATAATTGTCTCCTCCAGTCGTAGCTTTTTCGAATACTCTGATTCTTTCCTTATAATCCTGAAAAGTTGCTTTAAGCGGCTCAATCCGGGCTCATAACGTGCCAACTTCACGCTCCCTTTCTTAAAGTTCGATGAAGCCATTCCTCTGATGGTAAGTCTAAAAGGAGTGTTCTAATTCTGCCAACCTTCCTTCTAACTCGACATTCTAACTTTGGCTCTGATTCAGGCTTTGGATGGTGTCGTCGTACAATCTTTGCATCTCCAATAGTCTATTCCTGCTACCTATGGACCTTCTTTTCCATGCGGCGGTGTTCTCTCTTTCGTAGTTGACTGCTTGTTTTCCTTTGCTGATCTTTGCCTAGTTCTTTCCTTTTCTTGATCGATGGCCTCCTTGAAAGACCGCCTTTCTTCATCGGTAGCTAACCTGCAGCTTTCTATCTCTTTCTCGATCGCCCGCTTGCTGATCTCTCGTTCTTCTTCCACTAAATGGATACTGTTCATTCTTTCCTTCTCCACGGCTATGAACTGGCTTTGGCAGGCCTTCTTTACTTTTGCTTGGAGTAGGAGGGTGTCCTTCTGGTAAAGATCATTCTTCTCGCTCAAATCCGCATTCAATTTCTTCAATTGCCTAATGATCCCGTCCCGCTCGTCGACCTCTAACCTCACTTTATAAAGCTCACTCACATGCTGAGTCTGTTGGGTTTCCATCTTCCTATTGATTTCTTCGAGTTCATTTCGTAAAATATCAGCTTCAGACGACACTACCTTCGTAAGCTCCTCCAGTGACACAGCTGGTCCCTGGTCGGGTTCTGGAATCTTATCATTAATCCTCAAACTCCTCTGAAGATCGTAGTCCGAGGTGGTCATACGCTCGGAGTCTCCTTCCACTCTGATCCGATAACAATGGTCCCAAGCCCTCATGATAGTCTGAAATTTTTCCTTAAACTCACCTTTGAAAAGAAATTTAGTTTGGCTCAATCCGGCGGTATTGAGAACAAACTGTCGTGATCTGAATTGTCGGGACACCAGAACCGGTGCACAAGTAATCCCACCATGTAGCCCCAACATCATCAACTAGTCGTAATCATCGTAACTGTGCAAGAAGTAATTAACTCTACCGAGCCACGAGACTCTCTATACTATGTCTTCGTCTTGAATGTTCCTGAAGAAATTGGACCATCTCTTTGTCTTCAAGTTTTCTCGCCACTCTTTTGCTAAGTACTCCTGTAAGGGCGAACAGCCTTGAAAGGATATCCCCGGTAGGACCCTCGTCGGTATCTTCCATATGTGGCTCTGAACCCATACCTGTAACAGCTGTGCACATCCTCGAAAATGTCCTTCTTCGTGCTTTCGACTGGCATTTAAAGAAATGAAGGTCTCGGCCAATATTGCTGGTACCGGATTCGCCTTCTGCTTCATACGCTCAAACAGGTCTAGAATGGCTACATCAATGTTTCCAAGAGTTCTTGGAAAGATTACCAACCCATATATTCCCAAGGAAAATAGGTCTATCTTCTTCCCGTCATCTGGATGTGCAGGTATGATGTCTCGAATATTCTCCCACGCAAAGACTGTACTATCTCCTTGAAGTCGAATTAGGCCATTAACCCAATCGCCACTCATTCCGGCAAATGTTTTGAGCTTTGAAGTGTAATTATGATTCCTCAGAGGTTTTGCGTAGATCCAATATTCCTGAATGTTCTTTTGATTAAGTAAGGCAGTGTACTCTTCTACTGTATGCATCATGTCTTGTCCATTGAAGGTGAAGCAGCAAAAGGCAGGATTCTAGAACTGAAAAATAGCTCAGAGTAGGGGCTGGTTGACTCGAACGTATGACAGCTGTGCAATGTCGCCATAACTATCACAGAACATGTCTTGTAGTCGTCGGTCCCATCCTTCCCAGATGCTTTGAAGATCTCATAAGTTGTTTTGTTGAAGACTCACGTAGGTGTACCCTGCTACTACGCGCTCGCTCGGCAAACTGTCCCCTTGGGCCTTCTGATTGACCTCTGACCAATGCCTGACTGACAAGTTAAGCTCTTTTTTCCTAAGATACCTTTTTTCCATGGTGAAAGACTTTCTGATTAGGTAAACCACTTGATCCAGTACCTTTATGTAATGCAAATGCAATAATGTATGAAAAAAAGCAAAAGCAAAAAAAAGTCAGTACCGGATAAAATCATTAAATACATAAATAAAAGGACGAATTAAATAAACACACAAAACAACCCTATTTATTCCGTCTAAAACACCTAAGGTTATCCGCATGGCTCTAAAGGGGTGGGTTTCTATGTATTCTCTACATGCAGTCTTGGTTCTAGGAGGTACCCGTATTGTCCTTGTTGTCCTCTACTAAGAGTAGCAAGGCCCCCGTCATCACCCATTATAGGCTCCTTTCAACCGGGTTCAATTCAGGGGGACCCATTCGCTTATGCCTGCACGAAGGAACGATATCCTTACGAAAGCATAAGGTACTCAAGCCCCGAAGGTACTTGCTAGGCCTACACGGGAGAACGATATCTCCACGAAAGCATTAGCGTTTTCCCTCCATTTAAAAACGGGTTTATATGCCATATTTTAAATGCGTCAAAATAAACGTGCACTTATAACCGAATGTTAGTTTAATAGTTGTTTTAATTCGGAATTTCTAATATTAATAAAGCGGTAAAAAGCTTGACTCTCATTTTATTTTGTTTGAAAAAACAAAAAAGGTCCCCAACAGAGCCACCATCTGTAGCGATGTCCTTTTAGGCTAAAAACCGAGGTTTTAATGTGTTTGGAGGGTCTTTCGGGTATTTAAAAATCATTCGTGGGGTTTTGCAAAAACCGTATTTTATTTAAGAAAATGGAGTTGCCACCGGCCACTTAGGTAGGCCGGAGACCATAAAACCAGAGATTTTGAAAACTTTTGGGTTCGGGAGTCGGTTACGGATGGGGAAGGATTAGCACCCCCACACCGCCCAAAATTGGTACTTTAATAATTACCGCTTTATTAATATTAGACTTTCTGAAATTACAGTGACGATTAATTTAAAATTGGGTTATAAGTGCGAGAAGATTTTAAATGCCCCATTATCCAAGAGTAAACGCCTAACCACTATCACTACGCTTGATACTGGCCCCGTTTACACTCGAATAAAAGGGCACCGCATTGACAGTTTATATATCTCGATATGCAATCTTAGAGAAAAAATTCATAAACATACATTCACATTGACATGGTAAAGGACAAAATAAATAATGAAAAACATGGATATCACAAAATTAAACAAATACGATAAAAAACACGAACATGGCAGATCATAATAATAATAATAATAACGAGGCATGAATAAAAACGTGTAGGAAATAAAGAACATATACTTCAAGAATACATACATATTAGAGATAAAAACACAATGTAACATATGCATGGCATAAATGTATTATGATGTTAATTTCACAAATCAAAACGACGTGCTAACAAAGAAACTAATACCTAGCACATAACATATGACATAATTTGCATACACCAATAAATAAATAAAACATGGCATTATACATGACCAAAAAACGCACTAATATGTAACCTAAAAAGGGGATATGGACATTTATGTTAGTATACACAAACATGCTAACGTACTAACATATAACATGATATTCGAAATAAACCAAACCTTACATATAAAAGATATGCATGCAAATACGAACAAACAAAGTAGAAAATAAAACAAGACATAGCATACCTAAAAACAAAAGAAAGCATGATAGAAAAATCACAAGTAAATAATGGGCAAATTATACATACTAAAAAACACATAACATAAACAACATAACATAAATATTCACAAATTTACCAAGGACCAAAATGAACGAAAAATGAAACGGAAAGCTGAAATTAAATGAACAAAATGCAGACTTAGGGACACAATTGAGAACTGGACAAAACTTGGGAGGACTAAGAATGCGATTAACCCATTCGGCAAGCTTAGACTGAAAAATTCAAAAATGCGGAGGGACTAAGCACACATTTTCTCCTTTTTAAAACTGATTTCGATTTAATTTGGGGTTAAATTTAATTTTTTGGCAAACCAGGGAGGACTGGGATTGTTATTATACCAAGGGGCAGACTCGTTTTGAAAAATCCCAAAACGCGGGATGGTTTAATGAGTAATTTGCCCATTAAAAAAAATTATGACCCTATATAACATACATATCCGGCTAAAATCTAGCCCTTTCCCCAAAATTTTCTTTAAGCCATTTTAAATAAACCCTCCCCTCCTTTTATTCTCTCTCAAAACCGAAACAATCCTTTGGATGAACCCATAAACCGACAGCCAACCGCAGTCTCCTCCGCCGCCGGCCGCCGCTAGTCAGCGCCGCCGCACTGTCCTTAGTGTTTCTTCTCTACAATTCATTCTACAATCCAGAATTCAGTTCTGTTTGTTCCTAATGAAGCTAGACATATTAAGGTTTCATCCATATAAATTTCATCCTTAAATTCTACCACTACTATTTATGGTGATTTTTCAAAGTTACTGCCCAAAATAGAGGATTTTGGGTAGATTACACTAGGTTAAGCTTCTAGCTTCATAATTCATTTAAACAAGATTATAACATTATAATTCAACTTATTTTCATATTCCTACATGTCTAGGTCAGTGCAATTCACCTATCAATGTGATTAAAATACGACAACATATACAATTAAGCATGTTTACACATTTTTATCTAGCAAAACAGTCCCTAATCGAAACTAGTTTCAACCATGATCCCTATTCTCAATTTCCAGCTACCCATACACATCTCTTTAGCAATTTGATTAATAACACTCACAATTTCAAGGACCATTAGAAGCTAACATCATTTTAACATGCATAACAATCATCCTATTCGAATTAGGCAACAAGCATATCACTAATTCAAGATTGAAGCATGTAATTGAAGTGAGGAATCAAGCTTTTTACCTTCTCCTAAGCTAATTTGATCAAATCTCAACAAGAAACATGAATTGAAAATAATCTAAGAAGCTTTTTCTCCTTCTCTCTCTTTCCTTCAATGGTGTTTTAGGTTTGAAGAACAATTGAAGAAGATGGGGTTTAACCCAAGTGGTCGGTCATGATAGTTAGGAGGACATGTGGATTGTCCACAATCCAATTTAATTTTACCATGCAATCATGCATTTCCATTATATATTCATTTTGGCCCATTTCTAATTTAGTCTTCTTCTTTCTAATTCTCACAATTAGCTCCCTATTCTTTCAATTTGATTAGCACATAATTCAATTAGTCAATAGCTTAGATAGTGGCAACCTTCCTAGGCCCAGTTTAGGGTGTTGCAATTAAATCAAGACAAGAAGAGTGTTCAAGCATATCAATTCGAGTATGATCACTTTTCAAGTATCATATAAGCAAGCTAATTCAAGGTATCAAGTCAAGTATCATTCAAGCTTTAGGCCATGTTTTTCTTTCTTGTTTATTCATTTTAGATTAGGCCTTGATACATAGTTATGTCTAGGTAATCGAGTCACCAACCAAACTGTCGCCAAAACAAGAAACTGGTCATATTCCTCCTACTGTCGCCAGTGACCATAACACACATCCCTCCTACTGTCGCCAAATAAGGGCCTTGGCCCAGGACCGTAGTCCACCCAATCACAATGAGTTCTAGACTCTATGACATGCCATCCTACCTAGGACCAACTAGCAACCAAGGCTTTGTTTGATTTACTTGTCAATTAATTAAGCTTCAAGATTTCAAGTCAAGGCAAGTACACATAACAAGATCAAGGCAAGTTAGTAGCTTATTCAAAGCATCCCTTTCAAGTGTTTATCTATCAAGGTCAAGATAGCCCTTAGGCCATTCGAGCCTTAGCTCAATATATCATGCATTCATTGTAATTCGAGCAAGTTTGCATTTCATGTCATCATTAGCATCAAGCAAGATCATGTCTAAGCATTCTTGATTCATTCGAATAGGTCAATAAAAGAAACCATAGAAGATCAATCCATTGTTACATGATCCATTTGCATTACCAAATCATATATCAAGCATATCTTACTACCAAGTTTCCATTTAAGCCATTCTTCCCTTAATTCATTTCCAAGCATAGTTTAGATTCATTTTATGGCATGAACATATCAATGGAATAGTAGTCAAGCATATTTGGTTAGGACCTAAGTCCTAACCCTATGTAAAAGCTACACTCACTAGTCCTCCAAGCTAGTTTTGATCCTTGATCCAAATCCCTTTTTGCTTGTTACTAGGTTGCCCAACTCTATCTTCTTCAACAAGATCCACTCCTTGTTCTAACATACATCCAATATAATGGTATCAAAATCAACAACCAAACAATACATTTCAAGAAATCCAAGTTCACAAGAAACTAGAGTCAAGCATTGTATTTCCAACAATCAAACAATTTAAGCATTTCTATTTAGCATTTTCATTCATGTTAACTTAGCCATTGTATAACATTGTAAAACAATTTTATCCTTTTAATCTATTAAAACAGTTTTTCCCTGCTCTTAAACTACCCAAAACAGTCCCATTTTAACTGTATTTACAATGTTATACAAAACAGTCCCCAACAATCCAAATTCTTGCTAAAACAGTCCACTAAAATAGTTTGCAATTACACCCTTCTATTTGTTCTACAAAACAGCCCAAATTGTGATTATCTCATACAATTCATGTTAAAAAGCTTTTAATCTAACTTTCCCTATTTTTAAGTCACCGTTTCCAGCCCCTAATTCATGCAATTCAGTCATCAGATTATTCATGGTTTCAATTCTAGTCCATAATTCACATACATCTCAACAAGCATCTTAAAATAGTCTAGTTGATCATTATTCAAGCAATTCAATCCAGAAAGCATTTAAATTAACTTCCCCTGTTTTAAATTCATAAATTCCAAAACAGTCCAAGGTTTATCAATTCTTTCAAAACAATCCCTAGTTAGCCATTTAACAATCAAATGTGACTAGTTTCATTTTCAAGCTAAATTTTCACTATCCAAACATGATTTTCAATTGATTAACATCTCAATTTAGTATGTTTCCAAATTTCCAGCAAGCTTTTTACTCAATTCAAGTCCCAATTCATGGACAATTCGAATTACCTTATCAAATTATATGATCAATCAAACAATGGTTTCATTCATGTAAATATACCATTCGGTCAAGTATAATTTCATTCTATTTTCAATAACATTTCAACCACATTCAAGCTACAATCCAAGGCAGTTTCAAGCATAAACATTTAACATACAATTCTATAAATCCAAGTTCAATTACTATCATCAATCAATCATTCGAACAAGTTTGCTAGGGAGGAAGGACTTAGAAATCACTTACAATCTTCCTAGCTATCCAATTACATGAAAGATAAGATCACATGCAAGCTTCCAATCTTCTAAAATGGTGGCTTTTCTATTCCTAAAAGGGTTGAGAAGGACAAAGGAAGAGTGGAGAATATGATGAGAAAATGGACACCTATCCATGTTGTTCTCCCTTGGATTGACCAAATGCCTCCATTTGGCAATTCAAGGGTCTAATTGCTTCATAACTCCTTAGTTACACATTCTAGTTGCATGCAAAACAACATTTAAACATTGTTACTATTTGGTCCATCATGATTCGGCATTTAATTATTGAGTCCATCTAATCTGGTCACTAGATTTAATCAATTCTTCTAATTTGTAGAACATTTGTACAATTAAGTTCTAATTAGTTTGTGACATGTTACTATACCATGATTTGGGGTATTACAATATCCAATGTTCATAATTTCACAAAGATCACATATTGCATATTTTCTATCAATTCATATCATGTCAAAACGAGCCTTAGCTTCATAACACATATCATATTCATTTCCAATCCATGAACTACATGCTTAGCACACCATAACCATATTTTCACATATCAAAATAGTACGAAGTACTTACAAGACTTGCCAATCGAATTCAACATAGTTGTTTTATGTGAGCCATCGATCAAATGCAACATATCACAATTAATACAAAAAGGAATGGCACGATGCCTGCCCTTTGACACAACTACACTCACCTTAAGATTCGAAGTCTCTAGGATTCCCGTATGTTGATTCCTTTGTTCCTAGCTTCGATTGGGGTTGATGGATCTTCTTCCTCCTTGTTTTGAGCTAGGAAAAACAATAGGAATCATTATAACAAAATTGAAAATATAGCTTAGGCCTACCTTAGGATTTTGAATCGAAATTAAACTCCCATCTTATAAGGAATTCGATAATCGAAAGAGGGTTTTGCCTTACCCGATGAATAACTTTACAACGGTACTTTTAAATCAAAGAAATGATGAACTTAAGGTGACTAAAGAGAGAGGTGTGAGCTTATCTTGAGATAGAGCAACAATGAAGATGTTTGCTTATTTGGAAGACAAAGCTTGAGCTTAGCTTTCGGGAGGGATGATAAAAAAAATGAAAGAAGCTTTTTCCCTTTTTGTCTATTTACCTTAAATGATTAAAACCTTAATCATTTCTTCACCACTCCAATTAACCAATAGGATCATTTCCCTCACTTGAGGGTTTCCTAAGCCCAATAATTAACAACTCCCCAAATTGGCTTATGATCTCGATTGCTTGGGAATTCTGATGAATTTCACGTGAGATTGGACAAGCATAGAGGTGACTCATCACCTATCCTGTAATACCCCAAAATTTAATAAGTTGATTAAGGGTCATTTAGAACTAATATAATAGCTTAAAAGATAACTTAGTGACTAAAATGACAAAAATGCAAAAGTTAGGATTTCTTTAATTATGGTTTTTGGAAAGGAAATTTCTAAGGTTTAAAGGTCTCATGTGATAGATAGTGAATTGAATAAGGTATTCTGAAAGTTTTATTGAATTCCAAGGAAAATTGGAATGGGAATTGAAGTTTAAAAAGGTAGTAACCAAAATGTAAAATTTGAAAATTTTATGGCTAAAGTATAAACTTTGGAAAAGTTTGGGGACTAAAGTTGTAATTTACTAAAAGTTAAGGGTTTTTATTTCATAAATAAATAGATCACATAAGGGTGTGAATCGAATGCGGAATTATTGGTTCGATTTGATACTTCGATTATTGGGAAAATCCCAGTTAAAGTTTAAGTGAAATTCGGATACCCGGACCGAACTGAAAATTTTTGAAATTTTGCCATATGATAGAGAAAGGTTATAAAAGTCATTTCCAGGTGTTGGAAATATTTTTAGTTTGATTCAAGATGAATCCTACAGTTTATTTCCGAGTAAAGGATTATTTATCAGTATATTGGATCAAATTGGGGCTTTTGAGATTTTATGATTCCATGATTGAATTTAAGTTGAAATCAAGCTAGTATGATGTTAAAATCATGATATTGAGTTGGGATTTAAGTTTTACATGTTTTCATTTTTATGAAGATGATTAGGGTTTACGGATTCAAGTTTAATTTAGGGTTTGTGATGTTGAAATAATGATCTAGTAAGCTTGAATTGTTGTTTGGAAGCAAAACCCTAAGTTAAATTGTGTAGGGACCATTTCGGCAACTTGAAAAGTTAAAGGACCAAATCTGAATTTTTATAATTTGAAGTGTATTTGTGTTATTAATGATGTTAGAGATAAGAAAATGAAGTTAGAATGCCAAATTGATGTTGAATTGAATTAGTGACCATTTTGACAATTTGTCAAACTTAAGTGACTAAATCAAAATTGAAGTTTTGTATGGGGGTTAAATCTGATTTTTAGTTGTAATAATGGAATTAAGGTAGTAATGTTGAATGGAGGACCAAATTGCAAAGTTAAGAAGCTTGAATCCTTATCTTTGCATTTTAGTGACTATTTCGGTAAAGAAGGAAAATTAAGGAGAATTATTGTGAATAATTATTTGGTGAAGAATGTGATGAATTGGTGGTTTAAAGCTAGTCATTGGACTAAATTGAAAAGTATAGAAGTAAGGAGAAGTTGGTATAAAAGTTGAAGTTGTTTATGGAAGCTGTGTAGAAAAACTGGTTTATGGTAGTAACTTTGAAAATTCACCATAAATTCTACAAAAATGTTTAGATGGTAAATTTTATACCGATTTAAATATTTGTTCGTCTAGTTTCGTGTCCAACAAACAGAATTGGATTTCGAGTCAAAAGATATGAATTTTTAAGTGACGAAAGGTCAGAAAATAGAACACCAGTCTGTTCCGAATTTCAGCACTGTATCTGGCTTTGAAAATTCGCCATAAATCGTACAAGTTGAATTTGGGCTATTAATTTACATGGTTGAAAAGCTTATCGAATCTAGTTTCTTTCAGATCAAACGGATTCGAATTCCGAGTTATAGATTATTTTATAGAAATATTTCTTCGAAGGTACTGCAAACTGCCAGAAAATGAGAATTGATACACTTTGTATCTAAGGTTGATTAGTAAGTTTGAAAGGGGCTAATGGAAGTTCAAAGTGGTTACTAAGGACCATAATAAATTTTGAACAATACAAGGAAAAAAGGAAAACATTTGGAGATTTTTTATTCGAATGATTATTTTGGACAATATGTCTAAGATATTGTTAGATTGGGATCTAACAAATATTTTACTTATTTGAATTATGAAGTTAAGTTCGAATCAAGGGAGGTTTGAGGTACAATGAAGGAAAGGATCAAAGAGGACTTAGTGAGGCATACTAATAAATGGCCCAGGTGAGTGCAATGCATACATAACATTATACATGGATGTTTCATACATCACCGGTAGGACTTGCGATGAGTCTAGCTGGTTTATATATTGTCATGATATTTATGTCATTGATCATATATTTGACATATTTTAAATATGTCAAAGGTTGAAAATAAATGCATTGATCACTAGTTATTGATGATGGTATAATATGAATGTTATTTCGGCTATGAACTGTTAATTGTTGATATATATATTGATATATGTTTCCATTGATGACTTAAATGATGAAATAAAGCCCAATGTATGATATAGAGGTTCGATGGTATAGTTGGATATCCATAGGGTCATAAACAACTGAATAAATATTCTAAGCACTTCAGGTAAAGTGCAAATATTATAAATACTCATTGAGGAGTATACTCATGCATGGTTTGAGTATACGGACTTACTACGGGTGCTAAATACTTCGGTGTAATTTCATAAAAACTAAATGAGGGATATATTGTATGCTCCGGTAAGTATACAGAAGCACTTCGGTGCTAAGCACTCCCGGTAGAGTGCAAATAATATACATACTCAAGAAAGGTTGGGTATGGGGGGATGATTCGTGTACATAGAATCTCTTAATTCGATACCTTGGGCTAAATAAATTGAAAGAAATTAAAAAGAAGCAGGAAAATAAGCTTGAAAGCTTGTAGATAGAAATGGGAAAAAGGTATTGGTAAGCATTGAAAGCTTACGGATGGAATGGCAACGGTATTGGTAAGATCTAATCTTATCACTTTGATATACATATTTATTTATGTTAACGAGCATATAATGGTAAGGTGATCATATGCATTGTTAATCATTAATATAGATATTATGACAATTGCACTTGAATTCGAATTATTGCCTCACTAAGTAAATACTTAGCGTGTAACTGTTTTACACGTAGGAAAGAAGAACTGGTTGGAGTAAGGAGCATAAACGAAATCCATCAATCAATAACATGTACATCAGTATCAGTAAGATATCTTTTGACACTGTTTGATATTTACTAGTTGGCATGTATATTAAAATGATATGACTGCTCTGATAGAATTTGTATTTTATGTGGTATCTGGATGAATTTTAAATCAGGCAGTTTTTAGGCAGTTTTATTAATTATATAAAGTTAAATTAAATTAATAACTTGTTGCATGAAATTAAACTTGATTTAAAGATTAAAATATTATATTTAAACTATACGCAATTAACTACATTTGTAAATAGAAACTAAATATATTGTAATATTTTTAGAAGAATCAAAATTTTTACCGAGTTACAAATGTAGAGGGTTTTACAAATGTTTTGTGATATCTCTGACTTGTATTCAGCTATGAATACGGGAAAGGGGTATTACATATCCCCATTTCTTATCAAAACAGCATCAAATTTGCTAAAAATAGGGGACCCGTATCGATACGCTTCTTCCTGTATCGGTACGCCCCCGCTAAAATCAAGAAGTTAGTTATTGACGGTTAGACCGTATCGATACGACTAGCCCAGACTTACACTTTGGGCTTCGAATTTCACACAAGGGGTCCATTTACTTATATAGGGCCAAAATTGTAATTCTATTACAACAAAAGGGGTACAATGGTCATTCATTACAACATTCTACACATCGGATTCAAAATTTTTTGATCATCGGGACCTATTTTCGACTAGGCCAGTTTTTGGGATGTGACAACCAAGGTTATAAAATCAAATTAAATATGATTGAAACACTATCCAAAACATTAAGATGAATGATTGCTTGCATGACAAGAAAGACTAAACTATGTTTCATTTCTGACCTATTTCTTAATATATGAAAGATTGATATAATATGCTTTATAAATAAACATGATACGGTATTGATTGTTATGATTGATCCTTGAAAATTATATGAAATTCATCTATGTGCTTATCAGTATGGGGAAATTAGGATAATGAAATTTAAGAAATTGCTTGTTGTATAATCCTTGAAATGCTAATTGTATATGTAAAGAAAATAAGGCATTAATGTTAAGAAATTGAATCATTCGAATAGTACATGTGATAAATTACGATGCTTTTGTGTGAAATTGAAATATGGTCTAAAATGCTAAGTTGCTTAACCATCAGTTCTATTACTTCCGTGTTAGATACAATAGTTAAGTTGACACAATTAGTTTTGATATGACAATTAGTTTTGCCATGACATTTGTCTTGTTTTATGGATCATTAAACAAGCTTGAATTATTGAGATATATTGAGTACTTGAATGAACCATTGTTGATTGTGTAGCTTGTGCTTGAAACTTGAACTTTTGTCTCATTTCTTTGTATAAACAATTTGTGGACTGTTATGACTTAGAAGGAAATGTTTAAGGACTATTTTAGTAAATTATAAAGGGGCTAAAATGTGAATTTTGAAATGAGGATTGAATTGGTAATTTTTGGGACTGTTTATTGAATTTAAAGATTTGTTTTGGGCTGTTTTGTTAAAGGGAAAAAATGGGCAGATTTTTAAGCCAAAATGTGGACTGTTTTGCAATAAAAAATGTGGATTGTTTTGTATAATAAGAGGACTATTTTTCAAGCTAAAACGTGGACTGGTTTGCAATAAAAAATGTGGATTCTTTTGTATAATAAGTGGACTATTTTGCAAGCTAAAATGTGGACTGTTTTGCAATAAAAATGTGGATTCTTTTGTATAATAAGTGGATTGTTTTACAAACTATGTGGACTGTTTTACAAACTAAAATGTAGGCTGTTTTCTAAAATAAGTGGACTGTTTTTTCAAAATAAAAATGTGAACTGTTAGGTGAAGCATGAAAGACATGAGTTGAAAACTTAGTTTATATGGTTCTTGGTAAATTAAACATGAAATGATCTAAAGAAAGTGCAAGTAAAGTGAACTTGACTAAATGAAAGGAATTGATCAAAACTAAATCATAAAGATCTTGTAATGGAAATACATCTCCTTGTATCATTGTATGTTGGATTGGTTTAGTTACCTCACTATGTTCTTTTGAACTTACTTGCGTTTTGAATGATTAATCTTTTAGGTAGCTATTTAGTTAGCGAGGATCGTGTCAACTTCTGGCAGCAAGTCACACAAGACCTAATATTAAAGTATGTGATAAGTAGTATTTGTTTTAAATTCCTAGTATGGTAATACATGATTAAAGTTTATGTTATCTATTTGGTTAGATAACATACTTGTGCATTCAAGTAATGTTTAAAGTACCTTATGAAGAAGGTAAAAGAATTGTATTATTAATAAGCATATGTGTAAAGTATGGTTGCTTGCTAGGGTAGTTGATTGTGTGCTTATGATTGATTATATAGGTGATAAGAACACATACTATGTTAAATAATCGTTTGCATATGATTGAGTAGGTATGATTTATGAATGTTTGATATGATAGGTAATAATGGGCCTGACTAGACTAAACTATTAATTCGTTGATAAGCAGGAGTTGCAATGATATAGGATAAGTAATGAATTAGTACTGGAGAATAAATGATGAAGGATGGTTACACAAACTTTTAAAGATATGACTAATAGGTATAGTTTTGAACTATATGTATTGCTTGTTAAAGGTTAATATGATTTGGGGAAATAATATGTTTATCCTTAAAGTCCCCTAAGTTATAGAATACTAGTTCTTTAAGACCTTGAAAATGTATCCACGAACCTAAATTCAGGGAATAATAGAAGAATGAATGTATAAATTACAAAGCATCATAAGTTAACTTGTTTTGCTTGATGCTTGTATTGCTAAATTGTGATAAGAAACAAATCTACATAATTGGTTAATGATGGTAAATGATATTGGGAAATTTGTATGAATGATTAAATCCATGTTTTGTATGACTGAATGAATAAGAAAGGTTAATGTTAAAACAAGTGTATGAAAGTATATGATTGTGCGTTTGTGATATGAATGTTATAGTGAAACCTTGACTAGGGGGTAATGAAGCTTACTAAAGGAAGATTAACCTAGTAATTGAGACTAGGTTTTGAATATGAGAAATCCTTATAATGTTTTGTAATAAGGAATTGCGATATGCAATGAAATTTATTTAATAATATCTTAAAAGAAAATGAGAACTTGTTGAATGTGTTAACATCTTAATAATAAGATTTGAAGATTAAATGATACAAACATATAGACATAAAGATCTTTAAATAAGGGGTTACTGATATCTTGAATGATCTTAAGCATTGATCTATATGTCTTGAAATGGATAGAAATATACCAGATTTGGTAATTGGTTTAAGAAGAATAAAGTTTATGAATAAGGATACAATCTTATGAGTTTGTAGAAGTAATATGATAGCTTTGTGTACTAAAGTATTAATATGGTGTATTGTTTAAGCTAACCGTTGAAGTGAACTGCATAACGTGTGCATTCTTGTTCTTATAAGTAATGAAGTTAGAAGCATGAATTGTGAATAAGATGAAAATTTTTAAATTACCCTGGAAATTCCTTGTTTACATAAGACAAGTTTTAAGTCTTTAATGCAATGTTTTGAATGCTTGTTTGTGTGTAGCACTTTCTGAACTAGTTTTACACCTAAATCGGGTAAGGGGTGTTACAAGTACCTTGGGGTGCCTCTTTTGCATTAGCGGGTAACTTCGAATTCATATTGATATTTGGTGCAGACTGTACAGAAAAATTTAAGTGGATGGAAAGCGAATTCGTTAACTTTGGCGGGTCGAATCACTTTAGCTAAAGTTGTGCTGGCAGCGATTCCTATGTATACAGTGCAAACGGCTATTTTACCCAAGCTAACAATTGTAGAGTTGAAGAGAATCATTCGCCATTTTGTTTGAGGAGTTACACCAGATAGGGGTGGCGTGCATATGGTGAAATAGGACGACGTGTGTCGGCCAATGGAGCATGGAGGCCTTGGGTTCTGGAAACTCGAGGCTCAAAATGAGGTCTTCTATTAACTCCTAGAAAGTACTAATTTTTATGCATATTTTGCAATGCTTTGGCTTGTATTTAGGTATATATGTTTGCATTTAGTTGTTAAAATCATACATTTTCATAAGGAGTGAGGGAGTTGTTCTTTTGCTAGTGTGAAGGGTTGTTTTACTGGTATTTGATGCAAGATAGGAGCAGTTAGAGTGGTGTAGAAGCAGAAAGTAAGAAAAGTAGAAGAGATTTGCTGAGTCGCAGTTGGACCAGAGATTGCCAAGCTCGGTTGGCAAAAAATTAAAGTTTGATGCTCGGTCAAAGTAGCCGTTGAACCTAGTACACGTCAGCCCTATAATTCAAAAGAGGTTAATAGGATAACACGCCTATCTTGGTGTGTAATCAGATTTGAAATTTCAACCCCACTTTAGGGTATCCTCACGGGCCTATTTAAAGGAAGAGAAGAGATCGAACTTGGAGAGAGCACAATGGTGAAAGAGGAAGCTAGAGGCAACGTGGTTCAACCATCTTAGACGAGAGCTCTGAAGTATTGAAGGGCCGCATCGACGGGCCTCCTTCTTTGGCTATTCTCTTAGTTTAGTTTTTATTTAAATGGTGATGTTGAGATACAATATTTTGTGGATGGATTCCTCAACCACGAACTAGGCTTTTACAGTTGGTTGAGGATGTTTGCGATTAACGCTCAGTTTATTTATGTTTTTTAATAATTTAAATGCCTTGGCATTATTTTCTATCTGGCTAGCACTTCATTTCCTTAAATTCTTTGCCATATGACAGTTGACATTGCATGCTTATTATGCCTTAATATCTTAACAGGCTTAAGGGGTAATGATCAATTGCCAAGTACTAAAGAGAGAAGCTTTGGTGGAAGATGTTCAAGTAGATGAGCTTACATAGGAAGTGAATCTACGCCTTAGGGGGAGTTTGGTTCACAGAATATAACATTACATTTAGGAATAAGATTCCTACAATATAACATTACTTAACATATTACTGAGAATGTTATATTACCTTGTTTGGTTTGTTTGCTAGGAATATAAGATTACAGTGTTTGGTTGGTGGAATATAAGATTACCTAAGTGCATATTTTACTAAATTGCCCTTGCATATATTTTTTAACAAGTTGAACCTCAAAGATCAAATTACAAATATTTGTATGAAAATTCATAAAATTATTTTTGTTGCAATAAATTTTGTTAAATCTTTATATTTAGTATAAAATTACATAATATTTTGGGTCCATGTTATACTTATCCAAGATTTGCTATTGTAATAAGTTCTTTGCTCTTTTTAATACATGATCAAGTCTTATTTTTTATTCTTTAATTAGTTTAAATATCAGATGCTAATCAATTTTTTTAAATCTTTCATTTTATATTTTTAAAATAAAATTGAGAAGAATACAAATAGTTTTTGAGGTTTACATAAAAGCACATAGTTTCAAGTTATATAATAACTTAAATAAAAAGTTAATAACATAACCCATAATTCATATACTAAATTGTCAATTTAAGATTGTTTCAAAATCACATAACAACAATAAATGATCACTTCTCAATTTCATACTAAATTTGTGTGCTTTCAATTGTAAAATAATTTTATTTAGAACAGATTGTTGGCTTGAGTTCCAAAACTTCATTAAGTTGGTTCATTCTTTATAGGTGCTTCCTTCCCATCAAGAAAAACAATAGTAGGCATTGTCTTGAACTGCATTGATGTTCTAAGAAATTCTACAAATAAAAGCAAGCTTACTACTTCTCAAAGAACAAATCGATGAGCGTAATTTTGGACTGCGACGATGCCTTCTGCAACTTCACAACCTGTTTTTAAAAGTGATTTTTTAAAACCAATGTCATGTTATCCTGTAAAAACTACATGAGAAATTGTAATGGGATAACAAGATATTGTTTTACCCTTATTAACCCTGACCACAATAACTTTTTATTCAAGATCTTTGACATCTTTAATATTTTACTTGTTGAACAAAGTAACAATAGGTCTCACCAAAATATCATCAATGATTATGTAAGTCACAGCTTCTTTGTCAAAATTAAAATAAGGTTCATAAAACATATGCATAAAGGACAACGAGATTTCAAATATTTTTCATATATATGCAACAATTGTCGTTGGTGTAACCACAACTACTACTACAACTATGGAGATTAGTCTATGTTGGGCGTTGGATGCAAGGCAACAATAGGTTCATAAGGAGCATTGTTCAAAGATTGAGTTTTCAAAAAGATATTCTTTTATGCTTGTGACAACAAGAAAGAGTTACCCAAGCTTTCGATGTTTTCATAGAAATAAACTATATCATAAGTCTCGGGGGCTTTCAACAATATAACTATCAATAATACTCTTAGTAGGAAAAACTCAATGCTCAACATCAAGCTCATTGAAATGAGGTATAATCACATACTAGCTCAAGTAACTATTGCATGACCATGAAAAACCAATCAAATTCTTTGAATTTTTTACATGACCAAATGAAGGATGAACAATTTTCTTCTGATTCAAAGAAAAGAGAATAAAACACAATGCTTCCAAAAACTTGCAGCCTCAAACCACATTAGTTTATGTGTATGTATTCTTCAACATTCTAAAACATTTATTAGGCCGATGGATGCCATATATGAGTTATAAAAATTTATACAAATAAAAAGTATTCTATTTTACAACTATGAAGATTATTCATAGTTTTGAAGTTAATGTATGGAAGTAAGAATGAAGTGTAACACCCTCTTCCCGGCCTGGTAGAGAACTGGGTCGGAGTATGCTACCGAAGAACAATACGGTGATCGATATAACTTTTAATCAATAATCAATGATACATTAGAATTCTATATAGTAAGGAGAGGTTGATAGTTCAATACGAAGCTACGTTTATCAATTCAAGACCAATTTTAAACTTTTACAAGTTTTAGGGACTAATCTATAAATTTAATATTTTAAAGGCCCTTTACTAAAATTAACCTTACCAAAATGACATTTAACCTATAATCAGTGATCGTACAATTTTTCATGTTAATCATAATCCATTTACTCCTTCAATTAAGCTAAACAATAATCAGTGACTAATTTGTAATGTTTCAGAATTGTTTCTTAAGACTTATAACAGAATTACCTGTATTCGTATTGATACTCGAAGGGGCCTTATTGGTACGCCTTGCACATTTTATAGTTTAACAGATTTATAGTGACCAAAACTCGTATCGATACAGCTTTGGCCGTATCGGCACGAGTCCATCTGTTTCGATACACCACTGTGCTGTATCGATGCAATTTTTGCAACCAAATTATAGTGTTGACTTTTCGTACCGATACACCAAAGTACGTATCGATACGCCCTGTTGACCAGCATTGACCTGATCCAAATATGCAATACTGTATTGATACACCATCACCTGTATCGATACTCCATGTATTGTAATGACAGATTTTATCTAGTTTTTATCCAATTTGACATATCGAACAATATCCAATTGCAGTGAAATTTTACCAGAAAGTTTATAACACTATAATCTATTAGCTTTCCAAATTTCATAGCCATACAAATCCGTTTCGTAAGTTTTCACCTTTAAGAGCTAAATATGCAAGTTTTACCACTTTTAGCCTACTTTAAAACAACATTGAGGGCCTTTAGCTTTTATGCATACCCTAAGCAAAACATATAACATCCCCAGCCCAGCTTAGGAGTAAACCGGGTCTAAGGAGTCTAGACAAACAACAAACTAACTTGAAGTCTCAAGTTAGTATTTAAACAACCAAAACTAGATGCAATTTGAACCTATGCCATTCGAAACATGCAAAAAGGAACCAAATTATCAATTATGGTTACCTCTTGAATTATCTTATTTAATCCATGATATAAACACCACTAGGATAAATTATATACAATCATATAGTCTACCAGTAAAACATGTGTCTTACCCACTTAAACATACACATTCGAACCTAAGATTCATTCATAACCCTTTCATTCAAGAACTACAATTTCTATCCTTTAAAGATGTTACTCTTTAATTAATTAATTATTTAAACCCCAAACATGCCAACCAACCCAATCAACATCTCATTCTAGCATATGAAGGAACCTATCAATCGAACAATAGTATACAATTATTCTTTAAACATTCAAGCATCGATAACTTAAACCTCAAGTAACCGAACATGATAATTCTAACAACTACTCATGCCTAGATGGATTCGAGCAGTCCTATATCGTGATTCAAAGAGATCAATTTATTTTACCTAGCATGCTTATCAATTGGTAATCTATTTAATCATGGTAATCTTAAGGGTCAAGTAACACCCTAAAATTGGCCTAGGAATGTTACCACAATCTAATCTATAGGCTAATTGAATTCATGAGCTAATCAATTTAAAGAAGAAAGAACATTAGCCATCCTTAAAATCAAATAAAGTGAAATTAGAACCAAATTGAATTGAAATTAAAACTAGAAGGCATAAATGGAAGGATGGAAATGTGAACATGCAAAACTCTAGAGATTGCATGCAAATGGAATTAAAAATGGAGGCCTTGACACATGTTCTCATTTGAAGGGAACATGTGCCAAATTGGAGGGTGACTCACGGCTAGGGGGATTTATGAACAAAGAAATATTGTCATCTTCCTCCCATTATCTTCCTTGGCTGAAAATGCTTGAGAGAGAAAAGGGAAAGAAAAGCTTCATAGATCACCTCCAAATTCATGCTTCTTGATCTAGTTTTAATCAAATTTTGCCTGGAGAAGGTATAATGCTTGACTTTACATGTTATAGATTGCTTGAATCTTGAATTGAAGATGTTCTTGTTGCCTAGATTGATTAGGATGATTGTTATGTGTGTTAGGATCATGCTATCTTCTAATTGAACTTGAAATTGTGATTGCTAGTAGCTAAATTGCTAAAGGAAATGTATATGGTTGCTGGAAATTTGAGAAATGTGTATATGGTTGAAAACAGTTTGACTAGGGACTGTTTTACTAGTGAAAATGTTGAAGCATGCTAATTGAATGTAAAACCCTATTTTGATCATGTTGGTAGATGAATTAAGGCTTGAATATAATAGCTAACTTGCTGGAAAATGAATGCACCTAATTGGATTAGTTAAATTAGGTAATGGACTGCTCAAATGGTAAATTGGATGTATAATGTTGATCAAATAGATCGAATTGGATTCAACATGATAATGCCCTATTTTAAGCTCATTGCAAGGTGAATTAGACTGACCTATACATGTAAGAACATGAAAATGAATTGAATTTCCATGTTAGAACTTTACTTAGGTGAGTTATAAAACTAGAAACTCAACCTAGTGTAATCTGCCCAGAATGCTCTGTTCTGGGCAGTAAATTTGAAAAATCACTATAAATTTTATAAAATGAATTTAAGGCTGGAATTTTTATGGAAAACACCTTGATATGTCTAAATTCATTAGGATAAAACATAGTTGAATTATGGATTGTAGAATGAAATGTAGAGAAGAAACACTAGGGACAGTGCAAACTGTCCAATGTAACAAATTACCATGTCTTTAAGTTAAAAACTGTATTAATTGGAAAAGGAATAAAATGCAAGCCCTATACGGTTATAAATACAATTACATTAGCTTTCCAAAGGTATAAACCAATTGAAATTCTAACGTACGGAATGAAAGTTATGCATGATTAAGTGAATAGAGTGCAAGCTGCATGGCAGCAGCAGTATAGGTAATTGTACACTGTTTTGTGACAATTTGTAAACTGTTTTATAAACAATTTTAGGGCATTGATTCTGCCTTGTTTTACATGAATTAGAGTATAGATAAGTATAGTTATGTATAGTAAAGAATGAATATGAACATGCTGCCAGATTTGTGTATGTTGTGCGCTTGTAACATTGCCTTGATTGAATGATCATATGAACTTGTTTTGACATGTATGTAATTGTGTAATGTGATAGTACCAAGAGTAAACTTGGTGGAAGAGGATAGAGCGGATCATCCTAAAGCCAAGAACAAAGGAGTGTGGATCGAAGACTAGCTAAGCTTAGAGTATTGTAAGTGTAGTTTACTTGAGAGTTAAGACTGGGTCCTAACTATAGCAATTATGTCTAAATTCTTGTAATGTTTGAATGAACCTAATATGGACTTGACTTAATAAGGGAAGAATGACTAGTAATGCATAAATTTGATCACATCTTGAATACATGATTTACTCGAATGCTAAGCATGTTTAAGTGGTTACATTGGTGATTGTGTGTGTCATGTTGCATGTGATCAAATGCTAAAGAACTTGCTTGAGATATTATCTCATCTTTATGAAATGAACATGAGAATTACATGATATGTGACCTATGGCTCAATTTTCCTAAGGGCCTAGCATGAAATGAACTTGCTTGACATGAATCTTGAACTTGATAAGCTTGTATAAATGGTAAATTAAACAACCTTGGTAACTAGTTGGACTAGGTAGAAGGGCATGCCTTAGAGTCTAGAGCTCATTGTGTTAGGGTGGACTACGGTCCAGGGCTAAGGCCCATATTTGGCGACAGACGGAGAGCACATATGTGGTCTTTGGCGATAGTAGGAGGGTTGACTAGCACTACGGTGCATCTTGTGGCGACAGTTGGTTGGAGACTCGATTACCTATACAAACTAAGTACCAAGGAGGTTCTTTAATTGATAACACATGAATTAACAATCCAATATCACTTGTTACTTGTCTTAAAAGCTATATATTGAATGTTACTTGTCATGAAAGCCATGAATTGTATGTTACTTTTCATGTAAGCATGACTTACTTGATTACTTGTTTTGTAAGCATGATGTGCTTGATTCTTGATATCCAAACATGAAGTATGATTTCTTGTTTCATGCATCCTTATTCTAGCTGAATGCTTGAATCCTTAGTTAGGATTACTCTAAAGCTTGAAATCCTTAGCTAGGGTTATACTTGATTTAATGACACAAAACTTGATATAACAAATGGCTAGAACTAGTTACTACCTCACTAAGTACATTCTTGTACTTATCACTCTCGTTTTCATTCTTCCCAACTACAGGAAAAATGATTCGAGTGTTGCTTGATCTTGAAGCCTGTTACCTTGAGCTCAAAGCAAGTCACACAAGCATTGTCTAAGTATGGTTTCATACTTGTTTTTTATATCTCCTAGATTGGTGGCACTAGATTGTATAGAGTTTAGCTTGATCATGCATTTTGGAACACTTGAACTTGTAAATATGTATGTTCTTGAATGGGCCTACTATGTCATGATCTTGGATGACAATATGAGACATTTAATGAACTTAAATTATTATGTAATAGAATGATGTTTGCTGCGCATATATGGATTTATATATGAAATAATCAAGTGTTTGATCTAGATCACCTTGGAACATTCGAATGCCTTGTTTATAACATGTGTATGCTTGAATTAAAAGTAGAATGAGATGAATCATGTTGCTTGACCTATCATTCGAATGCTTCATGTCTTGTATGAATATACCTTGATGTAGGTATTGTTTGGTGTTAGTATGATGATTGCCGAATGGATAGGCATAGTGTATGACTTGAATTGAAACTAGTTACATGCAAATTGAATGTTCAAAGAATCATGTTAGCAATTTAGGTATGAGATGTACATGTCATAATTTAAGGATCATTAAAAAGAAATGGAAGCATGTTACACACTAGGGTTAATCGAATGATTATAGGTTTAGATGAAGTTAAGTGAATCATGAAAGTAGTAACCTATAATGTAAGCATGAAAGGAAACAATTTAGTTGTTTGATTGAATGCCCTCATGTCTTGAAATCAAATGTGAGTTGTTTGCATGATAAGTTTTGAATGCTTGGTTGCTTGTTAGTTAAGTAACTCATCTAATAAGGATGAGTTATCAATTCATGCCTTGTTCTTGTTTATTCTTGTATTGCTTGCTTGTATGTCTATGTCCTTGCTTGGTAACGCTCCCAATCCGATTTGCTACTAGACCGGGGTAGGGAGTGTTACATTTATTTGGTAATCAGAGCTTTTTAGTCGGTTCTAGGACTAAACCGGGCTCTCTTGCATCATATAGGATACTTGTGCCACCTAGGGGACTTGTATTGTATATCTTGTATCTTTGCTTAACTAAACCAAATTCTTAATTGTTCTATTTGAACGTAGAATGTCTGAAACAAGGCTCGCTCAGGATGATGAAAGTCCCCTAGGCTCCTCGAATGAAGGAGATAATGTGAGGATAGAGCTAAATTTGTCTCCTGTTTATGCTTTAATAGACTCGGGATCCACTTATTCATTTGTATGCTCATATTTGATTGTAAAGTTGATTTTGAAACCTAAAATTGTAAAATAAAGTCTTTTAGTTTCGAACCCAATAGGGGGAATTACATCCATTAACTTCCTTTGCAAGGAATGTTCTTTAATCATTCGAAACATACCATTTCTTATTGATTTATATGTATTGCCAATTGTGAGTTCGATCTTGTAACACCCCATCCCCGGGTTAGCTATAATCCGGTTTGGGAGCATTACCGAGGCGAGAACAAAGCAAGAGATAGGTTACTTGTTGAACAAGTAACCTCGATATAGATAGCTTGCGACGCAAGTAACCCAAACACAACAATACAAGACATACAAGTAATCCACAATAATCAAAACAAACATACTTAGCATGCTAATTTAGGTACTAATTTGTTTCGTTTCATACTTATATCCTAAGTTACCACTATTATATTACAATTTACCATTCCATTCCATTCAATACACATACACCATTCGAATATCAGTGAAAAGTATGGCATATTTCACAATAGGTTTCTATTAGACATGACCCAACTTACATTCTTATTACATGTTCATATACCCTATTCGATCAACAAGGTGGTAACTTAACACATTTCATTTGATCCTTTTTCAAACAAGACATACTATTTCATGGTATCCTTAGCTAGTAACATTGTTAATGCATGCTTGTACATACCTTAGCTCCAATTCAATAAGCAATGTCGATTCTTACCAATGGCCACAAGAACAAATGCATGATCATACAATATTGGTCTAGTATTCGAATGATACAAGGTTTCAACAATCATTGAATTTCTTTCACAATTTGCGCAACATCATACTTATTTATATACATATCAACATAGTTATTTACATAGTTCAAGTCACCCATGTTGGTTACAAGATAGGCCCATACAAGTTATACATAATTACAATTAAACTCACAACAAAGTGCATGATCAAGGCTAAGTATTACAAGTTCTAGCGCCACCAAACTAGGAGCATACAAAGAGTATGAAAACATACTTCAAGCTTGTTTCCAAAACGTTGCTTCGAGTTCAAGATATCCTCTTAAAAGTGTCCTTAATCTGTTATGGGAAGAATGAAGAGTAGAGTGGTAAGTACAAGTTATGTACTTAGTGAGGTAACACTAAGTCTAGCAAATTTCCAAGTTTACTTATCCAAGTGTACAAGCATTTCAAGGAATCAAGATCATCACCACAAGTCATAAACTATTCGAATGTATGGGGCAAACATAGGTAAGTTTCACATATCACACATTCAACATAGTAACATCCATCATGTATACATATCATGTTATTCGAGTTATTGCTTAGAAGGCAAGCAATCAAATACACCAAGTACCAAGTAGACATTCTTACACAATAAACACCATCTATGCATTTCTTTCATGGGAAGTAACAAATTATACAATCATTCATGTGTTATCTTTCAAGACAATGATGTTCATTCAAGATTCTTACATGTAAAGTAATGTTTACATCACACATCCAAGACAAACAATGTTCATTTCAAGTTATTAATTCATCTTACAACACCCTTGGTAATTAGTTCACTAGATAATAAAATCTTCAACAATATGCACCGTCGTGCCAATATGCACCATCGTGCCAATAAGGTCTTCCTTAAAGTATCTCCTTGGAATAAAGTTTTTAAGTTTGAAAGAAAAGGAAAGCTCAGCCATCAGTTTATTGGACCATTCGAAATCATTGAAAGGATTGGTCCAATGGCTTATCGATTGGCACTTCCTAGTGAATTCGATAAGATCCACATTGTCTTACATGTTTCTATGCTCAGAAGATATAGGTCTAATCCATCTCTTCTTCTTGAGCGTGAAGAAGTGGAATTGAATCCTGACTTGTCATACGAAGAAGAACCAGTCCAGATTCTTGATCGTGCAGTTAGAAAGCTTAGGAACAAAACTATTCCTCTTGTCAAAGTCCTGTGGAGAAATCACAAGGTAGAAGAGGCAACTTGGGAATCTGAAGAAGTCATGAAGAAATAATATCCTCACCTATTCGATTCAGGTAAATTGGAAGACGAATTTATTTTAAGGGGAGGAGAATTGTAACACCCTAAAATTGGCCTACAATCTAAACTATAGGCTAATTGAATTCATAAGCTAATCAATTTAAAGAAGAAACAACATTAGCCATCCTTAAAATCAAATAAAGTGAAATTAGAACCAAATTGAATTGAAATTAAAACTAGACGGCATAAATGGAAGGATGAAAATGTGAACATGCAAAAATCTAGAGATTGCATGCAAATGGAATTAAAAATGGAGGCCTTGACACATGTTCTCATTTGAAGGGAACATGTGCCAAATTGGAGGATGACCCACGGCTAGGGGGATTAATGAACAAAGAAATATTGTCATCTTCCTCCCATTATCCCCCTTGGCCGAAAATGCTTGAGAGAGAAAGGGGAAAGAAAATATTCATAGATCACCTCCAAATTCATGCTTCTTGATCTAGTTTTAATCAAATTTTGTTTGGGGAAGGTATAATACTTGACTTTACATGTTATAGATTGCTTGAATCTTGAATTGAAGATGTTCTTGTTGCCTAGACAGATTAGGATGATTGTTATGTGTGTTAGGACCATGCTAGCTTCTAATTGAACTTGAAATTGTGGTTTCTAGTAGCGAAATTGCTAAAGGAAATGTATATGGTTGCTGGAAATTTGAGAAATGTGTATATGGTTGAAAACAGTTTGACTATGGACTGTTTTACTAGTGAAAATGTTGAAGCATGCTAATTGAATGTAAAACCCTGTTTTGATCATGTTGGTAGATGAATTGGGGCTTGAATAGAATAGCTAACTTGCTGGAAAATTAATGCACCTAATTGGATTAGTTAAATTAGGTAATGGACTGCTCAAATGGTAAACTGGATGTATAATGTTGATCAAATAGATCAAATTGGATTCCACATGATAATGCCCTGTTTTAAGCTCATTGCAAGGTGAATTAGACTGACCTAGACATGTAAGAACATGAAAATGAATTGAATTGCCATGTTAGAACTTTGCTTAGGTGAGTTATAAAACTAGAAACTCAACCTAGTGTAATTTGCCCAGAATGCTCTGTTTTGGGAGTAACTTTGAAAAATCACTATAAATTTTATAAAATGAATTTATGGCTGGAATTTTTATGGACAACACCTTGATATTTCTAAATTCATTAGGATAAAACATAACTAAATTTTGGATTGTAGAATGAATTGTTGAGAAGAAACACTAGGGACAGTGCAAACTGTCCCATATAAGAAATTACCCCGTCTTTAAGTTAAAAACTATATTAATTGGAAATAGAATAAAATGCAAGCCCTATATGGTTAGAAACACAATTACATTAGCTTTCTAATGGTATAAACCAATTGAAATTCCAACGTACGAAATAAAAGTTATGCATGATTAAGTGAATAGAGTGCAAGCTGCCTGGCAGTAGTAGTATAGGTAATTGTACACTGTTTTGTGACAATTTGTAAACTATTTTGTAAACAGTTTTAGGACATTGATTCTACCCTGTTTTACATGAATTGGAGTATAGATAAGTATAGTTATGTATAGAAAAGAATGAATATGAACATGCTGGCAGATTTGTGTATGTTGTGTGCTTGTAACATTGCCTTGATTGAATGATCATATGAACTTGTTTTGACATGTATGTACTTGTGTAATGTGTTAGAACTAGGAGTAAACATGGTGGAAGATGATAGAGTGGAACATCCTAAAGCCAAGAACAAAGGAGTGTGGATCCAAGACTAGCTAAGCTTGGAGTATTGTGAGTGTAGTTTACTTGAGAGTTAGGACTAGGTCCTAACTATAACAAGCATGTCTAAATTCTTGTAATGCTTGAATGAACCTAATATGGACTTGACTTAATAAGGGAAGAATGACTAGTAATGCATGAATTTGATCACATCTTGAATACATGATTTACTCGAATGCTAAGCATGTTTAAGTGGTTACATTGGTGATTGTATGTGTCATGTTGCATGTGATCGAATGCTAAAGAACTTGCTTGAGATATTATCTCTTCTTGATGAAATGAACATGAGAATTACATGATATGTGAGCTATGGCTCAATTGGCCTAAGGGCCTCGCATGAAATGAACTTGCTTGACTTGAATCTTGAACTTGATAAGCTTGTATAAATGGTAAATTGAACAACCTTGGTAGCTAGTTGGACTAGGTAGAAGGGCATGCCTTAGAGTCTAGAGCTCATTATGTCAGGGTGGACTACGGTCTAGGGCTAAGGCCCCTATTTGGCGACAGACGGAGGGTACGTATGTGGTCTTTGGCGACAGTAGGAGGGTTAACCAGCACTACGGTGCATCTTGTGGTGACAGTTGGTTGGAGACTTGATTACCTATAGAAACAAAGTACCAAGGGGTTGTTTAATTGATAACAAATGAAATAACAATGCACAGTTGGTTGGAGACTCAATTACCTATACAAACTAAGTACCAAGGGGTTGTTTAATTGATAACACATGAAATAACAATCCAATATCACTTGTTACTTGTCTTAAAAGCTATATATTGAATGTTACTTGCCAGAAAAGCCATGAATTGTATGTTACTTGTCATGTATGCATGACTTACTTGATTACTTGTTTTGTAAGCATGATGTGCTTGATTCTTGATATGCAAACATAAAGTATGATTTCTTGTTTCTTGCATCCTTATGCTAGCCGAATGCTTGAATCCTTAGTTAGGACTACTCTAAATCTTGAAATCCTTAGCTAGGATTATACTTGATTTAATGAAACAAAACTTGATATAACAAATGGCCAGAACTAGTTACTACCTCACTATGTACATTCTTGTACTTATCACTCTCGTTTTCATTCTTCCCAACTACAAGATAAAGGATTCGAGTGTTGCTTGATCTTGAAGCCTGTTACCTTGAGCTCAAAGCAAGTCACACAAGCATTGTCTAAGTATGGTTTCATACTTGTTTTGTATATCTCCTAGATTGGTGGCACTAGATTGTATAGAGTTTAGCTTGATCATGCATTTTGGAACACTTGAACTTGTAAATATGTATGTTCTTGAATGGGCCTACTATGTCATGATCTTGGATGACAGTATGAGACATGTAATGAACTTAAATTATTATGTAATGGAATGATGTTTGCTGTGCATATATGGATTTATATATGAAATAATCAAGTGTTTGATCTAGATCACCTTGAAACATTCGAATGCCTTGTTTATGAACATGTGTATGCTTGAATTAAAAGTAGAAAGGGATGAATCATGTTGCTTGACCTATCATTCTAATGCTTCATGTCTTGTATGAATATACCTTGATGTAGGTATTGTTTGGTGTTAGTATGATGATTGCCGAATGGATAGGCATAGTGTATGACTTGAATGGAAACTAGTTACATGCAAATTGAATGTTCAAAGAATCATGTTAGTAATTTATGTATAAGATGTACATGTAATAATCTAAGGGTCATTGAAAAGAAATGGAAGCATGTTACACACTAGGTTTAATCGAATGATTATAGTATCAGATGAAGTTAAGTGAATCATGAAAGTAGTAACCTATAATGTAAGCATGAAAGGAAACAATTTAGTGGTCTATTCGAATGCCCTTCATGTCTTGAAATCAAATGTGAGTTGCTTGCATGATAAGTATTGAATGCTTGGTTGCTTGTTAGTTAAGTAATCCATCTAATATGGATGAGTTATCAATTCATGCCTTGTTCTTGCTTATTCTTGTATTGCTTGCTTGTATGTCCATGTTCTTGCTTGGTAACGCTCCCGAGCCGGTTTGCTACTAGCCCGGGGTAGGGGATGTTATACGTCATATATCCTAGCCATACAATCAGGCACCCAACTAAACAAGTCATACAAGCAAATTCATAACATGCTATTTATTACCTAAATGATCATGGTCGACTAGTATCCATACGATCAAAACAACCACATTAACAAACATATTATAGCAACAAAGTTGCCATCGGTCCCTTTTATTGTATTAGGCAGACCGAAAACCTAAAAAATAAACCAGAGATTATGAAATCTCAAGTGTTCGGGGGCACGATTACGTGTGGGGAAGGATTAGCACCCCCAAAACGCCCGTAAAAACGACGCTTACTTGATCAATAATATTTTCTTCATAATCCGGATGCATGCATGCATGGATTAATACAAAATCCCTAAGTTATAAAATTGGCTCGAACTCGCTCACGGCTGAGAAAATTCAAATCAATTTAGACGCAGAGTAATTAAGGTATTAATCTTTAAAATATGAAAATGTACTTTCTCATAGGAGTCCCGATCATTCTCGCAAAGGCTAGGGGAAGAGGAATTAACCCTATTTGAAAATACACCTCGTTTTCATGGTGCAAGAAAACCTTTTTGTATGATATTTATTTGCCTTATTTATTTTGTTTCTAATCTTACAATGCCAATTATTAAGTGATTAAGGTGACTAAACTTAAAAGGCTCTATTTGACAAATTTTAATTAAAAGCATATTTAATGATCTAAGAAAAAGTATCGAGTTAGTTAAAAGAAATATATTATGTAAAAATGGACCCTATACCCTAGGATTTTGTTACTAAGTATTATTTAAGTTACAAATGAATATAACCCTATATCTATATGGGTACATATAAATTTATAAGCCTAAAGTATATATTTTAAAGAGGTGAACAAATTTTAGATCAAGAAATCAGATTATTAAAGGTTATACTAATTTTCATTTTTTACATTTTAAAATGGATGCTTAAGAGAAAATAGATAAACAAATTAAACATAAAAAGACAAAATTGCAAGAAAATTAAAATTGAAGAATGAAATTAAAACAAAAAAGGACTAAAGTGTGAGAAAGAAAATAGTGAGGGCCGAAGTAGAAGACTGAAGAAAGAAGGGCGCGGGTCGTATAATGGAGCAGGTCAGATCCGGGTCACCTAACGGGTCGAGTATATAATACAATAATTATAACAAATTTCATTTTTTGTTTCAGTTTTCCCACCGAATGAACCCCCTCAACCTTCAAATTCTCTGTATTGTTCATCTGGAGATGATGAACATCGTCGTGTTCTCCAGATTCCGGCGGTAGTTCGTGGCGCTCCTCCACATCGGCCGCCGTGGCCCTCGGTCGGCGGCGAGTTTCCAATGGCAGTCTGCTTCAGCTCCATCTTCTGAGTTTAACGCTGGCCCCTACGCGGTGCTCCGACGACTGCTTCCATTGCCTTGATCAGTAAAACCCGTGTCCCTCTCTTCCCTTTTTGAATCAAAAACCAGAAAATGAATACAAAAAGAATGATAATAGGTATAAAATACCTTTGAATTTGATTGTAAATTGCTTTTGTTATTACTTCTCTTGAATTGTGTGTGTTACAATCGGTGATTCAATGGCTTTTTATAGGCCGTTATATGTATGAACAAGGGGAAAGAAATCATTTCCCTGATTACAAATAGAAACCCTGAAATCTAATGATTTGATTGGTTCAGTGTTGACCAGATTTGGTTCAATTCGGCTGATTCTTCCATGTTTGCTATGATTGTGTCTTCAATCATGATTCCTTTCTATTTATGTTTGATTTCAATCTAGTTTCTTCCTTTTCTTTTGTTTTAATTTGAAGTGTAACCGCATTTCTTGCTTGCATGTTACGGTGGTCATGAACGACGGTGAGGGAACGAAGGTTCATGGCCATCGGTGCTCGTAAACTAGAACCGAACGGTCAAGGGAGTCAAACGGTTGAGTCGTGGTCCTCACGCACGAGTGACAATCCACGTGAGCTTCATCTGCTTCAATCTGGCCCGTCGATAATCTCCTAGATCCAATGGTGTGGGGTTATGTGGCGCAAGGCCTGAGGATTAGGGTTCTCTAGGGTTTATCCAGGACCGTTGGATCGAATTTGACCAACGACAGAGGAAGAGTGGCAGCTCAAAGGAAAAAAATAAGCCCATAGGTTTTTTTTTTATTGTAAGGCTGAATTGGCCTTATAAAACATGGGCTCCTCTTTGTAATAAATGGATCAAATTAATGGATTTTGGTTTTATTATTATTTTATTTATGGACTCTAACATATACAAAGGACCAACTATATATATTTTTTTGCTTTTTATTTTTGGATCCGTTTTTTTGGATTCTACAATAATCAAATGAAATAACATATACTATATTTCTTTGGATATCAATACTTAAATGGGTGAGGGCCAGATAAAATAGGTGACTACAGCTACCCCTATTTGCACATTTCGATGAAACGGGAATAGGGCAAAGAATAAAAGGCACTGATTTTATCCGGCCAAATGGTTGAACACAGCTTGTCTTTCTAGAGCGGCAAAAACAAACTCAACATCAACAAGTCATTCTTCTGAAGCGGCAAGCGACTCTCCAACCTTTTTATTCCTCTGGAGCGGCAGAGAATAAGTTGAACGACTTTATTTGATAAGAAAATTTGTTTCTCCGGAGCGGCAGAAATGAATTATATAACTGGTGGGTTATTTCAAATTTCTTTGTTTATTTCATTAAACAACCCCCTTGGTACTTAGTTTGTATAGGTAATCGAGTCTCCAACAAACTATCGCCACAATATGCACCGTAGTGTTGGTCAACCCTCCTACTGTCGCCAAAGACCATATACGTACCCTCCATCTGTTGCCAAATAGGGGCCTTATCCCTGGACCGTAATCCACCCGTACACAATGAGCTCTAGACTCTAAGGCATGCCTTCTACCTAATCCAACTAGCTACCAAGGTTGTTCGAATTACCAATCATTCAAGTTATCAAGTTCAAGATCATGTTCATGTCAAACAATATCAATTCATGTTAAGCCCTTAGGCTATTGAGCCTTAGCTCACAAGTCAAGTGGTTTCAAGATCCATTTCATCAAATTGATATAACAATCATATCTCAACCAAGTCATTTGCATTCAATCATGTTGCATCATAGCTCATACAAGCAACCAAGCTATCACTAATCATGCATAAGCATTTTGAATAGGCATGTACATAAGACTAGGATCGTGTTTCATGTATATATTTAATCATCCTTCCCTTATTAAGTCAAGTTCATGCTTAGATTCATTATCATGACAACAATGTAATAAGAATGCAATGGTTAGGACCTAGTCCTAACCCTAAAGATAACTACACTCACAATGCAATCCAAGTAAGCTAGAAATTATCTTGTATGGCTATCCCCTTGTTCTTAACCCTTGGATGATTTCCTTTTTCTTCCTCAATTTGCTGCCCTTGGTCTAGCAAGTATAACACATACACATCTCATCAAAACAAGTACAATATATCATACAATCATAGTAGCAATGTTATCACAATGCACCTAACATTTAGCTACTGTTTTTATACTTCCTTTTAAGCATTTCTTACCAATTTATCTCCACGTTGTTATTACTTCATTTTAAAGCATAACTGGACAGACTACAATGTCCCAAAACTGTTTCGGAAACAGTTTGCATTTAGGTGCAAAAACAGTCCCAAACTGCCCAGGACACTGCTGTCTGGCAGTTTGCACATTGTCCCTTTAAATGGCCATATCTTTTAATCTATACGTCGGAATTTTCGATTGTTATACACCATTGGAAAGATAACAAAATTTACTATAAGACCATGTAATACTTGCATTTTAGTTCTTAGCCAATTAATACAGTTTATTGTTCAAAGACAGGGCATTTACACTGCCTGAACAGTTTGCACTGTCCAACAATTCTTATTTACAGTTTTCAGTATAGGACCCAGTTTTCAATTTTGTTTTCACCTAATGAAAATAGATATTCTAAGGATCATGTCATTAAAATTTCAGCTCTGAATTCAATCGATACAAATTTTGGTGAATTTTCAAAGTGACTACCCAGAATAGAGCAATTCTGGGCAGATTGCATCTAATTACATTTTAATGCCTTTAATTCATTTTAACTAATGTCTTGGCCCTATAATTCATTTCATATGATATACTAACATGTTAATTCAATTTTAATCCATTATACAAGGCTTTCAAAACAGGGCAAGTTGGTTACAATGCCTAATCTTTCATGTTTACTCAATTTCAACTCCACAAAACAGTTTCTATGTTACATAACTATGTTCATGCTTTTATCCTTCATTTCCAACATTGTTAGCTAACAATTCAGTTTGTTTAACACCTTCTTTACATTACCTATTCATGATCACAATCAATTCATTAATTCTATAGCTCAATTTTAAGTTTTATTCATTCAATTCCCACTTCAATATCACAATTCAATTTTCCAGCAACCTAGGTTATTACTCTAGCATGAACACATAATTTCCAGCATTGTACCTAGTTTTTATTCTTCAATTTGCATGATTCTACAACCATATAATCATCTAATCACACATTCCATATATAATTACATCTAACCTCATCAAAACAGTCCAATACAACAATCATAGTTGCCTATTCAATTGAACACAAGAAGAATCATACTTACTTTGCTTGTAGCTTTAATTCCAATGAAAAATTACTACACATGCAAGCTTAATTCCTTCTCCAATGGCTGAATTTCCAAGCTTTCTCTCTCACTACTTCTTCTCTCAATTTCGGCTAACAATGGGATAATGGAGAAGATGACAACATGGTTATCCACTAATTTTACTAAACTAACCCTCTATTAGTTACTAATCATATAATTAGTCAAGGGCAAATAAGATATTCATGAAATTTATCATGCAAGCCGTATCTATCTCCTTTAATTCAATGTAGTCACTTTTAAATTGGTCACTTAATTCATTCATTCTTTCAATTAGGCCCTTGACTATTCAATTTAGCTTAATTCTAAATTCAATTAAGCTATCAATTTATACAATTTGGTTCCAATACTTCTAAGCTAGGATTTGGGGTGTTACAGATTCCTTCAACAGAAATTACGTGGCTGAGGAAAGATACTTCTGATAGTTGTAGGATGATTTGGAGGTGGTTCGAATGTTCATCCTTGCTTTTGGAATAGACGAGGATATCATCAATAAAAACTACCATGAATCTATCCAAGAATGGCTTGAAGACCCGGTTCATAAGGTCCATGAATGCGGTCGGGGAATTGGTTAGGCCAAACGACATCACAAGGAATTTGAAATGACCATATCGAGATTTGGATGCTGTCTTTGATAAATCTGACTCCTTAACTTTCTTCTGATAGTATCCGGATCAGAGATCGATCTTTGAAAACATGGTAGCATTCTTAAGATGATCAAACAAGTCCTCAATTCTAGGCAAAGGATACTTGTTTTTGATGGTGAGTTGATTGAGCTGCCGATAGTCGATGCAAAGCCTCATCGATCCATCATTCTTTTTGACAAACAGCACAGGTGCTCCCCAAGGAGATGAGCTAGGCCTAATAAAGCCTTTATCCTGCAACTCCTGCAACTACTTCTGGAGTTCTTTTAGTTCAATTGGGGTCATCCGATAGGGGCTGATGGACACATGATCGGCTCCGGGTTTAACTTCGAGAAACACGTCGGGAAATACAGAAATGGTTAGAGTTGATTCTAAAGCAGGTTGAGTCTTATCAAGTTCAAACATGGTAGCAAATTTTTTTTTTGATTTTTGGGACATATAGTCTAATAGGAGTATGGATTCATTACCCAACCCACGAAGGTAAAGCCTTTTCTTATTACAATCTACCCAGGCTCGGTGTCTTCCTAGCCAATCTAACTTCAGTATTAGATCAGATTCGTTAAAGGGCAGGACTAAAAGATCAGCAAGAGAAGGAATGCCTTGTATGAACAATGGGCAGTTCCTACACATTCAATTTACACTAACCCTATCTCCTAAGGGCTTTGTGACAATTAGATTACATTTAATGGCTTCAAAGGTTAACTTGAATCTTTCAATCAAGGTGGAACAAATAAAGGAGTGGGTTGAACCCGAGTCAAATAAAGCATAGATAGGATTAGCATATAATTCGATTGTACCTGCAATAACATCAGGGGATTCTTCTTCTTCTCGTCCCCGAACATGGTATACTCGAGCAGAGGCTCGAGACTCCTGATTTGTGGCGAAGGAGGCTTGGCCTTGATTTCTTCCAGAGTTCCCAGACTGGGCTTGTTTCGGTCTTTTACCCCGAGATGACAACACAAGATTGGTGTTTGAGGACACATGAGCTGGAACTTTATTCGGATTCTGCGGACAATCACTGATGATAGCTCTAACAGGACTTGCAGATACGAGCTTGAGACTCTTTGTCTGAACTCCCTCGTTGATTCTTTGACTTCTTCGATGGCCAAAGAGGTTTATTGTCATTCCTCTGCCTTTTATCATTTTAGGAGTAAATCTCTTTCCTCATAGGATCTTGGACGGATTTGCATTGTGATTTCATTGCTCGATTTAGTTCCACAAATATGACTGATAAGTTGCATAATGATATTACTTCTTTTCGGCAGGCAGACGATGAATCCATGTGCAAGGCTTGGGAGCGATACAGAGAGCTTTTACATAGATATCCCGTGCACGGATTCCCATTGTGGATGCAAGTGATGATGTTTTATAACTCAGTGAACATGCCGACAAGGATGATGCTAGATGCCTCGGCAAATGGAACACTCCTTGACAAGTCACCTAAGGAAGCAATAGAGATCATGAACCGTCTTGCCAAGAACGAATATCAGTTCCCAACCACCCGAAAGGGAATAGTTAGATGCAACGCCACAATAAACGAGCTTGATTCATCGGGATCTATTTCTGCACAATTGGTCGCCTTAATCAATATGGTTAAGAACATGCAGCGACCTAGCAACCCACAGGAGGTCAAGGTAATTGGTTCATTTTGTGAATTATATAACGATAACCATGCTTCTTATGAATGTCGGCAGAACCAAGAATCTAGTTTTTACATTGGAAACTACAATCGGAACAACAATGTGATGTCCAACACCTACAATCCAGCCTGGAGGAAGCACTCCAACTTCTCATGGAGTAATCCTAACAATGCCCTCAACTAGAGCAGTCAGAATGCACAAGCAACAGGATTTCAGCAGAACTTGCAACGGCACAGATGCCGCAGCAACAATCAACTCCATCCAGTTCTTTGGAAAATTCTCTTAATGCTTTCTTGTTAAAAACTGAATCTTATATGGTAGAGAACAGTAATATCATAAAGAAGACGGATGCTTTTATGAACAGTACGAAGATGAGATTGCAAAATCAAGAGGTAGCCTTGAAATCCTTGGAGACACATGTCGGGCAATTCGCTCAGAACTTAAATATGAGACCACCATGCAGTTTACCCAGCGATACTGAAGTCGCCAAGGGAGCAAACCATGAGCAATGCAAAGCCATCATTACTCGGAGAGACCAACAACTTAAGGGAACCCAAGCTCACTCAACAGAGAGCACTCAACCAAGGGAGCAGCCCCTTCTCCAAAATAATAAGTCAGAAAATGCCAAGACAATACCAGATACCCATGGCTCAAAAATTCCCGATACCATTGCCTCAGTAGGACCTGAAGCATTGCCTCGGTAATTTTAGATGCCATCGCCTCGGCAACCAAGTATACCTCGGCAATTCCTGATGCATCGACAATTTCTCAAATCAAATTCTAATACAAAGAACGGATTGAGGACATCTGACTTCCACCACCATTCCCACTGAGGTTGAAACGGCAGAAGCAAGAATACCAGTTCAAGAAATTCCTTGACATCTTGAAGCAAGTCCGCATCAACTTGCCATTGGTTGAAGCAATAGAGCAAATGCCGAACTTGCTAAGTTCTTTAAAGACATTATCTCTAAGAGAACAAGGCTAGGAGAATTTGAAACCATTGTTGTGACGGAAGGATGCATGGCCATGTTGCACAACCGAATGCCACCTAAACTTAATGATCCCGACAGTTTTACTATACCATGTTCCATCAGAAACCACTATGTCGGGAATGCATTATGCGATCTTGGAGCAAGCATAAACCTCATACTAAAATCTATTTTCTAGAGATTGGTAATAGGGAAGGCAAGACCAACAACATTGATGCTACAACTTGCAGACAGATCCTATGTGCATCAGAGGGAAAAATCGAGGATATCCTGGTAAAAGTTGATAAATTTATTTTTCCCGCTGATTTTATTATTTTGGATTGTGAAGCAAATGATTTCGCATCCATTGTCCTTGGGAGACCATTTTTAGCAACGGGAAGAACCTTGATCGATGTTTAAAAGGGAGAACTCACGATGAGGGTGAATAACCAGCAAGTCAAGCTGAATGTATTCCAGACCCTAAACAATGCCAACAATCTAGAAGAATGTCAATTAATCCACGCTACAACCGAATTTGATTTTGACGTGGAAGAATATAGCCTCGGCAATAACATTGCCAAGGAGAATTGCCTCGACAATTACATTGCCCAGGCAATTGAACCTGAGGAGTTTGAAGAGCTGAACGATAATGAACCTGAGGAAGCCAATTGGATGGTAAGCCGACCAGGTACATATTTTGAACCATTGGACTACACAGGTAAGGAAGGTAAACTCGAGAAACCTTCAATTGAACAACGTCTCATTCTTGAGTTGAAACCATTGCCAGGGCAATTAAAATATGCTTACTTAGGAATCAATAATACATTGCATGTAATTATTTCTTCTAAGTTGCAGCTTGTACAGGAAAAGAAGTTGATCGACATGTTGATACTGCACAAGAAGGCAATAGGATGGACAATTACCGATTTAAAGGGAATTAGCCTGGTAGTGTGTATGCAAAAATCCTATTGGAGGATGATCATAAACTGACAATCGAGGCACAAAGGAGGCTTAACCCTTCTATGAAGGAATCCGTGAGGAAGGAAATCATCAAATGGCTTGACGTCGGTATCATATATCCTATCTCCAATAGTAAATGGGCAAGCCCGGTACAATGTGTACCGAAAAAGAGAGGTATAACCATGGTAAGCAATGAAAACAATGAACTAATCCCAACAAGGACTCTTACCGGTTGGAGGGTTTGTATGGATTACCGTAAGTTAAATAAAGCTACTAGGAAAGATCATTTTCCTTTGCTGTTTATTGACCAAATGCTTGACCGACTTGTAGGTAAATCTTTTTACTATTTTCTTGATGGCTACTCAGGTTATGTAATACCCTAAATCCTAGCCTAGAAGAATTGGAACCAATTACCTAAATTGTTAATTTAATTCAAACTTGAACCTAGACTAATTGAATTAATTAAGGACTTAATTGAAAGATGAATGAAATGGATGACCAATTTGAAGTGACCTATTCAAATAAAATGAGAAAGTAAACGTTTTCATGCTAAAGTTCTATATTCCTGAAATACCCTTGATTAAGCCTTGAATAATAGTTAATTAAAGGATAAGATAGTTTTTTCCCCAAATCCACTTAGGGGGATTATCATCTTCATCTTTCTCATTGTCCCATTTACCGAATTGAAGAGAGAACATTGAGAGTGAGAGAGAGCTTCACCATAGTTTGAGTGATTTGAGCTTGCACGTGCTTAGAATTTTATAGAAGTTGAGCTAGGAAGCAAGGTAACCCTACTCTTGCTCTTGATCCATTCGATTAGTTAAAGTAATTGATGAAATAGAATTGTTTGATGCTTGTATATGCTTTTTAGATGTTTGAATCATAGTAGAATTGTATGAATTTAAAGAATGAACCATGGTAACCTGCTAAAATTGAACAAACATTGAATGGATACACCTACATGCTAGCCGAATTGATCTAGTTATCAGATTGAATGAATTGATGTGCTGAATGAATAGGAAATGATGTAAACAAGCTAATCACTTAATGGAAATTATGTAAACTGGATAGTTATGTTCTTGAATGAATTAGATTGTTATCTAGATTGAAGAAAATGAATTGGTAAGAAAACTAGTCACACATGTTGCTATAATATTGATTAGGGACTGTTTTGTATAAACTAGTGAAATTTGTACTGAATTGAATTAAATAAGGAGCTGCAAAATTGAGTGAATTACAGGGGAAGGACTGTAATGGATGTTAAATAATTAGTATTGCTTAATTTATAAAGAATTTGATAGGTTAAAATGTATATTGGGCAGAATTACTAAAACAAGGATTGTTCTCAAAAAATAGTTAAATTGAGGACTTAGATTGACTAATTAAGGGCTAAACTTAATATGTAAGAACAGAGGAAAATCAGAGGAATCAATGGTAAAAAGGACTAAAATGAACTAGTAAGGGTCCTAGGATAAAAAGCTCACTAAATTGGATTAAACAACAAGCTGGCAGAATAGTCACTAGAAAAAAGACCTGACTTTAAATTGAAATATGTATTGATATAGAAGGAATTAAAATATTAAACTTATATGGATAAAAAGGTAATTAAATAAGCTTTCTATTGGTATAAATTAATTGAAAATCCAATGAGTAGATTAAAATATTTGAACATATTACTAAAGGGTATACAAACAGCCTGGAAGCAGAAACTGTTTTGGATGATGTAGTTTAAATGAGCTTGAATTATTATTGTATTGATTCTAATGATCCTTCTATGTTGTTTATGACTTGCTAGATCAAGGATTAGAGGAGATTACTGAAGGCAATAAGGTTGGGTCATCAAGTGATAGGCAAAAGGGAATAGCAATACAAGACTAGCTTGGAGTATTGTGAGTGTAGACTTTTTAGGGTTGGAACTAGTGTTCTAACCAGAGTTGCATGTCTAAATATTTGCTTGATGATTGATAAAATGAAATAAACTTAAATTGTAATTGGTAATATTACAATAAGGGAAGAATGGACTAATTAAAGACTTGAAAATTCAATATGCTTGCAATATGGTTGATTGTGGAAATGAAACAATTGTTTGTTCTCTAAGAATCTATACCCTATTTGAATGCTGCCATGGTTATGCTTGATAGATTGTGTTCAAATGAATGAATATGCTATTGAAATTTGTTGGTTGCTTGAATGTGTACTTAATGGAAATACATGAAAGCTTATAAAATGATCTTAACCTTACTATGTTTGTTGCTTAATCACTTGTTGTATGATTGCTTGATAATGAAAGACATAACAAGTCCTTGGATGCTAGTTGGCCTTAGGTAGAACGGCATGCCTTAGAGTCTAGAGCTCGACTTAATATGTTTAGGTATTTTGTGTGCCTTAATATGTGGTGTAGATGACACCTTAACACGATTGGTACTTTGTGTGCCTTAACATGTGGTGTAGCAGACACCTTAACATGATCAAGTACTTTGTGTACTCTAATACGTGGTGTAGAAGACACCTTAACATGATCCGGTACTTTGTGTACCTTAACACGTGACTCGATTACCTAGTCCTACTATCTACGAAGGAAAAATAAGCTTAAATGAACTTAAAGACAGACTTGTAATATGAATGAATGATGAATATGTTATCTTGGTTTAAACTATACTTGAAAAATAAGTTACATTGTATGATACCCTATTCGAAGTGGAAATTATGATCTTCATGATTGAATTGCTTGATATTGCCGAATCTTGCTTACTTGAATAGCTAGTGTTTGAAGATGCCTACTTGCTTGATTGTTCCATGTGGGATTTGAAATAAGTATTGATTGTCTAAGCTTGTCTATTCGAATACTTCATGAGAAACTAGCTAGGTCATGACTTTGCTTAATTGAAGCCTAGCTAGGTTAATCTTGATTAAAATGAACAAGGAATATGAGATAATAATCTTGATAAATTGATAGAATTAGGTACTACCTCACTAAGTACATTATGTACTTATCACTCTTGTTTTTCCTTCTTCCCAAACCACAGGTTTAAAGATACTCGAATCGGTTAAATCGACTCATAATAAGCCTATTCTATCTTGACCCTAATCGAATGAAATTTGAAATTAAGTTGTTACTTTAATTCAATTATATGATATAGATGCCTAGATCAATCTAATTGTAATGTTTTTGGTAAAACAATGAGCTAAAAGGTCTAACTGTTGCACATATAAGCATAAGGTTTTGGTAAACTTGGTTTCAAAAAATGAATGGCTTAGATTACTAATAGGAATTGAATAGTTAATTGAAATTGTTATCTAGTTAACCGAATAGTACTATGAGTAATAAGCTAATTGGATGATTAATTTCTTTGCCTAGTAGTCGAATGATGTCTTGTGCATCAAGTAATGGAAAATTTTTAATTGGCCCTAATCTTGTATGTTATAACTTGTATTAGATGATACGAGTTTTGTTTGTTTCCTTCCGGTGACGCTCCTCGCTCCTAAGCCAGGCGATGGGTGTCACATAAAGTGGTATCAGAGCTAAAGGTTTAGATCCTCAGACTAAACCGAGTCTTTATGCATCTTATAGGATTGAATTGTGCCTCCTAGGAGTTGTATCTTAATATGCTTGTGTTCTTGCTTATCTAACTGCTTCATGTTTATCCAATCATTGTATGTCCGAGATAAGATTTGCTCGGGACGATGAAAGTCCCCGAGGATCCTCTAATGAGGGCAGAAGTGTGAGGATGGAAACAAATCCTCAAAGACAGAATGAACCTCGAGAACCTATTCAAACTCGAGAGCAGGCTCAACCCCAGCAGGAAGCTCCTGGTATTCAAGCTGTCCAAAGAGAATGTCTCCTTAGCATGAAGGAGATGTTCAATTAACTTGTATCGAACTTTAAACAAGATCGTCATGTTGCTCATGCTGCTGCACCAAGCAGAGCTCCTATTGATAAACTTGCTCAACACCGAGCCTATACCTTTGCCGATGCTAATAAAGAGAAACTTGAAGATGCGGAATACTGGCTAGAACGTACAACTCAAATCCTGACCAAACAATTGCAATGCTCGGATGAGCACAAACTTGAATGTGCCATAGCACTCTTAGCTGACGAAGCCTTGAGTTGGTGGAAAACCACAACCCTGACTGCTCCCGCTGACTCGGTTACCTGGGAATTCTTCGTTGAAGAAATCAAGAAGAAATACATCAGTGAGCAATATTTATCTAATCGTCGGAGACGTTTCTTGTACCTCAAGCAAGCTAATAGGCCCATCGAGCAATATGTTGCTGATTTTTGCAAATATTGTAAGTATGGCTCAGATTATATCAAAGCTAAAAGAGATAAGTGCCAAATGTTTATTGATGGCTTGAATGATGAGCTAAGTCCGATGTTCACGGCTATGGGGATCATAGATTTTCAAACTCTTGTTAATCGAGCCATTATAACCGAGGCAAAGATGAAAGCTTCGAAAAGAAGAAAGGGTGGTAATAGAAGTGATAAAAAGCACAAGCGTGATGATAGGCCTCATTGGCAATCCAAGAAAGCCAAAGTTTAGAAAGAAAGCTCATCGACTTATACTCCTGCTCCAAGAAGCAATTATATGTCGAGACCTCAATCAGTGAACAAGCCCTCAATCCTGATTATTTCAGTTAATAGTACAAGAAATTCTGAGAAAATCCTTCCTTGCAAGTTTTGTCAGAAGCTTCACCGAGGCCAATGCTGAGCCCAATCTAACTTGTTTTATGCGTGTGGTGGAGATGACCACTACATTAAAGATTGTCCTCAGAATGCTAGTAAAGCTTCAATTCAATCTTTTGCGAATCCCAGTCCTGCACCATCTAATCGAAACAAAGGCCCAAGACAAGCACAGTCCAGGAACCAAGGTAGAGGGAGAGGCCATCATTCGGCTACTACACATCAAGAATCCCGAGCTCCTGCTCGTATCTACCACATTCGTGGTAGGGAGGATGAAGAGTCTCCCGATGTAATTGCAGGTACTGATGAACTAAACTCAAGCCCTGCTTATGCTTTGATTGATTCAGGGTCTACCCATTCCTTTATATGTTCTACCTTGCTTGTTAAGTTAAATATGAAACCCGAACTTGTAAAATCAAGCCTAGTAGTATCAAATCCTATATGAGGAAATTTGCCGATCAATTTAATTTGTAGATCTTGACCAATTGCTATTCGAAATATTCTTTCCCTATAGACCTCTATGTTTTTCCAAATTGTGAATTTGATTTAGTGTTAGGACTAGATTGGTTGGGAAAACACCAAGCCTGGATTGATTGCCAAAATAGGAGATTGTATCTCAGGGGATTAGGGAAAGAATCCATCTTGCTAATAAATAAGAAACTGACCTCAATCTTTGCTTCCATGGTCTTAAAAGATGAATATGACTTTGGTTTGCCATTTATACCTGTTATATTTGAATTCATCGATGTTTTTCTTGAGGAACTCCCTGTCTTCCTCTGACCCGTGAAGTGGAATTCGAGATTGATGTTCAACCTGGAACCAACCCGGTGTCAATTACACCATATCGAATAGCACAAGTAGTGTTGAAGGAACTCAAGACTCAACTTCAAGAACTATAGGACAAAGGCTTCATTCGGCCTAGCACATCTCCCTGGGGTGCATCTATCTTATTCGTAAAGAAAAGGATGGTACGATGCGACTTTGTATCGACTATCGTCAATTGAATCCACTTACCATCAAGAAAAAGTATCATTTGCCAAGGATAGAAGATCTCTTCGATCAACTTAGAGATGTTTCGGTGTTTTCAAAGATCGATCTTGATCGGGTTACTACCAAATAAAGGTGAAAGAAGAAGACGTGCCTAAAATAGCCTTCCGAACTCGTAACAGCCACTTTGAATTCCTTGTGATGCCTTTCAGGCTAACTAATACTCCGGCCGCATTCATGGATCTTATGAACCGAGTATTCAATCCTTTTCCTGACAAATTTATGGTTGTCTTTATCGATGACATCTTGGTCTACTCGTAACAAGGAGTAACATGCTGAACACCTCTGAATTGTCCTGCAAACACTCTGAGAATGTCAGTTGTTCGCCAAATTCTCCAAGTACGAGTTCTGGCTATCCGAAGTTTTATTTCTCGGTCATGTAATCTCGGTCGAATGGATGAAGGTGGATCCAAAGAAAATTCAAGCTATTCTTGATTGGCAACCTCTAAGGAATGTTAGTGAGGTTTGAAGTTTTCTCAGTTTAGTTGGGTACTATAGAAGATTTGTAAAAGGCTTTTCTACTATTGCCTTGCCCTTAACTAAGCTCCTTCGAAAGGATCAACCATTTGAGTGGTCTGAGAATCAGCAGCGAAGTTTTGATCAACTCAAGCAAGCCTTGACTCATGCCCTGGTTCTTCTTCAACCAGAATCAGGCAAGGAATTCATTGTTTATAGCGGCACTTCACATTCGGGGCTAGGTTGTTTATTGATGCAAGGAGATAACGTGGTAGCTTATGCATCAAGGCAATTAAAACTACGCGAGCTTAATTATTCGACTCATGATCTTGAACTTGTTTCCATTGTCTTATCTCTCAAAATTTGGAGACACTACTTGTACGGTGAAAAATGCCACATGTTCACTGATCATAAAAGCCTTAAATATCTCCTAACTCAAAAAGATTTGAATTTAAGGCAAAAAAGATTACTAGAATTTCTTAAGGACTACGAATTGATATCGACTACCATCTGGGGAAAGAAAATGTGGTTGTTGATGCCCTTAGTCGAATACCATACTCGGGTAATCCTTTTAAATCTAAATCCTTGAAAATTTTGAATTGAAATTAGTCTTCCTTGCTATGGAAAGCAATGTGGTTGTAGATGACACCTTAACATGATTGGTACTTTGTGTGCCTTAACATGTGGTGTAGCAGACACCTTAACATGATCAAGTACTTTGTGTACTCTAGTATGTGGTGTAGAAGACACCTTAACAAGATCCGGTACTTTGTGTACCTTAAAACGTGACTCGATTACCTAGTCCTACTATCTACCAAGGCAAAATAAGATTAAATGAACTTAAAGAAAGACTTGTAATATGAATGAATGATGAATATGTTATATTGGTTTAAACTTTACTTGAAACATAAGTTACATGGTATGATACCCTATTCGAAGTGGAAATTATGATCTTCATGATTAAATTGCTTGATATTGCTGAATATTGTTTACTTGAATAGCTAGTGTTTGAAGATGACTACTTGCTTGATTGTTCCATGTGGGATTTGAAATAAGTCTTGATTGTCTAAGCTTGTCTATTCGAATGCTTCATGAGAAACTAGCTAGGTCATGACTTTTCTTAATTGAAGCCTAGCTAGGTTAATCTTGATTAAAATGAACAAGGAATATGAGATAATAATCTTGATAAATTGATAGAATTAGGTGCTACCTTACTAAGTACATTATGTACTTATCACTCTTGTTTTTCCTTCTTCCCAAACCACAGGTTTAAAGATACTCAAATCGGATACTTGATTAACAAGTTATTTTACTTGGACTTTGAAGAGAGAATCAAGCATATTCAAGTATAGTTTTGGTACTTGTTGTTGATACTCCTAGATGGTGGCGGGTAGAGTTAACTTTAGAACTCATGTTAGTTCATATGTTTGGAACTCTAAGGATTATAATTATATGTTCTTGATAGCTAAAGTAATGCGTAAACTTTATAATATTTGACCATGCATTTTGAGTTATGTAAATGTATTTAAGTATGTATGGTCTGTGATGAAATTACATAATGAATGAATGACTATAACTTTGTTATAAGATAGTTGTTCGAATATGATGGTATAAACTATAAAATTGAATGTGTTAAATCGACTCATAATAAGCCTATTCTATCTTGACCCTGATCGAATGAAATTTGAAATTAGGTTGCTAGTTTATTTCAATTATATGATATAGATGTTTGGATCAATCTAATTGTAATGTTCTTGGTAAAACAATGAGCTAAAAGGTCTAATTGTTGAACATATAAGCATAATGTTTTGGTAAACTTGGTTTCGAAGAATGAATGGCTTAGATTGCTAATAGGAATTGAATAGTTAATTGAAATTGTTATCTAGTTAACCAAATAGTACTATGAGTAATAAGCTTATTGGATGATTAATTTCTTTGCCTAGTAGTCGAACGATGTCTTGTGCATCAAGTAATGGGAAAATTTTAATTGGCCCTAATATTGTATGTTATAACTTGTATTAGATGATACGAGCTTTGTTTGTTTCCTTCCGATGACACTCCTCGCTCCTAAACCGGGCGAGGGGTGTCACAGGTTAAAACCAAATTGCCATAGCACCGAATGATCAGGCAAATACCACTTTCACATGCCCATATGGTACCTATGCTTTCCGAAGGATGCCATTTGGATTATGCAATGCTCCTGCAACGTTCCAGAGATGTATGGTGGCAATTTTTTCTGATATGGTAGAAGACTTCCTTGAGATTTTCATGGACAACTTTTCTGTCTTCGGTAATGACTTTGACAATTGCCTCGGCAATTTGGAGAAGGTGTTGGCAATTTGCAAATAATTTGATCTAGTGCTTAATTGGGAGATGTGCCACTTTATGGTAGATGAAGGCATAGTGCTCAGTCACAAGATCTCCTCTAAGGGAATTGAAGTCGACAGAGCCAAGGTGGAAGTGATTGAAAAATCGCCACCACCAAATTCGGTCAAGGGAATTTGAAGTTTTCTCGGTCATACAAGTTTCTACCGGGGGTTTATTTATAATTTTTCCAAAATTTTTAAACCTTTGTGTAACTTGCTTGAACAAGAAAAAGCTTTTAATTTTGATAATTCATGTGTCCAAGCATTCGAAACCTTGAAGAAGCAGCTTGCCTCGGCACCTATATTGTTGTACCACCAGATTGGACATTACCCTTTGAACTTATGTGTAACGCAAGCAACTTTGCAGTAGGAGCAGTACTAGGTGAACGATTAGGTAAAATCTTTTATGTGATTTACTATGCTGGTAAAACTCTTAATGAATCTCAAGTGAACTATACCACTACAGAGAAAGAGTTACTAGCTGTAGTTTTCGCTTTTGATAAATTTCGTTCATACTTGATCGGGACCAAGGTAATTGTTCATACTGACCATTCGGTAATTAAGTACCTTTTTGCCAAGAAAGATGCCAAACCTCATTTAATTCGTTGGATTTTACTTTTACAAGAGTTTGACATTGAAATTAAGGATAGGAAGGGTACCGAGAACCAAGTCGCCAACCATTTGTCACACCTAGAACAAGGAAAAGACTATGAAACAAACATAGAAATCCATGATGCATTCCCAGACGAGCAGTTATTAATTGCCCAGGCAACCCCAACTCACAATGCCCAAACAACCGCAGTAAGAATTGTCTCAGCAATACCCGTGGCAACAACAACAGCAATTGCCTCGGTAATTCCATGGTATGCAGACCTAGTGAATTTCCTTGTTAGTGGCATTTCACCTTATGATCTTACTCACCAGGGAAAGAAGCGGTTGTGACATGATGCTAAGCATTATTATTGGGACGAGCCTCTTTTGTTTAAACAATGTGCAGATCAGGTTATCAGGTGATGCATCCCCTAGGAAGAGCAGCAAAACGTGCTCCGACAATGCCATTCATCACCCTATAAAGGTTATTTTGGAGGCACTTGCACCACGGCCGAAGTCTTGCAATCCGGTTTCTATTGGCCAACACTTTACAAAGATGCTCAAGACTTCTACAAGCAGTGCGATCGTTGTCAATGAACGGGCAATATCTCTAGGCGACATGAGATGCCACTTCAGAACACTCTAGAGGTGGAGCTATTCGACGTGTGGGGGATAGATTTTATGGGACCCTTCCCATCATCATGTGGGAATATGTGCATCCTGGTTGTTGTCGATTATGTGTCCAAATGGGTTGAAGCCATTGTAACCCCTACCAATGATTCCAAAACTGTGCAGAGATTTCTACATAAAAATATATTTACAAGGTTTGGAATGACAGGGGCAATCATCAGCGATGAAGGTAAGCACTTCAACAACAAACTCATTTCCAAGATGTTACAACGCTTCGGAGTGTCACACAAAATTACCATGGCATACCACCCACAGACCAACAGGCAAGCTGAAATTTCTAACAGGGAATTAAAGGGGATACTTGAGAAGGTTGTAAATCCTTCCCGAAAGGATTAGTCTTTAAGGTTAGATGATGCACTTTGGGCATACCGAACAGCCTTCAAAACACCCCTAGGTATGTCTCCCTTTCGATTAGTTTACGGCAAAACTTGCCACTTACTGGTGGAAATCGAGCACAAAGCATATTGAGCAATCAAAACCGTGAACATGGATTGGGAGCATGCAGGACAAAAGCGTCTACTGGACCTTAACGAGATAGAGGAATTTCGTGCCTTAGCTTACGACAACGCAAGAATCTACAAGGAGAATACGAAGCGTTGGCATGACAAGAAGTTATTGTCGAGGCAATTCTTGCCCGGGCAATTAGTCATCCTCTTCAATTCTTGGCTAAAACTATTCACAGGGAAGCTGAAGTCGAGATGGTCTGGACCATTTGAAGTGGTCAAACCTTACCCCCATGGTGTCGTGATAATCAAGTCCACAATCAACAATCATGTGTTCAAAGTTAACGGACAAAGATTAAAGCACTACGCCGACAACCATGTTGAGCGCGACAAGGAAGTAGTTACTTTAGGAGAAGCATGACCCTGCTCTTCTTTAGTATTTATTATTTATTTTCAGTTTTGTTTTTGAACTTATTTTATTTTTGGATTTATTTTATTCTCAATTATAGGATTCTTTTATTTTTGTTTTTTGTTTCCAACCACAACCACAAGATAATACATTGCCCAAAACATCAAAACAATCCACTACACCCAAAGATGCCTCAGTAACTAAAGATGCCTCAGCAACCGAAGATGTCTCAGCAACTGTCGCACATGCTAAAGGTAAAGCACGCGATGAAGAATCAAGCTGCAACAACAACCACCCGCATCCAACCACCATGAACCAGACAAAGAATCAAGCAAACGACCCGAAAGAACTCATTATTCAAGGTAACGACCTTTCCGACTAACTCATTTTATTTTAATTTTTGCATGCATTGAAGACAATTCTTCTCTCGAGTTTGGGGGGTATTTGTTTCTAGTTAGTTTCATGTTTAGTTGCATTCATATTTAGTAATATCATATAGGTTGCATATGTTACTTGCCATGCCTTTGATTGGATTTAATTGGTTGAACTTGTTGAATATCCGATGATGATTTTTTGCCATTTCACTGAATTGAAAGAACCTTTAAATTTTAGGATTGCATGAAAAGAACCTAGAATTTTACTATGATGCTAAATATTATGAACACGGTTGTGACTTGTTGATTGAAAGAAACTTAGTGAACTTAGGATTGCTTAAAATTGGGGTAAATTTTAAATTGAAAATTAAGAGTAAATTTCTTGCTAGAGGTACCCGAAACCGACTCTAGTTATCACACACTTGAAAAAATCGCTAGAGGTGCCCGAAATTGGCTCTAGTTGATTAACATTAAAACAAAAAATTGCTTGCTTTACTAGAAGTGCCCGAAATTGGCTCTAGTAAAAAGAAAAATAAATACCTCGGTAATTAAATTAATAAAAGCCTATTGTTCACATAGAATCTTGAAAATCAACGTGTACACAACTACACACACACACATTGTCACGATCATTATAGTTTGGTTCCAAGAAATTTTTGTGCCATCCGAAAAATTCAAAAGGTGATCATACTTTGTGCCACGGTTTTGAGGTTTGAAGGCAATTTTAAAGCATGTTTTTGATGATTAAAGTCTTGGCAGGTAATTGTTAGTTTTGCATTGCTTGAGGACAAGCAATAGTTCGAGTTTGGGGGTGTTTTAAGTGTTCAAAAGTACTCTTTTTATAACCTTTTTTACTCATATTATTGTTAGACTTAGGCTCATTTTAGTTGCATTATTAGGCATTCATGCATGTTTTCATGATTTCCTTCACTGTCATGCTTGATTTCATAATTTAGTTGATTTTGTGGAAAAAGGTACTACTGGTGTGTGTGTGTTTGTGTATGCAGGTTAATTGCCCGGGCAAGTATTGCCGAGGAAATGAAGGAAACAAGGAAGCTGCAAATTTCTCCGTGGATTCAGCCTTATATATAGTCGAAAATTCCAAGGAATCCTAGAGGAGTCGAAGTACTATGAGGAGATTAAAGGGAGATCAAATTCCAAGAGATTTACGAGGATTTTTAGGAGGAATAAAATAATAAAATAAAAGAGATCTATTTCTTTTATTATATTGTATTTAATTCCAACTTAACTTCTTCCTCAAGAAAGACTTTGACCTAGCCATCTCCTATATAAAGCCCTAGCCACCAACTACAAGGATGTGCGATTAGAGAGAGCAAATTGGGGGTTGTTTCGATTTCTTCTTCTTCTTTTGCTTCCATTAGATTCATGTTTAGGGATTTTACTTTTGTGGTTATTTTGCACCCGACTATGAACTAAACTCTTTTGGCTAGGATTATTGTGTTTAGTGGTTGTGAGAAAACGATTGGAATTGTTTAGCTTTTTTTTGTTTTGCAATTTAAGTTCAAGGTTTGTTCATTATTGGTATTTATCTTTGCTTGCGATTGAATCGGGAGAGGATCTCGTGAATGCGTCCATTTATCTAATATCGGGATAGTTAGATTCAAGAAACGAATGAACATAGTTTTTGTCCAAATCGATGAAGACTAATTCAACTTAGGAATAAGTTATGAATTTCAACGGCTAAAAGAAGTGCAAGATAGGTTGATGTTCACCCATGATTAACGCATGGATGTATTATCAAGGCATGGACATTGACTAGAGTTTCAAATTAGGGATAAGGAGAAACCATTGAAGAACGCTTTGTCGAACCTTGAAGGTTGCCGCCCAATTGCCCAGGCAATCGTTTCACTAGTTACCCTAGCAATCGCCTTACCAATTGCCCAGGTAGATGCTTCGTTAATTGCCCAGGCAATCGTATCGTTAGTTGCCTAGGCAATCGTGTTGCATGTTGCTGAGGCAATCAAGCTGTCTTTGCATGCAAAACCGAAACTGTCCATTCAATTTCCACACCACAACGCACTTTAATCCAACCTATTCTCTCAATCATTCAACTTCTCTTTAGTTTACTTGCTTTCTTTACTTTACTTTACTTTACTTGTTTATTCAACCCAACTATCATCACTTGTGTTTTTACTTTCTAACTGCAGGAAGACAAATTCTTGAAGTAGCACCAATCCCTGTAGAGCCGATACTCGATACTTTTCATATCACTTTATTACTTGTGACGTGTATACTTGCACAAATTATGAAGCACTCTAAACACGCAACACTTTTCCGAAACCAAATCTACGGCGGCGCTTAAAAAAAAAGGTAAAACCTTCCCCTTTCCTTTATTTAAAACAAGAATTGTATATAAAAGAAAAAATTACCAGAAACTTTGCTTTTATTTCTCTGATGAACACTTGAATACACTTGCTTGCTTGCTACAACTTCTGGACTCCGAATACTTATTGTGTATACTTTGTGTATTGTATGATTCAAGTGAATCTGGTTGTGTTACAAAGAATTACAGTGCTTTATATAGTTACAATTTTGCTTGAATTTCAAGCTTGAATCCCTAAAAAATCATTTATAATGCTTCTGTTCTAGCTCAATTTTAAGTTGATTTACTGTTGACCCGCGATTTGTCCTTCGACCTGATCCAGTTATAGCTCGATTCTTGCAAAAGCTTCAAATTAGGGCTATGTTCTGTTGACCATGCTCTGATTTGGTTCTAATTTCCAGCTAGGGCTTTAATTTAGGGATTTAACTGCCCTCTTTTAACTAGATCCTAATCCTCTTTTGCTATTTTTTATTTCCGATAAACGCAACGGTGATGATACTGCCGAGGAGGAATGATCCAATGCAAGGCAAACGAAAACATAGAAGACGGAAGGCCCAACTGAAGCTCAAACGTCGACGTGTGGCCTTCACACGCGGGTGATAATCTGTGTGATCATCCCTCAAGCAATCTGGGCCATTGGATTGTTCCCAATCTTGTGGCTGAAAAAGTACGGCGCTTGTTGTTCCCATGAGAGCCTAATCTGCACCGTTGGATCGATATTGATCCAACGGTCTTCTACTACCTGCGCACAAATCATAAATATGGATTAAGGTTTTATTGATTTGGGCCGAGCCGGGCTCTTATTATATGGACTCTAAGTTAATTTAAAAGGACTCTTTGTTTATTTTCTTTGTAATAGACCCTTTTATTTTTTTGTGTAACATACTATTTATATTTTTGTTCTAATTTTGCTAGCAATCGGGCCCAACCGGCTATTTAATTCCCTATGTCTAATTTAATTAATGCTTTATTCAATCTAACTTACCACTTATTTGAACAATTATGGGCCACAAGGCCACATAATTCAAAAACTTCTCTTTTTGGGTTTTAAGAGTATGCAAACTAACTATATCACAATGCTAACACTAACAATGCTATAAGACCTAACAATAGAATGAAAATAAAAATAAAAGTTAGGTGAAAATTCAGTGACAACAGTACCGATACAGATCTACTCGTACCGATACCATTTTAAGCTACTAAAATTTCAATGAAATATGAGGTACCGATACGGTTCCAGCCTGTACCGATACTCCTTTTAACTTTTGCTTGTGTTCATCATTCTTAACACAGAGTATCGGTACGAGCTTCTCGTGTACCGATACCGAAGCCTAGAAATAGCTTCCAAGGCTCAGGAATTCACTTCTTGAGCCCCCAAACATAACCCTCAACCCCTTAACTCAAATATACATATTATGAGAGTTATTTAGGGTGGTTTACTTTCATTTTTACACCTTACTAACATTAAATCCAAGATTTACCATTAACAACTTTAAGCTACCTTTACACCAAAACTAGCAATCTTAACCACAAAATCAAGCAAGGCAATTACTTTATGATATTCAAGAATCAAATGAGTCACAAATGTACTAACCTTAGAAACAAACTCGAATTTAAGCTCTCGTACAAGACTCTTCAACTTCTCTCTCAATTCAAGCTTAGATGAACCCCCAAGACACCTCCTTTTTGCACACACAACCAAGGAAACGAATCAAAACTTGAACCAAAGGTTAAAGAATGATTTACCATGAATTTACAACTCTTAAAACCAAGGAAAGAACTCCCAAAAATCCTTTAAAGCTTTAAAATTTACAAAATCCCAAAAATGAGTATCTTACCTTTCCTCCAAATGATTATAGTTTTAATGAAGCTTGAGAGATGGAGACTAACATACTTGAACCTTAAATTGTGGATGAGAAATTTGGGACATAAAGTTTGGATCTTTAGTTCTAAGAACCTAAGTTGAAGAAGGAAGAATGGCGGTGTAAAGGAGAAGGAAGATGAAGGGAAAAGAAAGATGATATCACTTTGTCTTCCTCTTAACTACGTAGGGACAAGAAAAATAAATGGGTGGACAGCCTTTTTAAATTTAAAAGGGATATTCTCAACATAAATCCCCCAACATTCTTCCACTTTACAAGATGGTCACTTTCCAAGCTTATAAGGTCCAATTCTCATCCCATAAGGCCTAAACATGGCCCAATGGGTTCACTTACCTAAACCAACACGAAGGTCCATAACTCAAGTCAACGCCCAATCGTTGACTCGAAAATTTGGATCGTTACAACCTCTTCACAAATATGTTCGGTGACAAAATGATGGTTTCTCACTACAATTCCCCTCGTGAGTTTTGTTTCGGTTGCCCCCGATCTGTCATGCAGTCAAATAAGGGTTTTGTTGGCTTCTCAGCTTCGGTTCTCAAGTTTGTGTTGGAGCTCTCCCGAGATCTCTCCATGGTGTTTTTCTGTTTCGGCCAAGGTTGTCTTCTCCCCTTGTTTGCTTGTATTTCTCTGAGATTTTTTGACTCAGTTTTCTATTGTTTTTTCTGGAGTTTGATCCCTCTTTGTATGCCTCTTTTCTCTAATATATGATATGCCGACAATTTACGTTCAAAAAAATTAGGTTTTGAGTGTAAGAAATAAGGGGTAAGGTGTATATTTTAAGGAAGATTTATAAACAATGATAATGGCTTAAAATTTAAATTTTTAGTGTTGTGTATGAAAAGCGGCACCAAAAATTGACAAATAATTTTTGTCTCTTGTATAAGGTAGATGAGGAATAGGAGTCCTCTTCCCTTTTGTGTGCCCCTATTTATGCCCTCACCCTAAAGTATTAGGTTTATGGTTAATATTTAGGGTTTATAGAATTGGGTGTAGGGTGTAATTTTTAAGGCGTAAGGTTTAGGATTTAAAATTTAGGGTTAAGACCTAATATTTTATTTTTAAAATGTTAGGCATAAAAAGAGGCAAAAAGGGACATATTTTTTTTCGTAGACGTGCCTCATGTAGATTCGAGTCGTACATATCTTATTCAAACTTTAATTCAAATGAATATTCATGCTATTATTTTTAGAAGTTCAAAACATTTGAATTTGAGTGGATACAAACTATTAGTATTATTTTTAGAACTAAATTTTTTTCATTAATATTTATATAAATCTGAATGAAGTATTATTTTAATTAAAGATGAAACGAACGAACGAAAGAAATTGTTATGAACACCTCAGTTATTACTGGCCCGGCCTGTCGGGCCACAATGTCAAATAATAACCAGATAAGCTATGGGATTCCTACGTCTGAAATTTGTCTGCAAATTATACGATGCAAGAAAGTTTAATCCACCTAATCTTAAGATCATCAACGATTAGTAAGAAAATTTTCTTTTTCATTAAATAATGGGATATGTCACCTAAGCCAATCATATTCGAATTTTCTTTTAAGTTACATTTATAATTATAAATAGTATGGGTATGAACAACTATTATAATAGTTAATTGTTACAGAAAATAATCAAATTGTCTATTAAATCTGTGATATACTAACAATAATAACTATTTTTTCTTTAAAAATGATCGAACTAAACATCACATATAATTAGATTCAAATCAAATAATGTCGATATTTTCACGATGCCTTGTTGACAAGGCATTGTCGGAAGATAAATATGTGAGGTAAGTATCCGTTGACCTGCTGCATGTTACAAAAAATATATGTATAAAGTTTTTTTATTTTCCAATTTCCTGGAAACAAACAATAATCTAGAAACATTAACATATGGTGAATTATTCCTCGTGGTGATTTGAATTTGAACAATTTTATCGATAAAAGATAAAAAAAATGAATTATATATTGAAAATATAGGACATTAAGAAGACAACAATGTACTAGTTTAATCATCCAGCTTGACTTTTACGAGTTTAGAAAATAATTATAAAAGAAAAATATTGATACTAATAATAATATATGCTCCATCGAAGCATATGTGGGCTCGATATTATAAAGACAGCTTCTCTCCCGCTTTAACCATGGCAAACTTTACTCCGGTGAGTATTCAATGGCCATGTCCCGATCCTGGTTGGTTTTGCTTGAATGTTGATGGAGCCACATCCCCATCTACAGGGATGAGTTCTGTGGGTGGTTTGATTCGTGATCGTGCCAGGAATTGGATACTGGGTTTCAACAAGATGATAGGCGTAGCATGCCCACTGCAGACTGAACTTTGGGCGCTGCTTTTAGGCCTTCATTTCGCTTGGAACAATGGTTTTGAAGTGCTTTTAGTGCAAACGGATTCTCTTGAAGCCACCAAACTAGTGAACGATTCGAATGCAAGCTCAAGTACACTCTCTCTGGTTCGCGCTATTGCTAAACTTCGTGGCAAGGAATGGGTGACTGAAATTCTATGGATCCCACGGGAAGGTAATATGGTAGTTGATGCTCTTGTTAAGCATGACCTTCCTACGCAGTTTAGTATGCTTTCTTATGACTCACCGCCACCTGCCCTGCAGCCTCTACCGGATAGAGACATCCATGGCCCCCTACTGTAAGCCTAGATAATTCCTAAGGCACTCCATTATCAATTTTAAAAAATAATAATAATATATACAATATAAATATAGGCATGTTTGGTAGACAGTTTTTTGAGTTAAAATTAAAGTTTTGAAGCATTTTTAAAGATTTGACCAGTCAAATCAGCTAATTTGGATGTTTGGTAAATAGAGGATTGAGGCGAATTATCTCATTTAAAAAAAAAAACTCTTTTTATGAGCTTTTTGAGTTAAGGGTTTGGATAAATGACATAAATTATTTAAACAAGTATTAAATATAATAATGTCCTTATATGCCATTTTGCTTGTTCAAATAATCAAACAGTTATCAGCTATCAATTAATTTTACCAAATATTTTTATACAATCAGCTGATGTAATCCGCTAGTCAAATCAACTAATGTTATCCGCTAATTGTCAAATGTGACCTGTAAAAGATATAAAAATAAATTTGATAATATAAATTATAAAAACGTTATTATAATTATATAAAATAGTATTTTTTGAAGTTTAAATTTATAATTTTATAGTTGTGTTAAATGAAATCAAAGTTGGGAGATTTTAAAAACACCTAACTCTTTAGATTAGATCTGAATAATGAATTTGAACTGCCAAAATCACATTTTAAAATTCCTTGTAAAGTTTGAAATTTTCTGTTAATTTTATTCAAACAAGAAAATTAGTTTAAAATATCTTAATAAAAATGGATTTACCCATTTAAATATCTCATTCAAACACACCTACGAAAACAACCAAAGTACAGGCCCAAAGGCCACAGCGAGAAGCCCACTCCTTCAACAAGGGAATGCGATCACCTTTCTATTAAGTGGAAATCTATTAGTATTTTTTTTGTTGTTGTTCAAAAGTGGAAATAGTATAATTGATTCAACACAATACCTTATGTTCTAAAGGAATGCCATGTTGGAAAATGTGAGGAAATTGGTTATTTTGAGCTATATTTCGAATGGGTAATGGTGGAGTTTTGAATAAGGATTCGGTTGGGTCTTATTCTACTCCATAAGACCTTTACAACGGTATCCCATATGCTCAAAATGGTTGAGTAATGAATGAGAAATTGATGCTCAAAGTGGGCTTGTGAATCGAGTTAAGGAAAAGGGAAAAGCTTATATCCCATATTGATAGGTTACCAAGCGCGGGAGATATTTATATACAAGACTCTACTTTGTGGTTATTAAATAACTTAAGCTTAAATGATATGGATAATGTGAATGTTTGGATTGGTTGGGCTCTACGTGGGCTTATAAATATTTTAACCCATTACTAGATAATTTTCCTCAAATTTGAATATTATTTTTTGAATATTTTAGAATTAAAAGGATAAATATTTGATAAGATATTATCTTTTAATTTAAATATTATTGTGATAATGCTATTTGATAAATGAATTTTATTAAATAAAATTCAAATAATTCACAAGTTTTATTTCCGATGAAACTCCTACCCCTATAAATAGCTTGTAAACTTTCTAGGTTTTACACAATTCAAAACGTTTTCTTTCCCAAACATGCATAGTTTTTTGGTGATAGTCGAAGGCTCAAGTACGTTCGTGATTTCTTGGTGGTGCTGCTAAAGATAATCATCTGTTGTTGTATCCTGGGAGACCGACGATCGACGACCTCTAGCACCGAAGAGCGGTCGAGTCTGTCTTAAGGAAATTGTGTTCCTAGTAGGCCTCAGCAACCGAATTTGGTTATTTCAAATTTGTGTTTTTTCCTTTATTTTAATTTTCTAATTACTGTAATCTTGTTACTTTATTTATTTTCACATTTATTTCGATTTTAACCGTCTTTTGTCGAACAGTCTTAAGACAGATTCTATTTTCAAAAGGCGATTCGAGATAAGTGTTTGAGTCAAGCAAATAAATTTGTTTCAGGAAATATCATGCCGTTTTAACGGGTTTGCTTAGATCTCATAAATAAACGGGACAAATCTGTGTTACAGAAATTGTCGTTGAGAGTAACTGAGGTTACAAATTTTGTGAAAAAATCAGAATCAGAAATAAACGAAATTGAATTTCGATTGGTATATATCATGAGGATACATGTTTGATTTAATACCTTCGCTTATAGCAAGGATTAAAATCATATGTAAAATACATGTTTGCATGTATTGTAAAACCTTTATCATGTGTGCAAAAGGTTTAAGGCAAGGTTATCTGTGTTTGGAAACACTTAGGATTATTATTTCCAATAATTTTCCATGAGAAAGTGTAGGATAACCATGTAAATTTCTTGAATTTGTTTTGGAATTGTAAATAATTCGTTTCGGGAATTATTTCCTGTCGTTTTAACGGATTTACTTGATCTTCCAAACAAGAATCAATGAAATTAAATCAAAGGATTATGTTCTTTTGCTCGAGTTACCTTGATATCTTTGTTTGGGTTTTAGTGCTACAAATCCCAACGTTGAACAGAAGATATAACAAATGAAATAAATCATTGAATTTATTTCTATGTTAGAAATCATGTATTGATTATAACTTATTAAAGGAAATAAACCATTGAGGTTATATTCGTGGGAATCTAGAATGATTCAATTTTTGGAGAGAAATCGGTGGATTTAATTTTGTTAAAAAATAAATTCTTAAAGTCTATTCTGATGCATGTTATGAAGTACATAGTGTTTAAAAATAGCTAAAGAATTGTGAGGGTCGTTGGACCATAAATACAAAATGGAAACAACCAGTGAAATTCATTGAAAAGAATTTCAAGTGTGGCAACAAAAGCTGTTGCATAATTGACCATGATAAACTCGGTCAAAGATCTGAAGGATAATCCTCTTATTATTTAGAGAGGATAAGGTAAATTTTGCTACCACCTTCAAATATTGTTAAGGTAAATATTGCTAAGACAAATATTACCATGACAAATGTAGTGGAAGTCAAAAATGACTTCAAATCGCGGACTAAGCGGTGTGGTTAAGAAGCAAATTTTCATGGGAAAAGCTTCATTTGCCATAAGATGAGGAACAAGTCTTTAGGGTCAATGTTATTGGGGTAATAATTGACATGGAAAATTGTTGTTCAGAGAAAATTACCTTCATGATAGAACAAACTAGTGATTTGCTTAAAAGCAAAAAAAATGTTGTAGAGAAATTATTCTCTATAAGTAGGATGTTGAAATCCAAAATTAATACATCAATTAATTTAGAGAAACTCTATGTGAGTAACGTTGCAATATAAAAAGGTACAATAATTTTGAAGATAAGAATTGAAACTTCAAAATGTGTCTAACATGTGGGGGGAGTTGTTCTATCAACTAATAAAAACACCATATGAGTTATGGAAGGAAATAGAAACCTTCCTAAAACTACATAAAATGTGGGGGTGGCTTGCAAAGGTAATATTCTCATTACCGAAGTAAATGAAAATAAACGAACTATATTTTCATTGATTATGTAACGAATATCAATTTCTTGTGTAAAAATAGATTCACAAGAATGTGATAATAAAAACAAAGTATGTCTCATTCTTTGAAATATATTTCCTAAATATTTAGGGAAGTTAGTCCAAGTTCAATGGAACGAACCTTGGAGACTATCAATGGAAAATAGTCCATACGTTCAACAAAAGGTTGGAACGAAAACGTTGTCATGATGACAAATAAAAGTGTAACAAATGTGTGCATTAGGATATATGATCCTATGACACGCTCATTGTTATATGTGACAATGAAATGGTAAACGTACCAATGACATGTCAAATTCAAGATTTGACATGAAAAATATGAGAATGAAACAATTGATTTTGGGCATCCAAATCAAACAATTATCTGAAGGTCTCATATTGACTTAGTCACACCAAATTCTTGAAGAATTTGATAATGATGATTCTGGTATAGCCAGAACTCAATTAGACGACTAATCTCAAATGTGGTTATCTCTGTTGATTATGTCAAATCAAAGAATAATGTTGCGGATCCGCTAACCAAAGGGTTAAACCGAGATCAAGTTGCGAAAACATCGAAAGGAATGGGACTAAAGCCCGTGGAAATTTAAGGCGCTATGAGAAAGAAAACCCTACCTAGTTGACTGAAGATCCCAAGATCTAGGTTCAAAGGAACAACCTAATCACATAGACCTTGTGCGGTCACTGTGGGGGGTTACTCTCCCAAGTCCACTCCTAGGATGTAAACAGTGACTAAAAACGGAACAGGCTAAGCAATGCTTTTAATGAACATTGTGTGCGTCGGTGAAGCCGAGCAACATAAGTCACCTATGTAAGAGTGAAGTGGGGCTGCATCAAAAAGACTATTAGGGCATAGTTCTCTCAAACTCTCACAGAACCAAGCGATGTCCACGGCCATATAGACATAACCATGAGAACTAAACTTGTGCCAGAAAGGTAGTTGTGTAGAGTATATCATCATTTACACAAACGGCAGAACAGTTCAAGGACATCACGTCTACTGGGCAGCCAGTAAAGTAAATATACTTTCACAATGGAAGGTTCAAGGGTGGACACCTACCTATCCTATGCAACTATCAATCGTAGAAATTATCACCACACCGAGTCAAAATATTTTTGATAAAATGCATCAATTTCATTCATGTGGAGGATTGTTGGAAAAATGTGAGGAAATTAGCTACTTTGAGCCATATTTCGAATGGGTAATGGTGGAGTTTTGAATAAGGATTCGTTGGGTCTTATTCTACTCCATAAGACCTTTACAACGGTATCTCATATGCTCAAAATGGTTGAGTAATGAATGAGAAATTGATGCTCAAAGTGGGCTTGTGAATTGAGTTAAGGAAAAGGGAAAAAGCTTATATCCCATATTGATGAGTTACCAAGCGTGGGAGATATTTATATACAAGACTCTACTTAGTGGTTATTGAATAACTTAAGCTTAAATGATATGGGTAACGTGAATGTTTGGACCGGCCGGGCCTTACGTGGGCTTGCGAATATTTTAACCCATTACTAGATAATTTTCCTTAAATATAGCATTTTAATATCTCAAATAAAATGATAAATGACTGAGGTTATCCTTAAATTTGAATATTATTTTTTGAATATTTTGGAATTAAAAGGATAAATATTTGATAAGATATTATCTTTTAATTCAAATATTATTGTGATAATACTATTTGATAAATGAATTTTATCTTAAATAAAATTCAAATAATTCACAAGTTTTATTTTCGATGAAACTCCTACCCCTATAAATAGCTTGTAAACCTTCTAGGTTTTACACAATTCAAAACGTTTTCTCTCCCAAACTTGCATAGTTTTATGGTGATAGTCAAAGGCTCGAGTACGTTCGTGATTTCTCAGTGGTGTTGTTGAAGATAATCATCCGCTATTGTATCCTGGGAGACCGACGACCTCTAGCACCAAAGAGCGGTCAAATCTGTCTTAAGGAAACTGTGTTCTTAGCATGCCTCAGCAACCGAATTTGGTTATTTTGAATTTCTATTTTTTCATTATTTTAATTTTCTAATTACTGTAATCTTGTTACTTTATTTATTTTCACATTTATTTCTATTTTAACTGTCTTTTGTCCAACATGCCATTATTCTACTTACATAAGTATTTGATATGTCCAACAATTGGAACATTTCCTATACTTTTTGTACATTAAATTTTTAATGGTATAATGTCAAAAAATACCCTTAAAGTTTAAGTGAATGAACAATTTGACCTACATTCTTTTTTTGGAGCACTTTGACCCTCAATGTTTAATTTTGGGTCAAAATGCTCCTTCAATGGATAAAAATCGTTAATTTCTTTAGTAGTAAATTCAACTTGTGGCTCTATTTGGAGGCGAAAAGAATCGTAGCCACCGCGTGTGACGAAAAAACATAATTATTCGAGAAGAATCCTCATTTTCATTCTACGAGAATAACGACTGATGATTTGCGGCGAAGTATACGAGGGAAGGTTGATGGTAATGCACTGGAGATTGGAGGTTGAAAGGTTGTGCTACGAGTAGTGTAGTAGGAGGTAAGTTGGAGGTGGCATTATATGAGGGGGAGACAAATTTAGATTGAGAGTGAGAGAACGCCATGGTTTGGCACAATAACCAACTGTGAAAGAGTCTTATTTTGTGGATTTCAAAGTTTGTACGTAGATGGAAGATGTTGATGCTTATGTAACGGATGAAGGGATCATCATGGTTGAGCGAGCGATGGATGGTCAATGAGTTGGGGATGTGTTGCGGAATTGCGTTGAGTTGAAGATGTTGGGTTTTGTGTTAAAAGTGAGAGATTCGAGCAGAATTGTTCAAGAGGTACCAGTTGTGTCGAGCATTACATCGGTGCGCTTTGAATTGACTGATATTGTTAATTATGGCCTTTCAAAGGAGAATAAGAGGATTACAAAAGCTGAGACATTTCATCTTAAAGAACCCTTGGATAGGTTCAAGTTTTGTCGAATCTTGCTTTGAGTTTCTTAAACCTTAAAGAGCGAATGTCACCACAAAACATATGAAGAAGAGGTCGTGATAGACTAAGATCACATAAGAGTAAGGTGTTTGTTAGTTTGGTTTGCTTAACTAGGGTGTGGCTTGAGTTATTTATTTCGTGCATTGCTCTACAGCGAGTGTTGATTCTTGTGATGTTGTCTGATACTTGTATAGTTGTGTTTGGTTTATGTGTGAGTTGCAGTCATGGATGGATTGAGGGGAGCTGGGGGGCAGTCGCCTTTTGAAAATTTGAGATTCCTATATAATTTAGAAATTTTTTATGTGTTTTCTATTGCAAATCTATTTTGAACCCCTTAAAATTTTATAAGTTCGCCTCCTAGAAGTTTATAGGTTTGCCCCTCCCCCCAACATAAAGTTCTACGTCCGCCCCTGGTTGCAGTGGGTTGCTTGGGATTTGCTGGGCTTGTGCGGCCTACTTTTGTTGTTTATTGTTGTGTTTGATGTTAGTTTTGTGTTTTTGGGTGGGCTGCAGTGCAGAGTTGTCACTTTAAGTGTGTTTTAATGTTGTGTTTTGTTTCAAAATGTATTTCTAATTGGTTGTGTTGCACTCTTTTTCTCATTTTTGTGAGAAATGAGTTTTTGATGAAACACACAATCAATATTAATAGGTTCAAAATTTATTGTATGAATTTTTAATGTATGTTTTTCAACACTTTTTAATAAAATTATATTCGTTGATAAAAATATTTTGATTTTTTATAACGTGACTAGCCTTATTATAATTTTTTATTAAGTAAATAAATATTTATATTCTAAAGATAAAATGTCAAAATTTACGCCGGAACAAAATGAAACCACATGAATCATTTGTCATTCCCCAATTAGTGGATTTCTTATTTTAACCTTCTTTTTAGGCTTATATATAGTATCTAAAGTATATTAACTTTTTTATTTTGGTACCTAAAGTATAATTTTTGGTCAAAATAGGTACCTAAAATATTTTTTGTCAAAGTAAGTATTTAAAGTATATTTTTTGGTCAAAATAGGTATCTAAAATATTTTTAGGTCAAAATAGGTATTTAAAGTATACATATTTTTTATATAGGTTCCTAAAAATTGTCATGTGACACTAATTAAAAGGATTATTATTCTATATACTGGCGGTGAATTTTTTTTATTTCCACAAGCGCCTCGATTATAAGGTTTAGGGTTTTAATTTTGGGTTTATAGTTTAGGGGTTTTAGTGTAGGGTTCATGGGTAGAATTTAGGGTTTATGTTTTAGGATAATAAGGGTAGAGATTTAGGTTTTAACAATAAACCTTAAATTTTAACCATAAACCCAAAATTCTATCAACAATCCCTATATTCAAAACTACTACACTTAAACCCTTAAACTTTGAACCCTAAACGGAGTCTCTAACCCCTAAAATTAAAGTGCTTGTGTAAAAAAGTTTCTACAAGCGTATGTGTATAGAAAATTACCTTAATTAAAAATACATTATGTGCCTATTTTAATAAAAAAATATACTTTGGATATTTATTTTGACCAAAAAATATACTTTAAGTACCTAATTTAACCAAAAAATATATTTTAATTACTTATTTTGACTAAAAAATACTTTAAGTACCAAAACGAAAAAGTTGATATAATTTAAGTATTAATATGATATATAAGCCTTCTCTTTATTATTCTCTTTAGAGGCTAGAGCTCCCCATTGCAGCAGTTGTCGCACGTGTTGCTTTGACTTTGTTGACTTCAGGAGAAGCTTCTGAAGGAAAAAGGGTCATGCTTGCTTCTTTCCCTAATCTCTTTTCTCTCCACTTTCTCAAGTTTCTAATGGAATAATAATGATTAATTTGTTTTGTATTTAAATTCAGTTGACCTTAACTGAATTCAGCTATATAATTCGTTGATTCAGGTGGGTTTTGCTTTATTTCCATGTAGGTGTCTTTGTTTCTCATCTGGGTTTATAAGTATGGAATTTTTAGTGCAATAAATTTTGTGGATTTATGATTGCTTTTCTATTTAAATGAAGTTAACTTATTTGTTTTGTGTAGTTTCTAATCTGGGTTTTGTTCATCTTGTTTGAAAATAGCAACTTTGTTGTGATTTCACTTGGGACTGTTTGAATTTGATTAATCCGTTGGTTAGCTATGTTAATAGATGACATTAGGGTTTTTGGTGATTTTTTTAAGTAAGTTTATTCCATGTCTGGATATTGACTTCTTTGGTTGAAATCTTTGATTTTGGATGATAGTGAGGAACTTGGAATTTGTAAAGTGAAATATGCCGGCTGATCGGCATTTTTCTCGAGTAGATACTTCAGAGTTGAAATCACAAGTTGAATGGAAGATCGGTCGTATAAATGCGGAGAGATACTTCAATCTGCTTGGCAGATTTTTGAGTCATAAGATCGAAAAACCCAAGTTCGATGGGCTCTGCATTGATACAATAGGGCAAGAAAATGTTAAGTCTTCATAATCATCTCCTCAGATCAATTATTAGAAATGCTTCACTTTCAAAGATTCCTCCATCAAGAGATAACAAACCGGAAGGTTCTTTAAGTGTTAAATTGACAACCAGGTTTCAAAAAACTAATCTTCAGTCGCTGTGCAAAGACATTCCTCAATCCCCTTGTAAAGGCAGGACCCCAAATCTTCGAGACCGCAAGTTGAGGGACCGCCCGAGTCCTTTAGGGCCTCATGGAAAGAAACATAGTACTGCTTTTGAAGATGTACTTCCTAAAGTTCATGAACAGCAAAGTGCTACTGAATTGCTTTCGTTGAGTAGCAGACCACCTGGTTCTGTGGAGGATGGAGACGAGGTTAATCAAGCTGCAGGAAGTCCGGGCATTCACAGTAGGAGTCCTGTTAGAGCCCCACTTGACATCTCTTTTAATGCTAAGGGAACGCGGAGTGTTCTTCGGAACGGATTGGAATCTGCTTCTGAGACTTGTTATTGCAGAGGTGAACTGCCTGATAGCAGTTTGTTGAGAAAGAGGTTGGAACAGAAGTTGGAGTTGGAGGGATTAAGCATCTCAGTAGATTGTGCTAATGTGTTGAACAATAGTCTTGATGTCTTCATGAAGAGATTGATAAAACCGTGCTTGGAACTGGCTAGTTCCAGATCCGGAGAGAAACTAATAGAACAAGGTCGAAATTGGTCCATTGTCTCTTTGAATGGGATGCAACCTTCGAAATTTTCCGAAAGACAAAGTCGGTTCATATCTACATTGATGTTAGACTTTCGAGTCACAATGGAGCTAAATCCCCCCATTCTTGGAGTAGACTGGCCAATGACTTGAATTGGAGCAGGTTCTAACCCGAGCAATTTTTTTAGAAGGTTGCTTACTTGCCTCAGAAGAGTGAAGGGCCCATGACTTGAATTGGAGCAGGTTCTAAGAGCAATTTTTTGAATTTTCAATTATAAAGTTCATTCTAGCAATGGATCTCGGTTATAACATTTTTATATAACAGATGGAGCAAATAATTATGAAGGCTACAAGAGTTCCAAATCAATCTGATTAGATTGTATATTGGTCAAGGAATTAATCCTGTAGGTGTGACATTTTAACATGGTGAAGTGAAACTATCTCGACGCTTTGTAAGAATCTACCGGTTACGAACAGGTTAGCAATTATCTCACTCTGATATCTACAGTTTTCTGTTTGCTTTATTGAACACTTGTTAATAATGCAGTCTATCTTTGAGTTTTTGGGCCTGCTATTGTTGCTCTAGTCATTTGAGCTTCAATCATCTACTATGCGTTTTTCATCTGATATGACCAAATATTTTCGGTTTGTTTATTTACAATCTTTCCACCATAAACTCGTTTACTGTAGTAACTGTTTTGGTGCTGCATGGATATAAATTGTTTTGTTCCTTGTATCGAAACCAGTGTGAAAATCATTTGTCTCAAGGGAGGTGTATATCCTTACATGAGATTGGATGCTTTTCACTTATTTTCTTCTGCTTGCCATTTTTATGGCATGCAAGGTTCATCTCTTTCCGATTCACGGCCTGTGAGATTTGTCTGCTTGGGCTCAAATGAAACCATAGAGGACATGGTTTAGCCTAAAGCCATTTCTGTTATTATGTTGCACATATTGAAAGGAAGAAACAAATGGTTCTAACTTGATATCTCAAACAAGGTGGTCTAATGGTGAGTTTATTTCTATAGGCAACGCTTTGTTCATGCACTTTTACATGTCTAGCTCTGCTCGTAGATTTCCGTCATTGTTTGCTTTTTCACATATCGGATCGGTTAGCTTGTAAAGTCACTATGAGTGCATGCATCTAACAGACATTGTTTATCTGTCAGCGAGTCAATGAGAATGACCTGTGACCACTGATCATCGCCATGATGTGAGGTCGATTTCGTTTTAGGAAGATTATATCTTGTATTTATGTCTGGATATGTATCAACAAGTTGGAGTAACACACATTTGAATTTGATGAGCTGAAGCGTTGAAGGGTGTTAGAAGCCTCAAACTTCTGAAGAAAAAAAAAATCAGAAGTTTATTGATTCAATTCCTTAGTTCTAGAGATCGATTGAGTGTAAAAGAATTAGGGGTTTAATTTAATTGTTTTTTCACAAGTTCAAAGGCTTTAGTCACCCATAAATCATCTTCTTTTTGTAATTATAGATAAGGGCTGAGACCATAAAATGAGAATCTGTAGAAACCACTCATAAAAGATCCTTTTGCGGATGACACTGTCAACTTTTTCCTATAACAATACAAATTCCTTGCCATTTGCTGTCTGCTTTTTTCCTTAATCTCTTGCTAAGCTTCAGTAGCTGGAAACAATCAGAAATCAACACCTAAGGAATTATAGAAAAAAGTTGACAGTGACGTCTGAACTGAACATTAATTCACTTTGACATTCAATCCAAGCTAAGCTCAAACAACGTTAATCTGCTGTCACCCTGTCACTTTTATTATGACTTTTATGACAATGTAAAGGGAACCCTGTATTTGACTTGTTACAGGAATCACATTGGAAACAAAACAATAGATGTTCCAAACCCTGAAGAATTGCGTACCAGCGGTTTATTCCTCAAGTCAGTTAAAAGCATCACACCTCGTACGAATGTTCCCGTTCTTCCCCGCCTTAACACCTACGCGTCCGAGCTTAGTAATGGCAGTGACAAAGGCATTGTTAAAAGCCTGTGAACTGGTGGCCCACGCGTTTACGAGAGGCTTAGACCTACCGTCCGTGAACAAAACCTGGTCGGAGGTGAACAGACCCTTGCCTTGCTGCAAGTTCTTGAAGTAGACATTGTCGAATTGCCTGGGTGTGTTTGGGTCCATGTTGATGGCTATCCTGGGATCAACATTCCTGGGACACATCTGTTGCAGTTGGGTTGCATACGTCCGGTTGAGAGTCGGGTCCACTGGATTTTGACTGCTGAAGCTGTATATCCTGTTTGAAAACTTGCTGCAATGAGAGAATCCGACAGTGTGTGCACCTGCAAAAATATAAAAACAAGGAACCACAAGTAAAACCACAAGTTCATGCTTGTGCTCGTATGCAGACATTCATGTCACAATCATATATGGGATAATTAGTCAAAGTATTCTTTAACGATCAACATTGAAAAGTTTTAACATTACTTCTTTGTTTTTATGTAATCGTTGCATAGTCATCCCAGCTAATATAAGATGCAACTTAAACTAGATCCATTCACAGGGGGCATAGTGCCCTGGCGTGACAGATTTGTTTCTTTTCAATCTTGGAGCATTTTTGGCATCCGTGTTTGATCTATATCTAGACATGGTCACATGATTATAAGAATATATCCCTTCAAAGATTTTTTACATGAAAATATTTATATATCGGAAGCATATTCATATCTGACACTATTACATCGAATATGAGTAGAACCTGAAAGTGCAATCATGTCTGCTTGGGTGAGTCCATTTGCTGCAAACATAGAATTGAGCTGATTCAAGTTGAAAGTTGGTTGAGGCAGCTTTCCATTGACACTGGCAGCTGTGGAGCTTAACCCATCCAATCTCCCCAATTCAACAGCATAAGACGGTCCACCTGACTGCAAATATCATCACATTTTACCAATATGATAACCCATTCCTTCTTTACATTGATTGAAATATAATAACATCATGAGGGGATACAAACCAGAGCAATAACATCCCGAGTTGCCATTGCCAATATATCAGCACATGAAACCTTGTTTCTGCAACCAGGAACCGCATCCACCGCTTGTTTAGCTTTGATCACGGTGTCAAACCCATCCCCGGCTAATGACAGGTTATCGGGGTGATCCTTCTCGGCTTTATTGCTGCCAGTGGATTGAATGATTACCGAAGCATCACATCCCTGTTAAGTAAAGAAAACACAAAGATTAGACATCAATAACTCACACCAACATGCAGAAAACTCAAAAGGGTGTTCTTGAAAGAAACCTGGACAAAGCAATCATGGAAGAAGAGACGGATGGTAGCCGGGACAGTGACAAAAGTTTGTCTGAATTTCGTAGTAACAGCATTTCTAACAATGGATTCCACATTGGGACAAGTTTTACCATAGTAATTTTGTCTCAGTTGAGCCGATGCCGTCTCGGGAAGCAAACAGAAACTGAGAGAAAGCGACAGTACAAGTAAAACATCAATGAACCGAGCCATTTGAAATGAAATTTGAGTGATTGCTGAGAGATTGATTGTGAAGAGAGTTATTTAAAGAGACAAGGCTAGGCAAATGCTAATGTAAAATAAATAAATAAATAATGCAATAAGATGAAGTTTCCAAGTGGCCAGGGAAAGCCAGTTGGATGAGAATCTTTTTGAACAGCAGAGTGAGCGTGCAGTGCGAAAATGTGTATGTAATACAGAGGAACAAAGACAAGGTTTTGAAAGGGACGTTGATGTGTTTTTTTTTTGTGTGTGGTTTCGTCAATGGCCGCCTTTGTCTCGTTTTCAAAACACCATGAAACCGCTATCTTCCTTGCAGAAATCCTCGGTTTTAGACTATTCCCAAAACGTGGTCCTGCCGAGGGCTGAGAAATGGGCACAACTAAAAAAACTCGTGGCATGCACGTTAAGGCTTCAACGACCAGAAATGGTAAAGATTTCTTCCTAATTCTTAAAAAAGTAATATGCACTGGATTTCGAATATTTTATATTAAAAATATAAAAATTAAAACATAAAGTTAAAAAATATTTCTTACGTTTGACTGAATAATCATTTGGTTTTATTCTTTTTTGAAATAATTTACCCTCAATTTTTATTTTAGGTCAAAATGGTCCCTCTAAGGATAGAAATTATTAAACAGTTAACAATAAATGGCTTAAAAAGACGTGACAAACTTACATGACAGTGCACACTGACGTGTTATTCTGTGAAGTCATTTCAAGTCGTTTATTATTAGTTGAGTAACAGTTTTCAATCACAGAATGGCCATTTTGACCCAAAATGAAATATTGGGGTTAAATTACTTCAAAAAAAATAAGAGTCAAAATAAATATTCAGTCAAATATTAAGAGCATTTGTTTGGTATTATGTTAAAGATTAAATCAACAATAGGTGGAAACATGATTAGGCGTTGGGTCCTTAAACAAAGTCAGATGTTCGAATTCTGTTATGAATTGAGAAAACTGGATCGAAAGGGTCACTCCATATGAAGTTTCTACAAAACTTGATCCAAATTAATCAGTTAATATCAAATATTGGTGATTAATATATATATATATATATATAAGATTAAAAGATTCCCAACAAAACAACTCATTGTAGATTTGTTAAGATTATTATCAAGTTGTTGGTTAAATAAATAGTGAGATCCGTGGTCAGGTTAAAACTAAAATTAAAAACACTGACGATGCCATTCATAAATTAATCATCTGATTAGAGTAATTAATCAAAGCACCTGCTGATTGTTCATGGGAATACTACCGTTATAACGTGCAGAGTTTATATTTGAGTGGAAAAGTGGCATAAGGGTACATTATTTATAATGAAAACAATTAGTAATCTAAAAGTTCTGAACTTTCAACATTTAAGAGATGGAATCACTGTTTATATTTTCTTTCCTTTTAAGATTGGTTGGTAGGATGGATAAATAATGAAAAGTTAAAAGTTTATAAGGAAAACATAAGAATAAAAAACTATTTTATGATTAGGAAAAATATATGATGCATTAGCGGCAAAAATATTTTGTTTCCACAAGCGCCCTAATTTTAAAGGTTATGTATTCAGTTTAGGGTTCATAATTTAGTGATTTAGGTTTTGGGTTTAGAAATTAGGGTATATGGTTAGACTTGGGGTTTAGTGTTAGAGTTTATGGCTTAGAGGTTAGGGTTTAGGGTAATATGGTAGGGATTTAGGTTTTTACCTATAACCCCTAAATTCTAACCTTAAACTCTAAATTCAAACCACAATCCCTAAATTCTAGGCACATAAACCTAAACCCCTAAACTATGAACCCTAAACTGAATTCCTAACCCTTAAAATTAGGACGCCTATAGAAACAAATTGTTTCCACAGCCAACGCATGGTATAATTACCCTTATGATTATGCCTTTTTTATAAATGGGTAATTATATCATGCATTGACGGTGGAAACATTTTGTTTCCACAAGCGCCTTAATTTTAGGGGTTAGGGATTCATTTTAGGGTTTATAGTTTAGGGGTTTAGGTTTATGTGTTTAGAATTTAGGGAGTATGGTTTGAATTTAGAGTTAGAATTTAGGGGTTATAAGTAAAAACTTAAATTCTAAACCCTAACACTAAACCCTAACACTAAACCCTAAATTCTAAACCCTTGAATCTAAACCTCTAAATTAGATCTATAACCCCTAAAATTGAGATGAACTAATAAAACTTCAAAATGATGGATACTTTTGTAAATATATTTAAGTATTTCTCTTATTCAAATTATCCCAAAAAAATCATTTTAAAGGTTTCTTTAAAACCAAATCTATAAAAATATTTCGCTTTAGGGTTTATTGGTCTTTTTTATTCTTGTACTCGACCAAATCTAGAGAGATATTTATGTTTTCAATGTAAATGTCGGGATTCGAACCCACACAAGGTGGGAAGCAAATGAGTATCTTTGATCACTCGGCCAATTAAAGGATCTCGGGTTAATGGGTCTTTTTTATTCTTGTACTCGACCAAAATTAGCAATGTTACCTATTGTTTTTGATTTCATGAATATTAACCTTAAACTCTCGAATTGTATGAATATTACCCTTTGGCCATAAAAAATCGTCGTTGACTGTTACGGTGTTAACGTGACGGTCCATGGTAATGATGTGTAATGGTGTTCAAATCCGGGTATGGTTTCCCGAGTAGCATACTTGTTAGCTCGTGACTGTCGGGTACCCGTTAATATTTAAAAATTCATAATAAATAATTCAAACACAAAAATTAATTATTTGAAGTTATTTTTAAGGGATAAATAGTTGGATATATATATATATATATACACACACACATAAGTTTATCACCAAAATTAGGCATTAAAAATATTAATCTCAATTATGATTTTTTCCTTCGAATCTCATATTGACAAATTAATACAAATATTTTTGAAAATTTTAAAACTTAAAAGCACATAATACAAACATAGAAAGAATTTAGGGATTTAAATTTAGTTTTAGGGTAACAATATTGAGGAATAAAAATATAATTTAAAATTATATTTATTAAAATATCGGGTCAGGTACTCAATTAAAAAAAATCGGCCCAAACCCAGCTCGACTACCCGAGAAAAATCACGGGTCTTGTACCCAACCTGGTCGAGTAATTTTTTAAGAGAACTACCTAGTTTTTTAGGGTTCGGGTCGACGGGTCAACGGATCGGGTCGCCCAGGTTGAGTATTTTTTAACACCCCTACTAATGCGGCAGTTCATATGTAAATGATGACATGACAAAGAGTCTTAATTGATTTTTTAGAAAGATCGATGTCTAATTTAATTTTTTTAGAAAATTTGAGGGCTAAATTAATCTTTAAACTTTTTTATAAAAACTTAAACTAAAATAAAATATTATGAAATTTGAAATTTTATAAAAATTAAAGTCATTTAAAAATATATATAAACTATTAAAAATTATGAAAAACTATAACAAAAACTACTCGATCTTATAAAAAGTCAATATATATATTGAAGAATACAGCCGTATAGCACTAGTGTAGGTTGTAGACGATATACTTTAATTATTGCAAATATTATTTGTTAATTATCTGCTAACAATTTAGGATTAATTCTAAAGGGATAAAACTCTTATCTCCTAGCATTATCCTAGGATTCTTATCTCTTAAGGGATAGAGTTCTTATCTTCTAGTTAGATTCAAATTTAAATTAGACTAATTTAATTATAATATAACTCTTTGTATTCAGCCTATTTAAATGTCTTGTACCGATGCATTATTCAATTCAATAATGAGAATTCATTCTTTTTCTACAAAACAATCTCTCAATTACTAACATGTTATTAGTTGCTTAGGGGTTTTTTCGATCCATAAAACTTAGAGAATGCATGCCCCTCCAACATCTGAAATTAGTTTAGGGTCTGCTCAAACTCTCCTTCAAGTAGATCTGGCCTATAGTGCATGCAGCAGCAACCAAAAGATCAACAACGAGCAGCTTGGGGAATTAAAACAAATGACTGGGAAGACATTAATAAAAATTGATCACAGTATGATCATAGCAGCAAACGAAAGTAGCATTTTCTTTGCAAATATTGCCGGTAACAAAAATCTCATCCCTTGGATAGTCGATTCTGGGGCTACTGACCACATGATAGGAAATAAAAGTTTTTTTCTTACTCTTACAACGCAACCTTGTCACAAGAGTGTGAAGACAACTGATGGTTCGATGATTGCAGTAGAAGGGATTGAAACAATCTACATTAACAAGGACATTGGTCTTTCCTCTGTTTATATGTTCCCAACCTAAAATGCAATTTACTCTCGTTTAGTAGATTATGTGATGTTTTTCAGTGTTTCACTCAGTTTAATTTTGTTGGTTGTGTTTTCCAGGAAATGGCTTCGAAAAAAAAGATTGGCAATGTTAAGCTATGTAGTGGCCTTTATCTTCTTGAAGGCCAACCTTTTCTCAGTGGACTAGTTCACTCAAGTTGCACTTTTAAATCCATTTGTTTACCCCCTTAAATTTCCAATATAAGTTCAAATGAAATTTTGCTATGGCATTTTCGACTAGGTCATCATAGTTTCTTTTATCTTCAGAAATTATTTCTTACTAAAAAACCAGCTTCATTTACTTGTGATGTCTGTCAAATTACCAAACATAAAAGAAATTTTTATCCTCTATCTTCTTATAAAGCTTCACAACCTTTCTCTCTTATTCACAGTGACATTTGGGGTCCTTCTAATGTTAAGAATATCACAAGGGCTCAGTGGTTTGTTTCCTTCATTGATGATCACACTAGGACAACTTGGACTTATCTTATGAAAACAAAATCTGAAACTGAGGAAATCTTTAAAAAAATTCTATTCTATGGTTTAAACTCAGTTTTGTAGTAAAATTAAGATATTCAAGAGTGATAATGAGAGTGAATTCTTTACTAAAACTTTGGGTATATTTTTTAAAGAGAAAGGTATAGTTCATATTAGCTCTTGTGTAAATACTCCTCGGCAAAATGGAATAGTCGAGAGAAAAAATCAACATCTACTAGAGGTTACTAGGGCCCTCTTATTTTATTCTAATGTCCCTAAGCACTTTTGGGGAAAAGCATTACTTCATGCTACTTTTCTAATTAACAAGTTACCTTGTAGAGTTTTGGGGTTCAAAACATCAAGGGAGGTATTTCTTTAACCTTTTTCTTCCTTCAAACCAATGTCATGTACACTACCCATTAGAGTTTTTGGTTTATGTGCTTTTGTTAACATCTCAAAACAATTTCGGGGTCAGTTAGATTCTAGGGCCATCAAATGTATCTTCCTAGGACATTCTTCTCATAAGAAGGGCTTTAAATGTTATTCCTCTATCACTAGAAAATTTTATGTTTCTTTGGATGTTTCATTTCATGAATTTCAACTTTTTTTCTCAGATTCTCAAATTTAGGGGGAAAGTTAGGATGAATTGTTGGGAAATACCGGTACACCCCATGGTGCAGCGGAAAAATTATCCGGCGTAATTCACCAGTGATCCATGTACAAGGGACAAATTCAGGGTGATAAAGGATGAAACGTTACCTTAATAAATCTAGAATCTAGAAATCTATAGGGAATTCGGAATAACCAAATTGAATTCGAGTCGTCACAATAGTGTTATGACCTCTACGTAGTCCACCCGAATGAAACGGACAATATTTTCTCCTAACTATTAGAGAGGTTTTTCAAAAAGCGAAAGATAAATGGCTGCTAGACCTTATGCCTTTATATAGCATTTAAAAATCTAATTCTAATTAAATTCGGATTCTTAAATATACAATATATTTAATCAAATATAATTAAATATGTAGAATCTGATTCTACTTTAATTAGGTTTCTTTTAGAGATATATATACTTTAATAATATTTGATAATTACAACAACTTATCAAATATTAAAATATATATATAAACGAAGTTATCCATAATTACAATAATTATAACAATTTTGGTTTCTCACTAATTACATGTACAACAAGTTTGTACACATGCTATCTAATTGATATTTGTTCGTTTCATTCATAGGGTGTAACCCTTGTAGGTTCATGTAATGTTAGCAGTAATATCCAAAATAATTCTAATATTACAAGCAATGAGTGACATCTAGAAATACATTATTGCTACCTAAGTTACATGAAATCATGGTTCGATTTAACCCTTTTTCGTGATTAACTTCTTTTATGTATTTCATCCTATCTAGATCGGACACAAGTCATGGATTAATCACACTTGTATAGTCCATCTAATGTTTCTTGATATCTTGAGTAGACTATTATAAACGAATAATTATGATATCACATATCAATTTATTCGAGCATGGCCATGCGTTTTCTAGTCTCACTCAATCAAGTGACCTGTGATATTACTCCTATTATGTAGGAGGGACAAATCTTATCTTGATCAACCATATTTCGTTACATGGATTATGACATATCCAATATCAGTCTGTATAATGTAGTCAGTTACGACACACGTTTGACCGTATCAAAATATGTCACTCACAATGTTGAAATAATGATGATCTCAAGTCTGAGGATCATACATGTAGTTATAACCATAAGCAATGTTGTGACTGTCACATAATATTCAAAAAACATGCTTATAGCGAGTCGGTCCAGTATGTTGTCCCCTAACACATATTTATGTATTGATTTTGACATCTCTATGTCAATGACAATACTTTATCATCAATCAACTACATATTAGTCTTAATACATTATTGTTGTCCAAGCCCACAATAATTCTTGACTAAGGACATTCAAGAATAACTATATTATTCTAAGGACTTTATTATAATTCAGTTTATTTATAAATACACAAAATAAGACCGAAAAAATAATAATGGCTTTATATTAATAAACAAGATAAAATAAGTATGTTTTTACAACCATCTCATGATTAGTCTTTGGGCATACTCCAACATGAATTTCAGCCTCAACAGATTCAGTTACCTCTAAAAGAACCTACTATTTTGTTACCTCTAAATGAACCTACTATTACACCTACTTTTATTCCAACACAAGATCTTATTCTTGGATCTACTATGATACCGGATTCTATTCTTGAACCTTTATCTCCTATAGCTGGATCTATACCAAAAACTCTATTAATTCATCCTTCAAAGACCCAACTTGAGACCAGAGAACTCAATGTCTATACAAGGAAGAAAATGAGGCATATTCAGGACACTACACAGCTTAGGACTGCTCAAGAACTGGAACTCATCCCATTGTCCTTGGAGGATGAGGAAGGTACAGAAAATTTGAATAATGACGATAATGAGCATATTGATATATCTGACTTACCTATTGCTAAAAGAAAGGTGTCAAGAAATGTACAAGTTATCCGATACAGAGATATGTGGATTATGGAAAGCTAATGCCCTCATTCAAGGCTTTCACAACCAAGATTGATAATGTTCAGATCCCTCAAATAATATATGAGGCCTTGAAGGATCCAAGATGGAAATAAGCTGTAGAATATGAGATTCAAGCACTGCAGAAAAATAGAACCTGGGAGATTACCTCTTTACCTCCATGAAAGAAGGCTGTAGGCTATAAATGGGTATTTACAATTAAATATAATTCATATGGGAGCATTGAGAGGTTCAAAGCAAGGCTGGTTGCAAGGGGATTTACTTGGTTTTATGGGATTGATTATCATGAGACATTTGCTCCAGTGGCAAAACTCAACACAGTCAGAATTTTACTGTCCCTTGCTGTGAATTTGGACTGACCTCTTCATCAACTAGATATAAAGAATGCCTTCCTAAATGGGGAACTAGAAGAAGAGGTGTACATGCAAAAGCCACCTAGTCTAGATGAAAACTCAAATCGAGCTAAGGTATGTAAATTGTTAAAATCACTCTATGGTCTTAAATAATTACCTAGAGCTTGGTTTGGCAGATTTACAATGGTTATTCTAACAGCTGGTTACCTTTAATGCCAAGATAATCATACTATGTTCATCAAGACCTCTTTTGGAAACAAAAAAGCTATTTTAATTATTTATGTTGATGATATAATCATCACAGGTGATGATGTTCTGGAAATCAGAAAATTGAAAGAGTTCTTGGCTGCAGAGTTTGAAATAAAAGATCTGGGTTAGTTAAGATACTTCATCGGAATGGAAGTGGCGAGATCAAATGCTGGGATTGTAATAAATCAGAGAAAGTATGTTCTAGATCTCCTTTCAGAGACAAGGATGCTAGGTTGCAAGCCTACCGAAACACTAATGGAGCATAATCTAAAGTTCAAAACTGATAACAATGGAGTTCCTACTAATAAGGAACAATATTAGAGGCTAGTTGGTAAGCTTATTTATCTATCACTTACACGACCTGATATTTCTTTTTCAGTTAGTATTGTTAGTCAGTTTATGAATGATCCTAGAGAAGAGCATTTAGAAGCAGTATTCGGGATTCTAAGATATTTGAAGATGACACCAGGTCATGGCTTAATTTTCACCAAAAATGAGAACAGAAAAGTAGAAGTCTGTACAGATGCAAGTTGGGCAGGAGAGCTTACATCTAGAAGATCTACAAGCGGATATTGTGCTCTAGTCTAGGGAAATTTAGTGACATGGAGAAGCAAGAAGCATATAGTAGTATCAAGAAGCAGTGCAGAAGTAGAATTTCGAGCCTTAGCTAATAGAATTTGTGAAGGATTTGGATTCAAAGGTTGTTGTCAGAAATAAAACTCAATCACAGTAAAGATTTTGAACTTCATTGTGATAATCAGTCAGCAATTAATATTGCTAAGAATCCTGTACACCATGATAGAACAAAATACATAGAACTAGATCGTCACTTTATCTCTGAGAAGATCACTGGTGGGACAGTCAAGCTAAATTTTGTTCCATCTTATAAACAACTAGCCGATGCACTCACCAAGGCACTACCAAGAACTACATTTGATGAGCTCACATCCAAGCTTGGTCTCTACAATGTGTATTCACCAGCTTGAGGGGGAGTGAAGAATACATCCGTATAGCACTAGTGTAGGTTGTAGACGATATACTTCAATTATTGTAAATATTATTTGTTAATTATTTGCTAACAATTTAGGATTATTGTAAATATTATATATTAATTATCTGCTAACAATTTAGGATTAATTTTAAAGGGATAAAACTCTTATCTCCTAATATTATCCTAGGATTCTTATCTCTTAAGGGATAGAGTTCTTATCTTCTAGTTAGATTCAAATTTAAATTATAGTAATTTGATTGTAACATAACAATATATATATATATATATTAAAATATTTAAAAATTCAAGCACCTTCATTGGACAAAACTTCAATCGTTTTTCAACAGCTTCAATTTGTAATTTTTCTCCAAACATATTTTTAATGGATTTAACCTTGTACTAGAGCAACAATGGCCTATAAGATCTCTTCTAATGATTTAAGTCAAATAGAATTTTATTTACATCAAATTGATGCTCATCATTATTATTTTAGACCTCAAATTTAGCTTTTTAGAAGCAATGAGTATAACGAGACGACATTTATTTGAGTTTTTGCATGACTATTTAGTCAATTATAATCTGTATTGTTTTATGCGAATATATTAATAAGATTTAGGTTTTGTTATTGAGAAACTTAAACCAATACCATATTATTATATCGATTATATTTAAGAAATCAAGATTTAATATACGACTGATCAAGATGACGCTCTTTCGATTATTCTGTTGATCTCCCTGTTTTGAATCCTCGAACTGGATTTGGATACGAGCTCACAATTACCGCTCTTGTTCACGATGGAGTTGTGGTAGTGATCGTATTGTCAACGTGTCTTATTATTGTAATATGCATTTTTAATGTTGTTTGTTGTTGATTTTTACCCATCATCGTCGAGCTTTGTATTTATTTTGTTTCGACCCTTTGAGTTAGGGTTTTTACCTTTTCTTTGTATGATCTTGTTTATGATCTAGAGACGTTAGTATTCTTGTTTCTAGGAATATGTTTGAATCGAGTTTGTTTACCTACGTTGTAAATTCTCATTATATTTTTAGATTTTTATCTTTTGATAAAACTAGCATACTCATATTCAAAAAATAAGACACGTGAATACTATTTTGGTGTAAACTTTATCTTTTCATTTTTTAATTATAGAAAGAAACCTCAGAAGCCGTTGTTATTCTAATGCAATGTTGACAGTGAAAATATGTTTAAGGAAATGCAGTAGATCTATACTGTCAAAAGATACTCGAATTTTTTGATGAAAGTGTTGCAAAATTTTAATTCTTTATGGATATTTTAATTTTTTTAATAATTTAAAAACCATCATTTTATAATTCTAATATTTTTAATTTTACAAATTTCACTTAATTTTTAATTTTTTAATAGTGCCGCGATTTTGATTTTTGTTATTTTAATACTTTTAACAATTTCTTAAATCATTTTTTCTTAAAGATTAAATAAGCTCTCAAGCTTTTAAAAAAATAATTCAAGCCTTAACATTTTAAAAAATCAATTAAGTCATGATGTCACATTATCATTCACACATGTATTGTCACACCAACACTATATGATCGTCACGTTAGTACTATAACAGTCAATGACAGTTTCAACAGTCAAAGGGTAGCATTGATATAAATCAAAAGTTTGAGGATAACATTGATTAAATTTAAAATGAAGAAGAATGCTGTTAATTTTAATCGAGTATGAGAGCAAAAAAAAACCTTTAAGCCAAAGTATTTACATCGGAAAACAAAGCAAAAGGCTTTACAACAACACCAATAATCGTATATTTATAATAATTAAAACAACGTAGAGAGACCGTTTCTCTTTATACACATTTTGATTCTGAAAATTTGCAGCAAATGGATTATCATTTTTGGGCTGTTTCTTAATTACAAAAAAAAAATTCTTTTGGGTTTTTTTTTTCTCTTAGATGTAGTTTCGATCCAAGGATTATTTATATTTGTTTTTGATACATGTGGCATGTTTCAAAGGTTATCAAAACTCGATCTTGAAACGAGTTTAAAGAGTTATTTGCTTGAGAATTGATCTAGGAATCGTTGAGACTTGATCTTAGGTCAGTAAGATTTGCAAGGGTCATGCAAACTTGATCTTTAAAAAAATTTCGATCTCCTTTGTATTGATGTAACTAAATGGGAGAAAGTTTGATCCAAGGGTGGTAGAAACTTGTTATTGGATAGATGAATCATTGAGACTATAAATCATTGAGACAAAAAAATTCCTTTGATTGCTTATTATTTATCACTTAACTAAACTAATTAATTAAAAACAATATAATATTTATCTCATAATGAATTTAATTTAATTAAAAAATATGACGTGGAGCATTTTAATTAGACTGAAAACATTTACTTGCCCACCCTCTTCTCCCTGTATCTAAATTTTGCTGCAACATGACTCATATACATATATATATATAGAGTAATTATACCGTGGCGGTGGAAACATTTTATTTCCGCGAGCGCCCTAATTTTAGGGGTTAGAGATTCGATTTAGGGTTTATAGTTTAGGAGTTTAAGTTTGCTTAGAATTTAAGGATTGTGATTTCAATTTAGAGTTTAAGATTATAATTTTAAGCTTATAAGTTAAAATCTAAAGCTCTAACATATTAACATATTAACATTAAACTTAAACCCTAACCTCTAAACCCTAAACTCTAAATTAAAACCACAATTCTTAAATTCTAAGCACATAAACCTAAACTCATAAACTATAAACCCTAAACTAGATCTTTAACCTCTAAAATTAAGACAGTTGTGAAATCAAAATAATTTTACCACCAGTGCATGAGATATTTTCTCATATATATATATATATATATATATATATATATATGTTTATTTTTCTATTTTTGGCTGTTTACTTTATGCATGATTTCAGACTAATGCTGGCCCATAAATTATTATAGTCCTAATTTATGGATATGATTGAAAAAAGAGGGGAATATAATTGGAAAATGATGGTTATTATAATAGGGCTACTCATGCACGTAACCCATTTTCCCTTACTTTTATGTGAAAAAGATTCTACTTTGCCTCTTCGGCCTAAAACATGTTTATACCTATACCTTTATCAAAGGCTAGGCTGCTCTTTGGCCTAAAACATGTTTGCAACCTTAGCTTTACCGAAGGCTGCTCGTTGCCCTTTGTTTGGTGTCACGTTCTTTTCTATTGCAGGACCGACTTTTTTTTTTTTTTGAGTCAACCTTGAGATTTCCTAAACCATACCTATAATTTTATAGATATATAAATAATTTTTTAATAGTCTAAAGATGATTACAAGGTAATATCTGCTTATAAATATTCTTAACCCTTCGACAATATACACGCTTTGCAGACATTGCAATTGAACTCAAGTCTCTTAAGATGAACATCATATAATAATTTCTATTGTTTTCTTTCGAATTAATACAAAATGCTTTTTTATACAATCAATATTGATGAGTATCATATACTTTTTGATTTTGGATCGTTGAGATAGCACCTACCAAATGCAACCTTTACTTGTACATTAAAAATGATAAATCTTTTTTATACAATCAATATGTAGATTATTTAAATCCCACTTCAATATTAAATTGGAGGAAGATCGAACTCATTTATGTTACACTAATAGTAATAATAAATGAACTAATTCAATTGACAGAAAATATATAATTTTTTATTTATTTTTCTCTTACATCAAAATCGTTCGTTTGAATTTAACAATAAGATGAAGACAAAAGCAAGTCCAACTGTCCAAGGCCCCATGAATAAAACTATCATCTCGAAATCTCTTCTTATTTATCGCATCCTTTGACGTTTTTTATTTTGATAAAACACATACCAGCTTTTTTGAGCCACGTGAAACGATTGATATATATATATAATTTAATATAAGTACGTTAATTTTATTAAAATAAAAAAATTAAAAATATAATGAAAGTTTGCAATACAAATAAACATATTTAATTTGGACTTATTTCTATAACAAAAATCCCCCCGAAAACTAATGGTTTTAGAAAAGTAAAAATTCTAACTCAAGAGCTCCAAACAAAATAAATACAAACATCACTTAAATCTCAACGATGAAGGGTAAAAATTAACAACAAATAATATTAAAAAATACATATTACCAGAATAAGGTATGTTGACAACACGATTATTATCACACCTCAATCGCGAACAAAAACAATAATTGTTAGTTTATATCTAAATCTAGCTTGTATATATATTGTACTTTTAATCATATTATAATATGTATTTTTATTTCGTGGAAAAATGAACCGGCAATGCCAATGTATAAGCCAAGAATGCGATTATTAATTAGGATAACAATCGAATAAAGATATTTTAAATACTTTTCTTCTCACATATCACATGCATAATGTTGAATAGGATAAAGGGAATTGAGCTGGCAATATTAGTCTTGTCGAAATAATCAAGTTAGACACGCATCAATCAATTATTAAGTGAAGAAAAACTTGGTCCTCTTAATTAAGAGTTAAAACAAGCAAGTGTTGACTAATACAAGTAAAAGCTTTTGGAATAATTAATCACTTGGTACCAAAATTTTATTATATATACCTAAATGACGTCGTGGAGTGGAGAGCATTTGAATGCGGTTGTTTCAAGATTTTCTGTCCAGCTACTTTTTAAAAATATAATTTCAATTAGTTATACTTGTAATTTTATTTAAGTTTAACAGTATTTTAACTCTAATATTGTAATTTATTATCACTTGGCTATATAATTATTTTATTTAATTTCTAATCCAAAATTACCAAACATCTACCACATTAGCCCATTGGAAATTTTCTTTAAAGAGAAGTTATGGGGTGGATTAGGAATATACTACACAACACAAATTATATTTATAAATTCAATTAAAGGAAAAATTATCTATAAAATTAAAAACAATTAGTTTTTTTTAAAAAATCTCAAAAATTCTTAAATAGAAAATATTTTTTCATTTTTTTAACTTTCTTTTTTATATTTTAAAAAAATTTCCTTTACTTTTTTCTTAAAAAAGCTTTTGCTTTATTTTTTTTTTAAAATCTAATATCTAGAAGAAAAAATAAGAATTTTCTTTTCTTTTATATTTTATATTTTAAATTTACTATATTTTTATGTCACCAAAGAGTCATAAAATATTTAGAAAGTAAAAACAATTCTCATTTTTTGGAAAGCTACAAATTACAATGCCTAAATTATCCATATCTTCGACGCTCAAATTCACTTCCTTCTAAATGTTATAACAACTACACTGCCAACTGAATTAATGTTTAGTCGGCAATTCTATTTTTTAAAATGTCATAAATTAGATATGTTTTTTAATTCCAAAATGTATTACTTTATACAAGGGTGATTTATTTCTTAAAAAATATAATTTACAAAAGAATAAATAAATTTCACTATTTAAAAATTGTGGAACAAATCTAAGGGACAAATTTAACTGTTACTTTTGTTGTATTATGACAAGCAATTTCTAATTGGGAATAATGTGTGATTTATCCATTGGAAATTCAACTATTCGTCAAAATAGGCGGCTTTGGTTGTTGATGGTTGGAATGAACTAGGGATGACCACGGGTTGGGTCAGATTTTTGGCCCACATGAACTCAGCCCGAAAACAAACACACTAAACTTGATCTGAACGTATTATTTAAAAAATTCAACTCGAAAATAAATACTTTAAACCTAACCTGATTTATAGAAAACAAAATAATTTAATGACCTAATTATAAAAAATAATTTTAGGGACTTAATTGTAACAAATAATAATTTTAAGAACTAAATTATAAATAAAAATTCAATTTGTAGGACCTAATTATAAAAATATATATAAAGAGAGAATATTATTATAAATATCCTCAAACATTTAAGAGAAAATTACTCAATTAATCTTAAATCGGGTCGAATATTTTATATTTTAAACTCAACTCGACCTTTAATAAAATCCCAATCCAAACTTAATTTTTTATTAAAAACTCAGACCTGATCGGGTCGCAACTCAACCAGATCGGATAAAGTGTCCATCCCTACGTGACTGAACGACCTTCGTGTGTAAATTATGGGGGTCGTTCAAGGCAACCAATTCTGACGGGAAAACATTGGTGCCATAATCTCTTATTTCTCTTTAATTATATTACTGGAATTTGAAAATAAGTCGAAAAATATATGTGTATGAAATTGTTATATTTTATTTTTATAAATTTTTACAAATAATAAAAAATTCCTTTGAGAATAATAATCTTATACCTATTTATGAAAATATATCATATAAATAATTATAAAAATAAAACGGTCAAAACAAGATAAATCAAATTGAATCCTTTGATTTCCTTTTTATATACAACCCTTTTATTTTAATTCTCGTCAGATAAGTTGCTCTCTCTTTTATTATTTTTTATGTTGTCTTATTATCATCGAAGACAATATTAACTTTCAATTGATAATTGATCGTTGTTTTTCTCTCTCTTTTTTCTTGTTCACATTTTCTCAATATATTTTATGCTTTTTATTGGGTTATTTCATTTTATTGTGCTTAATACTCTTTTCATTTTGTATGAAAATGGTGAATGTTCTGTGTATGGTTTCTTGACACTTTTTTTATTCTTGTGGCGTGTTTTGTTTTTGATCTTGTGATATGTTTTTATTTTTGTTTTCTTCTTCATTGTTGGATTTAGTATCGTCTTTTTAAATGACATTTATTATATTATTTCGTTGGTCTATTTCTACTTTGGAGCCTTATATTGAATATTGATAAACGTTCGTAATAATTAAAAATGAGTTACGATTATATTGTGGTAATGACAGTTTGTCAACATGCCATTGTTATTATTTGTTTCTTATGTTCGTCTTGATTAATAGTGTTTATTCTTCATCACTGACAATGATGTTCTTTTTTTATCTATCATTTGCCTAAATTATTTAGTTGAATTTTTAACATTTTTTGTGTTTGGTCCTATTTTATTTGTAATTGTCTAGTTTGTGCAATATAACGGGTTTAGAAAAAATTATCTCAATTAGTCCGTTATTGTTATTTTATGGACAATTATTATAATTTTAATATATTTTCTCTTTATTCAATAAACTAGTGGTTGTTATTTGTCAAAAAAAAATTCTTCTCAAATAGGTTAGAGCACGCTGTATCTAAACTTGATTATTTTTAAAGAACAAAGAGTGTCAACTCAATTGAAAAATACCAATTTATTTGTAAAAACAGTAATAATTTTTATTATAATATTTTAATTTTCAGATTTTTATATAATATTAAAAAAACACAACAAAGAGACTTTTAGATTGAACACAAGATTAATAAGAATTTATACTTCCTTTACTACTCAACTTTTAATCTTTCATTAAATAATTTTTTATAAAGATATTTTTACCGTAAAATGTTTCTTTCACCAAAGTCATGAACGTGACATAATCTAGCCTATATATTTTAAATCATTAATGAATAATATTTTGTATGAATATATAAGATTTTACGTATAAAAAATAGCAATACTAAAAATAAGTAGTGTATCTAAGCTATTTTACTTAACCCTAGCCGCTCACTAATCTTTTTCTCTTAATTATAGAGCCGCTAGCTCTTATTTTTTTCTTTTAAACACCGACGGCGGCACCAATTTTAATATTGGTCGCCAACCGATGATCTATCGTTTCGTTTGGTTTGTTTTTCAGTTTTCAATAAATTATTCTGCCCTTGTGGCACGGTTTTACTATACATTTTGGTACGTTCTTCTCTGTCTTTTGGTACGCTTTTTCTTTTTTGTTTATAATTTTCTATTAGAGTTAGATCTGACGACAACGCGACTGATCATGATGGTGCTCCTTTCATTATGTTGTTCATCTCTTTGTCTCGGACCCTCGAACTGGATTTGGATACGCAATTACATCTATCGTTCCTTATTCGCGATTGAGTCGTGGTAATGACCTTATTGTCAATGTACCTTCATTGTAATATGCATTTTTATGTTGTTTGTTGATGGTTTTACCTATTATCGTCGATTTTGGCGATGCTTGTATCCTTCTTTTATTTCGAGTCTTTGGGTTAAGTTCTTACCTTTTCCTTGTATGGTCCTCTTTTGATCTCGAGACGCTAGTTTTGTTTACTAGGATTATGTATGGATTTAGGTGTTTTGTTCACTAAGTTGTGAACTTTCATTGTAATTTCGGATATCCTCGTTTAATAAAATTAGTGGATTTTAATTTTTCAAAAAAAAAAATTACGTATAATTGTGATAAAAAGTTAAAAGACTAAATTTTGTCGGACCCACCATATATATAGAGAGATTATTATCACAAGTGCCTTAGTTTTAGGTTTTAAGATTTTATATTAAGATTTAGAGTTTTATGGGTTTTAGTGCAAGGTATTAGAATTTAGGTTTATTGTTAGAATTTAGGGGTTGGGGTTAGAGTTTAGGTTTTGGGATAATAGAAAAAAGTAAGGAGTTAATCATAGTCATCTATTTCTCTCATCCAACGATCCAAAAAATGTGTAAAACTAAAAGAATTTTACACTATGTAAGTGGATAGATAGATAGATAGATAGATAGATAGATAGATAGATAGATAGATAGATAGATAACATAAATAACATGGGCCTAATACTAAGGATTTAGGTAAAAGGTTAATCCAGGCTGATGACCCAATGGATGATCATCCCTACCCTCTGCATGAAGTTTTGGGGCAACTGTTGTCAATTTTTGGCCTGAAATAAAAAAACAGAAGCTGGGTCAATTTTGGGACCAAAATCGAAGCCCAGTTACATAGACACCATTGTTCAATTGTTTAATTAAAAGCATATTTCCAATTATATTATTTTAGAATTATGTCTTTTTAAGCACCTAAAAATTTATTAATTCTTTTTCAATCATCCTTTACGATTTTTATACAAAAACCATTGAATATATACATATATATATATATAATATTTGGCTTAAAAAATGGGTCCGGCAATCAGATCCTGAAATCCTTGAAAAAACAATGCTAAGTGTTAAAATGCAAACACAAACCGACACGACTACATGACTTATAAGAGGAGGAAGAAGAAATCCGAACATGACAGAAAGTAGTGGATGGAGACAAATATCTGCGTCGTTTTGCTACTTTAAAAATCAGAAATTTCTGTGCACGTTCTTCTTCCAAAACTCATTTGCTCCATTTCTTTTCTGTCATGCAACCCACTCCTCAATCTATACAACAGCAATGGTGATCCAAATAGAAAATTGGTAATAATTTAATAACTAATGGTGTAATTTATCTTATTATTTATCAAATGCATTCGAGACGATGAATATAATGTTGTCAACTTTTACTCGTAATACAATGTTATTACTATGTAAATACATATTTTTTGTCATCAAATAATCTTTATTTAGTGTCTCCAGTCACATTTTTCTGAACGAACTACAAGCATAAATAATTGGACTCGTATAAAAATAAGATAAATTTAGTGTACTCTATCTCTGCGATATACAAGCATGTAAAGAGCCTGAAAAAATTTGTAGGAGCCTCTCAAATAAGCAACTTTTGGGTTCTAGCAATATAGTTGTATGAGTGTAATTATCATTGATGGAACCAAGTATGGACCTAGAGGGGGGCGGCTGCCCCTAAAATTTTGAAATTTCTATATGATTTAAAAAACTTTTAGAAATTTTATATGTATTTCCTATTAAAAATATGTTTTCGCCCCTTAAAATTTTATAAGTTCACCCCCTAGAATTCTATAGGTTCACCCCCAAACATAAAATTCAGCGTCTGTCTCTAGATGGAACTCAACATTATTTATCAAAGAGATATTTAAATATTAAATTTAGATATATAATATTGAATTATATATTTTTGAGGGGTTAAAAAATAATTTTACTACAGATTTTTGTCCTTCAATTTTTAATCTTTAATTTGAGGATAAATAGATTGAGAATGAAAATACTAAATATTAAATTTATTTTTGTTATTAATATTGCAAATAATACATACAGTTTTCATAATAAAATAAAAGTATTTTAAATATCATAAGTAAAGTTGCATTAGTAATTTTTTTGTAAGAATTATTTTTGTTAAAAATAATTGTTTAAAGTAAAATAATCAAGATAAACCTAGAACTCTTTTATATTGCACAATAAAAATATAAGGCTCCATTTATTAAAAAAAGTAAAATATAAAATTTTTATTAGATGTTATAGTTTTGAAATATTTTTACATGTAAAGAAAGATATGGATGGCATGAAATCTACTAATTGGCTTAGTAGCTAAATGATGCTCATATTACCTCATCTTGTATGGGTTCGAATTCCGGTATGATATTCTATAAAAGAAATATTGATATCATAATTAGTGTAAATAATTCATTTAATTGATTGAAAATGTAATGAAATATTAAATTAAAAAATTAATCAGATTAAAACTAACGAGGTTACTTTTATTATACAAGATTATAAATTTTATAAAAGTCAATCAAATTAAAAGAAATATTAGCTGAAAAATATAAAATTTCATGTTTTTAGTTATTTGCTATAAAGAAATATAAAATTTGAAAGAACTTAGCATAACCAGTATTGATAGTATCAACTGGCCTGTGGTTACACCGGCATTCTAACACGCTGACAATGGAAAAGCTTTACGGCATGGAGCAGGAATTCCACGCACTGGTCAAGGTACATTCAAATAAATATTTTTTTTATTGTACTTCCGTTTTTTAGGGCTTAGTTCTAACTAATATTGATCGACCTGTATTGTACGCCTAGTTTCGATAGTGAATCTCCTGGTAGAGATTTTTTGTATACACAATACCTCGAACTCAGGATTTACTTAAGCGATACTAAGTTAATTATCCCTTAGACCAAATCCGTTTGTATTCAAAGAAATATGGATTAGCGGAACATAGACTTGTATGGGAAAATCTTAAAACTATAGTTGTTAATTATAAATTACCTTGAATTATGACTAGGGTCGTAAATGAACAGAGCGTTCAGCGAACCGTTCGGCGAGTAGTTCGTTTATGTTCATTTATTTATTAAACGAATAAACATGAATAAATTTTTTTGTTCATTTAATTAAATAAATGAACACGAACAAAGAGTTCGTTCGTTTATTTACGTTCTTGAACGTTCGGTAATCCGTTTGTTCGTTCATTTACGTTCGTGAATGTTCGGTAATTCGTTCGTTTATGTTCTTCTTAATTTATTCATTTATGTCCATTTATATTTATTATTTTTCATAACAAAAATATTATATTTTAAAAAATAAAAACATACATTAAAGATATAAAATAAAAAATTAAACAATACTCAATGTTCGTTTACGTTCGTTCATCATTTTAACGAATGAACACGAACAAAAAATTATGAAATAAAAACAACTAAATGAACATAATTTTTTGTTCATGTTCATTCATTTGTTCAGTTAAAATTAAACGAACAAACATAAGCATATTTTCGTTCGTATTCATTCGGTTCATTTAGGTACCGAAATGATTGCAATATGATGGAGCTGGGCTTTATAGGCAGAAGGTTTACATAGGCCAAGAGAGACCCTCTGTTCTTCATTTAGGAACAATACAATTTTTTTAATAGTCTAAAAGTGATTATAAATTTATATTTAGTTTTATATATTTTTAACTCTTTGACAATAGACATAAATTTTATGGAACGATGCGGTTTTGCTATCGCTAACCATTAATACAAAATATATACCAAATCAATAAAAAGATCATTATGGATTGTATTTGTCATGTTTTTAATATCAACTCAGTTATATATGCCTTTTTCGAAACAAAAGAGTCGAATTAAATAAATTTGATAATTTATATATGGGCTAACTACTGTAATGGTCACTTATATTTTTGCATAGTACAATTTTAGTTACCGATTTTTAAATTTGACTGATAAGGTCACTTACGTTTTTGATATGTAAACTTCTAGTCACTTGAAGTTAAGTGTCGTTAAATGAGTGGCGTGGCTGTTAAAGGGAAATTTATATAATTATACATTTGGTCTCTGTTAGTTATCTATTATATCAATTTGATCATAATTTTAATTTAATTAAATAAATTAATCACTCAATTAGGTGTCGACACGTGTCATCACCTTATTGGAAGAATTTAATTAATTATTTAATTAAATTAAAATTAACTAATTTATTTAAAATTAAATTAAAATTTAATAATTTAATTAATTAATTTAAAATTTATTTAAAATTAATTTATTTAAAATTAATTTTAAATTAATTTTAATTTTAATTTATTTAAAATGTATTTAAAATTTATTTAAAATTAAATTAATTTTAATTTATTTAAAATTAAATTAATTTATTTAAATTATTTAATTAATTAAAATTAATTAATTAAATTCCTCTAATAAATAATTTATTTATTTAATTAAAATTAAAATTAAAATTTAATTAATTAATTAATTAAATTCCTCTAATAAATAATTTATTTAATTAAAATGTATTTATTTATTTTATTTTAATTATTTAATTAAAATTAAAATGTATTTATTTATTTAATTTAATTAAATAAATAATTAAATTCTTCTAATAAGGTGATTAAACCCGTCGGCACCTAATTGAGTGATTAATTTATTAAATTAAATTAAAATTATGATCAAATTAATACAATAGATTTATGTTTGGTTTAATGCTTGCGTTTAACGCTTTATTTATGTTTGTTTTTTAATAATTTGAATGCCTTGACATTGTTTTCTATCTGGCTAGCATTTCATTTTCCTAAATTCTTTCCCATATGACATTGTTTGCTTATTATGCCTTAATATCTTAACAGACTTGAGGAGTAACGATCAGTTGCCAGATACTAAGGAGAGAAGCTTCGACAGAAGATGTTCAAGTAGATGAGCTTACTTCGGAAGTGAATCTACCCCTTAGGAGTATAGATTGAAACTTAATCAAGTTAATTAATGAAAACTTCACTATAGACATATAAGGATTTTAAATTGGTTAACTTAAGGTATTTCCATCGATAGAGGCAATGCCATTCTTAAAATCTTCTCGACAAAAAATCTAAGGCATGACGATATTAATAGCTGGCATAGCTAGCACAAAAACCTGGCATCATTTGTCAATGCTCATCACTCATTTGATTACTTCCTTTTGCCAAACTATTTTTTACTTTCATTTCTCCTTTAAGCTATTATCTAAAACAAACCTTCAAATCAATCCAACATTCTTGATTCCTTTAACAAGTAAACTATTAAACAATTAAATTCTTGGTCAATCTGTGTGGATACGATACTCAGCTTATTGTTATATTACTTATTGGCCATGTATACTTGCACGAAAAAGACCTATACTTGGCATTAATTTTTTACATATTTACATTGCATTTCCACTCTTTTTGTCAAGTGTTAGCAAATTCGAAAAGTTTTTGGCGCCATTGCCGGGGATTGCAACAGAGTTTATTGTTTTGATTTACTTGTTTTGTTTTATTAATTTGTTTTGTTTGGTGAATGACCAGGAACCGCCCTGAGACGGAAGATTGGCTATACGACCTAGAAATTGAACGAACCTTATGCAGATTGAAAAAGAAAGTTCGAGAAATGGCTCATCAAGGTAATGAAGGAGTAGATGGTGTCCCACACAACTAGGGGGATCCACTAATACATAACGGGATGCCAGCTGCCCCTACTATTGTTGTGGAAGAATAAAGACCTATAAGAGAGCACTTGGCGCCAAATATGGACAATCTAATGCCAGGCCTAGTTGGTCCAAAGGTAAACACAACTAATTTCAAACTTAAACTGGTAATAATTCAGGCTCTTTTGAATGTAGGATAATTCAATGGATCACCTATTGGAGACCCAAGGCAACACTTGAAGCAATTCATAGAGGTTTGCCAACTATTTTAGTAACCAGGAGTGTCTGAGGATGCAATGAAGCTGAAATTATTCACATTTCTCTGAGAGATAGAGCAAATTCGTGGCTAAGTTCTTTGCCACCTAGTTCAGTCACTACATGAGCAGATTTATTCCAGAAGTTCCTTTTTGCGATTCTAGCCACCTAAACTTAATGCTAGGCTCATGAATAAGATCACGACATTTAGGCAGGCTGATGACGAGACATTATATGATGCCTAAGAGAGATTTAAAGACCTGTTGAGGAGGTTCCCTATGTGTGGGTTCCCTAATTGGACCCAGATATAAACCTTTTACAATGGACTCAATGTTCATGCCAGAACTATGGTTGATGCTTCGGCAAATGGTTCATTTCTAGACAAAAATTATATGGAGGTAGTTGACATCCTTGAAATGATTGCTGCCAATGATTTTTAGTACCCTACTGCCATACTAGGGATGAGGACAAAAATCACTGGAAAATTGGAGCTTGATGCACTAACATCCATCAACACTTAGATTTCCAATCTCACTAGCATTGTGAATCCCAAAAAGTCAAGGCATTAGAACCCTAACAAACAATGAATCGATAAACTCTATTCGCAATTTCAATCAAAATTTTAATCCACATTCCAATACTTACAATGCAGGTTGAAAGCATCACCCAAATTTTGCTTGGGCAAACCAGGGCAGAAACCAATTCAATGCCTAGCGGCAGAACAACAATGCATTGCCAAGATTCAACCATAATATCATGCCACAGACAACCCAGGACAATTTCCAACAAGGGAAAAGATCCAACCAATGAAACATTCTTACTGATTACATGGAGAGAAATGATGTAATTGTCTAGAGTTTGGCAGTGTCAATGCAAAACTTGGAGGTTCAACTAGGGAAAATTGCCAATGCACTTAGCAATCAACCCCAGAGAACATTCCCAAGTGATACGGAGGATGCTCGGCATAAAGGCAATGAGCAATGCAAAGCAGTAACTCTTTAGAGTGGTAAAAAATGTGAGACTGATACACCTATCAAGCAGTCAGTTAATTACCAAGCTAAAAAACTGATGCCAGCAGATGACCCCAAAGAAGCAAAGAAAGAAGAAACGAAAGCTGATGATGCTAGACAAAAATCTGATGCCAAACCATTATATGATGCCAGACAACAAACTGATGTCAGATCGCAACCTAATGTTAGCACCACTTTGGCAAAGCCAGTGGAGCCAACATTCGTTTATCCACCACCATTTTTTTTACAAAGGCTTCAAAAGCATAAGCAAGACCAGCAATTTAAGCGCTTCTTAGAAATCCTTAAACAATTGCAAATCAACATACCTTTAGTGGAAGATCTTGAGCAGATGCCCAGCTATGTCAAATTCATGAAGGACATCCTGTCCAAAAAGAGGAAATTGGGAGATTTCGAAATTGTAGCTCTTATTGAGGGATGCAGTGCTATGATACTCAATCAATTGCCACCAAATCTAAAAGATTCGTGAAGTTTCACTATTCCATGTACCATTGGCAATAGATTCATGGGCAAGAAATTATGTGACCTAGGAGCCAGCATCAATTTGATGCCAATGTTAGTCTTCAAGAAGCTTGGAATTGAAGCAAGGCCTACCACGGTAACACTTTAGCTAGCGGACTGATCTTTTTCACATCCTAAGGGTAAGATTGAGTATGTGTTTGTGAAGGTAGATAAATTTATATTTCCAGTTGATTTTATCATTTTAGGTTATGAGGCAGATGTTAATGTCCCAATTATATTGGGTAGACCATTCATTGCCACAGGTAAGACCTTGATTGATGTTCATAAGGGTGAACTTACAAAGCGCATGAATGATCAACATGTTGTATTTAATGTGTTTCAAGCTTTTAAATGTGTAGATGAACTTGAGGAATGCCAAGCTGACAACATAATGGAGTCTATTTTCACTATGGACGTGGCACAGATTTGCCAAGACCCAGATTGTGATACTAGGGAACTGGATAATAAAGAAGAAATGAGTGAAGAACCTAAAGGATCAACCTTGGAGACTGAAGATGTGAGTTATTTTGAACAACCAGAGCCACTAGAGTTGGCTGGTAGAGAAATCAAGACGCCTAAACCATCAATTGAGGAGCTACCAGAATTGGAGTTGAAAGCAGTGCTGATCACCTCAAGTATTCTTATTTAGGTAATAACTCAAATTTTCCAGTGGTGATTGTTGCTTCTTTCACTAATGATCAGGAGGAAAGATTATTGGAAATCTTAAGTAATTATACGCAAGATTTGGGATTGACCTTGGCTGATATCCGAGGAATAAGCCCAACTATTTGCATGCACAAAATCATTTTAGAGGAGTACCTTGGAAAAACTATTGAAGGCCAGAGAAGATTAAAACCAAACATGAAAGAGTTAGCGAAGAAAGAAATCATAAAATGGCTAGATTTCGGCATACTCTATCCCATTTCTGATAGCTCGTGGGTTAGCCTGGTGCATTGCGTGCCAAAGAAGGGTGGCATGATCGTGGTACAAATAGCAAAGATGAATTGATTCCCTAAAGGACTGTCACAAGTTGGAGAGTCTGCATGTACTATACGAGGCTAAACAATGCCTCACAAAAAGACTATTTTTCATTGACATTCATCGATCAGATGTTGGATAGGTTTTTAGGTAAGTCATTTTATTACTTCTTAGACGGTTAATCGGGCTACAATCAAATTGCCATCGCCCCAAATGATCAAGAGAAAACCACGTTCACTTGTCCTTATGGGAAATTCTCTTTTAGAAGAATGCCTTTGGATTGTGTAACGCTCTAGCAACGTTTCATGATGTCTATTTTTTCAACATGATAGAAAACAACTTAGAAATATTCATGGATGATTTCTCGGTGTTTGGAAAAACAATCAAGCAATTCTTTTAGAGTTTGGAGCATGTTTTGAGGAGATGTATTGAGACTAATATGGTCCTGAATTGGGAAAAAATGTCACTTTATGGTGAAGGAGGGCATAGTTCTTGGGCACAAAGTGACCAAGAGAGGACTGGAAGTTGACAAAGCAAAAGTTGAGGTAATCAAGTAATTTCCACCTCCTACAAGTGTAAAAGGTATCAGAAGTTTTTTGGGACATGCAGGTTTTTATCGTCATTTTATTAAAGATTTCTCAAAAATTTCTAAACCTTTATGTTTGCTTTTGGAACAAAATACCACTTTTGCATTTGATGATTCTTTTTTAAGAGCGTTTCAGAAACTTAAAGAATGGCTGATTAATGCCCTATAGTCGTGGCACCTTATTGGAATGAGCCATTCGAGCTCATGTGTAATTCCAACGACTATGCCAAGGGAGCAGTGTTGGGACAGAGGCGTGGCAAAGTTTTCCATATCATCTATTATGCCAGCCAGACGCTAAAAGGAGCCCAACTCAATTACTCTACAACTAAGAAAAAATTTCTCGCGGTTGTCTTTACATTTGACAAGTTCAGATCTTATTTGGTAGGTAACAAAGTTGTGGTGTACACAAACCATTCGGCATTAAAATATCTCTTGGCAAAGAAGGACGCCAAGCCAAGACTAATCTGATGGACGCTCTTACTGCAAGAATTTGATCTAGAGATCCGAGACAAGAATGAGAGTGAGAACTTGGTAGCTGACCATTTATCACGATTAGAGCATCACCATGAGGATGGAAAGACCGTTGCCATAAAGGATAAATTCCCAGATGAGTATTTACTTGCAGTCAATTCTGTGCCATGGTACGCTGACATAGTCAACTACCTGGTAAGTAAAATTTTGCCACTAATTCATCAGACCCATCGAGGTTGTTGAAAAAGTTGGCTCTGTGGCTTATCGCTTGTCATTGCCCTCAGAACTGAGTAAGATCCATGATGTGTTTCATGTATCCATGCTTCGGAAATATCGTTCTAATCCTTTGCATGTTCTGAATCTATGGAAATTCAGTTGGATTTGTCCTACGAGGAAGAACCGGTTCAAATTCTTGCAAAGAAAGTTAAGAGACTTCGCAACAAGTCCATTCCCTTAGTTAAAGTTCTCTAGAGGAGCCATTATGTGGAAGAAGCCACCTGGGAACCAGATGAGGCAATGAGGAAGCAATATCCTCATCTCTTCTATTCAGGTAAAATTTGAGGACGGATTTTTCTTAAGGTGGGGAGAGTTATAACGCCCTAAAATCTGGCCTAGTCAGAATTGGGTTCCAGCGATCAGAAACCCTATATTGAAATAATCCAAATATTGTGTTGACTTTGACCGCGAGGTCAACTACTTTGATAATGGACTCTGATTGAGTCAATTTATTGTTTAAGGACCTTATTGAATGTATTGAAAATCTGTTTAATGATAGAAATTGAAAGTTTGGGGGTACAAATAAAGATAATTGAGAGTTGAAGGACTAACCTTGCGATTAGCCCTTCCTCAATTATAATCCCAACATACGTGGGTGATCAGAATTAGTTTCCTTCACCTTAAGGAAACCTTAAGACATTAGGAAATAAAAGAAAGAATAAAAGAGTAAAAGAGACTTACCCGATTGTGTATCAAGCAAGCACCTCTATCTCATCTCCTTCGTCCAAGCAAGCAGCTCCATTGTTGAGGTTGGAAAAGCTTGAGATTTCTTCGGTTTATTGATATCGAATCATTGTTATTGATCAGGTAAGCTAGAATTCTCAATTTATTGTTGATATCCATGGTTATATCAAGCTTAATCTTAAGATAGGGTTTTATTATCCATGGAAATCTAATAGCTAATGACTATTTCAAGTTTAGTTATTGATTTTGATATCGTTATGTTGATTTCAATATCATATCGTGAATTCTAACAATTTCCTATTGTTAACCTAGCTCAAGAAGTGGAGAAAGACCATCCACCGTCACCAACAAAAGCTAGGAACAAAGGAGCTGTTATCCGATAGCCATAAGAGCTTCAAATTTTTGAGGTGAGTGTAGTCGGAGTCTTGGGATAGGTTAGGTGCCTTTCCCGATCCCATTGTAATTGATTATTGTATTGCTAACGTCATTGTTAAGGGAATTTGCACCGAATCACCTTATAGATGCTATTGGTATGCATCGGTAAGTATAGTATAAATTATTGAGCAGCGACATTGTTATTGGACATCGCTATCTATTTCACTATTGTCATCGTCATTGAACTATAGAAACATCGATCATAGAGCATAGTCATTTCTATCATCATTGCTATTGTTATTGATGTAGTTATTGTTATCGAAATATCATAAGTGAAGCATCGATCATTGCCATTGTCATTAAGATTATTGAGCACTGACATTGTTATTGAACATTGATATCGAATCATTGCTTATTGACAAGAATATTGGACATTGTTGTTGTTATTGAACACCGATCATTGATATTGTTTTCGGACCTTAGATTCAAAAGGACATTGGATACAATTGGCATGCCATATATGAGCTCAGTGTACGGGTGGACTATGGTCCTTGGACTACAGCCTTTATTGTGGAGAGGCAGAGGGATGTTTGTGTTATTGGTCATATTGGCGAGGCGGAGGGACTAGACCATTCATTGATTTGGCAAGGCGTGGGAATTCACGTACCCAGTATTCTGAATTGATCCAAGGGTTATTGTTGGAATATGTAATTTTTGCCATTGAATATGATCATTGTATTATTTACGTTGACCCATTGCATTGTTATTGTTAAGATATGATTTGAAATGCATACCATCACCATTGTTATTGTTTTTGGACTACCTCACTAGGCAAAGCATGCCTAATGCGTTTCATGCCATACATTTCAGGTTAAGAGATTCGCAGTTGAAGATTGGAGCAGTTGAAGAGTTTGACAAGTCACAACCAAGACCAAAGTAATGTATTTTGTCTATATGAACTCCTAAGATGGTGGCAAAGTAGCTAGACTAGTCATATATGGCCCTTTTGATGTGTATAGATCATGCTTGCATTGTAATGGTGTTTAACGCTCAAACGACTTTTTAGTATAGCTTAAAAATGGCTAAATATGCATATTGGGCACTAAAAGGTGAAAACCTAGTAAACAGATTCAAATGACACTAAAATTTGACATGCTAGTAGATTATAGTGATTAAATCTTGCTGGTAAAATTTCATTGCATTTGGACATCGTTCAACAGGTTAATTCGAACAAAAACCAGAAGAAATATGTCATTACAGTGCAGTGCGTATCGATACAGGTGATGGCGTATCGATACGGGTAAGCAAAAATGGACTTAGGAAGCAGGGTGTATCGATACGGGTTTACCTGTTTCGGTACGACCTTGCATATCTGGCCAAGTCAAAGGCGATTCAACTATAGCATATCGATACAGGTCTAAAGTGTATCGATAAGAAATTTGACAGTAAGGTTTGGAAAATAAATTATATCAGTACAGCCTTAGGGTGTACCAAAACGGGTTAACATCGGTCAACCCGTACCAATACGGGGTTTGGCAGTCTCAAATGGAATTCTAATTCATGTGCATCCATATCGGTACGACACCAAGGTGTTTCGATACGGTGGTAGTTAATTCTGTTAAAAGACATAGATTATAGTTCTTCATTATTTACAAAATAGTCACTAAATAATGTTAGGCTTAATTAGAAGGGTAAATGATATCGGAATGAAATGAAAATTTACAAGTTCACTGCTATTAGATTGAATTTCATTATTACATAGTCAATCGAATGAAAGGACCCCAAAATTTCTAAAATTACAATTTAGTCCCTAAAAATTGTATTAGTTAAGAATTGGTCCTAAGTGATGAATCTTTGTTTCATACTGAAAAAATTGGACTAATGCTTATGTTGTGTAATGTTTTAAAAGCATAATATCATTTAAGAGTTGGTCATTAATTGAAATTTTATTGCACCGATCACCGTATTGTTCACCGGTAGCACTCTCTAACCTGGTTCTCGACCAGGCCGGGAAGGGGGTGTTACACCCACACTGTACAAAGATGCCCATAATTTTGCCAAGGCATGTGATCGATGCTAGAGGATGGGGAACATCTCTGGCAAACATCAATTGCTGCTCCAGAACATTATGTAGTAGAACTATTTGACGTATGGGGGATAGACTTCATAAGTCATTTTCCCCCATCATTTGGTAACCCATATATCCTTGTGGCCGTTGACTACGTTTCAAAATGGGTTGAAGTTGTTGCTTTGCAAACTAACGATGCCAAGGTCGTTGCCAAGTTCCTGCATAAGCATATTTTCACTCGATTCGGTGCTCTCAGAGCTATTATTCATGACGAAGGTACACACTTCAAATTTAATTTAATTTCTAGAGCTCTGTGTATGTATAGAATTCAGCAAAAGATTGCCATAGCTTACCATCTCCAAAAAAATGGCCAAGCGGAGATCTCAAATAAGGAGATTAAGAACATTTTGGAAAAGACTGTGAATCCAACAAGGAAAAACTGGTCCTTGAGACTAGATGACTCACTTTTGGCTTACAGAACAACTTTTAAAACTCCTTTGGGAACCTCCCCATACAGGCCCATTTTGGGAAGGCATGCCACTTGCCAGTAGAGTTGGAACATTGAGCATATTGGGCAACCAAAAGCTTAATATGGAATGAAGGGCTGGGGTGAGAAGAGATTATTAGATCTGAATGATTTAGAGGAATTTTGAGCTCAATCCTATAAGAATATCAAGCTGTACAAGGAAAATATAAAGAGGTGGCATGATAACAGAATATTACCAAGGCAGTTTGATATCGTCCAAAGAGTTTTGTTATTTAACTCTAGGTTAAAGCTATTCCATGGGAAGCTTAAGTCCAGATGGTCACGCCCCTTCAAAGTTGTCAAACCATATGCTCATGGAACAATTGACATTAAGGATTTGAAGACTGGTACAACTTTCAAGGTAAACGTCAAAGGTTGAAACATTATTTGGAAGGTAATCGAGGTCATGCCAAGGAGATCATTCTCTTGGCAGAAATTGAATGATTCTGTTATCTTTGATCGATCAGTGTAAATAATTAGGTTAGTTATTTTCCTTTTTCAGTATTTTATTTGTTTTTGTTTTCTATTTCTCTTTTTATATTTCATTTTGTTTCTTTGAAAGGTTGGCATTGAATGGGTGTAGGTACAAATTATTTTGCCATGAAGTATGTTAGGGTTGGCACGACGAACCCTACGTTGAGCACTTGGACTTGTGGGAGTTAGGCTAAGAGGAGGGAAATTTTTCCTAAGGGCAGGATAAAAACCCTAGCCCACCTAGGGTAAAAACAATTGAAGTTCAAAATTTAAACTCCTCACTTTTATCATATCCCTTTTCCCAAGTCGTCATTTCAACTTCTATACCTAGCTTATAACATCCCTTAGCTCATCATTATCTTTCCCCTAAACACACCTTCATCATTATCCCCATTAATCACCAATTAAAACCCTCAACCATTACTCATTCTCTCTACTTAAACCCAAACCATTCCTTTAACCAAAACTTTACAATTTTTTTATCTTTCTAGATAAGAAGCAAGAACCCACATTCTCTCTTTCTGAGATCCTTCCGATTTCTCTACAAAATTTTCCATGGCATCCTCTTCAACACCTTTCAAGATTTTCTTTAATGAAGAGATCTACAAGAACTATGGGGAGGAATTTGCCTCGAG